>CM062267.1:11633954-12233954 GCA_031216635.1 Dissostichus eleginoides | reverse complement strand
GTGCTCTAATAATAGGCTGCTGAAATAGACAAACATCCCCTGTTCTGTCATCTCCTCCCCTCCTCTTTCCATGCCCTCACTCTCCTTCCTCTTCTTCACCTCCGTTTTCTTCTCCACTTAAAACATCCTTCCTGTTGTCCTCTTTCCCATGTTCTAGCCCTCCTCCTCCTCCTCTCTTCTCCTCCTCTTCATCCTCCTCCTCCTCCTCCTCCTCCTCTCCTCCTCCACCTTTTCCTGGGAGTTTTCTTTCACCTTGCCTTCATACTGGGCTTCTCCCTCTATTATTGGTCTCCTTGTTTTTTCCATCTCCAACCCCCTCCTCCTCTTCATCTCCTCCCTCTCTCCCCTCCCCCTTTACCTGTGATTACAGAATCCTTTCCACTATCACATACCTCAGGAATTAGACTGCACCAAAACACACATCTCTGCATAGAGTGAAAACACATCACATCAGCCTAGGTAAAGACAATGGTGACTTGTGTTGAGCTATATGACTTCATCAGATGTTTTGTTTTCTTCCTGCAGGTCATCATGCAGCTGTAATTCCTCCTCCATCGCTTTCTCCCTCCTTCTTCCCCGACATCCCCATTGTGCACATATATATATATAAACTATAACTATGTATAGTGGTCTTTTTTAGACACCTGTGCATTTCAAATTAAAATGGCAACTTCTTTGCATGCGTTTTGAGTTGTCTTCGGTTGCCTTAGTTGAACTGACACATTCAAATAGTATCATGAAAGGAAAGATGTCACAATATAGAAGACAAAAAAGGGAAAGAGGAGAAAGAGTGTGTTCTCACTTTTCAGGAAAAGGACTAGCAAGATAAAGAGCTGAGGTAATGAGGAAGATGATAACGATGAAGAGGTATGAGAGCAGGAGATAGCAGAAGAAAGAAGACAGGAAGGTAGAGGAGACTGAAAGGGTCTATATCGGGCTGTGTGTTATCCTTAAAGATATGCAAAATAAGTGCTACAGATATAGAAAGAGAGGAGGAGGAGAGGAAGAAGTGTGTGAACTGATACACCTTATTCAAAAGTCTGACACATAAACAAGTAGGTAAGAAAAAGAAGGTATTAGACAAGATATAGAAATATAGGCAATAGTCATTTAAGGTGCGGCATTCTTTAAAGATACTGCAGAGAAATCTTCAGATTCCAGTGAGATGTGTTTAATAAACTGAGTGTTGGGGGGGTCAGTCTGTGCTTGTAATGCTCCGATGTACTGATAGTAAAGTTTATTTACTGCCAACTTAATTAAACATTATGGTGAACTGATCTGTTCTTTTCTTCCGAGTTGTTGAGGCTGCTTCTCATCATGAAATGGCATTGACCTGAAAGCACTTCAGACTAATGTTCCCACCGGTGTTCTTTAGGTGTTTCGCTGAAAATGTCTCATAGTAGTGTTTTAATCATAATAGTTTTTACATTTAATTAGAGAGAAATACAGAAACGTAAACATTTCATGGCCAAAAGTAGGTGGACACCCGAACATACTCATCTGACTGCTGAACTCTTGATTCTCAATCTAAAGGCATTATTCTGCTCCTCCTCTCTTCTGGTATCTGGAGTTCCTTCAGATGTTGAACCTGGCTGCAGGGATTTGCCCGTTCAGCCACACTGAGGTCAAACACTGATGTTTGGGGATCAGGTCCGGCTTACTGTTGACAATCCAGTTTATCCCCAATGTGTTGGATAAGGTTGAGATCCGCTCTCTGTGCAGGCCAGTCCATTTCTACCACACCAAATTGGGCTTTCCCAACCTCTACCCTAAAGTTGCTCAAATGTTATTGTGCATTACAATTTGAATAATTTCAAACTGGGTAGCAAGCTGAGTCCAAATGAAACAAGATATTCAGGGTGTCCACATATTTCTGGCCAGAATACTATCTATAAACTTAAAAGCAACAGTTGGCCATTTTATGCTAAATAAGCTACTTTGCTGGGATTTAGATAAGAACAACTATTCCACTCTGTATGCTAAACAACAAGCTACCATTAGCTCACTAGCTTATCTTATCAGAAAGATCTCTAAAGCTCACTAATTAAGTTGGTTCATCTAAGTTGTTCAATTAACACAACCACTCTCCTTCCTTATGTGAAACTGGCAAAGTGGGGCAAATCTTCCTGGGAAGAAAATGATATGGTTTACACCAATGAGAGAGAGAGAGAGAGAGAGAGAGAGAGAGAGAGAGAGAGAGAGAGAGAGAAAAGAGTTGGAGGTAATTTAAAAAGCTTCCCCTCTGCAGGTTGAGACAGGTTAACTGACATTCCAATCTCTCCCTCTCTTTCTCTTTCATTCAAGCAGAGGTAGGGGTGTGTGTGTGTGGGTGTGTGTGTGTGTGTGTGTGTATGTGTGTGTGTGTGTGTGTGTGTGTGTGTGTGTGTGTTGTGTGTGTGTGTGTGTGTGTGTGTGTGTGTAGGGTCTTCAACACACTCTCTCTGAGCCCTGACGCACACCCTCTTGTAAACCCTGGCCTTAGCCCACCTACATTCTTTCAAGACAAAACGGCAACCTGGTAACTAGAGACCCTCCCCCTCCTCTCCTTCTCTTCCTCCCCCTTTCTCTCTTCCCCTCGCTCTCTATCTCTCTTCTTTAAGCTATCTTTTAGGCCTCGATGCCACCCGGAAAACATTTTGTTGCAATGTTGGTTGTAAACATTTTTTAACAGATGAAGATAAAGCGTATTTTTTTTCATAATCAGTAAGCTCATACAAGAAGTAATTTCATTATAAAACAGAGATATACAGAGTTAGCCAATATAACAACAAATGCTAATGTCTTTGTGTATTCCCTACATGTGCCCCTTATCAAGTGCTTGCTTAGTACTGTATTATTATAGCAAAACAATCCTGTCCCAAATAACACTGCAGGTGACTTGCATCGTGGTCATCCAATTTATGTCAATTGTTTTGCGATATTACATGAAAGGGAGAAAATCCCAAAATAAAAGTTGTGTTCATTCTTTCATCGCTGTCAAAAAGGCATACAGGTTTATAAAAGCTTTTACCAGCAGAACACACAGTGACAGCTCCGAGCTTCTCTACTGAAACCTTCAATCCTAAAAGAGAGGAGAAGCGGGAGGGAAGTGGTGAAGAGAGAGGAAATAGGGAGGACAGATGGAAGAGAGATGGGGAAACTGAATGCCATGACAGAAAACACTCGTCAAGTGCACACACACACACCAGACCGGACCGGACACACACACAGTGAATGTCTCAGTGCTGCTGAATGAGGAGGGCACTCGAGCAGGAGAGGCTGGCACAAAAGAATCGCATTGAGAAACATAAAAGGTTGTTCAAGAGCAACGTTCAAAAAACACAAAAAGGTTAACGTGGAGGCAGATTGAAGCTTTTCTGTACTGTGTGAGTGCCTGAGTGTGTGTGCTAAACATCTCTGTGTGTGTGTGTTGTGCGCTGGCGTGCGTGTGTGTGTGTGTGTGTGTGTGTGTGTTGTGTGTGTGTGTGTGTGTGTGGTGTGTGTCATTCTGACAGATTCACTACTACAGCAGACAGAAGCTGCAGCCAAAAACAACTTCTCTAAATCAACTCAGAGTGAAGCGTTAATCACTCGATTTTTCTTTTAGGACAGAGGGATTTAGGAGGCTGATTTATCACTGAGAAACTAAACCACTTAGTGGGCTCACATTTATTTACGTTTTGACCAGAGGGGGAAAGGCTGAACTGTTCAAGGGGCTTTGGTAGCAACCCAATCAGCCTCATTTGTAGTTTAATTGTGCATGCACACAATGATTACATAATGCTTTAAATGTGATTGAATTAAACATCTTAGCATTATTTCTGACAGAATGGCAACGTTTCCACACTTTCAAAGAATATCGTGACTTTTACTGTTTTGCAAGAGAACACAACATCACCCAGAATAGTATGTGGATTGGAAAGCTTTGTAGCCCAATGTTTACAGAGCACACTGTCTAAACAGTTTTATTCCAGCTCTGAGCACTGTGTTGCATGTCATAAAGGCAAAAATACCTAAAAATAAACCTTAAAATAAATAGCTTGAATGTATGATGTTGTTGTTTACAACCAGAGATCAAGTCTGAAGATCAATACATTCATTTAAAATTCTAAATGATGTGGGAATATACTGAACAAACTGCAGAGGAATAGTGAAACATACTGTAGAGAGAAGAGTACAATGTACAGTAGAGGGAGAGTACAACACACAGTAGAGATCGAGTAAAAGCAGCACAATGACACGTGTGTTTCAGTACGTATATCTAATGGATCCTACCTGTCCCAGGTCCAGGGTGACGTTGACCTCGTTGAACTCGGTGTTGCGGGACAGAGGCGGGCTCTGCCACCATCGCTCCGTCCCGTCCACGGCGTTGGTGATGGGGTGGGCGCGGTCGCTCTCGGCCTGGCTGCAGATGTCACAGTATTGGCCCTGAGGAGACAGAGATTTATCAAACTTCAGTTGAGAATATGAGGTGTTCATAAGGCTCCAAATCTGAAACCTTACGGTGTCCAGTATCAAATTCAAAGCTGTACTTGACCATGAGGAAATCCTTTTTTATAAATGTGTCTCATTGTGAACACCCTTCTTGCGAAATGTACACTATGAAGCTTCCTCACTTTCCTCTCTAAACTACCAAAAACAGCAGCACAATGTTTTTGAGTCACAGTAAACTTCTATGAAAAGAAAAGATTTCACTCAATCATTCCCCCTGAAGCCACCTGGGTCATGTTTCTTATATTCCAGCAGAGAGGTGACTCCACTCAGGTTACTGTAACAGTGAGGCCCTAGCTTCTTGTATTTCTGCCAGTAGAGGTTTAAGTGTGTCATAATAAATGTTTATTTTCCTCAGTCTGACTGTTTAGCGCTAAACTGACATTCTAATACCAAAACCACAGAAAAAGCTTGCCCTCCTGTCCTGTTTAGTGCCATTTATAACCACTGAAGCAGCCATTAATGTATCTGCCACACAACAACAACATAACTTGAACAACAATAAACCTGTCATGATGTTTACCAGCATCAACAACCAACCTAACCTTGGTTGGTAAACATGTTATGAAATCCAAATCACTGCTGTATGCTTTAAAAATGAGCTCTAAAGCAGAGGTGGACATGTCCACTTTAAGTGTCCTCTCTAATCATTTGGGTTATCAAGCCTCTCTTCATTCTGAGCTAATCCCTCTTAGTTGTCGGAGCGTTTAACCCTGGCCACTGCTGGCTATGTAAGCGTTAGCATAAACTAAACAAGCGTGGACCTGAACAAAAGCCCAGGTTAGGAGATGTTATCACTGCAGGTCACTGAGGTCAGAGGTCACAGCTCTCTATCTCACTCCACCACCCAAAAAGCCTTCCCCTGTCCTCCGTCTTCCTCTCCACACTTCCCAAATATCACCTATCAATCAACCTTTAACATTTGCCTCAATTTGGTAGAAACGTAAATTACAAATCATTCTCTCCAATTAGTAATTGTGTGACAAATTAGGTTTAATTATTATTATTATCTCGCCACAGCCAATTACATTTGGATTTATTTATTTTCAGATTTAACTGACACTACAAATTACGGCTATTAAAGGCGCATAAATGCCCTGAACAAGTGTGTGACAAATTAAGCTCTCTTGAGAGCAAGTTCTAGCAATTATAGTAATAATTGAATGAATATGTATGAATGACTCATTGAGATTACAATGTATCACATACTCCACTAAGTGACACATTTTGGAAACTCTTAGAGATAAAAATATATTCTTTCTGTGAAATTGTTGGCATTTTCTCACACTTCTTAAATGTGTAATTTTGTTTTCAAAACGTATTTTTCACTTTCCCCCTTTGACAGTCTCTCTGTGGCATTCTTCTTTCTCTCTGTACTTGTAATTAACTAAATATCTCTTTCAGTACTAATTGCTCTGATGCTGTCGGGAAAATTGTAGACCACAGAGCATTTCAGAGAAAACCTTAAAAGAAGAAAGGAAATCCCCTCCAATCACAGGCTGAACGCAGAGATAATTATGATTCACATCATGAGAAGCTGCTTCTCAGGTTGAGTAATTTAAAATAACTAACAATAACCAAGCTTTCTACCCGAGGTATGTGAAAAGAAAAAAGTAGGTGTTTTAGTGAGATGTCAGCAAGGCTGCTTCTGTATTTCAGTGTGGCTGTCAAACTCCATTTCACCCTATTCTGTCCTCCTTTTCTCGTTTTCTTTCACAGGACATGTCCAGTCACTTCCTTTTAAAAGGCCACCTGGAAAGGAACATGTGGAGTGTATTTCTCTCTCTCTCTGTGTATTACACACTCTTTAATTCAATCTTTCTTACCATTTCTTTCCTTTCCTCAACCTTTGAGAGAAAACTCTCGAGCACTGCCCCGAGGACACAGATTCCTCACTCAGAGACAGACAAAGCTTCGTCAGTCAACACCTGCCACTTTAAGAATTCTATATTTTTTCCCTCTCTCAACATTATGCACAGCTTTTCTTGTTTTTCCTCGAACTCATTCTACATCATAAAGGTTTGTATCAATCTCTCTGTCTCCTTTTCTCCTGCTTTTATCTTACATGGCAAAAAGCCACATAAAAGGTGCAGGCTGGGTCAGATTTTGAGGAGAAAATGCACTTGTTTTTACAAAAACATACTAAATTCCCAATGACACAAGCCAATCATCAGTAATTTCAGAATTAACTCTGCTAACTGGTACAATCACTAGTGACCAAGCTCAGGGACTGTCCTCTCAACAGCAGCATCAAACATCCAATAAAAAGCTGCATTTATCGATACAGCTCAACCACTTCAGCACATCGAGTCTCATGAAAGTAAATCGAGTTTACAAACTAAAACAGACACACACACCCCCCCTCCATCGTTAGTCCTCCTCCTGCTGTTTTTAATTAATAAAAACACACTCACGTCTTGCTGTCCAATCAAAACAGGATTAACTTCAACACAGAAGTGTCTGTGTTTTCTGGTAAGGTGTGTGTGTGTGTGTGTGTTTTCAGGGGGTGCAGTAACACAACAAGTGGGCCGAGCCACAATAGCCCAGCAAAGGGGGCTAAACCTCTTACCCCTGACACATAAAGCACCAATCCCTGAGCTAATGGCCAGATTTCTTGGGTTCATTTCGGAGATTTCCTGAGCTAATTATGAACCACTTCAACCACCTGCCCTGAGCAGGCAGAAGAGAGAAAGACTGAGAAAAAACTCAGAGAATATTTGCTCTAATCTTCAGTGTGGAGAAGCTGAAGTGGGTCAAATGTGGCCGAGATGAAGCGGGTTACTGCAGCGAATATAGTGCCAATTCACCAGCTGGATTGAAGATAATTACTGAGTGAAGTATATAATTATGTCCTTCTTTCTTTTATCTAAGGTGGGATTATTGTATTGCTTTGTAGTTCTTAAGGTAAAGTTGAATAAAACAGCTTGAAAGCTTGAAGGAATCTTGAAAAGCCCCCAACCCCTCAGGGCAAATGTTTTTTGGGGTTTTGTTTGCCTTCGTCTTCTGATATCTTTTCATTTCAGTTCAAAGGTAACTTCTACTACTTTTGCCAATACTCATCATCAGCCAGGATTTGGAAATGACCGAATTTCTTAGTTCATTTCTGTCTTATAAAAAACGACCATCACCACAAGAGGAAGCAGCGCTCAGGTCTTGATAATCTCGCGGTAACAGAGCGGATAAACTCGGTCTGATTGGAGGACACGGGTCAGTCCCTGGGAGGAATGCGAGAAACAGGTGGGAGATAGAGAAGGAGCGAGAAGGCAATAAGCCTGCCTGTTCCCGCCCAGAGGCTTTCTTTAATGGTTAACCCATGAGACTGCAATACTCCTTTGTGCGTTAACTAGTGATACCTAGAGGGCTAAACATCAAACACACACAATGGTTTTAAAAGCCTAATCACCCCATTACAAACTCATTTATAAAACTCACGTGAAACTTCAGGCATGATGTGGAAACTAGCTGAATTTGTGTGGAGTTTGAATGAAATGCTGCCTGTCCTTATATAAGTGGCCTGTGTTAAGTGTTGCCAAGTCCTACAAAGGAAGCAGTGCATGAAATAATGACTTGGCACAGCAGTTGGAGATTCATGCACACTGCTGACCCCCTCTGTTCAACTCTACTCTGAGAGCAGTCAAGTGTGTAGGTTGGCATCCGCAACAAGTCTAACATAACACAACTGGAGCGAAACATGCAGTTTGGAGGTGGAAGACTTACAAAATACTGCTGCAAAACACCAGTAAAAAGGGTACACAAGAGACTGTGTAGTACATTTTAAAAGCATACTATAAAAAGAGAATATCGGTGACACCAGTGGGATAACAAATGTCATCACATTCCCTAAATCTGATACAATCAAGTCCTTAAAGAAGACTGACGCTATGAAATAGGGTCAATATAGGCTCATTATAGGTCGTCTATAAACCGAAAGCAATACCACCTGGGTGTTTAATGCTACCATACAGACGGACTATAGAAGCATCGGTCATTGTAACACTTTTGAGAACCAAACACACTCTCAGCATTTAGGAACAATGCAAAAATGCTATTAAAATCGCCAAATCACTTACAAAACAACCCTGGAATACATAAATATTGGACACTTATTGATATAATATGGGGTACTCAACTGCCATTAACTTTCACTATAGGCTAAAACAAATATTTAAAAAAATTAAAAGTCTACCGAGTCCAATAAAGTTTATAGTTCACTTCTGAGCAACAAATGCGGTAATAAGGCTTTTATAAAGTTGTGCCCAGCTCACCCGGATGGTCTGGCTCGGGTCCCCGGACACGGGCCCCCCCACCAGCTTGCAGTACAGGTCCTGCACGCTCCGGCCGGTGTCCTCCTCTCCGCAGGTCGCCGTAGCGGAGATCTTGGTGCCCTCGGCCAGGTTAAAGTATGGCGGGTGCAGGCTGTATCCGTTCAGACCGTTGGTCTGCAGCTCCTGCGCCGACGCCAAGGTGCCGCAGGTCAGCAAAAGCGGCCAGAGCAGCAGCGCGACCCGCCTTTGGGTGCGCAGATCCGGGGAGAGCGCCGCCGGTCGGCTCGCCATCATCTCCACCTGTTCGCTCGATCCGGTTGAAATAAAAAAGTTTGAGGTCTAAAACAAATCTTAGTAAAATAAGAAATTGACCGTTAACTCGTGAGGAAGAAGGACATTTGGAGGCAAATGTTGCAAGAATTAGAGGAAGGGTTGTAAGTCCCGGAGAGCGAAGCGTCGAGGTTTCTGTCCTCTCTCTGTGTCGCTCCACCAGGCACCTATTCCAACTCAATCTGACTCACCCTCCCTCCGCTCTCTCCCTCCCCCTCTCTCTGTTGGCCCGTCCCCGGCTGTTGGAGGAGGGCACAACTTCTACCAATGCTTACTTTGAAGGGGTTTAAGGTACATCATTCACGGGTAATTAACTGGCTCAAATAAAGGCAAGGGGAGAGTTTTGATCCATTGGTCAATTTGATTTACAGTTCCTTTTTTTTTTTTTAATGGATTAGTCCTTTTACTCATTTCCTTTCAACTTTACTTTCCATTGTCATGTTTTGTACTTATCCTTCCTTTCGGTTCCTCCTCCCTTTTCCTCCCAATCATTCCATCTTATGAGAGCAAAATAAAGTATTTCCTTTCTCTTTGTTTCATTTACTATCATCAATTTGACATGCCTGCATCATTGCACTCGCCATGTGGCTAAACAACAAATGGGAAATTAAACCACAAAGAGAATGGGCTTTCAGACTGCTCCTCAAACACACAAAAAAACAAACACACACAGACAGGTGTCCTAACAAACATGCAAACACACACATTGACGGCCACACACTCAGCCCGTCAGAAAACAGGAATAGGAAGACAACTATAGGGTTTGAAATGTAAATATGCAGTCACGTAACTTTTATTATTAAGAGTGATCATTTGTATTTCCGTTCTTGATTTTACACGTTGAACAACCAGAGTGATTTAACAGCTTTTAACAATTTAAATCAAATATAATATGGACGAGTGAATTGGACATTTGCAAGTCTTTGTCATTGTTTTACTTACATCCATGTAATAGCTGAGAAATTGTAGTTTGACTTTCCAATTCGGACACAAATTATTTGTAAATAATAATCCCTTTCCAAATGTATGTATGCCAACTTTTGCTTGGGTATCATACATTTTATGAATAACAATTAATAATTGATTGACTACTTTGACAAAGTAACCTTACTTGAAGTTCAACTTAATGCTGAAACTAACTTTTTTTTCTTGAGCATTTTGCAGTCTCTATCGTGGAGTTTTTTTTACAACCACCTGTTAGGTCACTAAAGTTAAATAGTTAGTGGGTCACATGATAACATGACAACTGAGCAAACTATTTGCTGAAATGGACCTTGATTGAGTCAAGATTTTCTTTGTCGTATAAACATTATGTTGTGTATTTAGCCTGTTGATAGGGGAAACCTGCATGTAGCATTACATTTATGATATTTTGCTTATGCTGAAAGTTTGAGATTGTTAGCACAGCCTCAAAGTTAAAGTTTTTAAGAGATTTGAAACTGTGTGTTTGTCTGTTTAACCTCCAGGAGACAGAAGGCGGCCTGTCACTCTTCTTCTGTGTATAATCCGTCCTCCTCTGCCTCTGTAATCTCGTCTCTCTCCCTGGGAGCTGTCAAACTGTCCCATACAGACTTTTGTCTCTTCCTCCTGTTGCTGTCGGTCAGTGTTGCTCTTATGTGTAAGAGACAGAGGGAGAGAAAAACAGTGTGTCCACTTAGTATTCCTTCTCGACACACTCTCTCTTCAACTATAAATGAATCATGTCACAGAATAAAAGACTCAGTCCTTCCACCAAATAATGTCCTTTACCTACTGTCTTCAGTTTAAATCCACCGGAAGTTGCTGTCATCCATCTAAATAAGCTGTTCCGCCTTTATTTCTTAGTCTTTTTTTAAGGTATACCTGCACCACATATGAGGACGTTTCTTGTGATGAATGTTGCACTTTGAATTCCATTTTCAGTTTTGTCTTCTCGTTGAGAATTGGCCAAACATCAAGGATGGATTAAAAGATGAGGAGGTTCCTGTCTTCAGAGGCCTTGTGTTGGTTTACTGCTGTTGAATGCCAATAGAAAACTTCACAACAGCCGTACATGTTTTTCCATCTTGGTAGCTTGAATGTGCTTTGATCAGTAATGACACATTTCCCACATCTGAAGGCAGTCAAACATAGCGTGTTACTCATAGCAAAATACAACAAGTTTAGATACATTTTCTGGGGATTGTTGAATTATAAAAGTCAACACAATAAATGCTTGGAAAGAATTGAAACATCATAAAATGTCTGGGAAGTATTAGGATAGATCATGTCTTACAGGATGCATGAAAACATGTGTGACTTTAATAATAGTGTGTAAGTCTATCATTTAAAAAGGGTAAAAATTCTACGAGGATTTGTACAATTACTGTGAAAGGAGATTATGTAACAAAAGTTGAAGTTCAGAGCACCATAATTCATTAAAGGATGTTTTTGGGATAATAAAATCCCCTGAAGAAAGGCATGTGCATACACAGAGTTATTATAAGTATTTGGGGTAAAGCTTACACACGTTCATCTGAGCAGCTGTGTGTGTGTGTGTGTGTGTGTGTGTGTGTGTGTGTGTGTGTGTGTGTGTGTGTGTGTGTTTCTCAAGGACTCTGGAGCGCCGCCATCTAATCAAGCTACAGGAACCACTTTAGAAGATGAAAGGGTTTCTCCGCCACACACACTCACAGTTAACAGCTGCTCAGGTGAGTCTAAGTTATATTTACTGGTTTGGTTTGAAAGGATGTTTGTATCGAAAACAAATCTGTTAGTGGAGGACCCACGGGGAGATAAGACAGAAGACAGAAAGTAAAGATTCCTCCGTCAGGCAGGTGAAATTGTTGTCTTGTTTGTGCAATGTCTACACACTGTCCAGAGTCCAGAAACCTCACACATCTACTTCCTCCATCTTCTGTAAAACACATGCTGAACTCTGACCTTTGTCCTGCCTCAGACACACACACACACACACACACACACACACACAGGCGCACGCACGCACACACACACACACGGGCCGGGGTCAGTGACCTCCTGTAGTTTAAAGGAGTCTAGAGGCAGTGTGTTAATGCGGCAGAGATTCATTCACTGACACACTAGAACATTCCTCAGGCTGTTTGTAGGCTCTCGGGTCACACTGGAGACACTTGTGTGGTTTCTGAGCTCCGCTTCAGGGCCACCATTACCCCTACAGTATAATTATTTATTAATCTATATATTATGTCATATAGTCTACAAAATGTAATCGAAGATAAATGCCTCTGGAATTTTCCAAGAGCCAGAAGTGATGTCTTGAAATCTCTTTTTTTTCAAAGTCGAAAGGTAAATGTACACTTTAATGGAAATCTTTTTGTTCAGGTATCCATATTGTACTTTGCCTGAACTCAACAATAAAAGCTGGAAGATTATCTTTATCAATATTTAAAATGTTCTTGGTTAATATGTATGAGTATAAAGTAGCATCTGAATGCTGAACCAAGCTCTACTAGTTGGGGGAAATAACCTTCTTTTTTTCAAAGTTAGATTCGAGGTTGGATACAGGAAGTCACTGTATTCTTAAAGTGCTGCACAGAAGTATGGACGGAGATTCATATTATGGCATTCATGTTTTTTAAAACTTTGGAGAGAGCCAGGCTAGCTGTTTTCCCCTGCTTCTTTAAACTAAGCTAAGGCTATATTTCTCTATTGAACTCTGATTATAAACACCTGTCATCATCTCTCAACAGAAACAGGGAAACAGAGTCAAGAGAGAATTTAGAAAAGAGAAAAAAGGGGTGAGAAGAGAGAAATAAAGAGAGAGGAAGAGAGGGGGCTTGTCGTTTCACCTCACTAATCCTCCCTTTCCCTCCTTCTTCTTTCTTCCTGGACTCTGACTAATCTACTTCCTGGTTACCAAGGAGACCAAAGGAAAAGTGAGGGATAGGCCACTTGTTGTCCTGGTAACTGCTAACTGCTCCATTAATTGAATGGAGCATTGAATGGTTTAGTACCTAAACTCACACACACACAAATGAAGAGGTTGGAATTTGTTTGAAAAGAAAGAAAGAAAGGAAGAAAGACTAAATGGGAGGGAGGAAGTATGATAGGAATTAATGGAAGTAAACATGTGGAGAAATGCAGCTCAATTACCAACCCAGTCTCACGGCATTTCGTGTAATAGTCAGGAAATAAATGTAATCTATTGATTCGTGTTCACCAACACGATTTCCCTCTTTTTTTTGTGTCACACAGAACGATTTTAAAAGCAATGTATTTCTATTGGTAGTGTGTTTCGTGCCTGCACCACGTCTTTTTGTCCGGTCGGGTCTTGGAAGACCGGAAGCTGTGTGCATCTTAAAAACATTTTCTTACTCAATATCAAGCCACGATTATTGTTTTTATTTTAAATTGTATAATGTCGGACTTTTTTTGACGTCCGCGAGGAAAAGAAATGGGGCTCAGAGCCTCATAATACTGAAATCTGTATTTTTTTAAATATTTTTTTGCTTCTAATTTGTTATTATTTACATTGCTTTTAAAATCGTTCTGTGTGACATGAAAAAAATGGGGAAATCGTGTTGGTGAACACGAATCAATAGATTAATTTCGTGACTATTACACGAAATGCTGTGAGACTGGGTTGCAATTACATAATAAGTGCATGCTTTGCAGCCCCCAGTATCCCATAATACTATGAGGGAAAGTTACGTTTTAATATGGCTAATAAAAGGTGAATATCTAAGTGAAGCAAATGTAAAAAAAAATTCTATAATGCATCAAAAACATATAAATTCTTATTCCCTAAAATAATAAAAAAATTATAGTATTAAAGTTACGTAATACTGTCAACAAGAAGGGAACTCCACTTCTGAATGTTCGTAAAAACTGTTATTTGATTGTGAGTCATAATTGCTACATTTTAACTAGGTGAACAATATTTGTTTCTTTGATTCAAATCACTATCCTATCACAAAATCATCTCACATAATGAATACAGGTTAATAGAAATACCTGTATATATGATATGCTATACTGATTGCTTGACTTCCAGCCTTTGCACTAAAACACAAAACTGTTCTTTCAGATTGATTTACTTTTAAGACTTTTCGTTAATACCTGATGTTTTGGGTATTTCAATGTTATAGTGGGTGTTCAGACAGCCCCACCTTCAAAAAATACAAGGGACTCTTTGTGGGGACATGTTGCTTCGTGTACGGGCAGTGAGACAATGTAATACTATCCAGTAAGTCTAGGAGTAGGTGAGATGCCAACAATCTGTACAATTGTTTTTACTACTTTGACAACAATACCAGAAAAGGACAATGTTTTGGGGAATTTAGTGTAGCCAGGAGGATATCCACAAATATCCAGGCCAAGAAAACCTTTTCCAATGCTGATCATTGTTAACAGATCATTGCACACAAACTGTTACCTGCATGCCATAATAGCCCGCTCAAACGTGATTGGTCGAAATTCCTTGGACTACACACAGAAACCATAACTCTTTTGTTACGAAAACCTTTGTAGGGAAGCTATAGATTTTGCGTTCATATGTGTGACAGGATTATACCACTCTGGAAATTTATCACAGTTACAACTATTTTATATTTTAAGACTACAAACACTACAAACATAGCATTTCCGGATATATTTGATAGGCCAAAAGAGCGCCTTGCCGGATGATTTCAATGCTGTGTTTAAATAATTAGATAGCTTAGTGTGAATATGTGAATATAATCCAATCTGGCAGGTAAACAAAGTAGCCTACATTAGCGTAGGTGTTAGCTTAGAGCACCTCTGTAGCTTCCTGTCCTCACCTTTTAGTTAAAACCAGACACTTGTATCTAAATCCATCTGTTTGTATCTGCCTTCAGTCAAAGCGTAATGCTCTTATCATCACATGCTACGTGAAGACAAATCATGTGTCCTTCTCTTTTGCAGCCATAACTCCAGTATATTCAGATGATAACAATATGAGTAAATACTGTTGTTCTATTCCCAACATTCCTCAGATTTTCCGCTTCAGGTTCTGCATCAGATAGACTTTTGAGACACAAACACACGCGCACGAACACACAGTGCTGAGGGCGGATATGTTTGAAGTGCTGTGGGCCGGGGAGGGGATGTTTGGGGTTGACAGCGGACATAAATGTGTGTGTGTGTGTTGTGTGTGTGTGTGTGTGTGGCAGGTACCTACATGCCCTTCTCTTTGTCTCCTCCAACAAGACACTTCATTCCACACACACTCCTGGTGGGCCCCCTCCCTTCCTCCTTCTTCCTTTTGTTCCCCATATGAGATCTGCTTTTACTGGCCTATAGAAAGGATCAGAGCCTGATGTTAGTGATGCCTCTGTGGGTCAGTGGGTCCATCTCCAATGTTTTAAATACGTGGTGACCCCCTGACTATTCTCAAGTGCAACTATCAGGCCAAAATGTTCACTTATACAAAATAATTATCAAATATAATGGGAAGATTTTTATGAGGTTTATTCAGCGCATTTATGCTTCTTAGAGCTCCATGAGATTTTTCTCTAATGCCACTCTCAGGACATATTTTATTTGTTAACCCCTACTACTTGTAAATGCTCTGAGGAAAGCAGATACCTTGGGATACAAACTTTTAAAAATTAATATTTCGACTTTCTGCCTTAGCGTAGCACAAAGCCTGGATACGACAAAAAGTGAACAAGATTCCAAAAACAAATTGTAATAGTCACCTGGTAAATTACTAAAATGTTAATTTTGACATTATGTTAAACAATTACCCGGCTATTTGTTCCAGTGCTAATTTAAGATGCATGTTTATCGTCTGCCTGTAAAAAAAACTTTACTTTGGAAAAAACACAAAAAAATGTATACCTTTAAAAAAATACTTTTTAGGTAATGTTACCTTTTGAAATTACCCAATATTATTTTACTTAATTGTCTTTAAGTTGTGGAATATTTGGTATGATAACGTTTCTGTGGTATAATCTCACCACAGGTATTAATGAGGATTAATTTGACTTTAAGTGGCAGCCTCTTCTCTCTCTTTGACCCACTCTCACCAGTGTCTCTTTTACCTCTTTTCCTTTATGAATCTCGCCTACTTTGAAGTCTGATAGCGTCTGAAAGAGGACAAAGAGACAAAAAGAGACGAGCCGGGCTGCTTCTGAAGACAGACAAAAGGATGAGAGCGAGAGAGATGGACAGATAGTAGGGGGAAAAAAGAGAGTCACGACAAAACACAGGAAGTGAGGAGTGGGGCGAGGAGAGGAAACGAGAGGTATGGTAAAATGTAGAATATTAGGGATTGACATCAGGTTATACATTCAGAAGTCTGGACAAAACAATTCAGGAGGTAAAAAGAAACCGTAAACCAATTCATAACTGTGGTATCAATTGAATCTCTATCAAGATTTCATATTCAGCTTATAAGTATTCAGAGTGATTTATAATCAAGGTATTGTTTTGTTTAATTGGAAATATGACCAGAAATTATGAGTTCAACTGTTCACTTTAATTTAATCTGAGTAATCTTGTAGCTGACACCTAGTGGCATTTAAAGGAACTTCAGGATAAACTGGCAACCCTCATTAGTTTCAATATACAGCTATAGTTACTGCTGATGCTTCCAACTAAACTGCCTGTGCAGTGAAACACAGAAACAGAACCTGGATCAATGCTTAGGTGAAATAATCAGTGACATAGACTTCTATCTATTAAGATGAGGTTGAGCTCTTCACTGACTGACACAACCTACTGATGAAGCTGTCTATTAGCACAAATGCAATCATAATCTATAAACAAGGAAGGATTTTTATGTACGTGTTCTGCTGTAGGACAATATCGGCTCACTGGCATTTGATTCAAGGCTGAAACAGTGTTCTTTGTCTGTGGCTGAGTGTGTGTGTTGGTGTGTCAAAGGTATGCAGGGGGCCAGGTGAGGGGGTTTGGGGGGGAGTATGAGGGGCTTCCATCTCTTCATGTTAAGATCATTGTTTGGCAAGCTGTGACTTGCCGAGCCTCACTGCTAAAGGCAGAGAAACATGTTTAGGTTGATTTGGTTCCAGAGATCCACTGCAAAAGAAGGTGGGACTAAATGTGGCTGAGTGAAATGAATGGACTGCACAACAACCTACAAAAAACGATTTAAAATATTAAAACAAATAGAAAAATCAATATGTGGCAGCCAGTGTCGGGCCCCGGTAGAAACGGTAGAGGGAAGGGAGATTGTCTAATAGCTCATGCATGGCTCAGGGCTAAGCCATTTTGAAGTTTGATGCTAAAATAGCTTGTTTGCATGGAAACACTTTTCTTAAACATTTTTCTGCCTCATTATTGGGAAGGATCGAAGAAAAGCTGCCTTTATCCATCCAACAATCTGGTTTAATCGTGTGATGAGTATTAGATTTTCACAGGGTCATGGGTGGCTATTGATATTACATCTAGTAACATGTCATTCTTTCATAATTCAACTTCAAAATTGGATTATAGCGTAGTTTTCAAAACAAAGAATGTCTCTCTCTGAGTCTCCTCTCACACAAGTGCATCTTGTTCTCACGCTACACAGATTTGAGGCAGGTAACGGTTAGTAATTTGCCCATAAACGGAAGTGATGCAATTAAAACTCTTAACAGCAGAGCAACATCACTGGAGTCTGTAATTCCACCTGAAAAAGAGGGGAGAAAGAGGGACTGTTGAGGAGGTGAGAGCTGGTTACCGATTACCTATTAGTGTTGCAAGCAAATCCTCCAAACTGCAATCATTATATGCCTCATGCTATAGAACAGCAACAGGCCTGGTTGCATCTTTTTGCACGTTTTTCTTGTGATTCTATACATATACATTGTCACACGCTGGATTACATATACCATTTGGATTCTCTTACAGTGAGCAACAGCTTTTAATAGCTGAACGTGCAGATTTACAGGTAACTTTTCAGTTTATGTGAACTGGACAGGGTAATAGTGGTTTGCAACACCTCAACTTTAGGTTTTCCATACCTTGGTCCACAGTCCAGCCAAGCCTTCTGGGAAAAAAGCGAGGGGAAGGAGAGATGAGGGCATGTGGTGAGGACGATAATGACATATTTCTCATCTGCAAGGCTACTCACCTGCAGGAAAAAAAAGAGGGAGAATGTGTGGGAACAAAGCAGTAAAGCAGCAGTTGATGACAGCTATCATTAGGGCTGTGTGAGGTTAAAGATGCCCAGAAACTGCTCTCACACACCACTGGACCATCACCTACACACTGTGTTTAGCCTAAATGACCGCTGTAACCTTCCCATGCCTTCCACTTGCCCTGTTATTCCCACGTTGACCTCCATTTCATCTGCTCGCTCATTCTTTCAAAGCCAGATGGTGCAGGTAGCAGGACTAAACAGGGCCCTTCTGCATGATATGAAAGTAGAAGTACAAAATCTACCAAAACAGTCTCACATGAGTATTGTCAAGAGAAAAATAATAATTGTAGACAGCAAATAATGACAGAACAACTTTAATAAACTAGACTAAAACCAAACCACTATTTCAGTTAAATCCTGGTGAGAAGTAGTACTAATTTTGCAGAAAGGCTTATGTAAAAAAAATAGCTTCTGAACTTCACCAAAGAAAAACAAATAATTCCTCCATAATAATACCCCATACATTTTTTTTTAATACAATATCTTCCATTCAATGTAATGTAACGGACGTTTTATTACCGTTACTTGAGTAAAGGTACTTAGTTACTTTTACCTGCTAATGACAACAAACGTGCCCACTGGTTAATTTAACTTTCCTTCATTAACTTAACATCGCTCCTCCATTACTAGCGAGGTGTTTTGAGTTAGTATAATATATGTTTAACTTTGCTCTGCCTTTTCTCATTTTCAACTCCATAGGCTAACACTAGCTAGCTTAACTACTACAAACGAAACGGAAGGTAGATGTTAGCATTAGCACGACCCAAAAAGTAGTTTATCATACCAAGTGTTGCATTTACATATTTTAAAATGGCTAGCAAAATATTCAGCAGTTGCTTCTCAGACCATTCACAATTCCCAAGTGGAATAATTATAATATGCAGACAACTTTTATTCAAAGTAAATCAACTTCACCTGCTGTCTTCCTAGCTGTGCGTAAAAGGTTGCAATACCATCTTCCACCACACACACTGACATTAACACGCGTTGTGTTCAGAAGGGGGCGCTGTTTCACGTAGTTGAGAAAGCTTAGAATTTGTGAAAACTGCAATACAAGAATCCTGACCATTATTTGAATATATTAGTTTTAACTACTGTTTTGGATTTTTTTTGTCACCAAGCTTTGAGTGTTTTGTTAAGGACTTGAATAATTGTATTGTTCAAATGTGCCATATAAACAAACTTGCCTTCACAGTAACATGTTTTCAATATTGTTCCTTATAATTATTATAGCTTCAATAAGTATATATCTGACACCATAGGAAATAATAAAACTCCAACAATATAGATGTCAGTCAAGTCAGTAGGATTGAGAAGCAACGTGACTGAATTACTAAAGAAAAATAACACCAGATTCTGAATTCTACATTACTTATTTTACTAGAATAAGATTTCATTTCTTGCTTGCAATCCTTTTAAAGTAGAAAATATTTTTGGGTTTTGATGAAAACTTTAATTTGTCACAAGAGGAAACAAGAGTCAACCAGGCTTCAGCAATGTGAACAGACAACATTTGAAGGTACTGTTCCTATTGATTGAAACCTAAAAATGTTTTGATGTTACTCACATTATATTATATCACCTATTTATTCATTCGGCCAACAAAGACACTTGACTTTATAATACCTAGATATTTAACTATTAGATACTACCCATTTCAATGAAAGCCTAATTTAATTATCTATCAGTATACTTATAAGTGCAGGTTTTCAAGCAATAGGCATTTAGTTGAACAGGCTCAATATCGACAACTTGGGGATTTCATATATGGTTTAGTTAACTTCACTTAGTGTAGATCTACTTTTTGAAATGTTCTTGTAAATAACTGGTGTCTGACTGTGAAAGCAGAGTTCTTAAGCTCATTATTTAACAGTTTATGCAAGCATTTTTTGATATTGCCTAAAGGCCCAGTACTTCTCAAAGTGTGGTCCGCGAGCGCCCCCTAGTGGTCCGTGAGTATATTGGTAAAATTTTACATTTGAATTAAATAAATACATTTAAGTTTTCCGCACTCTCGCGGGAATATCTCCGCAATGGATCGAGCTTAAGTTTGACTTTCGATTGCATGATATAGCCCAGCGCAACACCTTCGTCACACATGTTGCCACCTGTTTGTACCATTTTCAGGCAATTTGTAATCTGTTCTAGAAAACTGTTTTTGGATATTTGTGGAGTTAGGTGGTCCGCGAGTGTTTTTTTATTGGTTAAGTGGTCCTTGGTATGAAAAAGTTTGAGAAACACTGGCCTAAACCAATGAACACCACATGTCCAACACTGAATGGTGGTTAATGCTCATGCGTCATTGTGCATCAACATTTGATGTAAATCCATGATTAAGCATTGCCAATTTTGTCAGTAGTGTCATTTAGGTTTTAACGATACAATATTAAACATTTTCTTTGCATTGCTTGAAGTTTAGTGCTGAGATGGAACAGAGGCTCACACATTTGATTATCGTTGCCCCTGACAAACATTACCCAAATAAAATAAAGGCATCTGTTGTTACCCTTGCCTGTTGCCAAGTGGTTATGTTTAACACATTTTTTTTCACAAACTGATTTTTAGGTCTCACTGAAAGGGACATTGTAAACGTTCCAGTACATCGAAATGTTGCCTCAAAGCTCAATACCAGAACATAGAATAAAAGAAAAGACAAAGTTATTTTTTTTCTATTTTATTTTTACAAAGTTTCCACTTCTTCAGCATCACACTCAGATGTTCCTGTAAAACAAAAGAAAATCATTGTCAGTTACCAAAATTGTAATTTGAGTCTGATTTAAAACTCTGAAAACATCCTGCCACATACATACATATATTCATACTACTGACTAGGGATGGGAATTTGAAAGCAAATGTATATTCGAATATTCAACCCCCAAAAAACCGGTTAACCGATTAACCGAAATGTACATATCCTATAAATAAAAAAATAATGTGGGAAAAATGTTGAAAATAAAAAATAATTAATTTTGAAAAATAAATAAATACATGTTCAAATAAGTATAGAAACCAAGTCGAATTTATCAAATGTATTGAACTGGTGATCACAGTTTGAACAGTTGACAGCTATAGGCCTACAGCTTTCATGCTTAAAACATAACTTGGTTTTTAAATTAAAGAGGGATCATACACGAACAACATAACGGTTAGGGCAGGGGTCGGCAACCCGCGGCTCTTTAAGCCCTCCACTCTGGCTCCCTTGAGCTTAGACAAAAATAAGAAGGAAATAAAATAAAAATATTTGTAGGACTATTTATATTTTGTTGCAAGGTTGAAAATGTTTCGTATCTTGTATTTTGAGGTGATACTGTGACACATTAAAAAAGAATTAAAAACCGGTTTTAATTAAGTCAACTAAAATATGTGTCATATCCTGCGACGGTCCCGCACCAGCGCATTTTCTAGCAGGCGAATAACCTGACCCCCGGCTCGATGAGCGAACTATGGATAAATCAAAGAAAATAAAAGTATCGGAGGAACACAGAGGGTTTAATTCTGCGTGGTTAGAGTTATCTGCTTTCACAGCAAACGATGCTGGTTTACCGGTATGTTTGATATGTGGAGAAGTTGTCAAAGGTGCAGCAGCCTTTACGTATTGGAGGAAAAACACGGAAGAGGAAGACAGTCATAATTCAATCACCTAACTCTTTTTAGGGTGCAGCTATAGGTTTTATTTATTTCAAAGTGGGCCCATTTTAATTATATTCATTTTCTTCAAATGTGCAGAGGACTCCCCAAGTGCTGTGTTTAATTAATTTTAAAGTAGGCCTGTGTATTTTTTTTAATTCTCCTTATAAGAGTTCTTTGTTTATTATTAGAGGTAAACAGTTTTCTATAATGTAATACATAATAAATGCAAAAAAACTGTAGTTTTTGTCTATGATGTAACAATATATACAACTTTATAAGCTATCAAGCTATCAAATATGTTTTGCGGCTCCAGACAAAAAAATTGGTGGAAAAGGGGGCAAAATGGCTCTTTTGGTCCAAAAGGTTGCAGACCCCTGGGTTAGGGTAACGTAACCCTATTAAAACAAGAGATCAACAACCTATAACAGGGCCTATGCACAGAATGCAGATATTCAATACTCATTCTTGTTTAAGAATATGAGCATGTCTACTCAGGGGAGAGGCGGGTGCGAAGACGATTCACAATCAGGCCAGCTGTAGAGAAGACCCTCTCAGCTGGAATTTGGGCATAAGATGAGGTTTGAGTCTGCGCGATCTGCGTGTAGGGAGGGGCAGCAGCCATGTCATTAGCTAGAACTAGCTAGATCTGATGGATTTGGACATAAACGCGAGTGAAGTATAACCGGACGCGAGAGAGAGATCCGCACATGCAGCTCTGCCCGCTGTGGGGGACCGGTGAGCGGAGCAAAACACACCTTTAGACCTAACACACTTAGCTATGGCACTGTTGTATACATTGAATTATTCCATTTGATAATATGTAATCAACTTGGGCACCCCTCCCAAAAAAATTTGAATATTCGATTAATCGTTCCCATCCCTATTACTGACATAAGTGAACAGATTCTTACTTTGCAACCATGGTGTCATTCTTTGCCAGCCTGAGGATGGAGTCGTCAGACTCGCCCTATAGGAGGAAAAAAATTGTTAATAAATACAAAGGTTTTCTGCATTTAGAAGACGATCTCATGGTAGTTAAGTTTCCAGTAAAGACTATAGGATAATAGAACCAGCAACAAGCTTTGTCAAGCTTTCCATTTTAACTTCACAGCAAAGCAGTGGAAACAAATATAATCTCAAATCTGTTCAAACACATTAAAGACCTTCCTCTGCCATCTAATTCCTAATGGAAGGACGACAGACACTGCACATTTACAACAATTATACTGTACTACACACTATTTACAGCTGAAATTATTACAAATTATTAATATATATGTAATATTGCAACGCTTTACTCTGATGAAGAAATCATAAAAATAAATGACTGAGGTGTTTTCTGTTTGGATATGACAGCAGTGAAAGCACAATGCAACAGAAATCCAGCTGAGACTCACCATTCTGCGGATAGCGCCGCAGATAGCGTAGGTCTTGAACTGCCCATTGAAGCGACCAGTCACCTTGTCAACCTGCAGAGAACAGAGCACACTGCTTAACATGTACAGTCCAAAACAGCTGGTAAACACTTCAAACGTGACTTTATTAGATTTTTCCTAAATGAATGTACAGATTGTACTTTTGTTTAACAATAAAAAAATGCTACTGTTCTATATTTATCCACGAGCAATATGAAAACCAATTGAAATCAGATTCGGTGTAACCTACAATTTATCACTTTGAATTTATATCATTTGTCAAATTTAAAAGTATTGTGCTTTTGATTTTCAAGAAAACCTGCAGTCAAACTATGCAACTACATAACAATAATGTTATTTACACAAAACCCATGTAGCGAGTTTGGAAATTGAGCAATCGGTTTACACATGCATGTAAAAGAGCCAATGCCTTAAAGCATGACATACCGAACAATCTAGAAACACAGCAGCAGCCCGTCACGTATACATCATTTGTTTAAAAACTATTGACACTCAGGCTAAACATGCATTTGGGTTCATGGCTCATTTCCAACCATAATAATCATTCATTCATGATCTATTTATTATGTAAAAAGTATTCCAAGCATATTCCAGTGTCAATTCTATGGAGCCTGTTTGATGACTCAAATGTCCTGCCTTCACAATATGTTATCATCAGTGTTTCCTTCAACTATTCAGACTCCACCACAATGCTGTTGTCGCAACTCAATGCAAATATGAATAACCAACACTGGGACTACTGTTTGAAATAACTTTGTTTAAGTTGTAAAACAGGCACAGCATGTGTCAGCAAACTAGTGGCTACTTGGATTATTAATATCTTTATCAAGACTGAACTATGGTGATCTTTTTAGGATATTAAAAAAGCTAAATGCCATTTATGTCAGCATGTCTTTTTTGGCTGTGTTAATGTTATTTCCCCAAGAGCAGGGAATGCAGGGTTTGACTGTAAAACTAAACTTTCTCCTTCAAAATGTAGAGGGAGCATGAATGCCACTTTTGGTTTTAAATCACTCCGTTAGCTGTGTTACTCATCAGTTAGGGTGTGAATTAGCAGGGGGGTTAAGTCTGCATGTTTTGAAGTTTAAGGTTCTTTCTCCAAGCTTGCACAACATTCAAAGCAACAGAGTACAGATTTGCTTACAAATTAATTTTTCAAGCACATTTCAACATAAAAACTTGTTTTCAGGCAAATGTGCTAAATATATATTTTTTTGCTTGCATTAACATACAATACCTAGATGTAATGTACGCTTACTTTAGCTCAATGTGCTAAATAAGGTTGAATATAAGCTTCTATTTGGCATACCAAGTGGTATCATTGTGGTCTTGATACTAAGTATTTATTATAAATACAAATAACTGATATTATTCAGCAACACAGATGGTCTAACTAACAGACCCAATCTAGACAGACTGGTTTAGTTTCATGCATTTCTTTTGCATATGAAAAGATTCAATCTGTTTTTACCTCAGCAATGTTGATCTGGATGGAGGCATGGTCCTTGGCTCCAATGATTCTGTTGCTAGCAGAGCTGAAATACAAACATACATTATTTGTAAAGGTCATGTTAATTAAATGTCACCATCCTTCACGGCTCTACATAATGGAGTATCCAGCAGATCACTAATGCTACAATTGAACTGGCAAATAGCTTTATTTTTTGTCACATAGTGTTGAATCAAGTGTAATCCTCAAGTAGGTATTCCAAAAACATTTACGTGAATGCTGTACAAGCAAAGTCCTAGGTGCCCTAAATCTACTCTAGTATTTTAATGCGTCTTTAATTTCTTAATCAAGTACATCTCAGAGGAGCATTTTTTTTTTTGACTTTAGTTACTTTTCAGATCATGGTTTTGCATCTCATTCTTAGTGAAAAGCATTTATCTTCAAATGGGCTGATGTTAAGTGTTTTCTTTCAAGTATTGAACATTCTGCCCATTTAAAATCATGTGAAAAAGTATTTGTCCGAGCAAAAACAGAGGGTGAAATCTCATGAAAAGTTGCTCTTGTAGATTATGATGCATTGCTGAAGCTTACACTACCGAGCAGTATATAAAGCTAAATACACGTCATGTAATCAAGCTTAAACATTTACAGCAGTACAATGCAACACACACATGTGCAGCAGTAATGTATTTCAAGAGCATCACATGCAATAGGGAACTTTTTACTGCCTTTCTCACAAGTACTTCTAGTTGGAAAACATTCTGTTACTTTAATCCATTTAGATAAGGTTTTGAACACAGGAGATGTACTCTTTTGGGGTATTTTATTGGTGTTTTAGCACAAGAGGTTCTCTTCAAAGTAAAGGATATTAATATTTCTTCATTCATAAACTGGGTAAAACACACTCACCATTTACGTGGGACGTAAAGGTCCACAAATTCACCAGCGTCGTTCTGCATGTTTACAGGTTGTACAGGCGGTCGCCTACAAATCTGAAAAGAAAGAAACCCCAAAACAGAAAAATCAGATGCGCGTTTTCCTTTTTGCGCTAACTAGCTAGCGTAACTATGCTAACACTCACAGGCATTTTAATGTTCCAACAGTCGCATATTCTTCGTATCAACGCAGAAATAACACTGTGTGGATAATAACACAAATACCAAACACAGTCTGAGGATATGTTACTCAGAAACCAATAATGACTTGCTAGCCAGCTAGCACATCAGTTAGCATACGGAGCGCTCAGAGCGGCCGCATGTGGCTGCTCACACACTCGACAAACGTCTGATAGTTACACACAATTAAGTCCCATAAACACGTCCCAACACTTATCTAAAACAACAAAGTCACATTCACTTTGACATATCTAAGATAATATTGCGGCAACGTAGGGAGAAACGGTGATTTTAAAGCGTTTTTAAGACGAGAGCTCGACAGATACGCACCGTATAGGACAAATGGCCGACGGGAAAGGAAGAGCCGCTGACCCGGAAGTAAAAATAGCTCTTTCGATGTTTTCCTCGCCACCTGCTGGATAAAATGATCCATGTCAGTGTTACAGAAGAACGTTGACTATTCAATAACAAGAAAAAGTAAGTAAAAAAACTCTTGGTTTTGATACGATACGCAACATTATTAATAGTATTATTATTGTCGGCTTGAAATACAATTATTTTTGCGCAGCACTGTTCAATACATGTAGGCTACATCCTTAGGCAGTACTGTTCAATACATTTACACAGAACATAGTGTTTACATTCTGTAAAATGTAGATAAACTCAGAACAATAAAACTTATGAAAACATCAACATTATAACCAGTCCGTTACAATAGTTACACATCACACAATCTAGTCATAAAAAACAAGCCCATCGCTTTGAATGGAGGGACTGTCAATGGAGGGACTGCTCTCATATTTAAAATAATAGAGCATTCAGATAGAGATCTGTTTGCAAGTCTGAGGTTTCTCTCGTTGTAAGTTGCTTGAAGAGATACACCCGCAAATTTGGGTTTGATTAAATAGTTCAATTTCATATTTCAGACACAGCCAGCTGAGCAAGGCCGTACTGCAGTACAGCATGAGACTATGTAAGACTGATTTAAAAACTGGAAAACACTGAGGCAGGTATAATATATAAATATTAATATATATATATATTCCTTCAGGTCTAGCTCAAACAATAAAACACAAAACAAGTTGACTTGAACAGCCATGGCAACATCGTTTTAACTACTGCCACAGACTTCCGGTTTGTACTGTGTCGGTAAATCCAGTGTCCAGCTTGTCGCTTTGTGACAACCATAGACTGGTGACAACGTCATGTTTGTTGCATACCTGCAAGATTTATCTGTGACAAATGTCAGCGATGTGAACAGAACTGTCGCCCTACTTCACTTCCTAAAACAGTTCACACAGTAAATTGAACAGTTGTTAAGCATTATTTTGTCCAACTAGTCTACATTATGAATTTGATGTTCGTCTAAACTGCTAAGAAGCTGACAGCTGAGTTAGAACAGAAAGACATGCAGGCCATAATCACTGCTAGAAGCGCAAAAGAGGAATGTGTGTGTAAGGCTTACATGAACTGAATTGAAACACTGTCCATTAGTTGATTAATAAACAAGACATTCAAGTCAAAGTTTTAGGGATTTTCATTTGTAGCACGCTGTAAATATGGACTATGAACACATGCAATGTGGAAACTCACAAATAGGTTTATTCTCAATACTCATAACAGTATCAGACACAATGACTTTACTGTGAGTGAAGATGACATGAACATAGTTACTGTATGGTACTGAAGACAAAATACAGTATATTGCATTTACCTCTTCTTCTTACTCTCTCCAAAATTGGCCTCCATTGTTGTGCACAACAAAGAGCAAACCTGAATCCTATTTAAGTGTTCAAGCTCAGGTTTCTATGTGATCTCATTTTAACATGTGCATTCTGGGTGCAGGGGCTTGATAATTGAGTGTGGTATTTCAGTGGCAGTGTTTAGCAAACAACACACAGGTTGTCGGTTTTAAATAACGTGTCTAATGTAAATAAGAGTGTGTAGTTATTTGGTAAATCCAGTGTCCAGCTTGTCGCTGTGTGACAACGTCTTGTTTGTTGCGATACCTACAAGATTTACCTGTGACAAATGTCAGCGATGTGAACAGAAATGTCGACCTACTTTCACCTGCATCCAGCAGCAAGCGGGAGAAATGTTTCAAGTTGTACTTATGAAGTTACGTCTACAATTAGGAGGGTGACTAATTAAGCTTTTATTTCTTTAACGTTAAACTTATTGTTTTTCTTCAACAAGTTTGACTGCATTGAAAGACAGAGGAGGGACAGTATGTGCATTCTTAATGAACATACTTGTTTTTTTATGTGTCAGGGTGTTATGCTACAGGTCCATGAAGACAGGCCCCACAGTGAGTTCAGGATGAAGTGTTGTTACTGTCTTAGTTACTGTCTGGTTAAACATGTACCTGGGGATTTGGCTCATTTTAGACATGTTAGACACAGCCAATAGTAAAACATAAACTTTAATATAACTTGCACAAGGTAGCTACTCCCCAGAAATTGACTGACTGGTCTGTTTGTGCTGCACAGAGGTCACAATTGTGTTTTGTTCCTGTTCTGTTGTTAAAGAGTTATTTTTCTTCGTTCATAGTCTAAAAGTAAATCAATTCATATCAGTCTGTATAAGAAGTTGTAAGTATAGAAAACATTTAGGAACAAAGATATTACTTTTTATTTACTCCTTAAAATAGCACAATGTTATTAAACCAAAATCTTACCCTAAAAGAAATAATAGAACGCAAACTGAATACGTATTTATTTAGTTTCTCTTCTTACAGGTGGGGCTGAAAGACTCTTGACCGCCGTTGAGCTGAAGCATCATGGCTGCAGGTGTGACGTGTGTTACTCTCCTGCTCCAGTCACATGACTCCCAGTGGGTCCCCAGTACTCAGCTGTACAGAGCAGAGCAGCAGTGGTACAAACCAAGAACTATGGCAAGTCTGAGAATAATGTCATTGTAATTCAAATACTAAAACTAACTCTGCTCTCGGTAAAGTTCAAGCTGGCAGTCCCTTGTCATATGAACATCACCATGACAGCTAGAAGTCACACCGCTGCCCACCACCATTCTCCACCACTGGCAGACTACAACCATCTGCATGCGTTTTTTGTTGTTGTGAACAACAAAAAACTTAAGGGGATAGTTCTGGTCTTTTTAAGTGGGGTAGTATGTGGTGTATTACCTACAGTTGTCGTGTGGAGAAACATACAGGAGCCCCGGCACTGCAGAGCCATGTACTGCTGAGGACGTGGGCAGAAGCAACATTTATTTTATCCACCCAAAAAAGCTATATCAGTTTAAGTGTACGTTATTAACGCTAAATATAGCGATTTTTTCAGGTGGGCCTTCAGTTTGGGTGGATAAAATAGGTTTTGCTGCTCTGCTGGTAATCCTGTCTCTCCTACTAACTGGGGTCGTGCCAACCGCTGTCTGCTGGAGGTTATACACTGACTGGATAAGAACCTCATACAGCCCCACTTCAAACAATCCAAACTATCATCTTAAAGTCTCTTGAGGTCACCTAAAGAGGAAAATATTGTCAAGGTTGAGCGAAGCAGGCAGGACCCAAACGCAGATTTAACAGAAAATACCTTTATTTAAAGGCTACAAGAAAAATACAGAGCTCTTCCCCGTGAACACAGTCAAAAACAAACAAGGATCTCACAAAGACTAACAGAAAACGCAGAACCTAAATGCACACAGGACTAATGAAACAAACAAGACACAGGTGAGGAGGGAGGAGAAAACACAGGGGCACAAGGTGAACACGATCAGGTAATCAGGTAGGAGGGAACAGGTAGGAGGGAACAGGTAGGAGGGAACAGGTAGGAGGGAACACACAGACAGGAAACCAAAGTCAGACCTAGACAAGACAAAACACAACACAGACAGATCGTGACAAATATGCTGATTCAACACATATACAGAGAGAGTGATGTGATCCAAGTGATACAAGAGACAATAGACCTCTGTGTGTCTCTACTACATTCACAGGTGCCTGAAATGTCTGTTGATATGTTACGATTAATGTCAATAAACATGTATGTTGAGAATTATGTCTGGTGTTTCTTAAATCACTGTAGTTGTTCAGAGTAATGAGATACAGATAAATAAAGCAATGATCATATTTGTAACAGACTCAAAATCTGATCAAGACAAAAAGCTTTTGTAACATTTAACAACATTCAGTACAATACATTTTTCAAAATGGCTTTATTTAACGGAGAACGTACAGAGTTCGATATAAAAAAAATCAAACTGACAATAAGTACACGGACCCACTTGTGGGGTATAGGTTTTTTGCAAAAGGTTGGCTGATGTGACTGATACAGAAAATCGAAACATTCTCATTTTACTTGAATTCAATATATTTTATTACGGATACAGTAAACTCTAGCACAGTAGCATTTTATAATGCACAATATGCAAACAATTATTTAGTTTTCACATTTGTATTAAACACAAATATTAATTATTTTGTACTAAAGTAGTAAGTATGTGTTGCACACTACATGATACATGTAACAAAAATGTAACAGAAAAAAAGGAGATAACAGAAAAAAACGTTTTTTTCCTCCATAGCATCGGAATCCCCAATAAAGCAACTTATGAAATTGCAAGGGAAAAACATATGATATAATTATTACATGTCCATAACATGCATCAATTCGTTAATGTTTCTGGACACATGTACATCCAACGGCCAGATTGAAGGGACACTTGCACCAAGCAGGTCCAGTTATGTTGTGATAGACAGAAACCTCGATCATGATAGGCTTGGCGTCCATGTTCTTCAAAGTGCAATCCTTGCATTCAGCGTACAGGATGTTTTCGGGGTGTCTGTCTAATACTGTGTCAATACTGGAAAAGAGAAGGAAAATAAAAGAACATAAATATGTGGAAGTGGAGTGGCAAACAAGGGTGGATGAAACAAATGAGGGGAAATGGGGCTTGTTAACACAGACATGTGTAATTCTATAGATTTCTGCTCCCATATATTTTATTTTTCTGGCACTTCATTAAAGTTTTGCCACATCTAAGAGAACATTTAAATCCAAGATGTCATTTTTTAAGGCTGCACAGTTGCATCAATTGATTTGATTTACAGAGGTGGGTTTAAATGGCTCTCTCTAGCTCTCTTTTTCCATTCTAGACAATTCTATTTCTGTCATTTTTAATGTTAACTGCAAAGTGCAACTCCATCAATTCCTTATGAAAGACTGAGAAGTTGTGGCCCTTTTCCCCATTATTGTAAATGCTGATGTGATCGTAGAACAAATAGTTTAAAGTAATTCTGTTTGAGTATATCATGACCCTCAGTCTTCTAAGTAACTTAAGATAGAATTCAGCTTCGACAACGTTACTCGGTAATTAGTAAGATGTTCCTGTGCAACAGAAAGGGAACTCACCTCATTTCCCAGGGTGCCACCGAAGAGTCTTGGAGCTCTGAGATATGTTTGAAGGACAACTCGTTGTATACAATGGTCCGCTCACAGGGATGTTTACAGACAGGGATGCCGCACACTGTCCCCATAAGCACCAGCTGTAAAAGAAGATTCTGTAAAAATAGATATATTTCAATTAGACTCACGTTATCAACGTGTGCGTTTCACTTTCACCAAAATAACCAAATAACTAGTTGATAACTTTCTGAGATGCTTATTGTTTGTGAGCTTTGCAATATTGCAGCTTTCTCTGTGAAAGCATAGACAACAAATCCGTCTTTCCCTATCAAGTACAATAAATAAAAGCTGTATTCAGATCTTAGATTTTTTCAAAACCTTTAACAGTACTCACCAGGAGAGCTGTGGAGTCCATGCTGATGTTGAAAATCAGAGCAATTTTCCCAAAAACACGGTGAAACAAACAGGAATTGTCCTTTTTCTTCTATCTCGTATAAACTCTGGGATTCCCTTTCCCTGTGCAGTGCACTCTCTCTATGTGCACCTTCGGTTTTTATGCTGCCTAAAACTATGACTCAGTTTTGTGACTAAACAACATTTGCATCGAGGAGGAAACACATTGGACCATAGCCAATAATAATATCCTCATTGAACAATCACCCGTTGCTTCTTAAAACCCTTGTGGTTGTCATTTGTAACTTAAAACAAAATCTGCATCTGCAATAAGCTCAGTGCAGGACTTGTTAGAATTTAAAAAGCTTAAACCATTTTGCTGTTGGAAAAAGGCTAAACAAAAGTCAAAAGGTTGCAAATCTCTGATATATTTTTGTATTAACAGTTTATAGTTATTTTTTCCTCCTTGACTTGTATTTACTGCCGTTCACAATTGTTGGGGGTTTGGATAATTTGAATTTCAGTTTAACATCTGACAAAATCACATTGTTGAAGCTCAACCTCCATTTCCAGTATTTTTTATAATAGGATTATTCTATAACTCTTAGACATTTATTTTAAAGTACATATTATCTGACAAGGACGTGTGAGTTCACGAAAATACTTAACAATTTGTTTTTTAGTGTTAGTTTACTAGTGTAGAGTTATATTTAAGATGTTTATCATCCTGCTGTTAATTTAGGCTACTGATTCCCTGTAGCAAACTACAATAGCCTCAGGAAAAAATTTGATTTCTTCTCCGGAAGGCATGTCAGGGGATCCCATCATGACACTAAAGGTTTCATCTGAATTTCCTTGGGGAAGCCCACACAGACGCACGCCCCCACACAGGAGGCTTAACACTGCAGTGTTGTGACATGTGCCGCCTACAGAGTCTGTGACGTAAAACACTGTTTGTCTTCTACTAGCTTGCCTGTGCTATTTTTAACATTAATCATTTGCTTTTATCTGGCCAGATTTTGATTTTTGATACACAGAAGGGCATTTGGAGACCTTTAGTCATTTTTCTGTTTTGTAGATATAGCATGAAGACAAGACCCAAAATACATTTTTCTGTGCAGATAATTTAAAGTTGCACCAGTGTTGCGGGGCTTTAATTGCTGTGTTTGAATGGGAGCAACGCTTTTCAAGTTAAAAACAACAGCATTTTCACACATTTTGGAAGATAGTAAAAACATGGCTTCAGGCTAGAAAACCCAAATTATTTATTTAACCTGTTTTTAAACTGTAGTGGTTAATGTTATCATTAAGCAATTTTGTGGTTCATTGACCACCATGGTGAATCACAGGTGTGAATGTTGCATCAGCTCTCGTCAGAGAAGTCATATGATGAAATAAAGTTGTGGTTTGTTTTTCAAGTTGACATGCCCTGACGAGCCTGAACCTTCTCCCCCTTTTGTAATTGTTCTTGCATCACAAGCTAGTTGTGCCTCAAGTATCTTCCCTCAGGTTTTTTACTGCTAAATATAGTAAAACATGTTTATGTATGAGTAATGATTGCATATGAGTTCTTTCATGTCTTCTGCTGTTTCATTCAGTTCTGAGAATTTCACATGAAGATCATTATTTATTGCATCACATTGGACCTGTTTCTTTACCTGTCAAATAGAGAAAGACTCTTAATTACATGATAGGCTATTTTTACAAGACTCAGTTTTCCCCTTGAAGGTATGTTCATTTCAGCAGTCAGTGACTTTTATTGAGTGTTGATTACATTTAGCATTAATTCATTAGGTGAATCATGTAAATGTACCATTACTTTCCCTTTTCTCATAACCTCATGACCATAGCAGGTTCAGTCAATGTGCAAACACAGCAGACAGCCCATAATAACTAATGTTTCTAACATTTATTTCAGAGTTTACAGTCAGTTACCTCTTGACTAACCCCTGTGTGCCTTGACACAATATATACTGTAGCCATGAACGTACGGTAATTGCTAAACGATGGTGTATTGATATGTAATTTAATGTAATGTAATGTATTATAAACAAGAACATCAATTTTTGGCAATTCTGCATAAGCTTTAAATGTATGACATTACTTACTCGTACTTACAATTTTACTTTTTGTAATATATGACTTGAGAACTGTGGTATGGTTAAATGAATAGCCATTTTGAGAATATATCTATCTGCTTTCTGTTTGGGTATTAGATGAGAAGCTATATTGCCTCGTAAAACGGTAACGAAATTGGCTTACCAACCCTTCTGAAGCTCAGTACTCAACACGTTATATATTTTTTCTTTAATCTATTGTTTGACAAAGCATTTCAGGATTATCCTCCCGTACAGGAAAATTATCGTTTGCATATATTTGGGTTTGAGCTTACTGATGGATACTAGACATTGTGTGACAAAAATTGTGGAAAGCCTGAGAATGTGAATGCTATCCAATGTATATTAATTATGGTTAAATTGTTGCTTGAAATGTTGTTCTGCAGGAAAGTCACTTCCTGTGTTGGCACTAAATATTTGCATTGGATATAAATTGTGAGGTGCAGAATTGTTCAGTATGGAAATAACAAATACAGGACTGATCCTCCGTGGGCATATTTGCATTCGACCAACAGCAACACATGAATAGCCAGGTCGGATACAAACCTACTACATTTGTAGTGACAACTACCTGAGGGAGTGAAACTCTGATCTTCAAAAGAAATACGTTTTGACCTTTGTAATCATGACACATCCAGTGAGTTTCGATTCAATGTATTGTTACGCCTACTATTGACTGATTGCTTAATTTATTTGTCTCATGATTTTGATCGACGTTCAGGAGAATACGCCTTCACACTTTCATTGGGTTGATTCATAAAAAGGCATTCACACTGTCAGCTGATGAAATCTGAGCCTCAGGCAGGGAGTCTTCCTCACACAACACCTGGAATTTCTCCAACAACAAGGCTTGGCATTTAGTTCAAATCGTGCTGTTTTGGCAGGATAAAACACAATTATACTGACAGACCACATACAGTGAATATGAACAGAAGAATAACCAGAAATAATTAAAGCCAGTGCAGGCAACTGTTATGCGTTCACTACTAACTACACAACCCTGCTCTGGCATTTCATCAAGGTAGTTTAGCAATACTGTTTGTTGTTTCCAAAACCTTGTTATATTGGTCTGTTGTGTTTGGGAACTCCTGGGGAAGCCCTTGGATGCTTTGTTGCTTTTGCATAATTGAAGGTGGAATGAGGAAGTAGGAGAGGGCCGGAGAGCAGGAACAAAGGATGGACACACACACAGCATGCAAAGTATAATTCACAATGTTGGTTTGTCGCTGTGTGGTTGGGTTCACTGTCCATTTACTGGCTGTTACTTCAAATGTTGTATACAGGGACTCCTTCCACCAAACACCCACGCATGGAAAGCAGGCCAGAACACTTTATTACTGTTTGATCATTGAGTCATGGTGCGTGGACCTGAACTTCCACTAAAGGGTATCCCTCACAAAAATAAAACAATTTAAATGAAAATATGAAAATAGGTAAATGTTCCCTCTCAACATTAGAGAAATGTGAAATTATTTTGATGTTTTTTATTAAATGATTCATAGGGTTATCAATGGGCTATTAATGCAACAATAAAGCTGTTAAATTAACCCTCTAATACATTTATTTGTTTTACTAAATGAATGATATATTTTTAGGGTTTTATGCCTTCATCTGATAGTCCACCCTAACAGCTTATATGATATGTCGCTTCAGCACCTCTTTTCACCCTCTGTCTGAAACCAGAAAGAGGAGCGCTATTGCCCATTGTCCCCACTGCCTGGAGATGGCCCTGTCACCTCTCCCACCTCTACTCAGCCCCCGGCCATCAACTCACAGTCACCTCTCACATCACCCCCTGTTTCTTCTGGACTGATAATTCTGCTGCTCTGTACAAGAAGGGACAGAGCAGACTCTTTCTGCTGAGGAGACTGAGGTCTTTCGGGGTGCAGGGGGCACTCCTTCAGACATTTTATGACTCTGTTGTGGCATTAGCCATTTTCTATGGTGTGGCATCAGCCATTTTCTATTGTGTGACCTGCTGGGGCTGCAGCATCTCGGCTGCTGTCAGGAAGAGACTAAACAGACTGGTAAGGAAGGCCAGCTCTGTCCTGGGGAGTCCTCTGGACACTGTGGAGGTGGTGGGAGACAGGAGAATGGCAGCCAAGCTGTCCTCCCTGCTGGACAATGTGTCTCAGCCCCTCCAGGACACCCTGTCCTCACTGTGCAGCTCCCGACAGGCTGCTGCACCCCCGCTGTCTCACGGAGAGATACCGCAGGTCCTTCCTTCCTGCAGCGGTCAGACTATACAACCAGCAAAGCCCCTAGTAGACCCACCCCCCACACACAAAACAACACAGACTATAACACCCCTTGCTGCTGTTAAATACCAACCAACTATGAGCAATATGTGCTATATGTGCAATATATATATATATGCCGTTAATAACTGTGTAATATATACCTGGCTGCTAAATCCTAAGGATGTGGACGTACCGTTACGTATCGTCCACACGGTTCAGTCGCGTTGAAGCTTGCCGGTGGGCGTGTCTGGCGCGTGTTGGATTGAAGCACCCTTCAGTTGTTGAAGGTTCGAGCCCGCTCCGCGCCGTTCGTTTGATGAGCGGTCTGAAATGAAAGGAAGGACTCGGACACAGAGATATGAGATTAAACAATAAGCTGATTTAATGGTAAAAAACAACAGTACAATATAACGAAGTACTTATATAACGAAGTACTTCGGGCCTCAGTTCTTCCACCGTGCGATGTACGTATCAGACAGTCAGACCGAACAGAGGCCGCGAGTGTACAGAATTCACAATATTTATTCCCACAAACGGAGAGGAGTTGTGTGGGAGGAGTTGTGTCGGTTGCTCCTCCCTAGGTGTTCATCCATTGGTGGACTCACTCCTGGGCGAATCAGAGTGAGTCAGCCATAGGCGTGGGAAGTTTGGATCTCCTGCGCCGCTGATCAGTCCCATGCCATCTTTTATGGCAGCCATAAAATAAACAATTCTGGGTTGAACGGGGGTGAGGTACCAATCCTTATCTTCGTTTATCCTCGGCACCTGGCCGTTCCACTCCGTATCCCAATCCTCCTCCCTGCCTAGACTCAATGTTGTCAGTTTTATTACCTTTCTCCTGCAACCCCCCCATGCTCCTATCCGGCCCATTAAAAACCCGGGGGGGCGACTGGATCCTCTACATTCCTAAGTCAACGCACACACAATTGACCACCGCAAACAAAGCAAAATAATACCCTCATGAGAACATTTAGCCTAGTTTCATAAGCATACATTTTACACAGACTATTGGCGCCTAAGATATGTCGGGCCAAAGTTATAATTATTGAAACAGGTCATACAGGTTACTTTAATCCCCCTTTTGATCTCACCTCAAGAGATCAATTCACACAAAGCATTCAAAACATAACCACTGTCATTCTTTTCTACTGCGTCTGTCCCACAATGAGCGGATACAAGGCACACAACAACAACCACATGTTACTAAAATGGCAATACAAGTAGCTATAGAAATCAAAAGAGACATTATTAAACCTTTCCATTGACCAAACATGTTTGTAAACCATTCCTCCAAGGGGTTGTGTATCCCTGATTGTTCATGCATAGTTATGGATAGTGTGCGAAAGCCTTCTAAAGCCTTTGTGACGGAACCTTCCGGAGCCGTATTGTTTGGAATGAAAGTACAACACATATCACCAAACATTGAACACACACCTCCTTTCTCAGCTAACAGCATGTCAAGGGCCATTCTATTCTGTTTCAGCGAGTCCTTCTACAGCGTCCCTAGTGAGATTAGCTAAACGGAGCACATTGTAATGTACATAGTTGATCCTGTCTACATTATTCCATCACTACCTGCTTGGAAAGTGAAGGTTTGTTTAGGAGACATTTTGGTAACAACTACCTCATGTTTGGCCCGTTTGACCCTAGTTACGGACTCCTCTGGCGGGGGAATGGAGTCTGGGTGGTCAATGGAATCATTAAAACAAAAATAAAGGCAAGGGTGAACACACATTATTTCTGTTATTAATAATAGGAGATTTACTAGGACACAAGGAATTAACACCCAATCAAATAATAAGGCTATTCGCTAATGGGCCATATAACTAAGAATGGTGTTCAAGATACAAACAGTGTCCCAAGTAAACCACGATTCCCACTAGCAGAGTACACCAACAAACAATAAGGAAGTGTAATCCACAGTCTGTCATTGAGTACCTTTAATCAGTGGTCCGTGTTATTGTAATTAGGTTCCTCTGAACACAATGCTAAAATCTCCTAAGGAGATTCTTTAAAACTAGGGTGTAAAATAGTACCCTGTAATGGTAAATACTGTGCTCCCAGAACCTGTTAAATATAAGGTTCAGTAAAACCTGTTAAATAAAGGTCTGGTGATGGGGAGACTTTCACTGCCCTTTAATTATAGGGCTAACCTCTCGTTATATATAACCTACTACTCTTATTAGAAAGAGGCCCTATAGGTGGGCATAAAAATGCTGCTACTTATTGGAAAGTGCCCCTAAAGGTGGGAGTAAAAAAGTCGGGTCCTATATGGAGTCGTGTGTTTCAGGGTCGGGGTCCCGTAGACTCGTGTCCGCCTCCTCGCCGGCCGTAATCTCCTTTCCAAGATCGCCTGTTGTTACCTCTGTGTCTTTGTCCTTGTCATCTGTTGTATGGGTCGTTGCTTCTGCTGGGCTGTCGTCGTCAGATGGTCGTTCTCTCGTCCTGCTGCAGCGATGTCAGTTCTGATGTCGTCTAACGTCCTTGCTGGAGGTTTTCCAACGGCGCACTGGCTCCAATGATACCACGTTTCCCCCTTTCCTTCGAGGCGAACTGCATGTGATGTCCTCTGAGTCACTCTGTGCGGGCCGGTGAACCTTGGGTTGAGCCACTTCGGACGGATGACCTTCAGCCAGATGAATTCTGCGGTGTTAGCCTCGTGCTTCTCCGGTCCCCCTTTGGCGTCAGCCCCTGGGTGGAGAAATCTCATACCAAGCCCTTAAGTTGCTGGTAGTATGGTTTGCTATCCATCTCTTCTACTTCTTTCCCTACTGCTAATGCTCCAGGACCCGGAAACTGATGGCCGTGGGTCAGCTCAAATGGGGAGAAACCTGTCCCTCAGTTAATGTGTTCATAAACAAAGTCCGACACCGGCTATATCAACCTGTTTCAGAGGAAGGTGGAGTCCCCTGTGCCGTCTTGACTTGCCGTGTCTTCTCTGTCAGAGGCAGAGGTTTCATCTTTTTTAGTCCTAAAAAATTTGACGCGTTTTGCAACAAAGTCAAGTATTTCTTCATCTGTAGGTGTATGTGTTGATACAGGTGTTCTTTTAATGTCATGAGGGGAACTGGGTGAGGGGGGGTTAGAGGTGGAGGGAAGCGTATAGGGAGGGGGTCGGGTCTTAAAGGGGTTGTATAAATCTGGATAGAGGAGGGGACCGCCCTCTGGGATGTCTGGGAGGGGCCCACCATATGGCTTCTCCTTCCTGACTGGCTCTATCACTTCTGTGGGAGGGGCTGGTGCAGGACTGGGTGGGGCTGCTATGGCGGGCAGATTTTTGGCGGGAGTTTTGCTCAGAGGCAGGTACTGCCACTCCATTCATAACTAAGGCTGCGTTATGGCCTATTCTCCTTAGCTTGTCAACTAGCTCCCTTTCTTTGTTAAGTTTAGAAGCCCTGATAAAACCTGCCTTCTGCTTGTTGAGAGTTTCTAATTTCTGAACCAACTGTCGCTCGTATGTATTGAGTGCTGTGGCTAGGAGACTTATTGCCTCGTCACCCTCTACTCTATTCTCTGCGATCATCTGATCGTGTAAGAAACGGAGATCCCTGCTCGCCTTTTTATGATCTCCGGGCTTAAGTCCGCTAAGTATCAATCTCTCTGCTTGTCCCCACTGTTCCCTTAAACTCCCCGGAACAGGGACTCCTAATTCTCTCTCTTCACGTTCAAATTCTCCTTCCATTTTGACTTCGTTCGTATCTGCTTCTCCTAAAGGTTTTAGTTTTTTATAAAAATACCAGTACTTCTGCGTACTATAATTTACTAATATTGTAGTTTTATTCCCACAGGTATACAGTCTGATAGTTTTCGGTGCGAGGTGTATTTCAACCAGTTACGGAGACTCAAAGAGCGCTTCTCCTAAAGGTTTTAGTTTCTTATAAAAAATACCAGATATTCTGCGTACTATAATTTACTAATTATTGTAGTTTTATTCCCACAGGTATACAGTCTGATAGTTTTCGGTGCGAGGTGTATTTCAACCAGTTACGGAGACTCCAAGAGCGCTTCTCCTAAAGGTTTTAGTTTCTTATAAAAAATACCAGATATTCTGCGTACTATAATTTACTAATTATTGTAGTTTTTTCCCCAGGTATACAGTCTGATAGTTTTCGGTGCGAGGTGTATTTCAACCAGTTACGGAGACTCCCAAGAGCGCTTCTCCTAAAGGTTTTAGTTTCTTATAAAAATACCAGATATTTCTGCGTACTATAATTTACTAATTATTGTAGTTTTATTCCCACAGGTATACAGTCTGATAGTTTTCGGTGCGAGGTGTATTTCAACCAGTTACGGAGACTCCCAGGAGCGCTTCTACACCCTCTTACGAGGATGCGGCCCAAGGCATGGAGTCGAAACCCAGTCTACAATAACCTTTGATCGTCACGTATATGCTATCAGATACAAATAAGATTCTACAATACTTTCAGGGACGGTCCTTTCAAATTGATGTTGAAAATATTATAATATACAACCACAGTTAATCACACTCAAAATAAATACATCTAACGTAACCCCAGATCCGTCTAAGGGTTGCCTGTGTACGTTAGTCGATGAGCCCCAACCCCAGAATTCGTCTAAGAATTACTGTGTGTGTCACCTTATTTCTCAGAGTATTTTAGCTGGACTTCCTTTACCAAATTTAAAACCACTGAAATCTCGGACGATGATTGCAGCTGGGATTCCTTTACCAATTTATAACCACTGAAATCTCGTTACACAGTTAATCACACTCAAAATAAATATATCTAACGTAACCCCAGATCCGTCTAAAGGTTGCCTGTGTACGTTAGTCGATGAGCCCCAACCCCAGAATTCGTCTAAGAATTACTGTGTGTGTCACCTTATTTCTCAGAGTATTTTAGCTGGACTTCCTTTACCAAATTTAAAACCACTGAAATCTCGGACGATGATTGCAGCTGGGATTCCTTTACCAATTTATAACCACTGAAATCTCGTTACACAGTTAATTACACTCAAAATAAATATATCTAACGTAACCCCAGATCCGTCTAAGGGTTGCCTGTGTACGTTAGTCGATGAGCCCCAACCCCAGAATTCGTCTAAGAATTACTGTGTGTGTCACCTTATTTCTCAGAGTATTTCAGCTGGACTTCCTTTACCAAATTTAAAACCACTGAAATCTCGGACGATGATTGCAGCTGGGATTCCTTTAAGGCCTCTACACACCGGCCCGACTTTGGGAGTCAGAGGCCGTCCGAAGCCGTCAGAGGCAGTCGGGCATTCGCGTCGCACTACTCAGGTTGGTGTGTCGTCTCTTTACGGCACATTTTCAACCCTCCCGCCTCCTCCCGCCGCCGATTCAACATGTTGAATCGGCGGCGGGAGGCCGCGGGAGGCCAAAGAACGTCGGGACAAATCAATCACTCTGATTGGCTGTTCAGCTTAGCGAATCAGTGCATCAGAAGTGAAGCGGAAGTGAGGGACCAAAACAAACGATAAGAAGGCACACACAGACGGCTAATCTTCCTCATTTTCATCTCACCCGGACGCAAGAGTTTCTTTTTTATCATGACGGCATGGAATGAAGAAAGTGAAGACCAACTGATCAGGCTGTGTTTGTTTGTTTATATTACTAAGTCTGTTCTTCTTCTCTCGGTGTATAAAACGCAGTCTGTCTTCCGGTTGTTGCCTCTTTTGAATGACGAATACACACTACCGCCGCCTGCTGGTAAGGAGAGTTATTGCCACTCGTCGGCTGAAGTATTTGCGGTGTGTTCGTAGGCGGGCGGCTTTATCCGACGAAGCCAACGAAGCCTGACGTAGCTGACGTAAAAGTCGGGACGCCTTCGGTACGCGTTCTTTGGTCTCAGGTTGGTGTGTAGAGACCTTTACCAATTTATAACCACTGTAATCTCGTTACACAGTTAATCACACTCAAAATAAATATATCTAACGTAACCCCAGATCCGTCTAAGGGTTGCCTGTGTACGTTAGTCGATGAGCCCCAACCCCAGAATTCGTCTAAGAATTACTGTGTGTGTCACCTTATTTCTCAGAGTATTTTAGCTGGACTTCCTTTACCAAATTTAAACCACTGAAATCTCGGACGATGATTGCAGCTGGGATTCCTTTACCAATTTATAACCACTGAAATCTCGTTACACAGTTAATCACACTCAAAATAAATATATCTAACGTAACCCCAGATCCGTCTAAGGGTTGCCTGTGTACGTTAGTCGATGAGCCCCAACCCCAGAATTCGTCTAAGAATTACTGTGTGTGTCACCTTATTTCAGCTGGACTTCCTTTACCAAATTTAAAACCACTGAAATCTCGGACGATGATTGCAGCTGGGATTCCTTTACCAATTTATAACCACTGTAATCTCGTTACACAGTTTTTATATTCCCCGTACAGTCTAGTTGACTTTTATAGTGCGATGTATATTTCAACAGATGGAGAGACTTCCAAAAGCGCTTCGACACCCTCTTACGAGGATGTGGCTTTTGGCAAGGAGTCGAAACCCAGTCTACAGAATCTCTTTATCGTCACGTTTAGTCTTCTAGATTAACCCCACAGCAAGAGTTTGCGAGATCCGGTCATTTCAAATTGATTTTGAAAGTTGCGTTTCTCCTCTTGAAATACCCCACATATAACACAACTGCAGCTCCTCTTTGAAAATGGAGTGTTTTCAAAAAAGTGTTATTCTGTAGTACTGTTCTTTCTACCGTAAGACTAAAACACTGAAAATGCCGCTGACAACTCTAACATTTTGTAGTATAGCCAATCACAGATTTTGATAATAACAGGTATCTGCTCACCTTTCAGTTGTGGGGCGCCCTGGTTTAGTTGTCAGAGGTATTCGAGGTGTCTTCCCTGGACCGTTCGTCCGCTGGCTGCCGGTGTTCCTTCTATGAGACCCTACTCATCACGTCGGTTGGTCACCAAATTGTTGGATTGAAGCACTCTTCAGAGGTTGAAGGTTCGAGCCCGCTCCGCGCCGTTCGTTTGATGAGTGGTCTGCTATAAAAGGAAGAGCTCAGACACAGAGATATGAGGTTTAACAATAAGCTGATTTAATGGTAAAAACAACAGTACAATATAACGAAGTACTAATATAACGAAGTACTTCGGGCCTCAGTTCTTCCACCGTGCGATGTACGTATCAGACAGTCAGACCGAACAGAGGCGCGCGAGTGTACAGAATTCACAATATTTATTCCCACAAACGGAGAGGTGTGGGAGGAGTTGTGTCGGTTGCTCCTCCCTAGGTGTTCATCCATTGGTGGACTCACTCCTGGGCGAATCAGAGTGAGTCAGCCATAGGCGTGGGAAGTTTGGATCTCCTGCGCCGCTGATCAGTCCCATACCATCTTTTATGGCAGCCATAAAATAAACAATTCTGGGTTGAACGGGGGTGAGGTACCAATCCTTATCTTCGTTTATCCTCGATACCTGGCGGTACCTCTCCGTATCCCAATCTTTCTCTCTGCCTAGACTCAATGTTGTCAGTTTTATTACCTTTCTCCTGCAACCCCCCATTGCTCCTATCCGGCCCATTAAAAACCCGGGGGGGCGACTGGATCCTCTACATTCCTAAGTCAACGCACACACAATTGACCACCGCAAACAAAGCAAAATAATACCCTCATGAGAACATTTAGCCTAGTTTCATAAGCATACATTTTACACAGACTATTGGCGCCTAAGATATGTCGGGCCAAAGTTATAATTATTGAAACAGGTCATACAGGTTACTTTAGAATTCTCTCCGACGGCGCGCATGAAGCGGTGGACGCGGCACGAATCACGCGATTGAGGCGATTTGAAGGGGGCCGCGTCATGATACAGTCATGATGCTGATCAAATAATTCAACTTCTTTCTTATCACATAATACAATCATGCTGACGATCTATATTATAAATAATCTATTCAAGCCTCCTATCTTGTCTTTGATCCAATCTAAATATGTCTCACCCGTCCTGGAGGAGCTGAGGGTACCGCTATGACAAAAAAACAGCACTCTTCAACCATACATTTATAGCATTGATTGCCAACATTCTTTAGATTCCTGTCCTACCTTAAACTCAGTATCCTACCAAACTGACACCAAAGAACACGTCCTGACGGACCCGATTGTCGTCTTGGCCAAAAAGCCGCACTGGAACACACTAGAGAAGTGTCGGTTCCGAACGAGCTCTTTGAGCCGGCTCTTTTAAGTGAATGACGGGAGCCGGTGTTGGATGCTGCTGTTTTGAGCATTGCAATATATTTATTTTCATAATGTTATTTATTTATGATTATTTTTAGGCTCAGCAAAGATTTGTTGTCAGTTTGTATAGGTGTTGCTATCTGCTTTATTTTAAAAAATAAAGCAGATTAAAAAAAACGGCTCTATTGAACGGCTCTCGCAAAGGAACGGAGCCATAAGATCCGGCTCCCTTCAAAGAGCCATAATTCCCATCACTAAAACACACGCAAAGACTTCAGCCGACGGCCAAGTAGCACGTACGCACTGCGCATGCGTGAGTGGCAATAACTCTCCTTACCAGCAAGCAGCGGTAGTGTGTATTCGTCATTCAAAAGAGGCAACCGGAAGACAGACTGCGTGATATATACAAACAACAAATAGCGTGCGTTCCATTTTCACTCTCGCCCATCACAGACTGTTTCACAGACTGTTTCAAATAAAGACATATAATCGAAAACATGTTTAGTGCGGTACTGGAAAATGAAAAATAATAGCCGTCTGTGTGTGCCTTCTTCACTTCCGTTTCGCTTCTCATGCACTGATTCGCTAAGCTGAACAGCCAATCAGAGTGATTTATTTTGCCGACAGCCTTTTGCTGTGCCGGAAGGTGTCGGCACGGCCGAAAAGACACGACGGTGCTGGACCAAGCCCCCAGGAAGTGCGCCGGACTCTGAGGAAAATATCCGTTGTGGCCAAACGGCGGTACTACACTTCCGTATCAGTCGCTGGGCCCGGAAACACTTTTTCCCATTGATTAACTTTGGGAAAGAGACGTCTGTAAATCGTTGGATAATTTTTTTTAAAGTAAATAAACTACCCAGTATGAACATTTGTATAACCCTTATTAAAAACATTCGGTCCTCAAGTTTTAAAATGTGCTAATGACGTTATTCTGAGAGTTATTTTCCTCGGCATTATGAACGCGGATCCAACCCACGGGACCACGCCGCCCGGCACGTTCATGTGACGTGTTCAGTACTACGTGAGTTTTACCTTTACCCATGGATGCACAATAAGAACGGATTATATGATTATATGAATACTTTCGTGACGTTTCGCTCTCTCAAAAGTTGGGCCATTTTGTCTTCATGCGCCAATGACCAACTCTCATAGGAATGAACGAGGCCCCGCCTCCCACGCTGTATCCAGTTCTCATTATACATCCATGTGCTGGACACACCAATCTGAGTAGGGCGACAGGATGCTCATCGACGGCCAGACATCTATCGACAGCCGAAATCGGCCCGGTGTGTCCGGGCCTTTAGATGCTTTTAGATGCTCCAGGATTTTGCGCTTTCAAAGCATTAATGCATTCATTGCATCCATCACTTCCTGCAATGTGCATTCTTTTGTTGTTGTTAAATATGCTATATAAAATGCATTGAACTTGAACCAGATCAGTGTTTTCTTATAGCGTAAGGCAAGTTCGATTAAATACTTTTAAAGACTTTTTTTATGCAGCTCGGAGTAAAATAAAGACCAACTTTAATAAATAAAAACAGACATCAATTACTGAGGGGACGAACATCTTTGCATGTATATTTTTTCTATTAAAGTATTTTTTGTAACATTCAACCTACCTATTTAAAGTGCCAGTGAAGTGCATTTTTTTGCGCCAAAATGAAATGGCAGTTTCATTTCTTACATATAATTGTACCTGTTCATGGCTAAAATAATTTTTTAGGAAGTGCGAGGGACGAGATAAACATCGCAAATTTTTCAGAGTCTGAGCCTACCGCTGCTGCAGACGATAGCGGCTGTGACGTCTGGTGCGAGAGAAATTAGTGATTTTGACAGCTTTTCGGACAGGATAGATGAGGAAAGTGGCCATGGAAGTCAATTTAGTTGAGGACAATATTTTGTCATAGATCTAGAGTAGATCTACACACAGGATTGGCCATCACCTGATCATACATTCATCTGTTCATAGCATGATGCAACATTCATGTTCACATGCAGTGTTGTGCTAGTTACTGAAAACCAGTAACTAGTTACAATTACTAGTTACTTCACTACTTACACCAAAAAGTAATGCGTTACTGTGAAAAGTAACTTTTTAGTTACTTAAAAAAGGGCACCCATTAATGCCCTTATACTGTAGCCTTCATTTCAGTACTGTTATTGCATCGGAGAATAATACAACCTGTTGATCAACTTGACATGCATTTGCATCACTGAACTCTGCTAAGCAATGTGGTCTATACAAACACAAACACAAAGATATGTTTCAAAGTGCCAATCCAGCCGCTGTTGCTTAGGTGGAGGTGGAGTGGCGTCGGATGAGTCTGGGTCTGTGGTCTTAGCTACTAGCTTCGTCCCAGCATGTTGTTTCTGCAGATGTTTCAACAGATTTTAATTGCTGTTTTGGGCAGTCGATAGGATCTTTGACCCGCCAAGACACAACTTACATTTAACTAAAACGTTCTTTTCTTTGTGCTCGACAAAAGTGAAATAGTGAGAATATCTCCAGGCGGAGAAACTCGACTTGAGCTCTGCCGCCGCCATGATAGTCTTGTTAATAGACACAAACACAGTGGCCTTTATTTTTCATAAACAATCTACGAATCTACGAAACAATGACACCAGCCACTCACCTTCATCTTTTGGGAACAGAAACATCGCCACTTCGGCAGAATTGACATTACCACAGCCAGCGGCAATGCATCGCTTCCCGTGTGTTTTTCCTCCCTTTTTCTTCACTGTCGCCTCCATTGTCAGGTTTCCTCGATTGGCAATCACTTCCAGTCGTCTGCGAAACACTTTCCAATAAAATACTCGCTCAAAAACGTTGGTAAATTCCACTTTGAAACAGAGACAAAATGAACGGTGGTGAATGTAAACACTTCGGCTGAGCCCATCTTCTGACGTCACGCAGTAGATCGCAAGCCACGCCCACGAAGGCGGAGGTTTCCCAGCGGAAAATTCCAACTCGTCAAATTCGTTGCTATTCCAACATCTTTTATATGGGTTCCAATGGACAATTTTGGTCATTACTATACGTATTAGCATAACAGATCATGCACCGGCGCACACTTCACTGGGTCTTTAAGCTGTCATTATTAGGCTGTAATTTGTTATATCCAATCCAATCCAACTATATTTATATAGCACTTTAAAACCTCCTGACCGAAGTGCTGTACAGAGAGATACATAAAATATAAAATCACACAGCTCAGCTCACAAAACATAAAATAAATACATTTAAAAGAAAAGATACAAACACAAAACAAACCAGAATAAACGTAACAATTTCAAAATAAAAAACATAAAAACAGCCATATAATAAAAACAATAGACCACTGAAAGCAAATAAAAGCAACAATCTACTTGTTTACGAATGCTAAGGAGAAAAGGTGGGTTTTAAGACGGGATTTAAAAACAGACAGTGTGGGAGCCTGTTTGATTAGCAAGGGCAGGTCGTTCCACAGTTTAGGGGCGGCAGCAGAGAAAGCACGGTCCCCTCTGCGCTTAAACTTAGTTTTTGGCACCCTCAGGTTCATATACTGTTGGAATGGTAAGCAGGGCCTATTGTTTTGGGATATTTGTGGAGTTAGGTGGTCCTTGGTATGAACAAGTTTGAGAAACACTGCGCTAGTGGATTGTCAAAGGGGGAGCCTCGCGGGGAAATTATACAGATGGCTAGTCCGCCCCTGAAAAATGTCTATGCACACGTTATTATTAATAATAATAAATAAAAAAATTGATTAAAAAAATTAATGAATTATTTTTTAATTTTCTATTTAAATGTTGTAATCATCTCGCGACCCCCACTCGGGGTCTCGCGACCCCCCCACTTTGGGAACCCCTGGGTTATGTGATTCATTTGCTATAATTTGATCAATCGCAAGAGTTAACTTTGGGTTTGAAGGCAGTTAAAAAAGTCAAATCCCTGTCAGTGCTGGTAAAGAACCGAAACGAAAAGGTGTCAGTATGTAACAGTTTTTTATTTCCTGTCATGAACTTAATCAAGCACAAGACAAGTATTTCACAACACAAGGAGAAGCGAAGAAATAGATACATATTACAGAGATGATAGATGGCATCTGCTCAACAAAACAAAACAAAAAACTTTGTTCAACTTGTTTCAACAGATATATAAATATTGAGTACTGTACACAGACAAAACTCTTCAAATCTCCACCGAAACCAGAACTTGCTCGGTAGAGCTTGGGCAAGCCACCATTAGCTCCAATCTGCAGGCCATTACAATTTAGACATTTTAAATATATGCTATTCACTGAATACTTAAAGTGGACCTATCATGCTATATTTGAATAATATATTGTAGGGCCATACCTATATAAAACATGTCTGTGAAGTGTTTTTTTCAAAATACCAAACAGATCATGCATTTTAGCCATGCCTCATTTCGCTCTATTTGCTCTTTCCAGCCCTGTTTTTGCAAGGGCTGATTCTGTGAGAAGTCTTCTTCGCTGCTTTTGTGGCAGACTACAGCGCCACTTACAGGCCTGGCATATGTACTACAGCGTCTCCAGCGCTTTCGGGCGGCAATGGCCGTTGCCGTTGCCGTGGCCCAACCACACATTCCCCTGATAGGTGGAGAGTTGCCCATATAGGCGGAGCTCCCCGTTTCTGACGTCAGAACAATTTCAAATCTGTATCAGTCTGTATCAGCTCCGTTGCAGCCCCTTTTTTAGAGATTTGGGTATGGAGGAAAAGAGAGAGGGTTGTGTTTTCTGACACACCGGGGACACATATTCATGTATAAAAGACGTACAAAAGTGCATTTTGCATGATAGGTCCCCTTTAAGTGGCCTACATGTCTCCTTTTTGCAGTTTGTGACTGCTATGGTGGATTAGCCGTCCGGGGAGCATACACTATTTATTTCATCGTCTAGAGTTTTTGATTTTTTACTTCATGTGTACCAAACCTAGAAGCCTGACATTAGTTTTGGCATTAAAGGTGAAAGTGAGGGTTTGGTAGAAACTAAATAAGACACAATCCTCCAATAGACAACTTTACAGCGGCCATTTTGCATCCCCTTTGTATGTATCGTTCGTTTCATGAGATCGTGGACACTCTGAAAAAGTTAGTTATTTGACATTTTGTATTTACAATTTCACAAATCTGGACTGCAAAATGTTGCAAGAAGCAATACATAAGAAATAAACTCCCTGTGCAGCAGTCTTCAGGAGGGTACAGTGGTTTTTGAGGAATGTCGTTTCTCTCTTTTTGTATCAACTCAACTTTTTTTATTTGTTATACGGCACGTTTTGGTTTTTATAAATTATCTTCGAAAAAAAACAAACACTTTGAAAGGAGTTTTCAGCAAACTGTTCTCTGTCCTCATGTTATTGAAAAGAAATTACATCCACATCCTCTCGTAAATGAATCGCAACATGTTTTTGGTTGTTGAACGTGTTGCACAGCAAAAAAGTTCAAATGTCTGCACAGAAGGCCTCAGAGATACTCCAAGGTTATACAATTTTCTTCTACACACAGCATATTTTAGAAACTCTCAATATTTCTGGGGGAAACAAAGAGGTGCGAATGGGAGTGAATTTCAAGGGCAAATTCACTAAAGATATCACAGAAATATAACAGCTCTGAAAATCAGAATTATTCTATAACAAATCATTGTGAAACCATAGGAATGTAGAACAGGGTGACGTATAGCACAAAGATGTAGTTAAAGTACGAAAAGGTCTCTGGAAAAAATCTGTAGAATTGTTCTATAACTTACATGTATAGCTGCTTCAGAGTTCACACAGTATGTACTGACTGGTGGCAGCAGTTTTAAGACAATAATGTATTTATATATTTACAAATAATTTTTCCTGTGCAAGTTTGAGGTGTTTTGTTACTTTGCACAGTCCCCTTGCGTCTTCACACCTGTATGCAAGAGGTCAGAGTTCAATGGACTTCTAGAAAAAGTGTCAAAAGTCACATTTTCACCTCTGCGTTTGCACCCCTGGGAATTTCTGACGTTAAAAGACAGAGATTAGGTGTCTGATGTCATCGTGTGTTTGGAGGACGGGCGGCCATGTTGGGATTTCCTCTCTCTGCTGGTTGGATGGTGATTTAAAAGTAATCCTCATTATCATCAACGGCTGCTCTAGGTTGTCTGCAGGGGAGATAAGGAAAATGCATTATTACAGAAAGAAAATAAAGCACAATTCATTTTTCTTTGTTGTAGGAAAGATTATTTTCTGTTGCTTACTCGAACAATTGTTTTGCATAGCTAGTGTCCTAACACCTGCTTTGTATTTTTTATTGTGAGCGTAGCTACTTCATGACAGGTTGACATTTACATAGATGACTCTGTGCTGCCATTAGATTAAAAGAAGTAGTGGGGGCAGAAAAACTGTACGCTGTGTTTGTTGTATTTGCCTCGTCCAAAAGGTGTTTGTTGTTTTTGAACACACAAACATGGGAGGGGATATTACATTGTGGGATGATAGGTGACGCCACTGTCTAATTCACATGCGTCAACTCTCCAGAGAAACTGCTTTTTTATTACATTCGCTCCAAAGATAAGCACATTCCTGCTACCTACCATTACTTATGTTTGTAATTTCATAATGCAATATCATGATATATCATGATTAATAAATACTGGAAAATAAATTGAGAAACTTCTAATGGATAAAATAAACAGGTAGCAGTGGCTTAAACCAGGCCTCTCACCACATTGATGCTAATAGATTTATAAAAACAATATATTTAGCCTAATTTTGAAAACTATTTGCAGCTTTTACAAGTTTGGACATTTTTTTTGTATTATTTAAAAAAACAAAAACGTATTTGTACTATATTTTGTACCTGTGCACTCTGCCTCTGCATCTTCTGCATGGAGCAGGACGCCGGGTCTCTCTCCCCCGACCCTTCTCGTTCCGATTCACGCTCCCTCTTTCCTGTAATGCTTCCTCTGCTGTGCAGAAGTCCTGAATGTCACAACAGGCAAGACAAAAAAGGTTATTGTTAGAAACACTCTACGAGGTTTATGTGTGATTACTAAGTAAGAAGTAAAGGTTATGTGATTGCTCATCAGATTACTCATATGTTGTGTAGGCACATGTGCATCTAGATACAAGCTTCTATAATTTTCTTCATAAGAAATGTATAGCAGAGCTTTCCATAGGCGCTAGCTGGCACCTAAAGAGTCGACTACTATAACTAGTACACGCTATACTGTAGGTGTACATGTTACAACTATCTGCCTTTACTTCAAAACCATGAGAGCACAATGTTAGAGAAACGTGCTTATCCATCTGCATCATTCCCGACGCTCTATATAAATGTGTTAATGTTTGACAAACATTAGCAAAATAACCGATAAGGCAACACATTAAGAATTGAATTGATTGCAAAGTGGACAGCCTCAGTGACATTTTCAATAAAATACATAAAAAATAAACCATGAATAAGGAAAATAAAGTTTCCAATTAGTTAGTGATTTTTGATATATCTGTTTTCGGACTGTGCACACAAGTGACCTTATTCTCCTTTACAATAATTCACTACAGGTTTATAGTTGGATAGGCATCAATAAGTCAGTATTAATGCAATAATTAGGTGTACGTGGTGCTACTAATGGATCATTTCTATCACATGCTACAGCTGAACATCCAGCAGCACACCAGCGACAGTGGCACCAGCCCCTTCCTGTTTCCTACCTGGGTGTTGAGGCACGGCGAACTCGTGGTAGAGTCGGCTGCTGGTGATGGTCTGGCCGGCTTCTGGCACTGAGGGGTATCCTGCAACAGAAAACAGCAAACAGACATATTTAATTTTGTTTTAATGAGAGGGCTCATAAGTATCAAATACTCAGAATATAACAATTTCACCTTTTCCAAAATAACAAATATATGGCATATTTAAAGCCAACATCTTAAATGTGCCAAAGAACTTCCAAGGCTAGTTTTTACTGTTTTCAATGTTGGCTCGTAGTTGTATGAATAAAATCCAAGCCTTTACTGGTTGGTCAGGACATTAAAATGTGAGTGACATGTATGCATCACACAGGATAGGAGAGGTAAGAGTTCACACAAGGATAATGAAAATAAAATTGTAACAGTATAAATAAAAATATGATACCACAATACTTAAGTACTGAGCAACAATGAGTAAACCCTACGTTTGACAACTTTTAATACATTTTTAAGGGTGCGTTTCGGGCGATGCTACCGGAAAGTCTTTATAATCTAAAGTGTTCATTCTCTGGGAAGGATGAATCTCAATGTCACTTTGTCCATAACATTCTTTCTTGTATTTAGAAATTGTTGGTGATATGCACAAAACAGACTAAACTAAACGTAAAATGGTAGGAATGCTAACAGAAATTACTCATATCAGAGATCGCCCTACCATGCTGCTGCTGCTGCTGTTGTTGTTGTTGTTGTTGTTGTTGTTGTTGTTGTTGTCTGCTGCTGGGCCCCATTTCTTCTTCATTTTGAAAGTGCAGGATGTTCCCGCTGCCGTTACTCGCTGCAACCGAACTCCCCGACACTCCAGGCACTGAGAAAAGAAAAACACAGACAAAAACATGAGACTGACTGATACGGGTAGATGTAGCACGCCATTTCTACAATAGCATCAACGATAAGGGCAAGAGAAACGCTGACACATCTTTATTAATATTACATTTACACAGATGACATTATGAAGACTATCCTAGCCATCAACTTGAATCTAACTTTAAATGTCACTGTATTTTTAAGTTTTTAGTTTCTATAATTACTTGAGCTGTTTTTTTAAATGTTTCTTATTTCTTATAATTTATTTTATTCTATACATAATAAACAACTGCTTTCGGACTTAAGGCATACAATAAGTCATTTTCCTTTTTTCGTTATATTTATACTGTATACAACATTTATTTTTATTTTTAACAAGGTACAATCATAGACGATAAATAAATAGTTAAAATAAAATAAAAATCACTTACAATGTGAATTGTTGTTGTTGGTCCCTGGCTGCTGCTCTCCGAGGGGGTAGGCCATCATTCCTCCATTCCCGTTCCCATTGGAGGAGGGGACTGATGCCAGCAGGCCTGGAAGACACAAAACACACAAACACATATTTATTTTGTGAAAGGAGAGGACATTTTTCTTCACAGTAAAGTCGACACAAGTCCGTAACTGTCTCCATTTGAATGTTATTTTGCCAGCCTCGGCCTTCCTTTGTGTGGAGGACAAAGATGAGCCTGCATTTTTTGAGTGCAGTAAAAATGTTTTTTTAAGGCTAAACACCAAAAAATATAGATTTAAATTTCTTTGGCCTTTGATACGCTCTTAAATTATGCACAAGTTGGAAAGAATTCTACAGTCACTACTGGAATGTTAAAAAAATATAATATGTATAATATAAGTGTAGCCTTATCTTTATCTGCAACACTTTAAACAGAAAAATCACTGATGCCTTTAAATGTACGCCTCGAATGTCCACATTATAAATGAGGATTCAAAGCTTCAAACTCTTTGGTACCATGCAGATTTGTTACTTCTCTTACCCAGTCCTCTGTATCGGCTCAGCTGCTGGTAGATCTGCTTCATCCTCTCGATGTTGAGCCGGCTCGCCTCTGCGTGATGCACCATGGGTTTGGGGTAATGGATGCCGATGATGCACTTGGCCGCGGCCTGCACGGACTCCGGAGCGTTCCATGGGTCGTAGATGTACTTCGCAGGGAAACCTCGGAGGACAGGTAAGTATCGTCTGGAAGCACAGGGAGACATTAGATTTGCAGGCTTGTGTCAAGGTTGTGGAAGGTTACAGAGTTAACAGAGGCAGGATTAATGCAGAATTGCAAGATCTCATACTTTGAAAGGATAGGAAAAATATTTGAAAGCAGTTGCAATAACATTATTTATGTGTTTTTACTATTGTAAATGTTAGTTTGTGAGGTTTTATTGTGAAATATTGAATATGCAGTACAAATGTTTTGTTAGCGTCCTCATGCATGTATCTGATAAGTATACACCTTTTCTTACTAAGATTATTATAAATCAATCATCGTGTAAATGTCATACATTAACACGTATGTGTTCTGACTGATAAGAGCATGATGGTCCTCACCACGTCATGCTTACAGGTGTTATGGAAAATAGCTGCTACAAAGTGAAAGCTACAAACAACCACAACACTCAGTCACAATATGGCTGCAGTGCATGAGAGTGTACAAAGGCAGAAACTCTTGACAGGACTTCTGGCACTGAAGTGAGTTGTATCGCAGTGCACAATGAGGACAATGTAGAAAAAAGGAGGGGGGCTGTGGTCCCGGACCAAATGTACAGTAAGTTGGTGTGATAACAGCCACACTACAGACACAAAGTGTAAACCTCTGAGAGATGAAGCTGATAAAACAAGGACTGCAAAAAGATAGAGAGGTCAACATCTATCAGAATCAGAATACCTTTATTAGTCCCACAGAGTCTACCGTTTCAAACTGATGACGTTTTTTCTTCCCTGGGACTGTCATGGATTTGCTCCGTGTGACAAAGAGAGGCCACCTACCTATTGCACCAGGTCCGACCTTACCAAGTCCAAGGATCTCTAGAGAGAGATCACTGCTGGTTGAACGATGATGCTAGGAGACGTCTACTGTGACACGCGGTTAGAAAGCAGAGTGCATTGACCCCCACCCAGCCAACGTAAACTTGAAAAGTTCTGCCATCAAGAGATTTTTTTTTTCTTAATTTGTACTACTTTCTTGTCTTTGATTCTCCTTTGGCTTAAAAAAAAAGCATACCCATATCTTTATATTTTCTAGAACAGTCGTCAAGAAAAAAAACAAAAAACTTCAATTTAGAGAAATATTCATATGAACTTTTAGGTTTGTTAAGCCAAATACCTTAGGTATGGGCAGTATGTCGATATTATATCAGTATTGTGATATGACACTAGACATCGTCTTAGAATTTGGTATGGAATATCATATGTGTTGTTTTTCCTGATTTACCTTCACCCATTACTGATGATCAAACATTAAAAAAAATCTTTCCATATACTTTTTAATGAAAACTTCAATTGTCCCCCCTACAATATCGTCACAATACTGATATAGATTTATTTGGTCGAAAAAAAAGTGATTTCCTTCATATCACCCAACTCTAAAATGTTGATCAAAAAAAAAAACTGTAGGTTTGTGTTTGATGACAGAAGTCCTCCATTGTACTTCACAGCTCCAGGACCCTCCCTCCCTCCAATTCCCCCCAATGGTCAGACAGTGGGGGACTGAGAAGATAGCACATGCATTTAAGTGGTCAGATCCTGCTGACTGTCCCCCCCCACAACCACAGCGCCACACTCCGGGCCGGCCCACTAGGAGGCCCCCTGATTTCACCAAAAAGGGACCACAACCCTATTGCCAGGAAGGACCATGACCTGCCGGTAGCAAGTGGTCCTGCAGCGGACGGTGGGTGGTGTGTGGGCGGTGCAGAGAGTGTGTATGTGTTATAAAGTGAAGCTGAGAAAGGTTAAGCTTTCAGATACAACGCAAAACAAAATGTCAGTGCTGTTAAGCTTTATTGTTCAGGATTTTGCATTGCAAATGGATCTGCCTTATTCACGTTGCATCTCATTTAAGCAAAATAGAAACAGTGCCAAAACCTTTTACCGAAAATATTAGCATGCATTTTAAATGTCAAATCTGAAGAAGATCATGCTCATTTAATGTGGGAAGCCCAACTTGTGATCAACATTTATATGGAATTAATTCTGCAGCACTACTCTGCTGTATGTTTCATTTTTTAAGTGGTAGCGACACATTTTAAATTAAAATGTTCCGCCTCGTGTATATTGGCCACAAAATGGATGATAAACAGATATTATCAACTACATTTAGATATTTCTAGCTCCTAACCCTTTTTGTGCCACTAATATATCAAGTTAAAGATTTAGAATTATACAAAATCAGTTCATGTGACCTAAAGCAAGTTTGAATCTGTTGACTTTTTTTGAACAGGCTTTTTTTGCACTGCATTTAAATGCTAGTATGTGTCCTTATTTAATATGCATGTTTTTGTGTCTCTCATTGTTTAAGAAGCCCAGAAACAACTGATCCAGGTCCACCTGAACCGGCAGGGCTGCATTCCCACAAGCAGAGCACCACTGAACATTTCTCAAAAGGATCGGACAAGGGGCTTTGCCCAGCGTCTGGACAACGGACCAGCGAAGTGCAGCACAAGAAACGAGAGCCAGAGCCACCATGCTGGCCCAACGCCTCTTCTCACCACCCTCTGGAGAATGCTTCATAGTCCTCTACCTAACGAACACAGGAAAGGTGTTTGCATTTCCCTAACAAGTGGTCAAAATCCCTTTTGACGAAATGAGACACCACCGAGTTACAAACCTACCCAAAGGGTGCTGCTGGGGCGCGAGCAAAGGCCCTCAGGGTTAAACAGGCGAGTAAAAACAACCCTCCTTTTCTCAACTCCATCCCCAACCAAGGCAGCCCTGCCTGAAAGCCAACCTGCACTTGGGCGGGGGAGGGGCACAATCACTTAAAAAGCTACACTCTACAAAGAATAGAGGGATGGCTGAACTGATTCCCCAATCCCCCAAAAACAAATGGTTTGCCAGAAGACAAACACAGAGCCACATCGAGAGAAAGAGAAGAATGAATCTTCTTTGCTGTAGAAAACACCTGAAGCCACCACTTATATATAATGTAACAATATGCGAAAGTGCACAGGGACATTCACGAACAATTAAAGGCACCTAAGCAGTGCACTGTGAACACTAAATTACAAAATACACAAATGTTTACAAATAAGAAAGTGCTGAACATCGAGCCCAGAAATAAATGGACAGACGGGCAAAAAGAAAAAAGAGGACAGGAGGTGCTTTGATCTGCTAAATTGTACCTGCAACTGTTTGAGTGTGTATGAGCTATGTGTGTGTGTGTGTGTGTGTGTGTGTGTGTGTCTTTGTCTATACAATAATGTGAAGTCTCCTGCTCTCTGTGCCTATGTTTCCCTGTCTGCATGTAGTCCAGAGACACAGAGGGAGGAAAGGTGCCATCCAGGTAGGGGGTCAGCATTAAGATGCCATACCAATAAAAAGGTACCCACCTAATGAAGTCCCCGTTGGGGTCGGTCCGACGGCCGAAGCCCACGGGGCAGTAGCAGTGGAAAAACTGCTGGAAAAATGAACTGCAGGACAGCCACATCCAGCTGCCTGCGTTCACGCTCCAGTCTGCGTCGAGGAGAAGCTCCTCAAACACCTGCGACACAAAGACAACAGGCTCAGTGTCATGGCTTTCAAATGCTGAACAACATCCTGCCACTAACTCTTTTATGTCTTCAAGTCAGGCTTTTGTCTTATAGTGCTGCAACTACTTTTGTTAAAGGGGCCCTATTATGCTCATTTTCAGATTCATATTTGTATTTTGTGCCGAAATGTGCTATGTAAATAAACTTGCATTGACATTGATATTCTGGAGGTCACAGTTGTCTAGGCTTTTGATGAAAAGATCTGCTTCATTTGGAATTTAAAAAACAAACTGACGGGCATACAGTATATGGGCATCTACTAATTGATACGATATGTGTTTTCACCTAAATTAAGACCCCGTTTACATGGAGACGGTTCGTGTTGTATCTGCTACTTTTCTCTTTCGTATAGCCCGTTCGTTCACGCGAGGCCGTAACGGAACCGCGGAAACGGACCCCTCAAACAATAACGGGTCCCAAGGTGGGTAGATCTGCGGACGAAATGCTCCGTGTGTACGTCCTATACGATAATTTCCTGATAACGATGAAGCCATAGCCCTGCCTCTCCCCACCTCTGCTGCTCACAGCTGTAGCATGGTCAGTAGCTACTGTCAGTAGCTACTGCTACTGCTACTGACCATGCTACAGATGTTAGTGCAAAATCTACAGCTCCTCTACCACAACCATCAGCAACAAGTGGACCTGGAGAACTACATGAACTACATGTTGCTAAATCCACCGCGGAGCATAAACAGAAGGGCAACCAGGCAACCATGCTCGGGGGGTCTTCTTCGCTGCTTTTGGTGTATTTTGTGGAGGAAGTACAGCGCCACTTAGAGGCACGGCATATGTACCCTGCATAAACATGTCGGCCTCCTCACCTTCATCCCCTCCTCCCAGCTGATCCACAGGTCGCCCCTCGTGAGGAAGCAGGCCACAGCGTGCCGGGCCAGGTGATGGATCCAGCCCTCCTGACGCAGCTGAGTCATGATAGCGTCAATCCAGGGAAATCCTGTCTTAGCTTCCGCCCATTTCGCAAGTGCTTCAGGATTTTTGTCCCACGGGATACGCACGCAGATCGGGTTTCCCTCCATCTTGTCGAAGCGTGGGTTGTTGGTTGCTGTGGTGTAGAAGAACTCTCGCCACAGTAGCTGGCCGTACAGGGAGAGTGGAGGGGAGCTGTTCTTTTTCACCTGGAGAAAAATAAACACAGCAAGAAAACATTAAGTACACAATATCAAGGTGAAAAGATAATCACAACCGAAAAATGTTTTTTGTTCTAAGACAGGTGTGCACGATTGTGACAACAGCTTTTTTTTGCAACTTTTGGTAAGAAAATCTGAAAAATAGATATACAAGCATGCTGGCTTAGCTGTGAGATGTGAGGTGTCTTTTAGAGCTAAATTGAAATAGCACTAGTCTCTAAATCTTACATTTTGGCACTCATATCATTAGATTTTTGGTCGAGTTGCAACGACTTGATGTCTGGGGAATTCTAACCTCCATCATTTCTTCTCATTGAGCTTTATTCTACACCTACACTGTGACACATATGTATCGATACCTAGAAAGCATGCGCGAAACATGGGTCTCGCTGATTTGCTTGGGTATTTTACATACTGCCTATAGGAGTTGATATTTAACAGCACAAGTCAACATGTATGTTAGACTGGAGGAGTTGGGATCTGACCTTGCGGTAGAGGTCGGTGAGCTTGAAGTAGAACAGGCGGCAGGAGAGGCAGCCGAAGCGCAGGTATGGGCTGAGGCCAGTCGGGCTGGCGAGCAACGAGTTGGCGTTCATTCTGGGACGCTCGAAGTTAGCCACCCACGCCTGAAAAAGAAATACGGAGAGAAATACAGGAGGTCAGGGAGAGAGGTAGGGAGTGATGAGAGCTACTAGATAAGGCAGGGCACTGTTATAAAAAGGTCATCATTTGAAAGAAATTGCATCATTACTCATAAATACTATATTACTATACCTTAGTATACAATTACTTGGTGTGCTTTGGTGTGTTATTGTACATAAACACAGTAAAATAAATTAAGATGTAAAATAAGAACAAATACAACAAAAACTAATTGTAAAAACTATTATAAAATAAAAAAACAAGTACAAATTTAACAAATTACTGATACATTATATTCAACATTTAAAGTGGAATAGCTAAGCTCTTTTAAAGTGTTATTATAATGCAGAAATGTTCAAAATAGTGTAACACATTTGCAAAAGTTGACATTACAGAGTCAAATGTTGTCTATGAGGAAAGTGCATAAATAAGTGTGTTACTAGAAGCAGGCGGTGCAGTACCGACCTTTCTCTCCAGATGGCGCTCTATCCTCGTCAGAGCCTCGGTCTCTCCTCCGGGCCAGACGCCTGTAGGCAGGCCCTCTGTGTCAAAGCCTGAAAACAATAATGGGGATTACCTTCCTGCTTTAAAGTGTTGCAGTCACATGCTGGATGAGTCCACAATCAATCAGTTATGTCATGTTCCCTCAAATAACAACATGTAGTTTCATCCAGCAGATACAAATCCATACAAAGCATCATTATTGTTGGCCTTGACAACTGTTTGGATAATAGAACATGTTGATATTTTTTGCTTATATCCAATCTATGAATATAAATCTTATAAACAAAACGTTACTGTGTTGTTGTCCTTGTATGTTGTTGTGTTGTGTACTGTACAACCGCTTTGTCATTGCCTTCAATTTGTATATAAAAAAAGTCAGTAAACAAAGACAAAAAAACTTGTTCCACACTTACTATGTACACATTAACACATTTAAGATAAAAAACTCTGCAAAGAATATTGTAATATCGTATATATTTTTTAATGATAGTCCTGGTGTGTACGTTTGTTTCCTCACCTAGCTCCTCCAGGGACGGGACCCCGTACTTTTCTCCGTGGTCCTCAGAGACGGGGGTGACGCAGCGACCCATCAGGGCGTCTGACAGCGTCTCCACGGGCATCTCAGGAGGATCCATTCGACTGATCAGAGTCTGGAAACGCTTGTAGGTGAGAGGAGGCTGTCCGCCATTCAGCTCTATGATCCTGGGGAGGGATGGAGACAAGCACCGATCAAGTTTGAATCTTAAATCAAATTTCCAACAGATATTAAAATATTACGAAAGGTAAGTCAACATTTATTTAGCAAAATACTTAAAAGTAAAGCTTATTTTTTTTAAATTAAGTACTGCTTGTAGTCTATTATCTAGTTGTATTAGTACAGCAAAGGAATAAATAGATATATTTTGAGATTCAAAAATAAATTATATATATATTTTTAACTAACTAGCTTCTAATTACCTTAAAAGGTTGATTCACTATAGTATGTTCCTATCAATGCCTTTACATTCTTCAATTCTTTTAATGGAAATAAAAAATACATTTTCACACGGCTCATGGTAAATAAAACGAAATATTTACATTTATAGAAAAGAATATCATGTATTTATTATTTACACCTTCAGATACGATGAGCCATCTAGCTTCACAACAATTTACTCACTAAAATAATCCATGTATATTTTAAAATGGTGTATTAGTATTTGTCTCACTTGTCTAGATCGTAGAGGGTGTGTGACGTCTTGACGATGACCTCCACCCCGGCCTCCATGGCCAGTTTCTTGATGGCAGCGTCTCTCTCCTTCCCAAACGGCTCCGTATCGTACTCAAAGGTCAGGCGAGAGATCTTCCACTCCTACGACAGGGAGATATCACAGTTTGCTCAGCATGCACAAAGTGACGTCTTCAAATGTTGTTTTATTTAACAGACAGTCCCAGACTCAGCATATTCTATAGTCAATATTTATACTTCTTAAACAACTTTGTTTAAAGGGGACCTATCATGCAAAATGCACTTGTGTACGTCTTTTATACATGAATATGTGTCCCCGGTGTGTCAGGGAACTCACCAAGTGTCAGAAAACACAACCCTCTCTCTTTTCCTCCGTACCCAAATCTCTAAAAACGGGGCTGCAACGGAGCTGATACAGACTGATACAGATTTGAAATTGTTCTGACGTCAGAAACGGGGAGCTCCGCCTATATGGGCAACTATCCACCTATCAGGAGGAGACAGCCACGGCCATTGCCGCTCGAAAGCGCTGGAGACGCTGTAGTACATATGCCAGGCCTGTAGGTGGCGCTGTAGTCTGCCACAAAAGCAGCGAAGAAGACTTCTCACAGAATCAGCCCTTGCAAAAACAGGGCTAAAAAAGAGCAAATAGAGCGAAATGAGGCATGGCTAAAATGCATGATCTGTTTGGTATTTTGAAAAAAAAACTTCACATACATGTTTTATATAGGTATGGCCCAACAATATATTATTCAAATATAGCATGATAGGTCCACTTTAAATTAGATTATCAGAGCACGTGCTGATTTTCTGTTATTGCTGACCTTAAAGAGCCGTGGGAACACGTTGGCTGGTTGGCCTCTGATGACAAAGAGGCGAGAGTTGAGCTTCCTAAGGTTGGCATCAAGATCCTCCAAACACTGTAGGAGAAACCTGAAGAAGAAGAGGACAAAAAATGTATTACTGATCATCTGATTATACCCTGGAGTCATGAGGCAAACAGAAATGTGTCTTTGACAGAATAAATGGGTCCACCAGCAGAGATTCCGCAATACCATTTCAATGGCTGTAGCTTTTCTCATATAATAGTATAATAAATGACAATACAGTAATTTAATTTACTGTGATGACTGTAATTTACCATAACTGTGAAATAAAATAACATATACTGTGATATAAGACTTCAGCCATAACGCCCACATGTAGTTATGCCCACCTGTGCTACATTTTCGTTAAGCCCAAGAAAAAAAAGTACTTTATTTTCTTTCTAGGTCACTAGGTTTGATAAAAATGTGTGTGTTGAGAGACTCAGAAGAAATGTGTGTGTTCGGGGCTTTATGACGCAGTCGACCACCAGGCGAGAACACATCTCCCTCACTGTCAGACTCACAGCTTTAATGGATTCACATTAGAAAAAAATAACATGGTAGCTCCCTTTGTGCCTCCATCCCTGAGGAAAAGAGAATAAAGCCAGCCTATTATTTGATGTGCCATCTATGATTACTCTAGGATGCATTTAACCTTTTTATGTGAACTGTACATTAGCATCTCCATTATTGCAAACCCTGACCATGTGATCATGATTGTCCTTCTGAAGCGACAGTTTTTGTGGTTCTACCTGTGACAAATGGCCTGCATGTCGCTCGTGACGCACTCTCCTCTCTGTTCTCCAAATTGACTAATCATAGCTTCCGGTCTGCAATACGTTGTGGCGGATAACGCTCACAGAAACCCTTGAACTTTCAATAATTCGGCCATGCAGTCAAGTGTGTGATTCTTTTTTCTTTTTCAAGCGGCACAAAACGTGTTCGGTTTGCTCCTGTAATATCCTCTTACAGCTTCCTTTCCATCATTAAGCGATGTTTGGTTGCTAACTAAGCGATGGAAGTAGGTAGGGCGACATCGTGTGTTTAAGTCTACCGATATTATACCAGATTTCCTAGTGATAATGCCAAACTGTGAATGGGAATTAGTGTGTGTTTGAGGGGTGTGTGTTGTTTTTTTGTTTGGTTAAGTAACTGCCATGGATCAATTACCATGGTTTCCACGGATGTAAACCAAGAATAATTGTATCAGTTTTCATTGTTGGCCCATCTTCCAGTGTACAGAGGGCTGAAGTGTAATCCCTCAAGTATGACGGTGCAACAACAACAACACATTTTGGGAGCACGATACAAAGCAGTAATTTACGCTTTAAGTAACACACAATTCAGATGTATGCAACAGTATAAGTAGAAGAGTAGTTGTAGGTTTCAACAAGCACTTTGACATCCCATTCAAAGGTGAGGGCGGAGATGAGACCCCGAGGCTATAAGGATTATTTTACAAAGCTAATAATCCCTGTGTGGTGTCTCTTTATTGTCATCGCTGTAAGACCTCTGCTCCCATAACATGTTCAATGAGGTCAACCTAAATCTGAACACAGACGGGCAGTGAGGTCACGCTAACTTGAGGCGTGTGCCTTCCTAAACATGATCTGCAGTTATGAAACTAATGTGGAGCTGTTGCCCAAACTGACTGTCTGACTGCAGCTCTACTGCAGTTTTCAAATGTCCAATATATGCTTTCCATTTAAAGACGTAAGCCTATGACAATTGTTGTAAGCACACTTTTAAATCAACTTCAACAAGGATATTGTTTAACCACAGGTGTAATTCTAAGAAAAAGAGAGAAAGGATTTGATAGCTTGAAAACTCAGAGAGGATGTACTCAAATTATTTTACGATAACGAACTAAATATGACATTTTCTTTGGGCGGCTTATGGGAAAAATGCATCCCATATTCTGCAAAATGTATTATCTGTAGGGAAAAAAATATTGAAAATCAGACTGCATAGCATAAATGCTTTTGGTGTGTTTTTGATGATCATTTGATGTCTGTGTCTGTGCTTTTGTGAGACCATTATTCGTGCTTTCACTTTGGTGAGCTTGTTCCTCTGTGTTAGCCACTTCCTCTTGGTGTGTATCTGTCTTTGTGTGTGTGCGTGTGCGTGTGCGTGTGTGTGTGTGTGTGTGTGTGTGTGTGTGCACACACTGGTAGCCTAGTCAGTCCTTATATACACTCTCTCAGCATGGAATTTACCACAACCAATCCCTAAGCTGAGTAACATTTATTTAATAATTTTTCATAAAACAAAGTTGTATAGTGCCTTGATTATTTAAATAGCAGCTCAACGGACCTATGAGATATTTTAAATAACACTCCTAATTGGATGATGGGGTGTCATACACCGACCCGCAGATCCTTAAACTTCAGAAATTGTAATCAGGCCAACCCTCTTGACCCAACCCTGAGTCCATTAAATAACGCATGCTGTGCAGAAAGGCACTCATCAAACACAAATAACTGTATTTCATACTCTAGTCAAGATAAAAAAACATAGAAGTTTTAGCTGGGATTTTTATTAAAACTTGGTACTAAAACCTTCCCAGAGAACCAAATTAAAGCATGTTCAGAGAGCTATAGTGCAATGGGAATTTTTCATAAAAGGTTTCTCTGGAAAGAACCACTAAGATACTAATGATGGGAAAAAAGAGATTAATTCAGTTTCAAATGTTGCATCCAGTTGTGGAAGCTGAACAGTTGTGGAGGCCAGCTAACAATGCTATCCGTAAGCTTCATGAAGTCAGCATTTTAACATCAAAACAAGCTGACAATAATAAAGATGTGGATCCGCTTCACCAGTGACGTAAACATTTTGTTTTTAGAAACCATCAGCATCAGACACCACTGATGTGTGTTTCCTGCCTGTGTGACGCTATGGCAATCTGTTCATCATAAAGATCAGCTGGATATCTATAGGTCAATGACTTCGGGATTGGATATTGATTCCTGTGCTCAAGAAGCAGCTAAGAGCAAAAACCGGCCAGTGAACAATGAATGTTGGAGTGATATCTGCTCTCCTCCCTGCAGAGCAGATATCACAGTTCACAATTAGACTCAGCTCTCACATGGACTCACAGAAATCCCCAAAACACAGGCCAAGATTTATCGTACAAAACACAAACACGGATCTTATATACAAACCATTTATCCCTGCATCTATTTTAATAACCTTCTAATACTTAAAGCCTGGTTCTCTTTGGGAATCAGACTCGTGCTGTAACCTATTTATTCAGCCACAAGGTCCTAAGTATATCTGCTGACCTGACCTCTATAATTGGGATTATGTGAGTGAAGACTAAAATAAAAAGGATGCCCTGTGGCTGTGAAGCAAGCTGAGCAGCTGCATCACTGTCAAAGCTGTAAACCCATACTTATTACTTCCAAATCCACTCAAACTAAGGTTGTTGATATTGTGTCGTCCCTGGTTCATTCAAAACCAAAACCAGGTGGCAAAAAGAGGCTAAACACATTTTAATTCATTTGAATGCTGTTGATGTATTGTGATTTTAAGGGTGTCCATTATCATCTGGCCGGGGACAACAGCTGGAAATTAGCAATGTTGGCGAAAGCTGCCCCATTTACTGTTTTTTTGTGACAGTTGATCAATGGGGACTGTCCATGACACTATAAACAAATAAACTAAACTAATAATCCTTGATCCAAATTCTCACTTAATTAGAAGGAAAGCACAAGACTGAAAAGCATCCAAACGTTTGGCAGACAGTGAGCAAAAGTCTCCCTCAACCATCAAATCTAAAAGACTTAGATACAAAAGAAAACGCTTCAAAAGCAGAGAAAGGGTGACCCCCTGTTGTGTGTTCGAGCACTGCAGCTCTGTGGTTTTATAATGTTTGCTCTAGTTCCCTGTCTGCCCTTTCAGCAAATCCTGATTATGTATGAGTCACAGCTCCCAGAAGTCTCTCTGCAACTGACTTTGATCATCCTTATACAACAGGAATAAAGCAGTGCATTTCACATTATCTAATCTGACCCACTACACAAAGTGTTGTTTGTTCCCCCTTATTGCTTGTGTTTTGTTTTTGTGCAGTAATAAATATACATGGTGTTATTGGAGGTTAGGGTTACTATTTTGTTTACTATTTCTAACTTAGGTGCAGTGGAAACAAGCTGTACACACAACATTGACAAATTACCAGCTTTTGAGGCCCTCATATTCATACTGTTCAGCTCTGCCACTTTACATGCTGATGTACTTCACATCTTAATTGTCATTTTCATATTGTAATGACTTTTTTGTATGTTTATATATTTTTTTATTTGTATTTTTTTTGTAATAGTTCTGTATTTCTTCCCTTTCGTGTAAAACTGAAATCCTCTTAATCAAAAATGCAGAAGCAAAATCCTTGTATGTGTAAACCTACTTGCCAATAAACTGGATTCTGATTCTTTACCAAATGTAGAAATGTGTTAAGTGATCCATTATATATAATTGCAGTCTTTAAACCAAAATTAAACAAAGGCGATATTTCCCACAAATGAATTATAAATCCTCTCACCTCCATCTGTTGACACCGACATTGGACGAGCCTGCAAACCAAGGGTCCAGGAAGTAGACGCAGCGCACGGTGCCTGCTCCTTTGACCGCCTGCAGCAGGGCCGGGTTGTCATGGAGACGCAGGCCTTTACGGAACCAGTGGATGGAATTTGGGGCCATTTTTTCTGAAAAGAGTAAAAGAAGAAGAAGAAGAGTTGGAGCTGAATGAAGACGTCATGTACAGAACAGAAAAATATGCTCTTTGCTACTTTCTCTTTTCTTTTTTTTACAGTTTTCTCAGTACAAAACAAAATGTCCACAAACATAACTGACGCATTCAAGTTTTATCAGTTGCCAACACTGTCGGACGTTCCAAGAATACACAATGTGAGCAACACATCGCTAAAGCCAAATCATTTAATGCCCTCTAATTATTGTTTATTGTTTAAAACTCACAATTGAGTGACCTTTAACAATTACGACAGATTAGGATTTTATGACATAACTTTGTTGTTGCTTTATTGTTGCAAAAGATTATGATATAACCCTGATTATGAGTTGAGCTGTATATCACAAGACTACTGATGGGTTTGCGTGCCAATAATTATTTTCAGGAACTATAATTATGATGCCGGAGGACATTTTCCTAGATATTTCTCTCTGTACTTATTATAAAAGCTGTTCATTTTAACATGCATCCTATGTGAGATAAAGCTACTAGATTACTAAATAGATTGGCTCATGATTAGAGGAAGCATAAACTGGACCGCAGTCCCGAACATCAGCAGATACTGAGGCATTAAAACATTGAAGTCTTAATAATTTACCAGCAGCATAAGTGACACTTTTAAATGAATTGCCACTTCAAGACTTATAAAGGCAGGCTTTCTGCACTTCATAGATTAAACGGCAGTCAATAACAACAAGCGTATGATGTACAGGACAGGACCCCATTTAAAATCAGCTGCACCATTACAATAAATGTAAATACTGTCGGATGCATTACTTTTGATTTCCAAAGGAATAATAAAACAGATTTTTGGCTTCACATAATGAGTTTGTGCTAGCTGTTGAATTGACGTGAAATAATGCCACCAGAAGATGACACCAAGAAGCTAAATTGAGAAATCGTCACACATTGTGAAGTGAAAACTAGGCCACACTTGTAATCCATTTTGTGAATCAAGAGTGATGATAGGCAGGGTCTTTCCCAAGCAAGTGCAAGCATGAATGAATTGAATCGACCTCATAGGCTAGACATTATGGCATCTCCCATAATTAACTCAAAATGTCATTAAGGACTGTAAATAGGTCTTAAAAAATATACTTTAAGTTCAAGTGCATGGTAAGGAAGCACCATCTCTGTAGAATAAATCGGGGTCACCAGAGCTATCCTTATGTGAGCGCTGTTGCTGGTTATACAAGCCGGTTTCCCTTTAACACTCAAACCCCATATATGCAAAAGACCCTTCTTACCTTATGCCTGCTCCTTGTAGTTTATATTTATTTCAATTCCAAAGAAACACGCATTTCTTCCCAGTGTTACGATTTACGGGGTAGTGCTGTGAGCCTAGAAGAACTCTGTGAATGTGTCTTCTGCTGTTGCTGCTGCTGCACTAGTTTCATGAGAGTTAGGCTCACTGCGCATGCACCAGCCGAATCTAATTTTGCTTTCAAGCAAGCCCCCAGGAAGTGCGCCGGACTCTGGCTGCATCTCAGGGGTGCGTCCAGGGCCGTCCCTGGCCAACTTGGGGCCCCAAGCGACATTGTGAGATGAGCCCCCCCCCCCCCCCCCCCAACCGACAGGAGTGAAAACATTTTTGTTGGGTAACAAATTACTTTGCAAATATAATTCCTGTTTATTATTATTATCAACACAGTTACTTTTTTATACAGTGAGGTAAATGGTAAATGTGCATGTATGTCGTTCAGTATGCTTTTACAGGTGAATACGTCTGCATTTCCTGCCAAATACTAGCCTCAAAAAGATTAAAATATAATTAATGCAAATAAACTACTTCTACTAATAATAATAATCATAATCAATTAAATAATATAAATGCTATATTATTTTATTATAATATAGTTGTAATATAGTCAAGACAAAACATGCTTATTACATGCTCAAAAACTGATATTTCTTAAATCTGGGGGGTGCGCACGGAGAACTGCACTGAGAACTGCGCTGAGAACTGCGCTGAGAACTGCGCACAAGCCGAGCTCATAAGCCGAGGCCCCCTGTGCGAGGCCCCCTGCGCAATGTGAGGCCCCATGCAGCCTGCATGATCGGCCTGTAGGGAGGGATGGCCCTGGGTGCGTCTCACTTCTCTTATTTTTCATTTCCTCGCTCCTCGCGCTCGGTATCACCGGAAGTTGATTTGTCTGCGCCATCTTGAGTACCGTCCCAGTGGCCTTATTTTTGCCGGAGGACCGAGAATCGAGGATCGAGGATCGAGGATCGAGGATCGAGGAGTGATAACGGAGGAGGGATAATCGAGGAACTACCAGACCATCCTCCGGTGAAATCCTCAGACACTCGCCCCGCCCCCTTACTGTGTATCGCTCACTGATTGGACGATGCAGCGCATGCACTGATCTGGTTGCTGTCAGACGATCAGCTGTGCGGCGTCATCACAAACGGACGTCGCCTCACGTGACGCTCCGGAGGAAACGACGTCCCATTGCTCTTAAAACTAATTTCCCTGCTTCTCGCGGTTTCCTTGCGTCTCTCCATGCTTCCCTGGTGGGAGGGACTAGTCGCAAGGAAACGACGCAAGTGAGGGACACAAGGAATCCATTTAACCGAAGTGAGATGCAGCTCAGGTCGGTTATTTTCATTTCCTCGCTCCTCGGTTCTCGGTATCACCGGAAGTTGATTTGTCTGCGCCATCTTGAGTAGCGTCCCATGCATACTTGCCAACCTTGAGACCTCAGAAATCGGGAGCATTTCAAAACCACCGTGGGGGGGCTAGTGGATAGCGGGGGGGGGGGGGGGGGTTCTAGTAGTGGATCGTAAAGTAACCTGTATATCCTATATAACCTGTTTCAAATATATAACCTGTTTCAATAATTATAACCTGTTTTAATAATTATAACTTTGTCTGTGTAAAATGTATACTTATGAAACTAGACCAAGTGTTCTTATTTTGTTTTGTTTGATGTGGTCAATTGTGTGTGCGTTGACTTAGGAATGTAGAGGATCCAGTCGCCCCCCCCGGGTTTTTAATGGGCCGGATAGGAGCATGGGGGGGTTGCAGGAGAAAGGTAATAAAACTGACACCATTGAGTCTATGCAGAGATTGTACTGAGAGAAAGATTGGGATGCGGAGTGGTACGGCCAGGTGCTGAGGATAAACGAAGATAAGGATTGGTACCTCACCCCCGTTCAACCCAGAATTGTTTATTTTATGGCTGCCATAAAAGATGACCTGGGACTGATCGGCGGCGCAGGAGATCCAAACTTCCCACACCTATGGCTGACTCACTCTGATTCGCTGTTTAGACCTCGTCAATGGCTGACTCACTCTGATTCACTGCCTAGGGCTCGCCCAGGAGTGAGTCCACCAATGGATGAACACCTAGGGAGGAGCAACCGACACAACTCCTCCCACACAACTCCTCTCCGTTTGCGGGAATAAATATTGTGAATTCTGTACACTCGCGGCCTCTGTTCGGTCTGACTGTCTGATACGTACATCGCACGGTGGAAGAGCTGAGGCCCGAAGTACTTCGTTATATAAGTACTTCGTTATATTGTACTGTTGTTTCTACCATTAAATCAGCTTATTGTTTAATCTCATATCTCTGTCTGTCCTTCCTTTTTATAGCAGACCACTCATCAAACGAACAGCGCGGAGCGGGCTCGAACCTTCAACAACTGAAGGGTGCTTAAATCCAACAATCGCCGGAGCTGTTAGATTAACATTAACATGCTTATTGTATTTGCGGCCTGTAGCACCATCCTTGATGGAGCATATGTGTGTATTGTTACAGCAGGATCAGTTTATGTGTCGTGGACATGCCCCGTATATTTTCGCAAGCCGTGTTCTCAACATTTAGCATTTTGCTTATTATTTAATTTAATGTGCTTACTTTAACATCATTTTTCATGGTGGGGCTAAGGTGGGGCTATGCCATTTCTTGGTATGGCTGTAGCCTACCCCAGCCATACCCTGGCGCCGCCACTGATGATCATTATAGTTATTAAAAAATAAGAGCATAAATGAAAAACAGGTATGAAATACTATAAGACAGTAACACAAGAATACAGTTTAAAAGGGGAGTGATTAGTAATATATCCATAAAGAAAAAGTACATCTGTTTACAGTACTGTTTCATATGGATGTTGAGAGATGTAGGCTATCCATAGATCTCTTAATTTTGCTTTCAAAGTGCACCAGATTGATGCATTTAACTTCAATATCTAAAAAAAAATCTTCCCAGGGGAACATGCCCCCAGACCCTCCTAGAGGAGGTTAGGTCCACCCCCCACCTAAAACATGTTCACATGGATAGGATACTAAATACATTTGCACACTTTTTATATGGTGGCCTATGTCCATGTTTCTGTTTTGGTGGTCGTGCCACAACCGTGCATGTATGCACAAGTCATAGGTGCGCCATAAAATAACACTACACCCCTGCAATGTGTGTGAAAGACAATAGACTTTACAGCATGTTTTTTTTAATTGAAGTTGCGTTGGTGTTTGTGTGTTGGTTGTTGACGGCAGTGTGTGCCCCCCGTGGTAAATGATTGCCCCCCCATTCGATTTGTTCTAGAGCAGACCCTGCATACTGACACCTTTTCGTCTCGGTTTTTAACCGCGGTGAAGTTAGTTTTAGGTTGGACAGACATTCGCGGACCCGCCAGCAGCGTCAGTTTCCCCTGCTGTTGGCTTTATTACGACGGCGAGATCTTCTCCGCGAAACGAGGCTTTACTTTAGGGACCATCAACAAATGACTTTTCAATTACGCAAGAACAATGTTCTCTTAAATAAACCGACAGCTTCCCGATCGTGTGAATATGAAACAAATCCACTCTAGAGCATACATGTGTTGAACACACATATGTTGTATTGTAATACTTTAAATATTTTATATTAATATTTTGATGGGAAAATGAACATATTGCTTCAATAACTTCTAGGTCATGTGACCTAATGACTCAAAATCAGTGCTGGACCAAATAACTACACTGGCTGCATAGGACACACCTCTTCTTATTGCATTGTAATACTCTAATATTTTTATATTAATATTTGTATGGGAAAATTAGCATATTGCTTCAATAACTTCCAGGTCATCTGACCTAATCGCTCAAAATCAGCTAATGATCAAATAACTACACTGGCTATATAGGACACACCTCTTTGTATTGCATTGTAATAATCTAAATATTTTATATTAATATTTTGATGGAAAAAAATTAGCTTATTTCTTCAATAACTTCCAGGACGTGTGACCTAATCACTCAAAATCAGTGCTGGGTCAAATAACTACACTTGCTGCAAAGGACACACTTATTTTTATTGCATTGTAATACTCTTATATATATATATATATATATATATATATATTTTTATATTAAGATTTGTATGGAAAATGAGCATATGGCTTCAATAGAGGCCTACATGTATGTTTTGCCCGTTACACAACTCTTTTGCGGGTTATCCGCTGGGTATCCGAGGAAACCCGACCCGGTGCAGGACTTTGCTCTGGGGCTCATCAAAGTTATTTTTTAACAGTACCTGCTTGACGCACCTCAGTCCGGACTCCGCGTCGGTCTTCACCCCAGATGACCCTCAACCACTTGATCTTTGTTATTACTTTTAAACACCGTAAGTGTAACTGAGGACCACTGCTCAGGTGTAACATTAACTTCACTAAAACCATGAGAAATTAAAGACCTGGTGTTATGACCTGGCTCAAAAGGCCACAACAAAGAGGAGACACACCATGACAACGGTTAACAAAAGATGTTTATTTACACAAACAATTCAAATCAACCAAATGAATGAAGTGCAAAGTAAGTAAAGTATGAGGTGTGGACGTCAGTGGTATCAGTAGTGTAAATGCAGGATGAGGGTTGCATGGACATGTATGTGTGAGGGTGTTGAGGTGCACAAAGTAAAACAACTGAAACAATCAATAACATACTCAACCGAAGCGGGTGCCTGTATGAGAAAGCAGAGAGGAGCAGAGAGGCTTTAAATAGCTGCAGGGCACCAGACCCAGGTGCCATGAGTTACTGCAATCAATGCAATCACCACAGCATAGACAGGACAGCCACACCCTCTCTAATGATGAACCCACAGGGGCATCACACCTGGTGATGAAATCTCTACCTCCTGCTTCTTGCCAGAGGTCTAAAGCTTTCTTTTTCTTGCCTTGAAGCGCACCATTTTTAGATCAAACTATGTGATCTGGTTTCTAAAATGGCTTCTATGTCACATGACAGAGAAGCTGTTAATACAAAATTCAGTGTGACATTAGGTCACATGAATGTGAAGCCATTGAAAAAATAAACTGAATATTCCATACAAATATTAATATATAATAGAGGAAGTACTAGAATCCAATCTAAAGAGCAGTGTCTATTGTGTACAGACTAGTATTCAATCCAGAAAGTGATTTGAAGACATTCGGTCACATGACAGAGAAGCTATTGAAAAAATTAACAATTTTCCATTAAAATGTTTATATTAAATAGAGGAAGTACTAGAATCCAATCTAAAGAGCTGTGTCTATTGTGTACAGACTAGTATTCAATTCAGAAAGTGATTTGAAGACATTCGGTCACATGACAGAGAAGCCATTGAAAAAAGAAACGGAATATTCCATACAAATATTAATATTAAATAGAGGAAGTACTAGAATCCAATATAAAGAGGTTTGTCAATAGAGTGGTGCAGGGATGAAGTATTTTTGTAGGCCGACCCGGAAATAAACTGCGCATGGGTTCCCTCGACAAAAAAGGAATGGGATTTCTCCATAGGATTTTGGAAAATAGCTCGAAATAAGGTCTGTGGAAAACAAACCTGTTTGATAAATGCACGTTTTGTTAAGCCGGATAATATCCTCATGTCTACCCTACTTTTATAATTTTCGAATCATAAATCGAATCGCCAGAAGCAAAATGCTAACGTTACTATAAACGAACTACAGCAGGGTCGCACAACTTCAACGTCACGCCAACTAAAGATCGATTTTCAAAAATACAGATTTAAAATTGTACAAGTTGAAGCGTTTGTTTTAACAGTTTGCAGGAGGCAGGTACTTGCTTTCAAGCAAAACAGGGGCAAACTAACTTAGCGGGAGTGTTTACGTGTTCGACGTAATGACGTACAGCATCCTCGACAACTTCTGGAGTCCTATTCAGCCACATGTTAACAACCATCGTTTTTCAGACACGAAAACTCTTCAAAAATCACCAGTGGGGTCACTGCTGATGAATTTAATGTCGTAGAACAAAACGTGATCCGTGTCGTCAATTTGTGTCAACCACATACCTTATTTCCAGCTATTTTCCACATTCCTATGGAGAAATCCCATTGACTCTGAGACGAGGGAACCCGTAGTGGTAAAATGCTAACTCACTTCCGGGTTTTAAGACTCGTTGCTACACCACTCTATTGTGTAAAGACTAGTATTCAATTCAGAAAGTGATTTTGAGTGATTACGTCACATGACCTGGAAGTTATTGAAGAAATAAGCAAATTTTTCCATCAAAAATATTAATATAAAATATTTAGAGGGTGAAAATGCAATAAAAAGAGGTGTGTCCTATGCAGCAAGTGTTATTTGGTCCATAGCTGAAGTTATTGAAGAAATATGCTAATTCTTCCATCAAAATATTAATATAAAAATATTTAGAGAATCACAATGCAATAAAAATAGGTGTGTGCAGCCAGTGTAGTTATTTGAAGAAGTGGTAAGAAAAATTTAATTATATTTTTGAATACTTTGACCTGGCTAATAACTTTAAATGATCATGGATAGGAGAGGACAGGCCAGGATATCATTAAATGAAATCCATATCATCCAGGGTTCGAGTTATGTGGGAGCCAATGGGAGCTGAGCTCCCAAAAAGGAATGGGATTTCTCCATAGGATTTTGGAAAATAGCTCGAAATAAGGTCTGTGGAAAACAAACCTGTTTGATAAATGCACGTTTTGTTAAGCCGGATAATATCCACATGTCTACCCTACTTTTATAATTTTCGAATCATAAATCGAATCGCCAGAAGCAAAATGCTAAAGTGTTTATATAATCTGTCTCAACAAAGATCTCATTGTACACAACGATCTGAAAACGAGATATTTTCTTCCTCACATGTATATGTCAACTTTTTCAGCATTGCCTCATGACGGCAATTGTGGTCTGTCGTTGTCACCACTTTAGTTTAGAAAATGGTGGACATGATGGATTGGCACAAATTTAAAAATCGTGTTTTTGAGACGATGTACCTGTAAGACTTTGGGGATCCCTTTACTCTTCATTTAGCGGCATCATTTTCTTTTTTTATATGAAAGATACTTACGAAGAAATTAGCAAACACTAGCATGATTACAAGGTTGATGAAGGAGTTTAAAAAAAATGGTAAATTCTATACATCTAGCATTGTCTTATTGAGTATGTTAACGTTCACATAGTCACTAGTTGGCTGCAGACTCTCCTTTTTGTTTCATTTATAATTTTTTCTGAAGTTGAGTTTTAATGTCTCTCTAGAGTTGTGGATTCATTCTTGGGATTTTAAATCAATGCAAATTATTTTTATTTCAAGAAGATCTTGTTGGTACAATTCTATTTCCTACCTAACATAATAACCTTAACAGGTCAACTTAATCTTATGCTGTTGCGTCTCCACCCTTGGGCTCAAAGGAAGATGATGCAAGTTTTTATACAGGTTTTACAATCTAACAGAAATGGCTTATTGAGTCATTTCAATCTGCAGATATAATGATTCATTTCAATCATTATTTTAATCACAAATAATGCATGTGTCAATGTGATGTATTATTTACGTTAACGAGGTGAATAGCCTAAAAGAAAACACGTTTTCCAAAAGAACTACGCATCTCTTGAATGACAATCTGCCTGCGCTGCACCTCCAAGGTGCGCAATACATTATTGCGCAATCTATGCCTGTGTGCGTGCTGCGCGAGCCGAGATGATTGTGTGTGCGCGTAGTTAAACCTTTTCATATTTAAGTTTGTAGCAAGTAGAGGGCTGCTGCTGCTGTGTGTGTGTGTGTTTGAGTGTGTGCGTGCGTGTGCGTGCGTTAGTTTTAAAGACCCCCATAGACAGTGATGTACCTGAACGCGTTCAATGAACGATCGTTCATGAACGCGTTCATATTTTGGGCGAACGTGAACTGAACGTACTGTATTTCCGCTAGATGAACGTAATTGAGAACGCGTTCATTCTCAGCGCTGTATAACGACGTTCAAAAGTGCGTTCATTCTCAGCACTGTATTATAACGGCGTTCAAAAGTGTGCCAGATTTCATATGCCTTTCAGCCGAAAACCCAGTTAAAACACACCGTAAACAGGCTTCAAAATAATGCGGAAAACCACCCAATCTGGCAACAGCAAGCTGCCTGTGACGCGTACGCGCCTGTCATCCCTGGCTGTCGCACTAAAATATACGTCATCAGACTCCTCACAACAAACAATGTGGAACCGCGGAACCGGCGAGCATTGAATGAATGAATGAATGAATTAGTATGGACGAAGCCGAGAGCAGCTGCAGCAGCACTCGCTCAGAGTCAGACTCTACGGCGTCGGCGTATGAGCATTTAAAAGAGTTTTACGTTTAAGTCAGTCCTTGCCCCTGCACACTTTTGGACTCTTTTTTTATTTTCACAAATTATTATTTGTGATTTAGTTATTTTAGTTATTTATTTGAACTGTAACCAGTGGTGACAGATCTTCACTCAGTATTTTCACTCACACTGGACAGAAAGTAATAGCAGTACTGTCCATGGGCCTTGGACTCTGACTGACTCTTTAAGTTATTGGGTTTTTTTACCTAATTTTTTTACCTCATTCATTTGGGCTGAATATTGCACCCAAGTTATGACCCAAGTTATAGAACTTTTCGTTCTTTGGGCAAACAAGTCAGGAAAAAAAAAGAATGCGACTGACTTAATGAAAAGAGAATTAATGTTTAAATGTTTTGCACTTTGAATATTGAACTTTGAGGTACAACCTTAGTTTCATACCTCAGCCTGGTTCCTACCTCGTGTTGTGTTAGTACAGAGTTATGTCGGCACATGTTTATATGTTATATGTTTGCACAATGACTACTTTCACTTTTGGTACTTTAAGTATATTTAGATTATTATACTTAATAAAGACCATTCAAGCAGCACGTTTTTCCTCATGTTTTTGAAAATATACTGTAGAGATGAAAGCTGCAGCTGCTACTAGTGTGGACTGAATGGGCGGCAGCAAAGCGTTATGGAAATGCCAGTATTCTGATTGCTGTCTGTGGTTCTATATGGGTTGTCGCAATCATTTTGACAAATAATAGCTCGCAGCAACGTATTGAAAAAATAACTATGAACTATAAATTAGTTCATTTTTGAAACCATGAACTTTAGTTCAAAATTTTGAATTATGAACTATGAACTGAACTAGTTCATTTTAAAATTTGTGAACTGTGAACTGAACTAGTTCATGTAGAAAGTGAACTTTCCCAACACTGCCCATAGAGCTCAGTTTATAAATCGAACCCTGATATCATCTTGTCAACAAGCTGAGAACGAGCTTGACCTTGCTTCCTAGTTCTGGTGGCGCTTATTTTAAGGGAGCAGCGAATATAATAACGCCAACTCACCAAAACGAATCGAAACTCATCCCTTCCCCAGCCCCATGACAGGATTAACTTTAGCTTCAGTTTCAGCTGTCTGTTGTGTAACCCGTATTTCCTTGAAAAATGTGGGCTGAGGGAGAGATATCACCCCATAATAAAGCTGTTTATGAATATGGATGTGCACTTGCAAACAAAATGCACGCTCATAACTTGTCTTTACGTGCACTGATGTCATGTTACATTCTGGAGTTCTCTGGTTTTCTGACTCATCCAGGGCGGCGCCAGGGGGTAGCTTGGAGTTGCTATAAGCAATAACGTTGCTATAGCAACTCCAACAATTGGCCTAGCAACGGCTTAGCAACCCCATTGTTTTTTACATTTTTACATGTTACTTGTTAGACGCTTTTATCAAAAGCGACTTACATACTCAATACTGTGGGCAATCCCCACAGGAGCAATTTGGGGTGAAGTCTCAGGGAGACAACGACATGCTGACTGCAGTGGGGTTTGGGGTTTGAACTTGTGACCCTCTGATCCGAACACCAACAGACAATCCACTGCACCACACGCCTCCCATTTTGTTATGAAAATGTGTCTATATATATTTATACACATTCTCGCGAGATCTATCAGGGGTCGTTGTAAGTTAAAGCGCAAACTGTTACTTGGCTAATGTTGTTATAATTCTCAGTAGGTGAACACAGATCGAAAATGGAAAGATTTCTCACAAGTCAGGGTAAACGACCGCGATCTCCAACGGAGCCGGTCCAGCCGGACAACCCTGTGTGTGTGTGTGTGTGTGTGTGTGTGTGTGTGTGTGTGTGTGTGTGTGTGTGTGTGTGTGTGTGTGTGTGTGTGTGTCTGTCTGTTTGCGGTGTGGTGATGAGGTTAAATGCCACAGCATGCCAGTTGAAACAGTGAACGATCGCTATTGTGTACTTGTACGCTTAGGGTGTAATGGTATTATACACAAATATTGTAGGAGCACAGAAACAGTGTTCAAATTCTGCTTTTACAAACTTATTTTGGTTGTGCTTACCTTGCAAAGTAATGTTATAAGTGTCAAAGGAATGTTTTAATGTAAATATTAATGATAATATTGTAGCGTGTCCAAGTTAATAGTTATTTCAGTTATCAGATGTGCACAGTTTAGTACATTTGTAAAGTTATTTAGGCAATGTTGTTGGTGGGAGTTAGGGAGAGACCGCCCCTTCCAGGTGTGTGTGTGCGTTTTCCAGTCTGTGTGGAGGGAGTACGAGACGGTAGGAGTTGTGTTCGAGTGTGGGGAAAAGTCATAATGAGTGTTATACTATTGATTGGTTCTGTAAGGCGTGGCTGTGGCCGTCAATACCAGAAAATAAAGAGAACGTTTTCGACATTGAAGGCTCGTGATCTGTGATCTTGAATAGCGGTGAACGCTACAATATGAACAGGCTCGTGCTTGGCGTGTTTTCTTTTAGGCTTGCTTCCTAGTTCTGGTGGCGCTTATTTTAAGGGAGCAGCGTAATATATAGTATGTTAACGTTCACATAGTCACTAGTTGGCTGCAGACTCTCCTTTTTGTTTCATTTATAATTTTTTCTGAAGTTGAGTTTTAATGTCTCTCTAGAGTTGTGGATTCATTCTTGGGATTTTAAATCAATGCAAATTATTTTTATTTCAAGAAGATCTTGTTGGTACAATTCTATTTCCTACCTAACAAAATAACCTTAACAGGTCAACTTAATCTTATGCTGTTGCGTCTCCACCCTTGGGCTCAAAGCAAGACGATGCAAGTTTTTATACAGGTTTTACAATCTAACAGAAATGGCTTATTGAGTCATTTCAATCTGCAGATATAATGATTCATTGCACTTAAGGCATGACAAACTACATGTAATTGTTATTTGTATGGCTTTGTAAAGCATTTAATGCATACCTTTCTTTAAAACTTGGCCCATAAAGCCATTACAGCTAGGTCTGAGATTAAATATGATTCAGATGTCCCATATTCATGAATTATTAAATTAATTATCATGTTTTATTGATATTTTGTGTTTAAACAGTCATCCTATCGTGCAAAGACATGCAAGTTAGGTTAATTGTCAACTCTTAATTTCCAGAAATAAGTGAAAATTGTTGTATAGGTCAGCCTGGCGTCCTGCCCATGCAGTAAAAACCACTGTTCATCCAATGGCATTTTGGATCAGAGCCACTCTAGTAAAATAACTTTCAGATAACGTTTGGATCAAAAGGAGCTGTTAATGTCTTCTTTTCTAAATTATTTATGCAGGTTGATCAATGTTTTTCACAATTATGAATTATGGCAGAAAGCAGAATAACCATATTTATTGTGGTAAACAAAACATTTTTTTTAATTTGACCATTGTTGAGCCCTAATTGGACAAATGGCAGTGCAAATGCAAAAAAAAGGAAATCAGAGATTATGGGGTTGAATCCGGGACGTTGCGGTTATGGCGTGTAACCATAAAGCCTGCAGCAACTGTAAATTCTGATCAACCGATTGATTTATTAAAAATAAACGTACAGTCAGCAGAGAGTCACAAACAATGGGGTAACTCAATAGGTGCTAGGTTTGATATGATTTTTCTATTAATTACAGGGGCCCTATAATGCTTTATGGGCTTTCTCTTTCCTAGTGTGTTATTTGTTTTTGTCTATTAAAATGGTCTACAAAGGATAAAATCCCAAAGTTCCTCGAGAGGGAGTTTCGCTCTTTTCAAAAAAATTCAGAATCAGAATACCTTTATTAGTCCCACAGAGGGGAAATGTACGTTGTTACAGCAGAAAAAGAGCCACAGACAGATTAATGTTACATATGTTACATGCATTAAAAAGTATTAAAGCAAAAAAAAAGTTATGATGTAATAAAAAATATATTAAAAATAAAAAGTTACACAATTTACAAAATACACATCCTGTAACGGTATGTCCACACGGTTCCGTCACGTGCTTCAACGGAGACGCTTCCCGTTTACTTTGAATGGCGTGACGTCAAGCTTTGCCGAACTGCATTGTGGTTCCGTCGCTTTGCCTCCATTGCTCGCTTCGAAAGTTGAGCAAAGTTAAACTTTTCAAGCATGAGCGCTAGCCAATCAAACCGTGTGCTTGTGTGTCCGGGGTGGGAGATTAATGTGATTGGTTGTTCGTTGCACGCCAGACACGCCCACTGGCAAGCTTCAACGCGACTGAACCGTGTGGACGATAAGTAACGGTACGTCCACATCCTTAGGATTTAGCAGCCAGGTATATATTACACAGTTATTAACGGCATATATATATATATATTGCACATATAGCACATATTGCACATAGTTGGTTGGTATTTAACAGCAGCAAGGGGTGTTATAGTCTGTGTTGTTGTGTGTGTGGGGGGTGGGTCTACTAGGGGATTTGCTGGTTGTATAGTCTGACCGCTGCAGGAAGGAAGGACCTGCGGTAACTATCCGTGAGACAGCGGGGGTGCAGAAGCCTGTCGGGAGCTGCACAGTGAGGACAAGGTGTCCTGGAGGGGCTGAGACACATTGTCCAGCAGGGAGGACAGCTTGGCTGCCATTCTCCTGTCTCCCACCACCGCCACAGTGTCCAGAGGACTCCCCAGGACAGAGCTGGCCTTCCTTACCAGTCTGTTTACTCTCTTCCTGACAGCAGCCGAGATGCTGCAGCCCCAGCAGGCCACACCATAGAAAATGGCTGATGCCACACCATAGAAAATGGCTGATGCCACAACAGAGTCATAAAATGTCTGAAGGAGTGCCCCCTGCACCCCGAAAGACCTCAGTCTCCTCAGCAGAAAGAGTCTGCTCTGTCCCTTCTTGTACAGAGCAGCAGAATTATCAGTCCAGAAGAAACAGGGGCTGAAGTGAGAGGTGACTGTGAGCTGATGGCCGGGGGCTGAGTAGAGGTGGGAGAGGTGACAGGGCCATCTCCAGGCAGTGGGGACAATGGGCAATAGCGCTCCTCTTTCTGGTTTCAGACAGAGGGTGAAAAGAGGTGCTGAAGCTCTTTCTCAAGCATGAGACAAATATTTATTTTGAACATTAAAGCATCTCAACATATCATATAATCTGTTAGGGTGGACTATCAGATGAAGGCATAAAACCCTAAAAATATATCATTAATTTAGTAAAACAAATAAATGTATTAGAGGGTTAATTTAACAGCTTTATTGTTGCATTAATAGCCCATTGATAACCCTATGAATCATTTAATAAAAAACATCAAAAATAATTTCACATTTCTCTAATGTTGAGAGGGAACATTTACCTATTTTCATATTTTCATTTAAATTGTTTTATTTTTGTGAGGGATACCCTTTAGTGGAAGTTCAGGTCCACGCACCATGACTGATCAAACAGTAATAAAGTGTTCTGGCCTGCTTTCCATGCGTGGGTGTTTGGTGGAAGGAGTCCCTGTATACAACATTTGAAGTAACAGCCAGTAAATGGACAGTGAACCCAACCACACAGCGACAAACCAACATTGTGAATTATACTTTGCATGCTGTGTGTGTGTCCATCCTTTGTTCCTGCTCTCCGGCCCTCTCCTACTTCCTCATTCCACCTTCAATTATGCAAAAGCAACAAAGCATCCAAGGGCTTCCCCAGGAGTTCCCAAACACAACAGACCAATATAACAAGTTTTTGGAAACAACAAACAGTATTGCTACACTACCTTGATGAAATGCCAGAGCAGGGTTGTGTAGTTAGTAGTGAACGCATAACAGTTGCCTGCACTGGCTTTAATTAATTTCTGGTTATTCAGGGTTATCACACTGTCATCAGCTGACAGTGTGAATGCCTTTTTATGAATCAACCCAATGAAAGTGTGAAGGCGTATTCTCCTTAATGAACCTCGACCAAAATCATGAGATTGTAGGTGTACAAATAAACATCGAATCGAAACTCACTGGATGTGTCATGATTACAAAGGTCAAAACATGTTTCTTTTGAAGATCAGAGTTTCACTCCCTCAGGCAGTTGTCATTTTTGACAACTACAAATGTAGTAGGTTTGTATCCGACCTGGCTATTAATGTGTTGCTGTTGGTCGAAATGCAAATATGCCCACGGAGGATCAGTCCCGTATTTGTTATTTCCATACTGAACAATTCTGCACCTCACAATTTATATCCAATGCAAATATTTAGTGCCAACACAGGAAGTGACTTTCCTGCTGAACAACATTTCAAGCAACAATTTAACCATAATTAATATACATACTTTCTACAATTTCTGTGCAGCGTCACACAATGTCTAGTATCCATCAGTAAGCTCAAACCCAAATATATATGCAAACGATAATTTTCCTGTACGGGAGGATAATCCTGAAATGCATTGTCAAACAATAGATTAAAGAAAAAATATATAACGTGTTGAGTACTGAGCCTCAGAACAGTTGGTAAGCCAATTTCGTTACCGTTTTACGGGGCAATATAGCTTCCCTTATGTCAATCTTTTATGCTAAGCTAACTCTCTGGACAAACACAAAAGTTGTATCTTCTCATCTAGTACCCAAACAGAAAGCAGATAAATATATTCTCAAAATGGCTATTCATTTAACCATACCACAGTTCTCAAGTCATATATTACAAAAAGTAAAATTGTAAGTACGAGTAAGTAATGTCATACATTTAAAGCTTATGCAGAATTGCCAAAAATTGATGTTCTTGTTTATAATACATTACATTACATTACATTACATATCAATACACCATCGTTTAGCAATTACCGTACGTTCATGGCTACAGTATATATTGTGTCAAGGCACACAGGGGTTAGTCAAGAGGTAACTGACTGTAAACTCTGAAATAAATGTTAGAAACATGAGTTATTATGGGCTGTCTGCTGTGTTTGCACATTGACTGAACCTGCTATGGTCATGAGGTTATGAGAAAAGGGAAAGTAATGGTACATTTACATGATTCACCTAATGAATTAATGCTAAATGTAATCAACACTCAATAAAAGTCACTGACTGCTGAAATGAACATACCTTCAAGGGGAAAACTGAGTCTTGTAAAAATAGCCTATCATGTAATTAAGAGTCTTTCTCTATTTGACAGGTAAAGAAACAGGTCCAATGTGATGCAATAAATAATGATCTTCATGTGAAATTCTCAGAACTGAATGAAACAGCAGAAGACATGAAAGAACTCATATGCAATCATTACTCATACATAAACATGTTTTATTATATTTAGCAGTAAAAAACCTGAGGGAAGATACTTGAGGCACAACTAGCTTGTGATGCAAGAACAATTACAAAAGGGGGAGAAGGTTCAGGCTCGTCAGGGCATGTCAACTTGAAAAACAAACCACAACTTTATTTTATCCTATGACTTCTCTGACGAGAGCTGATGCAACATTCACACCTGTGATTCACCATGGTGGTCAATGAACCACAAAATTGCTTAATGATAACATTAACCACTACAGTTTAAATAATCAGCTAGGACCACTGGTTGTAAAAATGTCAAATAGATCAGATTAGATTTGGGTTTTCTAGCCTGAAGCCATGTTTTTACTATCTTCCAAAATGTGTGAAAATGCTGTTGTTTTTAACTTGAAAAGCGTTGCTCCCATTCAAACACAGCAATTAAAGCCCCGCAACACTGGTGCATCTTTAAATTATCTGCACAGAAAAATGTATTTTGGGTCTTGTCTTCATGCTATATCTACAAAACAGAAAAATGACTAAAGGTCTCCAAATGCCCTTCTGTGTATCAAAAATCAAAATCTGGCCAGATAAAAGCAAATGATTAATGTTAAAAATAGCACAGGCAAGCTAGTAGAAGACAAACAGTGTTTTACGTCACAGACTCTGTAGGCGGCACATGTCACAACACTGCAGTGTTAAGCCTCCTGTGTGGGGGCGTGCGTCTGTGTGGGCTTCCCCAAGGAAATTCAGATGAAACCTTTAGTGTCATGATGGGATCCCCTGACATGCCTTCCGGAGAAGAAATCATTTTTTCCTGAGGCTATTGTAGTTTGCTACAGGGAATCAGTAGCCTAAATTAACAGCAGGATGATAAACATCTTAAATATAACTCTACACTAGTAAACTAACACTAAAAAACAAATTGTTAAGTATTTTCGTGAACTCACACGTCCTTGTCAGATAATATGTACTTTAAAATAAATGTCTAAGAGTTATAGAATAATCCTATTATTTAACAAAAAATACTGGAAATGGAGGTTGAGCTTCAACAATGTGATTTTGTCAGGTGTTAAACTGAAATTCAAATTATCCAAACCCCCAACAATTGCGAACGGCAGTAAATACAAGTCAAGGAGGAAAAAATAAATATAAACTGTTAATACAAAAATATATCAGAGATTTGCAACCTTTTGACTTTTGTTTAGCCTTTTTCCAACAGCAAAATGGTTTAAGCTTTTTAAATTCTAACAAGTCCTGCACTGAGCTTATTGCAGATGCAGATTTTGTTTTAAGTTACAAATGACAACCACAAGGGTTTTAAGAAGCAACGGGTGATTGTTCAATGAGGATATTATATTGGCTATGGTCCAATGTGTTTCCTCCTCGATGCAAATGTTGTTTAGTCACAAAACTGAGTCATAGTTTTAGGCAGCATAAAAACCGAAGGTGCACATAGAGAGAGTGCACTGCACAGGGAAAGGGAATCCCAGAGTTTATACGAGATAGAAGAAAAAGGACAATTCCTGTTTGTTTCACCGTGTTTTTGGGAAAATTGCTCTGATTTTCAACATCAGCATGGACTCCACAGCTCTCCTGGTGAGTACTGTTAAAGGTTTTGAAAAAATCTAAGATCTGAATACAGCTTTTATTTATTGTACTTGATAGGGAAAGACGGATTTGTTGTCTATGCTTTCACAGAGAAAGCTGCAATATTGCAAAGCTCACAAACAATAAGCATCTCAGAAAGTTATCAACTAGTTATTTGGTTATTTTGGTGAAAGTGAAACGCACACGTTGATAACGTGAGTCTAATTGAAATATATCTATTTTTACAGAATCTTCTTTTACAGTTGGTGCTTATGGGGACAGTGTGCGGCATCCCTGTCTGTAAACATCCCTGTGAGCGGACCATTGTATACAACGAGTTGTCCTTCAAACATATCTCAGAGCTCCAAGACTCTTCGGTGGCACCCTGGGAAATGAGGTGAGTTCCCTTTCTGTTGCACAGGAACATCTTACTAATTACCGAGTAACGTTGTCGAAGCTGAATTCTATCTTAAGTTACTTAGAAGACTGAGGGTCATGATATACTCAAACAGAATTACTTTAAACTATTTGTTCTACGATCACATCAGCATTTACAATAATGGGGAAAAGGGCCACAACTTCTCAGTCTTTCATAAGGAATTGATGGAGTTGCACTTTGCAGTTAACATTAAAAATGACAGAAATAGAATTGTCTAGAATGGAAAAAGAGAGTGCTAGAGAGAGCCATTTAAACCCAGCTCTGTAAATCAAATCAATTGATGCAACTGTGCAGCCTTAAAAAATGACATCTTGGATTTAAATGTTCTCTTAGATGTGGCAAAACTTTAATGAAGTGCCAGAAAAATAAAATATATGGGAGCAGAAATCTATAGAATTACACATGTCTGTGTTAACAAGCCCCATTTCCCCTCATTTGTTTCATCCACCCTTGTTTGCCACTCTACTTCCACATATTTATGTTCTTTTATTTTCCTTCTCTTTTCCAGTTTTGACACAGTATCAGACAGACACCCCGAAAACATCCTGTACGCTGAATGCAAGGATTGCACTTTGAAGAACATGGTCGCCAAGCCTATCATGCTCCAGGTTTCTGTCTATCACAACATAACTGGACCTGCTTGGTGCAAGTGTCCCTTCAATCTGGCCGTTGGATGTACATGTGTCCAGAAACGTTAACGAACCGATGCATGTTATGGACATGTAATAAATATATAATATGTTTTTCCCTTGCAATTTCATAAGTTGCTTTATTTGGGATTCCGATGCTATGGAGGAAAAAAACATTATTTTGTTTGACACACCCTGTCACTCTTGTTGGCCTCTTATGATGATGCTGTCTTAACCTTTAACAGCCAGCGCCACCATTTGGTAGAGCACATTTTGTGTCTTGATATCTTGTTGAAAAAAAAATTAAAAGGTGTAGCTCCATCTGATTCAGCCAGCTCTACCGTTTGGTTGACATGTTATGCACAATACAACCTCTAGATGTCACTGTGGTTCGAACAGAATGCTTCAGCTAGCTTCCACTGAGAAAGTTGGCAAGCTAAAAATCACTCCTGAAGAAATCACTCTTTTTGGTCAACTTTTGTAAGGTAACCATATCATTTTGACATATCTTAGTGTCAAAGCACTGGCTGAACATAATTATATAACTTGATGCACAACATTTTTTTGTAACATGGGTGTAATCATTTTTTGGAAAATATGCTCAACCAACCGGTCGAATTGGCCTTCATATTGTAAACTAGCAATACAACTTTTTCAGAGTTTCAGAGATGTTTTCCAATAAAATATGGTAAATAAATGGCTAGATTCATGGTAATATTACTAAATCTAGTACTGCCTTATGAGTCTCAGAGTGAAAGAGTGATAATAATTTATATAGCACCTTTCATGCATGAAATGCAGCCCAAAGTTGCACACAGATGAGCAAGTTAGGCTAAAACAGAAAATAGACATTTGCCGTTAGGCCAGTTGTTTGTTGTTAGGCCAATTCAGCATATACAGTAAGATGAGCACGTTTTTTTTTTTATATAATGAAAAACCCTTTACATTACTTTTTTCCATTTCTTTTTTTTTTTTTACAATTATAATTTATTATTTTTTATGAATATATTGTATATCTATATATGTTTGGGAATTACGGCAGGTTTAAAAAAAAAAAGAATATGAAGGCAAATTTCAAGCTGTCCTCCACTCTAGTTGTGACATCACGCACTCTAGCTTAACGAGCTGCGCAATACACACTAATGTTAAAATCTGAAGAAGGCCTTTTTACCAAGGTCTGAACAATGTTTAATATCTATAAAAGTATGAATCAGATTTAAAAGTTGTGTAACACAATAATGTCAGAAAGATGTGTAACATTTTAAAGTTGGAATGAGGTTTCTGAGTGAAAATATGAAGGAACAGTTAGCAGTTGAAGTCGCATGAAGATTCTTCAAGTCTGAAGAGTTTTTCCATTGACTTCCATGTTAAAATGTGATGAATTATGGGATATATCTCGGGAATTATGAAAGTTATGAATGAGAAAAGTAATAACGATTGATTCCCGATCGAGCTGAATGTTTTGATGTTTGAACGGAGTCTCTAGGATGTGGAATGTGGGAGCAGAAGAGGCGCAAAAAAACCCGGCGGAATAATAAAAACTAGAGAATGCAATTCCTGAAGAAATTGCTAGTGGGAATGCTTTATGCTGAAAAGCTGATGCTAAACTGCTATGCTGAAATGTAATGTGTAAGAAGAAAGTGAAGAATTTAGATTGAAACGATACATGAACACTGGGGGCTTGAATGTGTGATAAGAGAAGAAAAGAAAGTAAAAAGCAGCAGAATATTTTAACTGCAAACTTTTGAACTAACTTGATGGGGAATGATCTGTCGCCATGCCAACGGCATTTGATGACATCCCATAATACGCTTAGATGCGTTGATGGCTGCATCGTTACCAAACCTGTGAAGTTTTGGGCCGTTTGGAGCATTTTCACTGAAGTTATGAGAAAACGGTGTTTCATGGTGAGCATTGTGTTGCCATGGCAACGGCATTTGAAGAAATCTCAAAACTGTCCCGTAGGTGTCTTCACGGCTGGACTGTTAGCACACATGTGAAGTTTGAGCACTTTTTGAACATTTTCATAGGAGTTATAGCGACATCCTCTTTTATGGCGAGGGATGCGTTTCCATGGAAACGGCATATGATGACACCCCATAATTGACGTAGAGCTGTTGAGGGCAGAGGCCTGTACTACGAAGCCGGATTTTCGCTTAGCGGACTAACTTCAGGGAAAACTCGGGGTTTCCGGTCCTACGACGCTGGTTCTCTTTTTAGCGGGCTAGATCTTCATGGTAACTTATGCTGAGCGGCTAACCTGGTCCGGAGCAGGTTAGGTTGCAGGCTAAGAGATCAACTCAGTGAAAGCACTGCCTGCTGACCAATCAGAGCTCAAGTGTGCGGAGTTTAAAGCGATCAAGTCATATTACAGGATAAAGGAAATACAGAAAAACTGCCGTTGCAGGAAAGACGGCCGGCAAAAATCACCGACTGTGTGAACGTGAACATTAATAGAATATCACCTCCCATCTACAGAGCAACTAGTAACTGGATCAAAATAACATTACGTACAGTCCGCGGCACTGTGAGTGCAGACGTCGATGTGTCCCATTATCATTCATATCACATCATATCACATCATAATGTATCATATATTTCCTTATCTGAGTCAGCTTCTTGAGCCGTATCTGGCAGTGCAACACTTACAGTGTCACATACTGTATGCAGAAGTATTATTTTAAGCAACACATTAAGTTGACAAAACACTTGAGTCAAATGTAATTAAAGTCAGATCCACTCGATCGTGTCTTAGACGGGGCAGTGATATCATAAACCTGTTAATGTACACATTCATACACTTTTTCTTTTACCAGCTGTATTCACCTTGCAGGTGCAGCTATGTGGCTTTTATCCTGGATAAAGTGTTTAAGTCATGGATGTTTAAAGTTTGACGTCTTCATATTTGTGTAATATTAAAGTTCACTTTTCATTCAGGAAGTATGACGCTGCGCTGTCAGTACGCTTGTCCATGTTTGTGATTGGTCGAATGCTCCAAATACCACCCCTTTCATGTGAACGCGCACCTAACTAGATAGGGCACGGCTGGCTTGAGCGATCCACTTGATAACCAGCGTCGTAGGACCGTTTAGCGAGAGCGCGTATGTTTCGGATTAGGCCAACCGGCTAACTCAAACATATCCAGGTTATGTTGAACCGGCTTCGTAGTACAGGCCTCTGGACCGTTAACCATTATCTGAAGTCTGGTGCTGTTTTGACCCTTTTCATAGGCGTTACGACAACATCGTGTTTTATGGCGAGGGATGCGTTTCCAGTGCACAATGTGTAAATATGCACAAAATATTACAAAGAGCCAATCCGTCAACTTTCATGCCAAAAGTAAAACATAAGTTATCTTTACCTATCAGCAGATGTTCGAGTATCTTTTGTTGAAGAAGCCGACACAAACAAAGCCCTACATGAGTCTCACTATTTGCTGTGCCACATCGACATGTTGTCATTTAGCCTGATCACTGAACAGACTATTCTTTATCACTATTGATTGATGGATTTTTATGGAAACACAGCACCACAACTATGTACAGCAGATGTACGTAAACCATCAGAGAAGTTTATTTGTTTTGATACTACTTGCATCTCTGTAAGATCAATAGATGATTATACACTAGACTAGAGAAAATAAAGGTAGTGAATGCCATGCTAATAAAAAACAGGTCAAAAATAAACAGTCAGTTGTCTTGGCGTGCCCTTCGTTCCTTTTGGACCACAGCATTGTCAGTGGTGTTGACACCAGTTCCTCCTCTCTGTGGTTTTCTTGCTCAGAACAAAGACAGTGTGATATGAGCGAGGCCATCCCATCAGCCGCACATCATCTCCAGGGAGACGGCCGACAGTATGCTGCCGCCAGGTTGAATCGTCATCTACCAAGCTGTTGTCCCCCGAAAAATTGAAGCTTTAGATAATATTATATAAATAGATAAAATAATATTATGAGCGAGGCACGGCAACATACTTATTGTGCAGTGACTGTTACTTCCTGAGCACAATGACAAAAGTCCATCTGCCGAACATCTTGAGGGATCTCCAGGATTATCAATATGTGGATGACTGAGTCAAAGCCGACATCCAATTCAGACAAGAAAAGAAGCCTACACAAAGACAAAATTAAATCCATCCGTCCAACATTTGTCTCCAGAGCAAAGCTTGAACACGAATGTGCCCCTTAGAATAAATCCACCTGACCTTTCCTCTTGCTGGTCAAAATACCATCTTTACTTAATAATTTATATATCAAACAGGCTGTAATAAATGTACTTTATGCTCCAACAGCAAGTGTTTCTTTCAAAGACAAAATGCCAGCTGGCGCCATAATCTTACCTTAGTTTTACCTGTATGCTATATGGCCACTTTTAAATTAATTAAACTCTCCTTAGTGTCCAGTATCAAAACAGTACAATTATGAAGTCCCATTTATTTTCTCTATGGGCACTGAGCAAAGGCTACATTTTTCAAAACATACATTTTATCCTTACTATTTTCAATAAAGCTTGTTGTACATGTTTTAAGACTACACATATTGTTAACCATACAAACCTCACACAACACTGTGTCCATTGAGAATACAATTTAAACAAAAACTTTGTGGGTCGAACAATGCTTTGGAGATTATTGTAATTATTTAAACCGCACATACTCGTTATAATATTTCCCTCGAAAATACTTAAAACAGTGGGAATTTACCCACAAATCTCAGCAGTCGAAGGCTCACGGCGACAATTGAGAGGAGGAATGTTGACAGCATGTGTGTGAGCGTTTGACACTCTCAAGGCACATGATCACGCATGTGCCTTGATCTTAATTATGCACACAAACACAACCGTAGCTTCACACAATTAACCTGACCCCCAAACAGTGTATACGCATGCACATGCAGTCACACATGTACACACCGCATGTGTCTCAGCCTGTTGGAGGCGGAGACCTGCCGGCTGCACTGAGCACGCTCTACGCCTCGTTCTCACACTTTTTAACAACTGTAGACAACCTTTCCATCTGCTCCGTCTGTTTCTCTTCACAACATCCTCCTCCTTCTCCTGACCCAACAGTGCACACTGTGTTTTCTGGAGAAATAATTGCCAGAATGTACTAGGATTTAGCTAGCATTAGCGGTAAAAATACATTTGCAATATGTCCAACAAATTCCTGTAATCCATAATCTACCTGATACCATGTTTTAAAGTACTATTTTAATTAAATCCACATTTTCACACTTCTTCTAACTGGACACCACTGTGTTTTTCATTTATGTAAAACGAAAAAAAAAGAAAAGCAGTATGGCAAGAGTGACAAAAACACAACTTGGACACATCAAAACACTGTCTATAGCTTCTGTGGTGGCTCTCTGGTTTTAGCAGCAATTATTTTATCAATTTCTCACAGAGCTTTACCCAAATGTATTATTATTTTGTGTGTTTTTTGGTGTAACAAAACCCACTAAACGCTGTTATACCAAAACACAAGCATCAGTAAAACCATTGGGGGGCAAACATTACAAATATTTTAATTATAAATTCAGTTTTGCATGTTTACGTCAAATTGTCTGCCGCGGGAAGAGGGTTAAGAAAACAGTCATGTGCAGGGCTCAGAGCCATGGTCTGTCTTTGTGTACTTTACTGTACTGATATTTCTTCTTTTTAGATCCTGAAACAGGCTTTAATTGGCTAGAAAAAAAGTTGATGAATCCTTATTGAGTCTTTTTGACAGTTAAACCGGTGTTGTTGCTTTCACACTCGTTTTTTAATCGTACATTGTCCAAAATGAGAAACACGTGTGTTGTTTCCTTATCCCACTTAAAGTGTCCTCTTAGATCACTGCCAGCTCACACATGGACACTGAAGATCTGCTCAGCATCAATATACCCCCACTTACATCGACATCTCCTGGTGCTTCCACTGTCATCTTCTATTTGCAGACAGCCTCTCTCAGTTAAGTGCATTGTTCAGTGGCCCCTGAAACAACGTGTGTATATGATTGGGTCCCGGCTGTTTGCTTGTCCTTTTGATTGTGTTTCAGCAGCATCCTGCTCCTCCGTCGCACTCCGAGTCCAGTTGAGGATTAACCATTTCTTGAGGTTTGGGTTGTAGCGAATCAAGACTGGATTCCACATACAAAATGTCCTGCACCAATCTCCTGAAATAGAAAAGATGTACTGATTTATATGAATATCATCAAGGTTTCCAACTAAATAAATCCCTTTTCAGGCTACTAGGGTTCACATACAGTTGAAAAAGGATGCATTTAAGCATAAGTCCTTTATACGGTGGCCCTGAAGTGCAAAACACCACAGCATTTCACAAAACGCCACAGCATTTCAGAAAACGCCACAGCATTTCAGAAAACGCCACAGCATTTCACAAAACACAACAGCATTTCACAAAACGCCACAGCATTTCACAAAACGCCACAGCATTTCACAAAACACTGCAGCATTTCAGAAAACACCACAGCATTTCACATTGGACGGAAAGGGTATTCCTTTAGGGAGAACACTTCTTGTTTGTGATTGGACAGAGCCAGCCAGAGAAGCACTGCTGTGATTGGTTGTTTTTGCTGCCAGTCAAGAAATGACGCTTCGTGATTGGTCACCACCCGACGCAACATGTCCCAACACATCAGCCGTTAGCTGTTAGCACACACTCAGAGCTCACAGCTCCTCATATCTGTTCAGAAACTGGACAAAAGTTAAACAAGTACAAAACACAGACTGTCTATGTCATGGCGAATACAGTCGCGCTTTATTTACGTCTGTATGACGTTGTTGTGAGTGTTGACGGAGCAGCTACAGGTTAGTTTAGCCTGATCGATCCGATTCCGATAGGATTTACATGGAGATACGCCCCGCCCCCTCTCCAGCGCGTCTTGTTTGAATGACACAGCTGACAGCCGCGGTGAAACTCGAGCGATTAGAGCGATGCGAAAAAAACATGAATTAATGCTTTATTAATTCATGGTTTTTAAGGGACTTATCTCCATGTAAATACTACGGTAGACTACCCAATATTCGCATCGCTCTAATCGCTCGAGTTTCACCGCGGCTGTCAGCTGTGTTTGCTCCTGTCATTCAAACAAGACGCGCTGGAGAGGGGGCGGGGCGTATCTCTATGTAAATCCTATGGGAGATACCAACTACAACAAAATGAACATATTTGACCGTGATTTAATTGTAATACACGTTTCAAAGTGATGCCGAAGTAACTACATACTGATACCGGTTAGTAAAAACCATGAATTAATGCTTTGACAAGTCTGCAGACAAGACGGCAGGCGAAAAGCTTTTAAAATGCGTGTTTTCTGAATGGAATCGGATCGATCAGGCTAAACTAACCTGTAGCTGCTCCGTCCACACTCACAACAACGCCATACAGACATAAATAAAGCAGCGACTGTATTCGCCATGACATAGACAGTCTGTGTTTTGTACATGTTTAACTTTTGTCCAGTTTCTGAACAGATATGAGGAGCTGTGAGCTCTGAGTGTGTGCTAACAGCTAACGGCTGATGTGTTGGGACATATTGCGCTGTCGGGTGCTGACCAATCACGAAGCGTCATTTCTTGACTGGCAGCAAAAACAACCAATCACAGCAGTGCTTCTCTGGCTGGCTCTGTCCAATCACAAACAAGAAGTGTTCTCCCTAAAGGAATACCCTTTCCGTCCAATGTGAAATGCTGTGGTGTTTTCTGAAATGCTGTGGCGTTTTCTGAAATGCTGCGGCGTTTTGTGAAATGCTGTGGCGTTTTCTGAAATGCTGCGGCGTTTTGTGAAATGCTGTGGCGTTTTGTGAAATGCTGTGGCGTTTTCTGAAATGCTGCGGTGTTTTGTGAAATGCTGCGGCGTTTTCTGAAATGCTGTGGCATTTTCTGAAATGCTGCGGCGTTTTCTGAAATGCTGCGGCGTTTTCTGAAATGCTGTGGCATTTTCTGAAATGCTGCGGCGTTTTCTGAAATGCTTTGGTGTTTTCTGAAATGCTGTGGTGTTTTCTGAAATGCTGCGGCGTTTTGTGAAATGCTGTTGTGTTTTCTGAAATGCTGTTGTGTTTTCTGAAATGCCGTTGTGTTTTGTGAAATGCTGTTGTGTTTTGCACTTCAGGGCCACCGTACCTTCATCAGTTGTGTTCATGTTTCTCTGCTGATGGAACTTTCATAAAAAAGAAAAACCAGCACCATTGGGCCCAATATCCTGCCTAATTCAATGCTTTTGCAAACCTTCAACATCAAATACATCACTCCTGAGAGGTATTTAAAAAGAATGTGTTGAATACCCTTTGTTACTGTTAAGTACGATTCAGTACTGGCCTGTAGGAGTGAACACAAAGGCTACTGCTCCCACTTTGTCATATCTGTCTTTGAAAACTCATGATCTGTCAAGGCTTTAACCAAAGCTTTGAATAAATTGGCCTTAAAAAATATGTTCTTCAGAAGGAAAGGTTATGGGTTTGTAGAACTTCAGCATTACAGGAAGAACCTATTTGGAATCCTCATTTCTTAGAGTTCAGTGTACAATGCATCACCTGAACTCTGTACTCTTTTAAGTTTAATCTTTTTTTGTTACCTCATAGCTTCACCAATGTTCTTGTTCTCTTTGACCGAAATCTCCATCCAGGTAATGAAGCCGTTGGCCTTACTGAACCTGTCGATTCTGTCAGGGGGCACGACCCGCTGAGGGAGGTCACACTGCAGAGAGAGAGACAGAGAGAGGGGCAGGAAGTCATTTTGTTGTTGTGAGAAGAGGGTTTCAGGATCTTGCTTGACCTGCTGAGGTTGCATTAATGTATTGTGTTAGCTGTGGTTTATTAAAAATCAAATGTGTCCCATCCAGGGTTATCTTGCTATGATAATATGATGTGAAATGGTTTAACCTGTATGTGTGCAGCATGGATCTCTACAATACGGTCAATACAAAACCTTTAAACCTCAAAAGTCACACCAATAATACATAACAGAACTGAATTTTTTCCGCATGAACAAATTGCCACATGTAGATATGACATTGTTACTTCTGTTACAGCTGGATTTGTGATAGGGAAGAAGTAATGTCATGAATTAGATACATGACATAACATGACCTTGATGACCTTCACATCGCTCAAAGGCCACCCTTAGCATAACACTACTTTGTGAGGAAAGTAATTCAGTCGGTGGCGACGTTTCCACAGTTTTACAGGCGTATCGGAGAACTACGGTGGCCTTAAGGTAGTATAAAAACAAAGGGCACAAAAAAACACCTATTCTTAGTTCCAGGTGAATATGCACTAATCAAAACAGTTAATTATATTCCATTTCCCTGTGAATACTACACCCTTTAAGACATAAAAAAGACCTTGTTGGCCAGCAGGATGCAGGGGATGGATTCTCCGTTGGGAAGCATGGCCTTGTTGTCAAGGTCCCGTTTCCAATGGCGACAGCTGAGGAAGCTGGCTGAGCTGGTGACATCAAACATCACCACACAGCCCAGCGCACCCTTATAATAGACCCTGTTCATGGATATGAAACGTTCCTGGCCTGGAGGGAAGACACAGAGTTCATTAAGTCACCCACGCATCTTTCCACTAATCCTTATGCTGAAAAACGTTTTGTACCTGCGATGTCCCACAGTTGGAGTCTGACTTTTTCTTTATCTGACCAGTGCAGCAGCTTCACAGCATAATCCACTGGAGAAAAAGAAAAACGTTTTGTAGAGAAAAAAGAAGAAGCGAGAAGTAAGAGTAAAAAAACAGAAGTGGCGAAAGAAATCTGTGTGTTTTACAGATTTAAAAAAACAGGGGGAAAAAACCCCTCAGATTAACTCTCCAATTCAATACTTTTACTCTCAGAGAGAAGTTTACTCAAACAATCCTTAGCGAAACATGTGGCAGAGGAGCAGGATAATACTCTGTAAAACTGTTTATCAAAATGCAAAACATGCAAGAATCAGTAAATTGAACAGATGGCAGCAGGGTGAACAGGCTGTTGCTGGGGTGGGTATCTGAGAAGCCGTCCTATAAAACAGTTGGAAAAGGGCAGGCCGTTTCAAAAAACATTTGGCAGGTGATTCGATGAACCATCTGTTTATCGCCTTCTGCTGAATCCGATTGGGGAAGACCGAAAACATATTGAGGTCGAGCAGTAAATCACCAGAGCAACGAATGTATCTCACATTAGAAGGCAACAATTGCCTCCATCCAATCCACCATTTACTCCAGTTTTACTCAAAGCTCAAAAATATGTTTAGGAAATCACCAAGCCATTTTTGCTATTGCTGTGCATTAATGCTGGACTATGGATAGTATTAAAGGTCCCCTATTATACTGTTTTTTATCAATATATTATAGGTCTCAGATATATACAAAACATGTCTCTGAAGTGTTTGGCTCCAAATACCAAACAGATCATTGCAGCATCCCATAATCCCCTCTGTTTCAGCCCTGTTTCAAAAGTGCTGATTCTCTATCTGTTACTTTAGATGAAAATAAGGAGCCACTCCCCACGCCCCTCTGAGAGATATTTGGTTAAAAAGAACTCAATGGTGCTCTAGGAGGAGATTCAGGTGATAAGGGGGGGTTACCTTGGTTGGTGATTGGCTAATGGTAACACAAGCCAAAAAATTGTTATGACATCATAAAGTGGCCAAAATCTGAGCAGCTCATTTTCAGACAGGTTTTTATAAAAATGGATCAGGACAAAAAGAGAGGGGGTCTTTGTTCCTGAAACTTTCAGAATCTCTTTACACAGAGGGGACACATGTTGATGTAAAGGACATGAAAAAGTAAATTTTGCATAATAGGTGACCTTTAAGAAAAGGATAAACACAATGTGTATTTGGTTTTTTCCTGTTAATTGTTGCCATTATAGCTTTTTTACCTTGCCTTGTTCAATAGGACATCAGCAAGCTTATTTAGTATGAAACAAGAATATCCATTGACAATATAGAACTGCTTTTATACATTAAATGAATGTATTATTATTGAGTAGACCTTGTTTATGTATATTCTTTGCATTTTCTCATGATCTTGATTTTTTTTATCCCTGTTTTATTTTGTATAACAGTCTCCTTGTGTCTTATCTTTTTTCATTTTTGCCTGCCCTCTCCAGCTGTGTCTCTTAAACGTTTCCGGTCAATGTTCCCGTTGTGTCCTCTGGTTCTGCGGTGTTTCCTGAGTGTGTTCATTCCCTGGATCAATTCTAGTTGTCCCTTGTGGATTTGCTTCCTGTGTTCCTCGTGTCATCACGATTTGTTCTTCAATTAGTTTGTTGCTTAGGTTTAATATAACCTGAGCTCACTTAGTTTCATGTTTGCCAGTGTTAAAGCTTCAATGAACACAACACACCTTCTATTGAACTATTTGAATCAACCATGAGATCAAATTGCCATTATCAGGTGAAAACCTGAGTCAGGTACCAAAAAACCATTGCCATAAATCCACATTGAGATACTGCACAGTCACATTTTCTACAGAACACTGATGAAATAAAACAGCCCTACCTCCCATTGTCATCTTGTACGTCTTGTTGAACTGTCCGTTGACGTAGCGATGCAAAAACGAGGATTTCCCAACATTTCCATCACCAATAATCAGTATTTTAAGCAGGTGCTCATTCATAGCTCTCCTTTGTCAGACAATATTATCATGTGCCAACAGCTCAAAGTTCAGCAGCATGTCAGGAAACAGGATTTATGAGACAAAAGTTTTTCTGTAACTAACAAATACTTGACTATATTACAAGTGGACTTTGCTTTCTCTGATCCTTTCTTCGCATTGGTTCAACCTAAACATTTAACTACCTGTCAGTCTGTCTGAAACTAATAAATCCGAGTTACAAATGCCCTTACCTCTAAACCCCAAAAGATGGTAAAGAAAACCCAGTTTCTCTATAGCGTGTCAACTATAACACCTATAATACATATTCCTAAACATAAACAGTGCTTCTCTCCGTGTAGCACAGCATTCTGATCTACTTGTGTTGCTGTCTGGAAGGAAGTTATTATAAATAGATCAACGTCATAAACCACGCCCTTATAGAACAGGAAGCTAAAACAGTTGTTAAATCTGTGCAGATAACTTTCTCTCTCACAATATTCTCTAACGCCTCAGAATTAAATATATATAAAATTAAATATCTTTAATGTGGAGTATTTGAAGGAGCTATGGTTTGGTGCATGTCTCGCTAAGACTTTAACATCTCATAACATTATCATATACTTATACTGTAAGAGAAGATAAACGTATCACATGCTGGTGGTGTGACTGTCAACGTCTGGCTGTAAGAGGAACTGAAGCAAACTGTTTTTTTGCTCACTTTGAGGTCAAAAGGCCTCCAGCGCCCACATACTGAATAGGGAAACATGAAGTGAGATGTCTGGTTATGGAATTCAGATCTTGACATTTTTTAAGTTCATAATACTCCAAAAAGTGTGTGCTCAATGGCACTAGGTACTTTACTCTCCACCTTACAAAGAAATACAACCTTAATGGTACTGTTTTATGGTTCCCCTTTTTCCAGCGAGTGGGGTAAGTAGCTGAAGAAATTACGCAGTACTTCGTGCATTGGCACTGAACGTTGGCATTGGATGTAAATCATGTGGAATCTGGATGTAGTTCATGATTTTCCACTCCTCATGCTTCTCTTCCTGTTTTAATGCAACATCTCTCATCACATTCATCCTCCTCCATTTTCCTCCAAGTCCTCCACTTCACTCCCTCTCTTCTCATGTCCTGTTGAGTCTCCTTATTTTATTATTCTTACACACACATACAGTTTCCTGGCCTGCCAACTAGGCCACTGTTACCATCTATTGCACATGTTACAGTCCCCCGCTGATGCTGATTCATCTTTGTGACGCTCTTCAAATGTGTTTTTCCTATGGATTGTTGGTGTGTTCTCATGTCTTTGTTCTTTTCCCAGCATCAGATGCACTTAGGGTTGGAACAATTAATATTCTTGACACACCAACCCATTCATAATGTGCTAAAAGTACCATATTCATTCTTTGGGTTTGGAATAAAAGGCACGGGGAGCCAAGAGAGAAGGTGGGTGCTTCAGTCGACCTGAAGTCCAGGCTGGTCTGAAACTTAAGGTGCAATATGGCCTAATTGTAAAAGGAAAAAATCCAAGCTCATCAACACATTTGGCAGATTCATAATTCTATGTTCCATAATGCAGACTTAATTTGTTGTCTCCTCACATTCTCAATTGATGCACAACTGATAACTACAGCAATGTTTGTTCAGTTGTATGTGAATTTGTTCTCTGATTTCAGTGTCACACACACATTAACAGAGACAAGGTTTGAGTCACGTTTGCATTTTGTCACCACCATGCCGAAGGTGGGACACAGAAAAGGGTTCCCACACATGGAAGATTTAAAAAAAGATTTGTTTTAAACATTGCCACTTGAAAAAAAACAAGTCTTATGGTCCACAAACAGCAAGAAAACATAACAGAACCAAACAGCTTGAGAGTGATGCAACCAAACCAAACCTTACCAAAGTCTTTAAATTGTTAACAATTCTTAATATAACCTGTTTTGACAAGTAAATATTTTATAATGATCAATAAATGTAAATGCAAATATGATTTAAAATAAAATAATTACGTCAGCAGAATCCACAAATGTGCATTAATGTACAGAAAACGTTAATGTTGCATAAACGTTTGCATATTAATACAAACAAATGCTAGACAACTTAATACTGTTCGATTTACTTTTTAACTTATAAGGTGATCAATAGTCTGTTAACAATCAAATGAGCACGTATAGTGCAGTCTACAGCATGTTACTGTATGTGGATGTCTGTTTTCATTCTCTCTGATACTTGTCTGACACCTAGTGGTCATATTACAAACTGCAACATCATCAATATTCAACAAGCTGGTTTCCACTGGTCAACATGATGTATTCTGTACACAAAAATCATGTATCAGTTAAGCTGCTATTAACTAAATTAGAGATACAATATGTTGTTGTTTATGTTTGTTTATGTTTGAAATTATTTACCTAATAAAAACAAGTTCAAGAGCTATTTCCACGATCTAAAGATTAAAAAAGTAAATAGCAAATAAATACAAAATGACGCCAATGCAGAATTGCATTTTCCAGGACCTTGTAACTTAAGATTGTTCTAAAAGCTTAACTTAAATTGATAGTTATGTAATACAAACTACTTTTATAACACCTTTTTTGACAAATATAACAACATAAAGTAGAGAGTAACAGATGTTATAAGTCAACATTATGACCGACAGAAGAAGGGAACCTGCAGCCTGGAACTCTGGTTGTCACAACAAAAAATACATTTGATAATCAAACCCAGTAACTGCAAGAGTTTGAAATCCTCATGTTTTACTTGTTTATTTTGTATTTTTCTTACATTTCACACAGAGGGGGTAAGTAGTTTTACATTCATTTAAATGTAGCTAAGTTATTTTGTATATTGGAAAACAATTATGCTTTGATATCTGATAATAAATCTTGAAAACTAATTCTGGCAGCATGTTACCCAGAGATGCAATTTCAATTCAAATAAATCAACAAACTTACCTGAACATCTTGACTGCACTTAAACAAGTTCATTCTTCTTTCAAGCTTCTTTGTGATACTTAACTTTGTGCATTAAGTGACACTAACAAACACTTTCCTGCAGATTTACCATCAAACACAAACATGCAACATGTGACTGTCAGGTTTCTCCTCTTCTTCCTCCTCCTCCTCCATCCTGTGACCTCAGTTGACCTGGAGGAGGTGGATAAGGTGTCGGTGGAGGTTGTTGTTGACAGCTCCCCCTGCAGCGCCACCTGTGGTCTGGGTGTTAAAACTCAAACCCTCTGTTTGTTAAAGGATGGCAAGAAAGCCATGGAAGAAGATGTGAGAAGTAAAGATGGAACAGAGGTAGGCTACTGTAGTTGTCTTAAACATCTAACACTAAATCATTGACAAATGCAAGAAGGAAAATAACTTCATTAAAGGTCTCCTATCATGCAAAATCCACTTTTTAAGTTCTACATTTTTTATTTTGCATGATTTTCATGTCTTTTATACATAAACATGTGTCCCCTCTGTGTAAAGAGATTCTGAAAGTTTCAGGAGAAAAGATTTGCTAACTTTTTGTCCTGATCCATTTATATAAAAACCTGTCTGAAAATGAGCTGATCAGATTTTGGCCACTTGATGATGTCATAACGTTTTTTTGGCTTGTGTAACCATTAGCCAATCACCAACCAAGGTAATATTCCCCACCCCCCCTTATCACCTGAATCTCCTCCTAGAGCACCATTGTGTTATTTTGAACCAAATATCTCTCAGAGGGGCGTGGGGAGTGGCTCCTTATTTTCATCTAAAGTAACAGACAGAGAATCAGCACTTTTGAAACAGGGCTGAAACAGAGGGGATTATGGGATGCTACAATAATCTGTTTGGTATTTCGAGCCAAACACTTCAGAGAAATGTTTTGTTTATATCTGAGACCTATAATATATTGATGAAAAACAGTATGATAGGGGACCTTTAACATGAATCATTCTCGTTTGCATGTGGAAATTGCTTAATGAAAGGTGTCGGAGGAGTGTCGTGTGCGTAAACTGAGCTGTCTGGAGTCGTGGCAGTGTGGACTCAGGACCATGACTGTGACTCTAGGAGAGAGAGTGGAGATCGACTGTCTGGGAGAAGTGATGCAGGCGATGGGGCGGTTCTCCTGGAGGTGAGGATATATATTATGTATTTATTTCAACAAGGACCACCATGCATACTAATACATTAATCTCAGAAAAGAGAAGAGATGAGGAGGAGACTGATTCATGTATTTTGATTGCAAACAATGGGGAAACAAATCATACAATTGTCAGATATACTACAGTCTCATCCTGCAAAACTAGATATCTATTGCAGAATAAAATGAAAAGTTTTGTAATTATTTGTACTCTTAGTTGAATGGTGTTAGCCTTTTAACTCAGGGCCTAAACAACCCACCAGCCCAAGGCAAAACTGAGCTGTGGGCCATTATTCAGCCTGCCCAGTAAAAAGCCCTTTCAGTTTGGCTATAAATGTAAATTGTATTTTAGAATATGCATTATTTAAGCATTATACTCACTGAATTATTGATAAGAGTTATCAAAACTAGATTTCAAGACATACTACAAATAGGAATAAGGAAAAAACTTAAATGAGAAACTAAACAGCATCTGAAAATCGTGTTTGTCTGCCCTCCAGTTGTGAACTTGTTTAACATTTGTGATGTACAGATGTACTCCATGACCCTGTGACATCACTTGTGGGTGGGGTTAAAGGTGCAGCACTTCTGAATAAACCCAACACCCATCAGTGATGCTGGCGGGGGTCAGAGGTCAAACAGGCCTGAAAACATTTGATCCGTAGGGGCCTTGTGACAGTCAAGGGCCCCGGGACAGTATCCAACAATGTGTTACCTGGAATAACGGACCTGGAATAATGTCTATATTCATGTACAAATGCACTTTATATGCATACATTTGTAGCCCAATAATGGGACTAAAACAGACTGATGCAACAACCGTAATTTTTGTTATTGAAATTGTCCGCAAGTTGTTGCTTTCTGCCATTTAAAGATGGGATTAAAATGAAAGAAAAATGGCTTGTTTTGCCAAAGTTGAGGTTGTTCCATAGATGCAGAACCACCTGTAACTGCGGCAGGTCTTTGACAGAGGGCTCTGCTCACTGAGATATTTTCTTTAACGGCTCAGGGTGTCATGGCGTTATGCCCGAGGAATAATCAGCTCTGACGACACTCTGTTTGCTCGCTGGAACGCCCCTCTGCTGGAGCGTGTGATTCTGGACCCTGTGATGGAGGAGGACGCAGGTAAACACTCTGATGCATGTGCTCACACAGAACCTGAATTTAGTTTTCCATTTCTAAGGAGAGGTGCATGTATAAGAATTTTTTTAAACACACATTACTTTTACTCTCAAAGGCTAACCAGAACATACAGTATGTTATGTCAGAAGTAATTTGATGTGCTGCCTTTTGCCTCACTTGTTTTATATAATGCCATAATGAAGCTGCACAAGCAAAGTAGCATCATTTTCAGGTGAGGTTTAAAAGTAATGTCTATGGTGTTTATACGGTAGACAAAGAAAGTTTCAACATGTAATAATTTCACAATAATATCCTCGAAACAGCACTGAAATTCTCACCAAGACATTCCCACAAAGAGAAACACACAAAAGTCAGGGGCGCACGTTCACACACAGACATAAACACACCTCCTGCCTGTTGAACGAAAGGACATCATTTAAAGCGCCGATTAATCACCTAATCATGTTATATTTCAGGTACTTATCGCTGTGTCGTGCAGGATGCCAGCTTCCGCAGGGTGAAGAGGGTTTACTGGGGGATCCGGGTTTTGCCATCCTCTGTACTCAATCTGGACTACGATAGCTCTCTAGCCCAGTGGGACTCTGGAAACCAGAAGCAGAACCAGACCGAGTCAGACCAGAGAACGCCTCTGATCTACACTGTACGGTTTGTTCAGGAAGGGATGGATTTGGGGAAGCAGTCATACACTAAAGATAATTTGAGGGGATTTGTTTCAAGTACTATTATGTACGAATGGAAGACTTTGTGAATCCTCTTTTAATCGTCAAGCAAGTAGCCCACACACACAGTGAACATAAGACACTGCCTTTATCCCATCTTATTAGGAGAAGTGGCCAGCTATTTTATACAGTGCCTATGGGGAGCAGTGTGTAGCTCTGGTGCCTTGCTAGGGCATTTTGGCATCCCCAGGAGGCAAATTAACACCTCTCCAGGCACCAGTCTGCACTTGAACTGTCAACCCTCCATTTCCCAAGCCAAGTCCCTCAGATTGAGCTACTGCTGCCCAAGATTACTGACATATTGTTGTAAAGCCCTTAGAAAAACAGGTTGTCCACAGATTCAAAGCACTTAATAAAACTAAATTCAGTAGAATTATTTCATCGTGTATAATGATTTATTTTTTTCCACTTTTTTTTGGAGCCACCTTCCTGTCATTGAAGTGACAGTGTTGAAAGGGGAAACCAGAGGGCGTGGGTAAATGGTCCCATGCCGATTTTGAGCCTGAGTCTTTTGCATGAGGACCAAGCCCTAGTACATGGGCTATAGCTCAACCATGCTATAGGGCAGCCCTATAATCATCCTTCTTATCAACTGTGCATTTGTCGTGTCTGAACACACAGGTGCTGATCAGTTTGAGCCTGGCGGGCGTTGGTGCTGGATTGATGCTGCTGGGCCTCTGGTGGACACTGAGGAGGAGAGAGTTCATGTGTTAACACAGTTATAACTGACCTTCCATCGCTCACCGCACAGGCAATTACATTTCTGTACAAACAAACTCTAACTGTACACTAATAGCAGACCGCAGACAGGCTTGTTAGAGACTGCCTGCCGAACACAGTGGAGCATGTAGCCATTAAAAATAAGTTATTTCCTTCAGGAGTCGGTAGAGACCAACAAGACCTCCAAAAAGAGAGAATAAAAGAGATCAGGTGGACACAAACAAGACTCCAAATGGTTGATGATGTCGTTGCTGGATGTGAAAATGAGGGATTGGTTGTAAACACGTTTGCAGAATCAGATTAAACGGTAATGATATGAATGTTGTGTTCTCATTACCCATAAGGATCCTAGTTTGCCCAAGTGTTATTTGGGCAATTATGCGTAATTAGATTTAGATTCATGTGATTTGGATTTTATTTTCAGGGGGTTTGTCTCTTCATTAGAAGTACAAAGATGACAGCAAGCAATAAGAGATGCAATAATAATCCCCAGCTGGGAACATTGCAGGTTAGAACATCTCAGACCCCTCGGCTAGACCACCACTGCAAAATATCCTTTTCCATCAACAGAAAGAAAATCCCTTCAAAATGCCTGTCTTTTTTTCTCTAACAGTACATTGCAGCTGCCAAGGAGACAGGTAGATTAACATTTTGATAAAACTAGGCTTTGCAATCAGAGGAAAAGGAGGACAGAATGTTTTTTTCCCCACAGGAGACATGTTGACATGTTGATATGTTGACATGTCACAGTCGAAAAACAGGTGTGAATAATAAAATAAATGATGGCTGAATTCCCTTTAACTGCTTTAGTTTCAGGCTCTCTGTCGCACTGTCATGGTTAACAGGGAGCAGAACAAAGCCATTGTTAATGCTGTTAGTAACACCTGTGTTTTCCTAAGACACGTCAACATGTGTGCTGGGATAAGAGCAGATGAAAAGAGAGGATCTTTGACTGATGGATGGAGTTATCCTTAGTCATTTATCTACTTGATGTGCTTTTGATCACATCTGAAATGTAAGTGAATCCATTGTCATGTTGGACACTAGTTAATATACAGCCAAATTAGCCAAATTAGCTATTTACAGGGTGTACAGTATATAACTTTGCAGAGACATATGCACCCAGGAATTCATAGTAGACTATTTCCAACCGGGCATACATTATACACAGATACAAACAGCTGCCCAGAGAGGTAATATTGTACAATATTTGACATGTGGTGTTGCAGAACATTGAGTGTGCTTTCCTCTATTATTACCATTCAAATTAATATAAACAAGCAATATTACTGTAGAATGTTTTTTTTTACTTTACATTTTTAGTACATATTCCTGACAATACTTCTGTATTTAGGATTATAAATGCAGGACTTTTACTTTTACTTGCTCCATACACTATATTATTAAGTTAGCTTAATATGTGCAAGAAAGCTGAGAAATAAGCGCAAATAAAAGCCCTCGTAGATGACATTAAGAGTTTAATTAGATTAATTAGATGCTGATTAAGGGTGTAGCATAAAACCACTGAGGAAAACATCATGAAAACATTGTTATAATGTTTGACAAGAGATTAGACTAGCTGTTCCAGGAGATGGCAGTATAGGTTCATAAAGTGCTTCTCGAACGTGTGAGGTTGATTATGAACACATTTTTATATTTCCTCTATCAGACAAAGCTCCTAATGGGCCACAGCTGCCACAGTGCAACGAATCTGATTGATAGGGAGAAAAGAAAGCGGACCCTCTCAAAGACAAGAGGATGCATAAAATTGGATGGATGAACAATGTATGCAGCTTTGTAATTATTATATTCTTAAACCATTCATGGGAGTGCTTTTTGGTGTGTGCAAATCTCATTGTGGCTTACTGTACATGTATCCTTTAATTGCTCGGGGTTTCATAATATAATCAAGTTTCAAAGTTCATCTCAGAGTGAAAGTGGTTTGTAACTTGTTGATGATTAAACTTTGGTACAAAGACTCTTTCCAGAGGGGACATGTATTACACAAAAAGAATAATGGAGTATGGCCACAGATGATCTTGTGCTTTTCTTGTATTGTAATTCTTAAATATAGATAAAAACAGATATTTCACAGTATTCATGTGTTAAGAAGCCCACTTTTAAAACAAATTCAGTCAATTCAAGTTGAAAAAATGCTCTATAAAATCTAAGTTGATAAGAAAAAGCCCAATAACTTATTTTCATAACAAGCTTGAAATAAACCCTTCCTATTTCCTCTTATGATAATTAATCTGAGGCTTCTGTTTTAAGGAATGAGTTACGAACCCCTATGGAGAGCTGTGATGTAGGCTGTTGTTTTTCTTAAAGCATGTTCAAGTATTAAGCATAATTTACCCACATTTGATTTATTTTGCTGACTTAAAACTTAACTTATGAGGCAGTAGACCTCACCTCACCTCACCGGCCCAGCCCTTTGTATATTTTTCTGTATGTGGCCCTCGTGAAAAAGTTTGGACACCCCTGGACTACACATTTTAAAACAAGAGCAAAGTGTGCTGCTGGTGGAGAGAAAAACTCAACTGAAGAGATTTTTCACTGTATCATCTCATTGAAAGCTTATGCATTAACCTCACTGGGACTCTGGTTCTGGACCAGCTTACAGGCCTGGGTCCAGGAGTTCTTGGAGAGAAGGACCGCTTCCTGCCGCAGGACTCGGGGGATCGGAGTTCCTGAACATGGAGAAACAGCTTCAGTTATTATGCTCCAAATATCTGGAACAAACTCACAGAAATAATGTGTCTGCAACTCAGAGAGTCCTGCTGTGAACCCAGAAATGTTGAGGACCCCAAAGTGTTATGATATAAATGTACAGTACGGGTCCCCAGCCCATAGAAACTGCCGGATGCTAACCTGCATATGTTGGGAGAGCTTTACAGATCAGGAGAGTAACTAAGTACATTTACTCAAGTACTGTACTTAAGTACACTTTTGAGGTACTTTTGTTACTGTTAACATGTGCTACTGTGTACTTTTACTACACTACAGTTCAGGGGTAAATGGCTCCACTGCATGTATTTAATACCTTTAGTTATTTTACATATTTGGATTAATGATGTGAAATATAATGAACTCTTAAATCAGACTTTAGTTGCACCTGGAGTAAATTCACAAGCTACCCTGCAGTATACAAAGTCATTCAAATTAGCTGCACCTTTACCAGCTTTGAGAACACTTTAATGATCAATCATTATAAAACAAATCAGATATATTATTCTGAAATGGACCAATCTGCACAATCACTACTTTTACTTTTGATACTTTAACTATAAGAAAGTTTCACCAAGTATCATCAAAGTGATCAGATTTAACTAAATCAAAATGGATATCTTTTGTCATTCTGAAAGAAATGTTCCAGTCATCTTCACATAGAAATAACTTCAGAACATGTACAAAGTCGCACAAATACATTGAAAATAATAGAACACAGCTTGACCCTGGGCGATGAATAACATTTTCAGTTTCAATACAAATGTGAAGTACTGCGCCGACCGCCTTTGCACCATCAGTTTACCTTTAGATAAAGTAGCGTTTGTTGCAGAAAAACATAGAACTATCATCGGGGACATAGCCACTATTTAGGACAAGACAATTATTATCCTCAGTATTTAAGGACACTTCTTACAATGTGTGGTTACAATTTCCAATCACCCAATGGTGCATTCAGTATCCTTATATCCTGGGCACTCCTCTGGCACTTGATAAACTCTTAAAACAGTGAATAAAAAAGTTAATTGTACCTTCCCCTTTGCATCATTAATAATTCTCCATAAAAATACAGTGTAACACAGTTATGCATAATTAGAAGGCTATTTTTGCTGATATTGCATCTATTTAAAGGGGCCATATTATGCAAATGTTAGGTTCCTATTTGAATTTTGTGAGTCTACTGTGACTTGTCTCCATGCTTTAATAATCAAATGTGTTTTATTTTTCTCATACTGCCTGTGCTGCAGCCTCTCTTTTCACCCTCTGTCTGAAACCAGAGCCCAGTCTGCTCTGATTGGTTAGCTGGCCGGCTCTATTGTGAATGGTCAACCATAGATGTCCCGCCACTTAGCCTATTAAGTACAATATTTTGGAGTGCTAGCCAATAGAAGCGCGACTGTTACATAGTGATGTCACAGTGATGTTACAGAAGTAATAAAGGAGTCTAATTTGAGCCTTTACAGACTATTTACTTGCACAAAAACATATATAACACACAACAGGAAAGAGAAAAGGCACATTTTGAGATCATCAGAGAGAGAACGGTGGTGAGGACAGAAGATGTCTTTGCTTGTGTGTGATGAGTGTATTTCTGTTTGTTATTGTGGGAGGAATAGAGGCAAATTAGAGACTCCGGGGAAATATCACAAATGCAATTAGGATGATATGCTTACCGTAATTCATTCATTTCCTCATGGAACTGTCCCTACTAAACCCAGAAGAACGTCATTTCCCTCTATGTGCTTATTTACAACATCAGTCTGACAGATGTAACTGTTTTCCCAGCGCCTACTGCACAATTTAATTACAGCTCAAATGACCCATAATAGGACACATTATACTCTGCACTGTAATGTTTTCATTGGATAAATAAAAGGTGATATCTCGAGAACATATGCCTGCAAAAAACGTTGTGAAAGGCAACGAGAGCAAGGAGTCCAGATGTTGGATGTTGATTAAGACAACGCTGAGCCCCGGAGAGATGCGTTCAAAAATCACTCTTTTTGTTCTTGGTTTTCTAAACTACAACACCTAAATGAAACTGTTGCTGTTGAAAAGTGCAGAATGTTATATGTATGCCTCACTAATCATCAATATCAACAGCCGTCAATCCAAAAATCTGTGATGGAAAAAACAAAGTATACAGTAAGTGCGATTTTGAGGTACTTCTACTTTTTGTTCATCCATTTTATGCTACTTTATAATTCTCGCACCATTGTTTTGCAGCTATAGTTACATTGTAATAGTCAGATAAAAGAGACCCTGTGGAGTTCTCTTGCAAAGAAACAAAATGTATGTTTGGATTAAGTTGGATGAGAGTTATTGTTTCTAGTAATAATAAGAAAAAAAATGGTATTCTTATTCAATTTGAGTAGTTTTAGGGAAGAAACAATGTGTGGTGCACAAAGAGATCTGGGAAAGGGTTTGTGTTGTGAATGCTATGATGTCTAAAGAGCTCACATTGTGCATTAAAAATACCTTTAAGAAAACCCTCCATAAACCCATACATACGTATGTGTTTGAGGGATATTTAATAAGTAATTGAAATGGTTGTGGTTTAATTTTATGTTTTTAAGAGAGCGTACAATGTCCACAAATCTAGGAAAACATTTATTAATAATTCATGAGTAAATCATTAATACAATTACAGACATGAAACGTAACATGTCATGTCATGTCATGTTTTAACTGGAAATGTTGAGCTTTTTGCAGTATGGTTTAAACTTGTAAAGTACATTTTGTCCCGGGGGCGAGTTGGGGGTCCTACAGTTTGGACAGGTTGTTTAACAGATCTGTACGTGTGCAATCTCAACAACTGAAGTGAATTCAAAAGTGTGTTTCATGGACATTGTTTACAATCAAAGAATACAAAATGAGGATTTAATCTAAAAGAATAAACTTTGTTGGGCCAGCTGTGTTTCTACAGTGGATGGTTGACATGTTAAATCAAAAATGTTATCAATATACAGGAATGGAAAACATAAAACGTATTAGTGTGTTATAGTGCCACACATCAGTGCTATAGTTGTTTTTTAGTACATAGTGTGTTCACCCTGGAAAAAGACGAAATGAGGTAAAGTTGATGGACATTATTCTGCAACAGTGCACAAAGGAAATGAAGAAGTAGCTCACAGCTGTATGTTTTGTGTTATTCTGCGTAATGATTACACCCTCTGGGCTATTTAACTCTCCCTGCTGCCGGTCGCTCCTGGATAGTCAGCGGAAAATAAATAAATAGATAAATGGATGAATACACAGAAAACTAGCAGCCGGGATGTACAAAGAGAATATTGCAATTATACCAGATTTTTACTTCCGTCATATTTTGTCTTTAATCACACTTTAGAGATTCTCTTCTAGGTTAAAGTTAAGGTTAGGTTAAAGCTGCTCAGGTCTTTTTTATTCCTGATTTCATGCCAAACTCCTATGACAGTTCTTATTTTGCAACGTCATTACTGAGATTAACATTTAACTGTTGCCATGGAGAGAAAGCTCATAATCACGTCTCAATGCCAGGATCGTATAGCTGATTACATATTGGAGCTAATATGCAGATTCATTTTCTAGAAGGACCTTTTTTACGGGAATGAGAGAGGATTTAGAGGATTGGGAAGTCTAGGCAGCTGTTTTTTGTTTAACTGCATCATGGTGTGCAGTTGCAGCCTGACTAAGGGATACTGGCACAGACATTTAAAGCAAACATCATCTTATTTTCAGTGTTAAAAAAATATAGGGACTCTAGTTGAACCTGCCATTGAACGTTTTAAATAAATGTTGCAGAACAAAGCCGACAGCCTCTGAAAAAACAAGTCCTTCAGAAGATAATTGGATTATGGACGCTAAATGGTTTCTAGGCTAGGAACCAGAGAGAAAAGGGTGGCTTTCATCAGGTTCGGCTGGTTAAATTATCATTAATTCATGCCTGGGGCAGAGAGCATTTTGCACAAAGTAATTTTCCGTTCTCTCTTTCTTCCTCTGTGAACTCCAGTCCAAAAGTGCCTCAAATTACATTACGTCTACTGCAAGGCTTGAGCTTACAGTTTACATGCTGTGCTCTTTTCAGTTTGCAAAAAGATGTGGCTTGAAACGATAACAAGCATTAATAGTAGAGGGGAAAAAATCACTAATAGTAGAGCGCTAAAGCAATTTCTAAAACTACAGGTCAGAGGGGGAGCATTGCTACTACAGACATTTTAGCACATTTCCATTTTTGCAAGCAAGACTGCAGTAAAATGAAAGTTCACATCATGTTTATAATTCATACTTGTATTTTGGGTTTCCACAAATATGTTCAAATGCTTTAATGTAAAATCGATTTTTCTTTGTCATACCCACTGTCTGAAACTTTGCATCATAGCACGCTGCCACAGAATTATGTTGCTAGTCGTCAGTGTTAGTCCATGTTTACTTCCTGTTAGATGATGTCATTAATTTACACTGCAATCAAAATGAATTGATGCTGTGTTTTCATTTGCATTCAGTTGCATTTAGTGAAAAGTGTACTCCAAGGAAAAAGTATGGAAACATGCATCAGCGGGATTGTTCACTCAAAACAGTCTGGACACTTCTCACCCCCAACAATCACCTTGACTAACGAAAGTTGCGGGACTACAGGATTGTTGTTGCTCGGTGGGGCGCAACTATATAAAATGAAAGTATTACAACAGTAGTTCCTTTTCACTATTTCACGAGCCTAGTTCTATACTGTTGTGAACAAGAAGCCACTGTTTATTTGATTGGGTTAATTGAACAGTCTGTAATTCTTTTGTACTGCTGTAACAAATCAGAGCAATTATTTGGTATCTGAATTTGGCTCAGTGTATTTCTCGCATCTGATACTTTTAAGTTTTTATAAAGCCCTCAGACCTGATTTATTAAAAAAACCAAAACACATTTGATTAAAATGTATATCAAATGGGACCTTATTTTGAGGGATTCCTTTTCCATAACAGGATTGTTGATGTAAGAATAATTGCATTTTAAACACAAAACACCTTTTTTAACAGTGTTGTGGTTTGTGTCCTTATTGTCTGAGCCCACTCAATATCCACAGATAATTAGTAGACCAGAGGCCTGTACTACGAAGCCGGATCTTCGCTTAGCGAGCTAACTTCAGGGGAAAACTCTGGGTTTCCGCTCCTACGACGCTGGTTCACTTCTTGCCGGGCTAGATCTCCAAGGTAACTTATGCTGAACGGCTAGCCTGGTCCGGAGCAGGTTAGGTTCCAGGATAAGAGATCAACTCAGTGAAAGCACTGCCTGCTGACCAATCAGATCTCAGTGTGCGGAGTTTAAAGCGATCAAGTCATATTACAGGAGAAAGGAAATACAGAAAAACTGCCGTTGCAGGAAAGACGGCCGGCAAAAATCACCGACTGTGTGAACGTGAACGTTAATAGAATATCACCTCCCATCTACAGAGCAATCTGACTATTATAACATTAGCGTTAAGAAAGCTTAATTAAATATCTGCCACAACATAAGTAACCGGATCAAAGTAACATTACGTACAGTCCGCGGCACTGTACGTGTATTCATGTGTATTCATCCATTTATCTATTTATTTATTTTCCGCTGACTATCCAGGAGCGACCGGTAGCAGGGAGAGTTAGATAGCCCAGAGGGTGTAATCATTACGCAGAATAACACAAAACATACAGCTGTGAGCTACTTCTTCATTTCCTTTGTGCATTGTTGCAGAATAATGTCCATCAACTATACCTCATTTCGTCTTTTTCCAGGGTGACCACACTATATACTAAAAAACAACTACTGAGCAGTGATGTGTGGCACTCTATAACAGACTAATACGTTTTATGTTTTCCATTCCTGTATATTTATAACATTTTGATTTAACATGTCAACCATCCACTGTAGAAAAACAGCTGGCACAAATATTTTTTAAAGATCAGATATTGTTTCTTGCATCCATTTCAAATGTTTACAAGGATTGTGCAGGAGTATGACAAAAGTGCTGTTGTCAGTTTAGAACCCAATGTATTAAAAAAGAAACAGGAAGAGGATCGACATCCTTTTGTAAATATGACTGTCATGCATATATTATGTATTTGAAAGTAATTATTCAACTGTATTCTCACTGCAGCAACTACACAAATGTGTATGCACCTATCATTATTGATAGCCAGTCTGAGCCAGAAGACACAATGGAGCAAACTGCAGAGGAAAGGTATTAATTGTTACTATTACCACTTAATTGTTCTATTCTATACTGTAAATCTTATTACTAGCTTCATCATTTAATATTACAATACATCACTTTGTCTTTCCCAGCACAGAATACCTGACTGCGGCAGACATTGTTGCAGAACTCTCTGCAAAAATAACAAATACATCTTGCAGCAGGTTCAATATTAGAAGAGCCAATGTATGGGATGGAGCAATCCGCGGCTTCAAAGGTGCCTCATTCGACCCCTCTCATGAGATGTCAGTTAAGTTCACTGATGATGAGGGACAAACTGAGGATGGAGTGGACACTGGTGGTCCCAAGCGTGAGTTCCTGACCCCTCCTTTGAAACAGATACAATAAAAAAAAAGTGAACTTACTGTTGTGTTCAACTTCTGCCAAAAACTGTACATTTTTGCCACAGGAGCCACAGAACACTTGAACTGTCCCCAGATGTTGGCCACAGAAAGGACAAAACATGGCAGCCTGAAAAGACATACATCAGGGCTGCCAACCTTTGAGTTCAGCTTGGAGTGAGATTTTTTTTCATCGTAAACAGTGTACCCGCGACTCTTACAATTAAGGCTCGATAATCAGCTCACAGCATATAAAATGGCATATAGGTGTAAGCAGAGGTAAAGTGCTATTTTATAAGTGGGAGGGGTCCTCACCTCCTCTAGGGGGGACCGGGGGCAATATTTTTAAATATTGAAGTTAAAAGTATCAATCTGGTGCACTTTGAGAGCAAAATTAGGAGATCTATGGATAAATCTCTCAACACCCATATGAAGCAGAACTGTGCACAGATGTTCTTTTTCTTTATGGATATTTTACAAATCACTCACCTTTTAAACTCTATTCTTGTTTTACTGTCATATAGTATTTCATACCTGTTTTTCATTTATTCTCATAAATGGTGACCAAACCGTTTGAGGCCCACTGAGATAACTAGACTCAAGTTAACTATCTAAACACTCAGAGTCCCTTACCTCACTGAGCTGTAGTTATCTCTCTCAGTCTGACAGGACAGAGCTCTCCCTCTCCTTGTTTTAGAAACAGCTTCTTATATCCGTTAGCGCAGCTAGCTAACCAGATGCTAACAACAACAATGCAAATAGTGAGTTTGGTAGAAATATACTGTATAATAGTAAAGTTATTGAAGATGATGCCATATTTATTGAAGATTTTACATTATAAATATTCCCGAAAATTATTCAAAAGCATATTCTTCCAAACTCCTTGCTGTAGTATGACCACCAGGAGACTATTGATGTGTGTAGTGAGTTTGGTAGTAATATACTGTATAATAGTGATTGAATATTATTGTATTCTCTTTTTTCGGAGTTGCACTTTGCAGACGGTCCCTGAGCACCCTGAGTCCCTGTGTCCACCTCGGAGGACGGCGCGTATTGGCTGTTTTTGATCAAAATGTGATTTTAGTTCGCTGTCAACCTTACCACGGTACTTAGGAGACGTCATTTGTGTCTGAATAACGTTTTGTTCATGAGTTATTGATCCGTGAAATCCGAATCTCCCAATATCGTTCCAACTTTACTGAACTAAGCCAGAAGACCGTCTCATTTCGTAGACCGCTCGGTTTGCTGTTCCTTCTTTTTATATTTAGCCTATATACATTTATTTTGGACGAAAACTTAGCGTGAGGAAAGGCATGTGTGGCGTGAGTGCGTGAGATATGGGTTAATTGCGTGACTCTCACGCTCAATGCGTGAGGGTTGGCAGCCCTGCATACATTGATGTAGTAAATCCATTTAATCAAGTCAATCAAAAACACATAGTCTAAATAGTGGTTAGCTAAATAAATAGAAAGATACATCATGTTTAGCGTTGAATCTGTGTTTTGTCTCTCTCTCCTTGAACTTCTTCTCTATATTTGTTCTTGAGCATGTCTAATGCAAACTACTCTCCTGTCATTACTTTGTCCCTCTTCACATTTTATACCTTCTCCACCGACCATAGTTACATATAGTATTGCTAAAGCTCTGTATAGTTGCAACATCTATACACAAATACATATAAACAAACTGCTAAGAATGTCTCTCTCTCTCTCTTCAAATCTTTCCGCGGTACTCACTATGGCCCGTGTTATTTACCTGCACTGGATTTGTCATCTCTTTTAACAATGTTCTTCCCTCACTTTATCTTCTCTTCACGTGAAGCTCTCCTCTCCTCAGCTGGTGTAGTAGTTACTGTAGGCACGCTAATGCTAGCTGCGTAAATATGACGCTCTTTGTATAACAACAAAACAAAACTTACCTTCTTATATATCGACTTTGTCCACTTCAATCAACTTTGTTTCCTCCGGCTTCAATTTCCATCACTCTCGTTCGTTCTCTCAATGTCTGGTCAGACATCAATCTGTTCCACGTAACGCGCCCCCTAGAGGCCTGGAGCACTGTGTTTTTGGGTTTGTATGTGTTTTGGGATTTGTATGTGTTTTTGACTCTGCATATCGTTTTTGTATTTGCAGCGTTTTTCTGTTGCGTTTGTTTTCGGGGTTTGTGTGTTGTATTTAGTTTGCATCATTTCTGTAAATGCAGCGTTTTTTTGTTGTATTTGTTTTCAGGGTTTGTTTTTTTCATTTCATTATTTGCAGCTGTTTCCTGCTTATGTAGGCGTTTTTGCATTTGGTCTAAAGTTGGGTTTTCTAAAATGTCCTACCGTCAACAAATATCTGAATGTTCTTTGGAGCCAAGCATAAGAGGAAATGAGCCCAAGATCTGTTTTAGGCTCCGGTGAGATCGTGCTGTAAGATATTTCAAACATAACAGATGATTGAATTTTCTGAAGAGGTAAATAACTCGAAGACGTTATACTTTCTCAAAATATGACATTATTAAATTGGTAACTCAAAGTCTCAAATATAAAAATAAAGTAGATTCTAAAAGTCCACAATTTTTCACAACATACCTGAAAATGTCACCTTTATCTTTTAAAATAATCCATCATCACATCTCTGTTTGTATAGCATGCTCTTAACATTTTCCTCTGCAGCACTTCCGTTGTTTGTTTTTAGTGCTGTCCTCTACTCTTTCGTTCTCACTGCCAAGTAGCGTTGACCTTTCAGAGAAACACGCTCTTTTGTGTTTGAGTGCACCATATATTTTTGAATGTCACTTTGCTGTCCACTTGTGCTCACCAGAACAGAAACCAAGAGAAAAATGACGGACTGTGAAGTAGAGATGACGACAAAACATGGGGGTGAACTCAATACGTTCACAGTACCTCAAACTTATACTTTAAAGGAGCCCTAATATGCAAATATCGATGTTCATATTTGTATTTTGTGCCTCTACTGTGACATGTTTACACGCTTTAATGATCAAATGGGTTTTATTTTTCTCATACTGCCTGTGCTGCAGCACCACTTTTCACCCTCTGTCTGAAACCAGAGCCCAGTCTGCTCTGATTGGTTAGCTGGCCGGCTCTGATGTGATTGGTAAACTGCTCCGAAATTTGCCGGACTTTTAACTTACAATGTGTTGGAGCGTTGAGACATTTGAGGCGTGGGGGGGGGGGGGGGGGGGGGGGGGGGGGGGGGGGGGGGGGGGGGGGGGGGGGGGGGGGGGGGGGGGGGGGGGGGGGGGGGGGGGGGGGGGGGGGGGGGGGGGGGGCCTTTGCTGACCATTTACATGCACAAAAACCTAAATAACAGACTGCAGAAAATCGAAAACCCCCAACAGCACAATGAGGCCCCTTTAAGTTTTGACAACGACAATAATATATTGACTTAAATTCAGTAATCTCCACACTAAAGAATAGAATAGAATAGAATATATCTTTATTGTCATCATTTATTTGGCAACTCTCTCTGCAGTAAAAAAAACACTATTCCTTGCAACTCTCATGCTGATTTGCGACATTACTATGTGCCCTAATGTTCTACTGCCACAAAATACAGTTCTGGGAAAAATCTAGTTGTTTAAAATAATTGTTACGAGGTATTATTTCGGTTTAAAAATGGCCTGGATCATAAAGTGCTTATTCACCATATTTGTCAGTATTATAAAGTGAGCGAGCCACAATACACAGCCAGAGACAGAGAGATAAAGAAAACAGCAGATGAGCAAAATGTATTGTAAAAATATTCTTTCCTCTTCATGTCTGTCTTCAAAACCTCCTCCTGTTTCTGCCCGACTCTCTGCACCTTTCTCCCCGTGTTTTGTGGATTTGAGTCACATCAGTGAGATCAGATCAGCTTGCTTCCGGCGCCATAGAGATAGCTGTTTACCTTGAATTTCAACAAATGTCGACATACTAGACTGAGGGAATTGTAACGTTTCATTTAAGAACCCTAAAAAGAGTTCTTGCAGAGGTTTACTTCATACATGACTAAATAACTTAATGACATTTTAACAGACACAAAGATAAAGCAAATAGCACAATGTCCTTTATTAGTCCCCCAATGGGGAAATGATCTGCTGTAGTGAGACCCTGACCATATTGATTCACTGATGTTGTGAGCCACTGCATTGACTTTAAAAATGTTGACAATCATGACTCAACAGCTTTTTTGAGCTCTATTAATACATCTATGGGCTATTTGTTTAACACACAATGGGACTTTCTCATATTTAGTCAAAATTTGTTTTAAAAATACATTCATAAATGAGAACGGCTGCTCCTCAGTCAAAGTGAATACATAGTCATTTAGGTCACGTTTACACGGAGACGGAACGGGTGTTATCCGCTACAGTTCTCTATCGTATGGATGGTTAGTTCACACGTAACGGAACCGCGGAAACGGAGCCCTCAAACGATAACGGGTCCCAAGGTGGGTAGATCTGCGGACGGAGCGCTCTGGGGGGCCAAACGGCTCCGTGTGTACGCCCTATACGATCATTCCCTGCCTCTCCCCACCTCTCCTGCTCACCCCTGCGTCACCCGCGTCATTGCTGATGTGTTTCGCCAACAACAACAACAACAACAACAAGTTGTCCGAGTGTTTCGAGCCAGGTCCCGGTATCTCGCAGGAGAGTGCACCCAGCAGGAGCCTCCAGCAGACCCCCCCGCACGGCAGAGTTTCCGTTAGCCGGTAATTACCGGACTATGACCGGTAAAATATGCTGAAGACCGGCAAATCTCAATCTCTCCGGTCAAAATGTGGCTTATTGTTTAGGTGTCCTTTGACAAGCAGGCAGTCATATCATTAGCTAGAGCTAGATCTGATCGATATGGACATAAACGCGAGTGAAGTCTAATCAGACAGGAGAGAGAGATCAGAGATCAGCTGCTGCTGACGGATACACGCAGCTCTGCATGATCACCTGCAGCTCCACCCGCTGTGATGGAGCGGTGAGCGGAGCAAAACACACACTTCAAGTTAGATCATCACACTTAGCTATTTTAATTACCTCTCAAACTACCTAAACTAGTTATAAATATGTTTATATTTACTGTCGGGTCACTCATTACTGGACCAGCCAGCTGCATGAGACGGATACTGACGGGCTGTCAGGAGAGGGGGAGGAAAAGAGAGGATTCGTTTATTATTCTTATATTATTATATAGAGTCGTTATCAATTTGTTTTAAAGCTCAATAAATAACAAAGAAGACCTTTGACCGGCACTTTTCTAATTTTGTCCGGAAGATTTCAACTTTAACGGACATGTTGACCGGCGAAAACAAATTCTAACGGAAACTCTGCCGCACGGTTCCCTCGTCCCTTGGAAGAGGCGGAGAGCGGGTGTTTTTCATCTACTGGTGGACTACCGGGAGAACGTCCTGCTCGGGAGCCAGGCTCAGAGTTAGTGGCAGTGGGTGCAGTGCACGCTCGCCTCGGGGACGGAGAAAAAGAGAAACAGAGGCCGCCGAAACAGCCAGAGCCCTGCCTCTCCCCACCTCTGCTAAATCCACCGCGGAGAATAAACAGAAGGGCAACCAGGCAACCATGGCAACCATGCTCGGGAGGTCTTCTTCGCTTTTGGTGTATTTTGTGGCGGAAGTACAGCGCCACTTACAGGCCCGGCATATGTACTACAGCGTCTCCAGCGGGTCGAGCGGTCTCGTGTGGACGGACATGTTTATTGAGCCGATTGCGTGTGGACGGAAGACTTTTTTTATATCGAATTCTGTTCGTTTTCGTTTCCGTGTAAACGGAGCCTTACTCTCATCTACATGCAGAAACAAGTACACATGAAAACAGTTATAAAAAAACGTTGTGTCTCGAGTAAAAAACTAATATCACAGCCAGTTTTTGGCAACACATCCTGAGACTATTGACTTTTTGTCTTTTTGATATTCAATATTGACAAGCTGTGAGTAAAACAAGTTGTGTCCTTAGAGGCCGTGATAGAGCTTATACGATGGAAGCAGAGAAAGAAAAACAGTGGTGTCCTTGATTACACTGATTTTTTATCAAAACAATATTCCCAATATCAATGAATATTTCCAGTTTAGCTTCTAAGTTTTAAGGAGGGTAGCACAAAGACAGGGTAATTATGACAATTATTTTATTTTAAACATACAGAGAACACTGAAGAAGTACAATATGCAGCAGGAGGGGTTTAACAAGTCTTGTATTGACAATTTGTTTGCTCTGTCTTATCATTGATTCAAACTGACAACAGTTGTTTTTGAAAAGGGCAGTTTGGGCAATTAGGTCTGATAGGTCAATAGACAATCTTGATAATTGAGTGAAAGTAAGTAAGTAGAGAAGGAAGATGACAAATAATTGCTGGATCAAGTTTCTCCATGTGATGCTGTTTTAATTGATATATCATTGTCAGTTATGGTTAGGTTTTATTTTGCATTGTTGACAAAATTAGAAATTCTCACCTAATTATGTTTGGCATTATTTATATTGTCTGTGATTTTACAGACTAATCAATTTAATTCGAAATAAAAAGAATCACAGGAAAATCTACAGATAAATCAGAAAACATAATTTGAGATCTGAGAATACACAGGCAGAGTGATAATACACATATTTTGGTTGTATCTCAATTCTCAACCCACCTTGTGGCCCCATGTTTATCCATGACCACTGGGTCAGAAATTTACATATTAGATGTGACTGACCGTTAAAGTCAGTGTCATGTCTTATTGTGTGTGTGTGTGTGTGTGTGTGTATGTGTGTGTGTGTGTTCACCACCTGCTCATGCATACGTTTAACCATGTAATGCAAACAGACTGTTGAAGCAGCTGAGTAACTATAGTCAAGCTTTTGAGGTAAAATTAAAAGGAAACACGATAGAAGTTTGGTGCTGAAATTGAGGGCAAAGCAGTTAGACAAAACACACTCACACTAATCTGCTCTGTCATCACAGCAGGACGCACACACACACACACACACACACACACACACACACACACACACACACACACACACACACACACACACACACACACACACACACACACACACACACACACACACACACACACACACACACACACACACCATGATGGATGACCTTTTCTAAAAGACCTGCTCAGGTGCACCTGCTCAGTAATTGGAGACAGTCACAGGGGGCAGTCTCTCTCTCGCTGTGTGTGCGTGTGTGTGTGTGTGTGTGCATGTGTGCGCGTGCGTGTGTGTGTGTGTGTGTGTGCGTGTGTGCGTGTGTGTGTGCGTGTGTGTGTCCTGCAGTGACGCAATTTAAATCAATTTCACTTCAGGTCTAACATTTATATATGGAGTTACTGGAGCGAGCTGACCATTTGAATGTGTGTGTGTGTGTGTGTGTGTGTGTGTGTGTGTGTGTGTGCATGTAGTTTGACGCTAGCAGACATGAGAATGATGATTAATTGCTTTTAAACATTTTTTTTATTAAAACTGAGCTTCATCTCTGTGGCTCTCCACTTTAATCCCCTTGTTTGTCTTCCTATTTTGTTCTCCTTCACATTTAATTGACCCCTTCCTGTTTTCCTGCTCTTATCTCCCTCTCTTTGTCTCACTGTGTCAGTCCCTGCCTTTATCTGGCATAGGTTAATCAAGAAAGAGGGCTAATAATTTGTCACTAAAATGCGGTGCAATTACTTATTTGCATAATGTCTTTCAATAGCCAGTCTTTTGTCTACTTAATTATAATGATGTGGCATTCAAGAGTAGCCATTCATATCCAATAAATCCATACAGACATTTGTTACCGGATTGAAGAAAACATACATTATCTAAATGTCTTCAATTATCTCATCAGCACACTGTATTCAACTGACCAATCTCATTTAGATTCTTAGCAGGATCATTGCTGTCATATATCTGATTTATATCCGGATCACGAACACACGTGTTGGACTAGCACAAAAGACAGTGGGGATTGTAATGATCTTTTATAGCAACAACACAAGATGGCTGTTATCTGGGTGGCTTTTCCTTTCCCGTTAAATCTAGCTCTGCACTGACAACCAACAAGTTATATGACAAATTTTCTGTAGCAAGCGTAGCATCAAGCTATCTCTGATAAAGCATTTTTGATTCAGCAAGCTAGCTAGCCAACTAGCAGACAGCTGTCTAGTTAAAAAGTCCAGCATGCTTTACTAAATACTTAGCATAGTCACACTGATAGCGTTGAAGTGAAACAAATTGTTTTAAAAATGAATGAAATAGGTCCTACATTTATTTGAGAGACGTACCACAGAAAACAGCAGCGTCTTGTTTTGTAAGTGAAGGTGAAAACCACTTTGAATAAACATATAGAGAGAATAAGGGGGAAAACATCCGACATCCGTCCTCACAGCCTCTTTTACTTCATCACACCATCAATTTCCATCCTCTTTGTCTGTTTGTCTCGCTCTTATTGTTCAAGTACTTAGGAAACCCTCTCGTATGTACTCAATTGTCGAGTATTTGATCATTGTGATCAGTGCAGACCCGACTCTAGGGCCTCTGACTCTTTCACATTTTAATATCAAGGGAGGTTTTGAAGCCTTTTAATAACAGCACAATAACAAGCTTTGATGATCGTGAGCATAAGTGTGTTTCGTGTCCTCATGCATGTACACTTGAAAATGTCACTCATTATTGTCACTCATAAGTGTGTGTGCTTCTCCACCTCAAAAGCTTGTTATGTGAATTATGGTCAGTTAGATCCATAACCATTTACATATATACTGCAAAAGCTGTATGTGTGTGCTCATTGTACGTACAGTCAGTAATATTTATTGTTGTTTTTATTAGCATTTCTAGTATTGTGAACCTCTCTATTTTGCATGTTTTAAATTATTTTATTGACTTGTTATTTTAAATAAAATTCGTTTTTAGGTTGAATTTATAACTCAGGGAGGCGTGTGGTGCAGTGGGTCAGTGCGTTGGTGTTCGGATCAGGGGGTCACAGGTTCAAACCCCACTGCATGTCGTTGTGTCCCTGGGCAAGACACTTCACCCCAAATTGCTCCTGTGGGGATTGCCCACAGTATTGAGTATGTAAGTCGCTTTGGTTAAAAGCGTCTAACAAGTAACATGTAATGTAATGTAATAACTAACCCAGCCATACTGACAACCCAAAAAAATCATTAAAGTCCCCTTAAAGGTGGGGTAGGTAAGTTTGAGAACCGGCTCGAGATACACTTTTTGTTATATTCCATGGAATGCTCTTAACATCCCGATAGCAATGAATATCTTAAGTGCTTTGACAAAAAATCCATAAAAAAATGTCATCTGTGGAAGCCGTAGTACTGTAAAAAGCAAGTCCAATCATTTTAGCCGGGCCGGCTAAAATAACTGGATGGCCTACCTGCCTGTCAGCCTTCCATCTGTGCACAAACTTATCTCGTGCCCTCATTGGTCATGTGCGCGTTCGTGTGTGTTGGAGGAGGGGCTCTGTAAGGAAGTAGCAGATTTCTTCCGGCTGTGTATTTTCAAATTCTAGTGCACTCGAGCTGGTTTCTCCAAAATTACCTACCCCACCTTTAAGGCAAGTTTTTAAAATATGTGAAAATACTTTGCCATCATTAATATTTGTTACCATCGTTTTCTAACTTTGAAAGTCTAATAAACTCTGAAAAGAGTCAGGAAGCACTTCTACTCTTTCTCCCTCATTGGGAAATTCTACATCTGGTCTCGCCCCATCCACCACTGCCCACCCTGATTGATCTCTGCCCAATAGACACTGTTTGGCTGTTTTGAATTTCTGATGTACCCAATCTAGCTTGCCCAGGGTATGTTTGAATCTCCACAGACATCTCCCTTCCATCAAAGAAAATCATCGCAACTGTTAGAAAAATGTCACTCGTCACCGGCTTGATCTTCAATATCAGGATACATGTATTTATTATCCTTGCAATAATGAAGTAGTCATCACATACAAAGCTGCATGGGACAAAATAGTTCCCAGAACAGTGTCCTTGACATGCTTCTATACAAGAGAGTCTTACAGTCACAAGATGCAGAATACCGGTTCAAAACAGTATCCATGTTTAGTTCAGATTAGCTAAGGCCTGCGTAAGCAATAAACATGACAGTCATATGCTTATCCCCATTGAGGCTGAATCATCATGTTAATCGTTGTCACATAGCTATCATATGCCTAAAACAGTGTGTCCTGACGCTCTTCTAGGTTATCATACATCCGGTTACGCACACAGATACGTAGGGCCTTTGTTATCATATGCTACTCTGATATTAGAAGAGCACATTCAGTATTTTGAAATCTGTACATAACCAAGGGAAAATATTTTTTAGTTGAGAGAATTTTTTAAATCTCGATAGTGCCATCCTGGGGCTAATGCTAACTACCGTAGATGTCCAGGGGTACAAGTAAAACACTTCTTCAGTGGTTGGATTGTGCCAAGAGCTTCACCATATGAGCCTCAGTTTTCAGAGAGTATCTTTGCTTTGGAGGCAGGGGTGGACTGGGACTAAAAATCAGCCTGTATGTAAAATGGCCAGTCCGCCACTGTTTGGAGGGCGTCCTGAGATGGCTCAGAAACTTCTAAAAGTCTACACATCTTTCGCTGCAGACTGAAAACCCACCTGTTTTGGCTGCACATTGGACAATAAACAAAACATTTTGTAATATATTAAAGGTTTAGCTGATTGTGAACTTATGCACCTGCACTTCACAGCACTTCTCACCTTCAACTCAAATACTCCTTTCATCCTCCTGTACTTTAATACCGCTAACACCACCAATCCTGAAAATGTGTTTACTGTATCTGTCCTTCTTGTCAGTGATCATTGTTTTATATTGTACTATCTGGGCACTTTTGACTCTTTTTGCTTTGATCTCTTGTCTGAAGACAGTGTGCTGCCCAAGGCTAATTTTCTACTGGGAAATCTTTAGGGCAGAAGTTCAGTTTTTCTGATGTATGTCACATTATTTTGATACATTATTCACAGTCCTTGCTCGACAGGCGCCCTTAAAGTCATTAAAAGTTCTCACAGCGTGATGTAACTGAACTTCAGATGGATGTGTGGCTCTTTGAAGAGTGTTGTGTTGAGTATCTGATTAATTCTACACGCATTAATGGGAGGGAAGTGAACATTTGACATCAGATATTATCTGTGATAATGCTTAGACTGACTGCAGATGTTATTGATATTTATTTTGAGAGATTTTGGAAGTATAGAGACTTTAAAGTAATCCACACTTTTTTACGTAAAAAATACTTTCAACATTGTTGAGCTTTGTTGAAACCATCTTGTTTTATTTTAAGCAGAGATCAAGGATCCAGGATTGATTTCTGAAGCACTGGGCTGCATGTTTGTAATAATTCCTTGTACCTGTACACATATATGAGTCTGATGATATACACAAATCTGACTAACATTTAGACCACAAACATACATATTGTGTAAAACAACGTCGGCATTCATCATCTGCTCTTTCCCTACTATCTTATTTGTGGGTTCATCTTGCATTTTTGACCAATACTTTTATTTTAAAGATATTTTGACACATGTAAGACTTTGCCTGCTTAAATTCAGATTGACATAGTGATTTTTGTCTGTATAAATCCCTTCTGCAATCAGGGAGGTGGATTCCTGATGAGATGTTTATTCCGTGAAAAAATCAAGCCTCAAACGTCTCTTACCTCAATCTGCAGTTTGATGTCTGCTGTAAGACGTGTTTTATTAGAGCCCGGGGTCATTTGATGTCATGTCCCCAGAGTTTGGGTCCTGTTTGTGACTTTCAGTTTCAGTGCATGTAACCTCCTTTCCCTTCCCTAATCCGTCTTGTTTATCACTTTCTTTGGTTAATTGAAATATTGAAACGTGCTATCAGAACAGAATGGGGGGGGAAAAAAATAGTACCTATTCAGTCTGAAGAAATAAGAAATAAATAAGATAAGGAAGTTCCTTAAACCCTGCAGTGAACATGAAAGTGTTATTTGACAATCCTTAACCCTGATTTTCTCCCCTCATGTCTACAGTGAGGTATGTGTTGATAAAAGCATCAACTTAATGACATGTTATGTATTTATTGAGTTTGGCTTTTAACATTGGTAAGAAATATGGCCAAAATGCATGTCTGTATTTCTGACATGCAGGATAATTTGATAGAGGTACATTAGGTTAATATTTCTGAAATGTGGAATGGTTTGGACCACTCTGTAGATAGATTGATGGTGTAAATATTTCTGAGATGCTGTTCAATTCTGGTCAGACTCCAGTTTGCAAGAGGCAAGGGGGATTCTGACTGGTCAGCTGGTGGATTTGAAATAGACGGGTGGTATTTTTGGCATGCAGGGAATTTCTGACATATATTTGTAAGTACATTTTATAAAGGCTGGGAAATATTGGTTGTGTACAGGGTGACTCTTAGCATGTCTGTCTGTTCACAGGTATGTTTAGGAGCTCTGTCTGTGCAATTAATTATGACGTTTGCGTATAGTTAGAAAAACCTTTGATTTCCAATCCCTGTAATATTTTGTGTGTGTGTGGTCTTGTTTTAGTGACACTGTGGGAAAAAGACTTTGTTAATGTAAGGTCAGTTTAAGTTAAGGGTTATGATCAGAGATGCAGTGGTTATGTTTAGGGTAAGTCCACGGGAAATAATTGTAAGTCCATGAAATGTCCCCTCAAGTGATGGAAAACTGTGTGTGTCGTTGCTATTGATTTTCCATTTTGCTAAAAATATTTGTCACTTTTTCCTAAAGCAACACCTTCTTTATACTATGGTTATTGCATATATAATATGAAATACAAAATATATACAATAATTATTTATCTTGAGAGATTCCTGAGAAAGTGCTGTACTAGCTGAGGATAATAAAGAAGGTAAGAAAGATATGAGAGAAGATTACGGATAAAGTAATATTGAATGGTCAGAGCTGCCCAGAAATAGAGATTACAAGGTTTTAGTCTCCATCACAAGCATATTGATTTTTGGATAGTTCATTTCTTTTCATCACGTGTTCGGGGGAGAAACAGATAACTCATACAAGACATTTCACACCCACTTATCGACAAGCTAAGCTGCTTCTACATAAAATAATTTACAATTAAGTAGAACCCGTAATCGAACAGATGTCTGAAAAGCACTTATCACCAGGTTTGGGTAATTTCAGACTTTGGGATATGCAATGAAAGATATGAAGCAAAGAAGAAAAGCTTAAAGAAAATGAGTGAAAGGAATGAAGAAAAATGGTTCGTATTAAGGGAAAAAGTATAACATAGGAAGAAAAAACTAAACATTGGGTATCACTGTTTTAAAAATATATCTATATATTCCCTCAATTAGCTTGACTCACCTACATCGTTAGTATTTAAATGGGGAGTTTTAAAAAAAATGTGTATATGTATTATTGATATAAAATAGGGGCAGATATCAACCTATAATATGAATGGATGTTGCATAAATATTTTTTTGTAAACATAGATGTATTACTATTTTTAGTAATGCACACATTAAAGAACTCTCAGGATGACATTCAATTAAATTGTATAAATAAACCAAATCAGTGTAATTTATTTTTATATTAAAGGTCCCATGACATGGCCATTTCTACTGATCATAATTCCATTGTTGAGGTATACTATAGGTATCTATATATAAAATAGATTTATATTGTGCAATTTTCCAAACTCACATTGGTTTCTCATACAGCATCTCTGTAGTATGTGTATTCACTCTCTGTCCTAAACGGCTTGTTGGAGCTCCTGCACCCCCCCTCCCTATGAGCCTAGTGTGCTCTAATTGGTCAGCTCGCCCACTCTGTTCTGATGAGTCCACCACCGTTACAGCGGAACATCAGTGATTATGTGTTACAATGGCGTTAGCAACCAGAAAATGACACCAGTAATGACAAACAGATGAGAATGCTGCGTGGGGTCTGGGTGCCGTGTTGGCGGGACGTTGCGTGGCTCGCTGCTGCGAGGAGCGGACAGTTTGAGCTGGCTTACTGGTGTGGTTTCCTGGTTGCTGCGTGGGGTCGGCGAGACAGCGAGACACAGCGAAACCCAGCCCGAAACCAGCCCGAGCACACACACAGACACACAGACTCACAGCCTCGCCGCGTCCCGCCGTCTCAGGCTGAGAAATCGGTGGAGCTACAGCTGAGAAAAGATTGAGTGTGTGTGTGAAAAGGTCAGCGGATTGGTCCGACTTAACGTAACGGCTCCGCGGACGTAACGTAACGGCTCCGCGGATTGGTCCATTTGGACCAATTGGTCCATTGGGTCGTCGTTGCGTTGCTTGGTTCCCGGAAGAAAAAAATGGAAAAATAAAAATCTCCAACGAGGCGTTCTGGGGCAGCATAGACAGGTCTTTTCTGTGTTAGAGTTTTACTCGCTACAGGGTGTACTTTGAGGGTTTGTGACTTTGCAGACCGTTTACATGCAGAAAAAGCTATAACACACAAGGGGGTGGTTAATAACCGGAAAAGCATGTCAATTAATAATTTCCTGTAACCAATAGTCCACATCCAAGTTATGTTATATCTATAAAATCTGTATTTTCTTTATCTCCTGATTTCCCATTTGTTAGAAGCACATCTATAAAAGGCAAACCTCATCGATCCCATCATTTCAGAGGAAAAAAAATCCTCATTGAACTGACCATTCTTTTGTGTGTGAGCCTTGCAATTAAACCGTCGGTGCCATCATTTTCTTTCTGGAGGGACAGCATTACTGATGATGACAGCTGTTATTACCCTTTAATCGACACTGAATTGTAGCGTAGAAGTTTCAGCCTGTGTTTGAAGTTCACCTCAATCCATGATAGCCGCTCTGAAAGCAACAATTACTGAACTGAGATTGAGCCTTTCTCACAGTTGCAATTTATCTCCATTTTAATTTTAATGCTGGAATAATGAAACTATTGTGTGGCATAGCACTCTGGAGATGACAGCAGAGTGAGAATGCAGCCACATTGATGAAACATCTATGATTTACTAAACAAAAAATATGTAATTGGCACCATTGGCCGCAGCAGTCTTTAAATGATCAAAACCCTGGAAACCAGCCATTTCCTCCAACCTTTCAAATATCCAGACACTTTTTAGCAAAGCAATGAAACTAAACATATATCATGCAGTCTTCAATAATTACACACCAATGAACAAACCCAGATGTTTCAGTTTTAATGTCCCAAAACTGCATTTTCTGAAAAGTAAAATCATTTATCAGACATATTCTTCTCGCAAAACATGCATCATGACTGCATATTACTAAACTATTTATAGTTGCTGGTTCACGTAACTGCTGCATCATCTTGCTCGATATCTAACTGCAGCATTTTACACAGTAGAACATAATATTCTCATTCACAAATTATCTGGTGGTGAGCGCTCATGTTTTGTTATTTTTTGGCCGTATTATGCTCATTTTCAGGTTCATATTTGTATTTTATGCCTCTACTTTGACAAGTTTAGATGCTCTAATGTTCAAAAAGGTCTTTATTTTTCTCATACTGCCTGTGCCCAGAGCCCTGTCTACTCTGATTGGTTAGCTCTGTTGTGATTTGGCACCCGCTTAGAGATGTCCCGTCCCTAAGCCTATCACGTACAATGGGTTGGAACGCTAACCGATAGAAGCGCGAGTGTTACATAGTGATTTCACCATGTTACAGAGGTACACAAAGAAGTCCTACCGAGGCATGGCCCCTTTAATTTTCATCCAACATTTCTATCAGTGTCTCTATCTGCAATATGCATATAACTGAGAGTTGCAACATGTTAATCACAATTATTGATCGTGCAGGCCCCGAGGTGTGCATGTGAGTAATTGAAGGCCTTGATCTTTGTTTACTACAAAGGAGATATTGTGAACACATCAATGGGTGTCAGGGAGCTTAATTTACACCGGCCTTGTGTACACAAACAGACATGACATGATGCATGATGTATGCTCTGATTATGAGCAAACACATACATTCTAACACCTATGTTTTTGTAGGCAAACACAGCAGAAAGAACAGAAGTAGTGAACATAAGGTGAAAAAATGAAATGCCTTAGAACCACACAAACACACATATGCAAGCAATAGACAAAGGTAAATAAACTGGGGCTGTGTTTTCCCATTATCTTGAGTTAAGCTGGAAGCAAAATGAATGGAGTTGGTTTAACCTTCTTCGAACACCTCCTGAACATAACGTACTGTTAGTTCAGCATATTAATTGAAGGTCACATGATGAGTTCAAGTGGTTCGTGTCAAAAGTTGGTTCAGGGGTGTCATTGAAAAAAATGTTATTGTCAAAATATAGCAGCTAATCTTACCGGTTATACACATTTTCCCTTTCAGAGTTACACCCCCAATCTGTCTGTTGATACCTCCTTACCATCACTTTGTCAACATACTGTAAAGCATGTGTTTATCTATATTTAGGCAATCCCAAATCCTTACCAATTCACTTACTGAAATTACTGGGAGACATTTTGAATTTGTTGCAGGCAAAGGGCACAGTATTTTTAAGGTGAGGATGTAATCACTTCAATCAGAAAGGTCCAATTTCAAAGCCAAGAACACCCAACATTGATGTAATAATGTAGGAGCATGAACGATTGGATGTTTCCTTTTACTTTCTTTAAAATTAATAGGACCCTTTATATTTGACTGCAAGTAAATCAATTTCCAATAGTTAATTTAAAGTTCTTTAAGTATACATTTGTCTTGTGTAATCATTTGAGGATTTTGGCAGTTTTTTAGTGGGTTGTTGTTTTGGCTGAAGTCTGTGTCTGTTATCGTGCGTTTGTTTATAATTCATCAACTGCAAAAACCTTGATCAGACGAATCATACCTATAATTTCAAGCTTTTTCTCTTACCGTTCATATAATATCATACCAAGGTTATTAAGTCCTTTTTAATGCTTTTTCCTTGTAATATCAATGCAACACAAGCAAGATAATATACATGATGTCATAACATGTCCTCCAAACCCAAAGTCAAACCACCCATATCAACGTATTGTATTCCAACAAGAACATTTTTAGTCAATGCCTTTATTACTTTGAGCCTTTTCTGATTCTATAGCACTCTCATAACGGTTTGCTTAGGTTAAGGTGAAACAAATTGATACTAAGAGGCTTTTGGGTTCAAAAATAAACATTGTGAAGACTGGTGATTCTGACAGAAAAGCAAGGTTACAATATGTTTTTCATTAAATCTCAATGAACCTGAACTCACGACTCACGAGCTGAACAACACATTCAAAAACATCTTGTAAAATGTTTCTATAAACTGCAATTCTTCTTCAATGGATTATATGTTTGTTGACTTTCTTCAATAGGCTATGGGTGAAGTAATACTGAAGTGAATTCCATTGTGTTGAATGTAATTGATGGAGCTGCATCCCTGAAAGCAATCTTTCATGGCAAAGTATTTACTACTGAGGCCATCACACTAGTCTGCAAAAAAAGCTTGCTGAGTTCCAGATCCACATGTCCACAAGTTTATCACAGAGAGGGAGAGAAATGTCTTGCTCTCATCAACCTGCTCCATTGTGGAGTTCCAATCTTACCCGCTTGTCTAATCGTCTCCTTTTCTACTTGTATCTCTATCTTTGTATTTTAAAGTTTAGTTTTTAGTTATTGTGGAACTATTTCTCACTCACATGCTCATCTTTAGCAGACTTCAGATTATCAACTCAGGGGACCTGTCTCTGTCAAACCAGGTGAACATTAACCAACCTGCTCTTCTTATATGAAAGTAAAGTATAAGCAACAGTTTGTATCTCCGTAGCAGGACTATGTCACCGCCTACAGGCAAATAAATCAATCGTTTATATTATTAATTAGTTGTTTATGTGAGTTTACCAGTAATTAAGAATGATAAGGCAATCTTTTCCAATGCAATACAGTCCATCCGATCATTATAAAGTTGTAGATATCTGAGCACAAACAATAACATCCGATCAACGGTTTATGCCAGCTACCACATTACTGTGGACTTCTTCATGAATTGAAGAGGCACAACTACACAGGATGAAAGATAGTGATAAATATAACAAAAGGTAGTAAACAAGGTGTGCAGTCCAGATAGGAAGCCTCTTGTACATTAAGATTGTAGATGATTCAACATTTGATTTAAAGTAACCTCATATTGCTCTTTTAGGTCTCTGAGCCTCCGGACAGTCTCTCACTGTTGAAACTCTGCCCACCAGCCTCAGATTTATTAAGCAACATGTGTTGTACGTGCTGTTATCGAGTAGTAGCATATTGAGCTGCGACAGCTTATTAAAAGGGGAGGCTGGGTTTTGTTCTCAGCCAGGGCTCATTTATCACCAGGATATTGAATACAGCACAAAGCTCTGCGACATGTTGACCACCAGTGTTAGCTCATAAGGGGCCAGGTGGAACGCATGCTCCTGGATCCTGGTCATAAATAAATAATGGGAACGGATATAATTAAAGAGAGTGTGGGAGGTTTATAATTTCCCCTTTTCACTTTTCAGAGCCTCCTAATATTTGACTATAAAGTATATTAAACATTCATTCTGGTGAGTCTCAGCTCTTTTAAATACCTTGACTTGTGTACAATGTGTTTTTAAATGATACTTTTAATGTTGATTCATAATGAATGAGTCTGGGCACTTTCACAAGCCAACATTTAAACTGTTTTATTTCAACTCTGGGGAAAAACAAACCAGTCCTAAATCAAGTCTTACAAGTTGTTTTCTTAGTAAAACCTCAATGTATTTTTATTGCAATGAGAACATATCCAACACACTTTCAGAAAGTAAACCAAAACTTGGGGATTATGGGCTGACAGAAACAAGTGATCCAAAAACTAAACATTGCGGACAGACAATATTCCATATGCAAATATGTCACAAAAAAAACAAAAAAACAAGTCTAAGCAACATGGCCAATACAGTTTTTCTCTTTGGGTGTTAAAACTTGTTAAATTGAGCTCAAATGTTACATTGATCTTTTCAATGACATAGGCTAACATAACAATGCACTATACGTTTAAAGGCAATTCATAAACATAAAACATCTCAAGGCTAGATAATCTTAGCATTTAGAAACATATGTATTATGCATTAAAGACCCCCAATCACTCTTCTACCAGCATGCCGCCCCTGTTAGTTTAATGTAAAACCTTCATTCCAGGGCCAACAGAAACTGCATATCCATCAACTGGAAATCCATCGAGGGTCAAGTAGAGAGAACTCTGTGTGTGGATAGGAGGTGAAGCATTTGCTGTCTTTCAATAAGTCATATTGAGAGTCAATGAGTCATATTGAGAGTCAATGAGTCATATTGAGAGTCAATGAGTCATATTGGGAAAGTGAAGATTGATGGTTAAATTCCAAATCAAAAGGCTCTCGCATCTCTTCAATAAACATCAACTCCTCGTGTGCTCCCAAAGGTCATTTGAAGTTGGATTTGTCTGTCAGACGAACATCTGGGCAGCCTGGACTAGATGCATCCTGACACAGTGAGGAGATGATAATGCAGTGTACTTGAATAAAGATTTTATTCATGATGTGTCCAGGCTTTTTAGTGTTGAGGAAATTTTGCCTGATTTCATGCTGCACACAGTAGTTGTGGTTCTGAGAGCTTACACACTGCAAATAAGACAACATATGCAAATAAACACAACAACTGGGATAGCCTTATTGTTGCTCTGGTTAGTGGTTAACATTTTTTTTAAAGACAGCTCTCTGTCATTGCGAACAGATGCTCAAGTGATTGAGCTTGATTTTAAAATGATAGGCAAAAGGCAAATGCTTGGTTAACTGCATATATCTCTAATAACATTAGATTTATGTGATCGCAATGTTGAAAGAAGTTGATTAAACGTCTTTTTTAGGTCATTATTCATCACCACTAACGGATAGTCAACTTCAATAACTTCCAGTTACCATAATGACAAATGGCAACAAGTGCTAGATGTGCAACACCTGTTCGATCAATAACATTTCACATGAGAAATATAATACATTAAATGAGAGGGGAGGGTCCTTGATGCTGCATGCAGTTTTTGTGATGGTGGGAGAAACTAATCAAATACATTTTATAATTGTCAAATGTTTTGTGTGCTTTTACATATGACACGGACAGGTTGTGAGCATTGCTGCTCACAAGAAAAAAAAGAAGATCCCTTGATATTTGGTCTTAACCAGAAGCTAAATTGAGTCTACTGAATCAAACCATGGGCAGCTGGCTTTTATGAACATGAAGTGCCATTTCAAATTCTACATTAGCAAAATGACCTTCTCAATTCGATATATTCAATACTTTAGAACAATAACTCAGAGATTTAAAGGAATATTTCAAAAACATTGTGTCCTCCAGGGAAATAAAAATGGTCAGATATTATAACTTAATTTGACTTTATATTAGGCCCTTAAGATAAAAACACATCAACACTGATGGATCCAATTTTTGTTGCGGAAAGGAGAGTTTAATATCTTTCCACTTTCTCTTTCAAGCAGCTTTTGCCTGAATTTCTATCCGTTTTACTTTTTTATGATGCCGCATGCTGTGCTGAGTGAGACTCTTAAGAACATTGAGACTTTCATTTCAACATGAGAGGACAGAAGAACTCACTTTTGATTTCATTCCTTGTTTGTTTGTTTGTTGCCTTTATTTATCCAGGTGAAATCCCATTGAGATCAACGATCTCTTTTTCAAGGGAGACCTGCAGCACATTGGTTGCACATGTAAACATAAATACAACAGAAAACAAATAGGACGTCATACAACATAATTAAAGGGGTACAATTTAAAAACCTAATTCACAATGACAGGTACCAAGAGTATCAAATAGCATTTCATCCAGCCGAGCTTTAAAAGGATGCAGGGGAGCCAAAATGCTCAGTTTCCAATTAGTTTGCAGAGTGTTCCAAGCTAGAGGAGCTGCGCACATAAAAGCTTTAGTACCTACAAAACAAGTTGAAATGCGATTAAAACTTGCGTAGACTTGGGGGAATCGCAGTCGGATGATTATTCTTTGTGGGTTCATCACTGCAAGCAACACCTGTCATATTATCCATTACTAAAAGTATTCATTAGAGCATCTTTAACTAGTCATTGTCCAGTAAATAACACCCGTACGTACACATATTCTGATCAGGTCAGTGTTCGATTGTCTGGAGGTTTGGATCTTTATTATTCTGAAAGACGAACCTTACCAAATCGTTATCAAGCAAAAACTCTGAATCTGTACAAAAAACATTTAAAGAGATCAGCATAATTTGTTTTTAGGACAAATTATCTTAACATTAGCCAGGAAACAATGGTGACTTTTTTCCAACGCCAAACGAAAAACACATTTGACACCGCGATAGATAATGTGGTGATTCAGACCTCTTTTTTTCTATTATTCATCACTAAGTTTTAAAGCCTTGAAAAACTTCTCGAGACATTCAAAGAAAGTTTTTCACTTCATTATTCAAATGATATTCAAGGTCTTCCTGATTTATTAGTTAATAAAAGTGAGAGCGAGATGAAAGAGAGGAGAGAAAGTGCTTTGCTCTCTGTCTCCTGTTATCAAATGGGAGCAGGATCTAAAGACGTTAAATCTGACTCCGGGATTATTCTTTAGATAAAGCAAAGTAGAGGAATGGTTCGCTCTCATTTTCTTCTATTATCAGTTGGAGACAAAGAGGTAGAAGAGTCTTTATAAATGGATTTCATTTATTTTTTCCTTCAAGGAATTATGTTCTTTGTTGGAGAGCCAATAAGGTTTTTAAGACTTATTTATGCAGATGCAGACAAAAGCTCTGCTATAATAACAGGCATTGGCTATAAATAGAAAGCTGAATATAAAAACACAAGTCTTCACCCAGGAGGCTGCTGTTTGTGTCCCGTTTGTGAACAAAACTCACCTTGTGAGTGGGACAACATGACAACATGTGCTCCTAGTGCTCCTAGAGCTTGAGTATGACCTTAAGTTATTTGCCTTTGTGGAAAAGAGTTGGCCTCAGAGTGAGAATTGGACACTTAGACCCCGTCCACACGGAGACGAAACGGGTTGTATCCGCTACAGTTCTCTATCGTATAGACGGTTCGTACACACGAGGCCGACACGGAAACGCGGATAACGATAACGATAACGGCTCCCAAGGTGGGTAGATCTGCGGACGAAACGCTTGCGGCTCCGTGTGTACGCCCTATACCATGGGTATTCAACTAAAATTCAACGAGGTCCAGTTAGAGAAAATCTCCCCATGCAAAGGTCCGGAACATCAAAATGTCTAACTTGCTTTATGAATTAGTGTGATATATTGAAGTAGCCTGTAGCTTTATCAACGTCTGCGTGTAATCAACAACTGACTGCCAATCAAATAAAGAAAGTACAATTCATAAACAAGAATATTTATTGTCAGTTATCATTGAACTATACAGATATACAGTAAAATACTGTGGATATGTGTAATGTTCCTCTCTGGCTGCATTTAAAAATAAAATAGAGAAAATAAATAAAATAGCTTTTGAAAATGTGTGCATCTTAAAAGTGCTTAATTTTAGATAAATAAAGTAAAGTGTAGCAGCAGCTTGAGTTTCCCTTTTTCTTTGTTAACCGTTTCACATCATGACTTAACAATTTCAGCCGATTATAGAACAATATCAGTCACATCATAACAATTGAACAGTTTTAAAGTTTCTCTTTCTTTCCCTCTTATATTGCAGTCCCTCACTCACTTTGTTTTGTTCAGTGCGAGAATTGAGCTTGAGCTTGTCCTGCCAGGAGTTTAGATCTGGGCTGAAATGGTGTCAGGGCCATTCTCATACACACATGCAGGTGCTCATTGGTTAGCCTGGAACGATATTTAGTTTTAATTTTGATCCTGGTGGACTGATCATATTGGGCTCTGAGACTGCTTATTTTTTGTGACCTCAGTTCTGACTTGAGAGGGAATGTTTGGTCAAACACTTTGTGTTTTGTCTCATAGTGGCGTTTTGGCACTTTTAATGAGCGCCACGGTCTCTGAACAAATGAGACACACTGGTTCTGTGCTCCCAGTGGGCAGGATGAAAATGAATGAGTCCACTCAGGGTTAAAAGCTCTGTTCTCACTGTCCACTTTCCTCTTCTTGGAGAGCGCCATGTGTAATTATTTGTCTCTCCCTGTCTGCCGCTAACACGCCTGTTCACTCTCCTCTCCGCTTCTCTCCCTGTATCGCTAACTCTTCTCTTCACTCACTTTCCTCTCCGCTTCTATCTGCCGCTCTCTCGTCTCTTCTTCTGTGTTTCTCTCCCTGTATCGCTCGCTCGCCTCTTTCGCCCCCTGTCGGCAGCAGTCAAAATAGAATCGCCCGGTCAAAATTGAAATCCCCTATTAAGGTATTGATTATAGGTCCGGGTCCATATAGGTCGGCGTCTGGGTCCGGATCCGGACCGCGGTCCGCCTGTTACTGAACTATGCCCTATACAATCATTTCCTGATAACGATAACGATGACGCCATAGCCCCGCCTCTCCCCACCTCTGCTGCTCACCCCCGCGTCACCCGCGTCATTGCTGATGTGTTTCGCTAACAACAACAACAATGGCGGATCACAGGGTTGCTTTCGTGCTCCGGACGCTACTGACCATGATACAGATGTTAGTGCAAAATCTACAGCTCCTCTACCACAACCATCAGCAACAAGTGGACATGGAGAACTACATTAACTACATGTTGCTAAATCCACCGCGGAGAATAAACAGAAGGGCAACCAGGAAACCATGGCAAGCATGCTCGGGGGGTCTTATTCGCTGCTTTTGGTGTATTTTGTGGCGGAAGTACAGCGCCACTTACAGGCCCGGCATATGTACTACAGCGTCTCCAGCGGGTCGAGCGGTCTCGTGTGGATGGACACGTTTCTTGAGCCGATTCCGTGTGGACGGAAGACTTTTTTGATATTGAATTCGGTTTGTTTTCGTCTCCATGTGGACGGGGTCTTAATCTCTGTTCCTGGCCAACATCGAGACTAAGGTTTACATCAGAGGTCCCTTTAGTGCAGATCTAAATCGATAATGAAAAATGTGCTATCCACACATGAGGCTATTATCAGGACAATCAGTTGAGTTCAGACTTCAAATACTCTGTTCTTTCTATAAGGAATCATCTAATTATGCAACCATTACATTCAACTTTTTCACACTTGAAGCCAAAACAGCCGAGCCGGTGTTCTTTGAAGTGACAGTAGAGAGAGATAAAATGAGGCCCAACAACTGCATTCATTTGTTTTCTAATGTGCAGCAATTTGTCTGGGGATTTATTTCTGAATTTAATTTTCATGAGTCTCCAAAAGAAGAGGCGGAACTAAATGAGACTTCTCTCACAGCTTTGTTATGTTGTAAACAATAGAAGCATCATTCATCAGGCACAACAACACATACGTCAGACTTTGTTTAAAACTTGGGTAATGGTGCATTTACTTATTTTTTCTGCCCTTTTTACAAGAAAGACAGCACACTAAACCTCTCCAGACAAGTTTAATTAACAGTTTCAGGTTATAATTGCCTAAAAAGTGCATTTTAAATAAGGTATTTCTTTGGAAATAGCATAATTGTATACTTAACAGTAAGCAGAGGTAATGTATGCACACTTTTAGTCACTGAAGAAAGCCAAGCAACTACATAAGCAAACCAAACTATATCAGTTATGCAGAAAAGCAGAGCAAGAAGACTATCATTTGTTTCTTACATTGAAAGAGCTCCTAGTATTCTTTTTTTGTCAGTGTTCTAGTTTATTTTCTTCTGTTATCTTCACTGCAAACATGTGACAATAGTTCTTGAAAATCATGCTTGATTTGATTTACTTGTTACCAAAGGTCCAACAGATCATTTGTAGAAGACACAAATCATCCATAGTTGATTTCAATGAAACTGCTGTGTGTGTGTGCTTGTAAGTCCATATGTCTTGGTAGGCAGAGCAATCAGCCATGTGTTTTGTCTCTTTAGGGACTCACGTTGTTTCTTCAGCTGACTGGTACAGATTGGCCGACCTCATCAAGGAGCTAGGAGCCAGGAGTTTCTGCATGCATGTTAGTCACAGCATGTTTTGTCTTCCTGCATGATTTTCCTTCCCTTATTTGATCATTCCCCTCACATGTTCTGCAAGGGGACAGCCCATTGTCCCCATAACCCAATATCCCAAATGTCAAGGTCTCCTAGGGATAATTGCTAATGTTTTTTTGTCTTTTTTTTTTACGAGTACTTGACCTTTTGCCATGTAATTCACTGAGCACTTTCATGCTCCCCTGAGGGCGAACCCATGCTTCCTGGGACACTGATAATATTTCCTCTAGTACTTTGTTCAGGCTAAAAATGGATGAATGACTTTATCAAAACCTGATTTATGGATGACCGTGACATTTATCGAACATGCTCAAGATCACAGGAGGAAAACTCTTTGATATCAAGGGTCCAGTGACCTTTTCAGGTTCACAGGACAATCAGTACGTTCTTTAGAAATGCGGCAGTTGCAATTTTCTTTGTCCAACTCCAAGTAGTCTGACCTGAAATATAGATTGTGGCTTATTCCTGTTATCTTTCTGTCTAAGAACTATCCTCAGCATCATACACATACATATATGTAACTTTAAATTGTAACTCTAACACAGTTTTAAATAAAAAAGAGCTTCAGGTCACTGATCAAATGAAATCCAACTAAAGAATAAGTTCATATAATTCCTATTGTATCCAACATGTTTTACTTTGGAGAAAACAGTTGCAACACAGCTATATAATACACCTTATATCATTTACAATAGCATGAGTTGTGTGAGTGCCTGGGACGTTTCGGACGTTTTAATTTGTGACTTGTGCCATGTTGTTAAAGCACTTTGTATAAAACATGCTATACAAATAAAGCTTTATTATTTGTTTTTATTATTATTATTATTATTATTATTATTATTATTATTATTATTATTATTATTATAATGCTAATCATGAACATTGCAGTCACAAGCAGACTTTCTGTCTCATCTGCAGATTCTCTTATCTCCTTTTTCATCTATGCTCCCCTTCATTATTCTTAACTCATGTCTCCTCTCATCTCATTAACATTTATTGTTATCTACCTATCAAACAGTCAACTCACGTTAATCCACCTCTGTGCTTCAAAATAATCCTTTGGTTCTTGCAGACCAATTGAGTTTTGACCTAGTTGACCCTTTCCCCAGAATATAATTGAAATACACAGATCGCAGCACACTGAACAGTGAGCCATACAGACATACTGCCTATATCCAAGCCAATTATATAAAAGGCTTTTAGCACATACATTTATAGCATTAGGTCTGGAATACCAAGTATAAAGACATAGCAACATTTTCTTTACCACATTTCACTTCAGTGGCTTTGTAAATGTTTGTTGTTGCATCACCTGTAAGGATTACATGTCCAAACAATAGCAGGATAGTGCGAAAAGCTGTGAGGTCATATTGCTGCTGCAAAACATTAAGACACATATTCAGAAGATGATTTTGTGATCTTAATCAGAATCAGAAACAGGTTTATTACCAGGTAGGTTTACACGTACGAGGAATTTGACTTGGTGTCATGGTGCATAAAAACAAGAATAAAAAAAACACAGATAGAGAACTAGAAACATATTTAAAATAATTAGAAATGTAGTAAAATATAAAAGTATTTACATTGCAATGGAATGGAATAGAAGGAATAAAATATGTAATAAAAATCAGCAGTAATACAAAATATTGTTGTGCATTGGGTTGGACCTAGTTTTATTGCAACAACAGAATCAGGATTTAGTTCCTTTTTTCAACAAGATGATAGTGCTATATTTTGTCAGCTAATGAGTGTAATAAGAGCCAAAATGCCTATTGAGACATTGTTTGTTGTTTTATAATCATCATTATTGTTAACACCACGCACAGTAGTAATTCACCACCTCCGGTAAATGTCACATGGGTCTGGTTTATGGTATTTAGGACACCTGTGGTTTGTTTGGGGTTTGTGGATGACAAAGAGGGTGAACTTGCTCTGATAGTTTTTGTTGACGGCATGGTGCTACTTTGATTATTGTTTGTTTTCTTTCTTTATTGGATATCCAAAAACTTTAACTTCACTACGGACTGCTTATTGGGAAAGCGTCACAGCTATGAGCCAAATTTTGTCTCAAAGGTGAGCTTTGCGAAAAGATTGTAGGAAAGAGGATTAGCGCCTGACCTTTATTGAGTAAGGAGCTACATTAACTTTATATTTTTGACCTGCATGTTCAAACATTCGAAGCCGGGCTTTCATAAAAAACGACTGCGATAGAAGTGTCAGGAAATGTCCAATAAAAAAGCTGAAGCAACAAAGCTGTCTAGCACTATAAGAGTTACAACTTCTGTCCTTTAGTTAAAAAGCAGGACGTTGTGTGACACCTTTATACAGCAAAACACTTTCCACAGAGAGGAGGCAAGGGTGGATGATCAGCGTTGGATTCTTTTAGCCATGACCACGGCAGCTCCCTAACATTAGTAGTCAGGTAGTTATTACTGTAACCATGACAACAAAGCCCAGCTGACCTTATCCAAGCTGTCATTTAAAACAAAACAATGTCAATCAGTTTTGATGAGTACTTTTAAAGAAGAAAAGTGATTTGGTGAGCGTTGAGGAGTCTTCACAACTAAAGCACCATTCCTAAGGTCTCTTTCTCACACTTTGCACAGGATAGGGAAGACATTTAGCTTTTTTTAAATGTTGCTAAAACAACATATTTCATTTGGGAGCCAGTCACTATGTTTTTTAACTAGAGGTAATATTTGAAGTTCCTAGTTAGCTCCAAGGAAAATGTCAAAGACGCATACATACTGCCAAACAAGATGCAAGAGGCTTTGCAGCAAAAGGTTTTCTTAAAATAATGTATGTGTTTAGAAGTTTCAAAAATGATTAATGTAGCAATAATATAGTGAGAGGATCCTCATATTTATGATTATCTTGTGTGTGTGTGTGTGTGTGTGTGTGTGTGTGTATATCTGCATTTTCTCTACTTTTATGTTTTTGGCAGATTGCATGGCAGGTTATCACAGTGTTTTCCAGCAGGCACGTGTTAGTGTGTGTGTCTGTGTTAGCATCTGCATGAGCAAACGTCCGCCTCCATGCTGGAGATAAAGTAACACCAGCAATGCCTGCATTCACCGGGAACAAAAGCAGAATGTCATGTCCCACAGCTCTCCATTTCCTGTCCTTTCTGTTTCATTTACTCTTAAAAGGAAAGGAAATAAATTTCCGACACATTGGCGGATGAGGAAAAGATATAAAACATCCGTCTACAAAATGTAACCACTGATTTTTATGTTGCGTGCTCTTGGTTTTGAGATGAAAGGGAAACACATTCTCTTAATACTTTGACTCCTATTTGTGGCACCCTTTCATCTCTCAGGTCTCAGCACTTTGGCTTGGTGTTAATTAAGGCAATTTATTATGTGATGGCAAGGAGCCCCTTGAATGCCTTGCAAAATTATGAGTAAAAGATCATCCAAAAATCTTTCCATGACATGTTAAAATGCTTTAATGTTCAAAAAGCTCTTCATTTTCTCATACTGCCTGTGCTGCAGCACCTCTACTCACCCTCTGTTTGAAACCAGAGCCCAGTCGCTCTGATTGGTCAGCTGGTCAAATCTGTTCTGATTGGTCAACTGCTTAGAGATGTCCCACCCCTTAGCCTGTCCTACACAATGTGTTGAAGCACTAGCCAATGGAAGCGCGAGTGTTATATAATGATGTCACTATGTAGCATAAATAAACAAAGGAGTCCAATGGATGCATTTCAGGCAGGGGAGGGAGTGTGTGGGAGACACACTTCAGGAAACTCAAAGAAACACAATAGGTCCTGCTTAAATGTGTAGCATCATATTGAGCCCGTGTGAAATCATTCTGTTCACGTATGCATGAATTGTAGTGTTAACATAAGCTATAGGTGATAATAAGGGGGACAAATGGAGTTAGACTAATGAGGCTATAGTTACACTCAACCCAATCCTGAGGTGGCTTTTCATTGTGTTGCTATGGTGCACACTAAATTCTTATTTAATTGCATAAGCTCTTCTCACATGGTGGAGAAGATAATCAATATTGTGTGTCTCCCTACTCAGCCCTACATACTAAACACCTTCCGTTTACTTCAGTAACTCATCGTCCATAGCTATGGCTTCACACAAAAACTACTTTTCACTTAAATAAATTAAGATTAATTCAAGCTATTGAAACATTACAAGACCTTTGATAAGTATGAATTATTTGATTAGTCAAAGGAAAGCTCAAAGTAGAAAGGAAGGCTGGTAGGCAGTGCAGCAGTTCAGTGATGGTAGAGCAAGTTCAGTGTGACCTAGACATGTTTGAAGAAGCTAATGGGCTTGTCACGGAAGTAGATGTGCTGGGAAACTGATCAAACAGGTAGGTTTAAACCTCAGGTCCTAATGTTACCAAGGACGTGACACAAAGCAAGGTCTCCACTGTTTCCTGGACGACTGCAAATGTGGTTAATTCATCCGTGAAAAGGGCTTAAATAGAAGGAGAGCATCATCGTTTGAGGATTTCAAAGAGAAGCCTAGTGGTCCACTTACAAATCCAATGAAGAACAGTGATGGGAAAGATGTTTTCAAAATTCAACTTTTCACTTACATCTCACGTTATAAGTAATAAGAAACCTACACTATTATTCGGTGTATCGTGATGCATTACTGATTATGCTACTGTTGTGTTTCTTTCACCAGTAATAACAAAAGTACAACAAGGCCTATAAAATGAAAGAGGGTAGCCTTATGTTTTATTTTGTGATGTTCAGATTCTCTGGACACAGTATGAGTTTTTTTGAATTTATACATGTGGGCCAGCAATAGCTCAGTCTTTAGGGACTTTGCTTGGGAACCGAAGGGTTGCTGTTTCAAGTGCCGATCTGACCAAAAATGGACTGACGAGGTTACCTAAAGCAAGCACCGAACCCTGTTGTTTTTGAGCAATGTACCAATGTATTTGCAAAATAATAGTTATATTAAACAAGTTATATTGAAGTTGTTATTCACATATTTCTAAATTGTTTATTACTGCACTACAGTGAAGCTTTTCATACTTGGATGTTCAATGATCATTGTAGCTGTTAAGGAATTGAATCACCATGTTGTCCTGTTTTGTTTTGTTTCCACCAACTGATCATAAAAGTAAAATACATTTAGGGATTCCTTACACTTGCAATTTACACAGTTTGAGTCACAAATTGCAAAAACTGCACCATCTGTCAAACACACACACACACACACCTACACACACACCTCACACACACACCACGCACGCACGCACGCACGCACGCACGCACGCACGCACGCACGCACGCACGCACGCACGCACGCACGCACACACACACACTGTCATGTTTACTTCATGTTTCATCCTGTTTGACCGAGCAGACACCATCTGCCAATCTGCAACCTTGAGTGTGAATGATTGCATGTTCAGGAGTAGGAGGAGTGTACTTTCTTGTGCATTTTTAATGTGTGAGTGGAATAAGTGTGAGTTTTTGTGAATGGAAAAGATGCAGGGTGACATGCAAAAAAACAACAACATTTCACACAGCAGAACGTTCCAATCTCCTTACCAAACTCACCTACACTCTCACTCACAACAAACCTTACCTTTTTCCTACCTTTCATCACATACTCTGTCTGAAATGTGATCATTTATTTCCTTCTAGAGATTATAGAGCGGGAGTATTTTGAACAGTGTGGATTTTTTTGTTGTGGAAGGTGAGTTACATTACAGTAAGTGCCTTTGAGGCTTTACATGATATCAACCAGGTTTTAGATACACTTTAATTGCACCTTGCACCACAAGAATTAAGCTTTTTATATAGCAGAGCGAGTATAGTTCTTAAAATATTGAAGTGGTCCTCTTTGAGTAATGCAACAAAACGGCCTCACTCATGAATGCGGCATATGACGCACCAGATGGTTTCTTACACAGAACCATCTGAAAACCGTCATTTGCAAACAGGCACTTTAAAAAAATACTTTGTTTAGGCAATTTGTATATCACCTATCTTCCGCAAGCATACTTCAACCACCAGGTCGACGTTGGCTGCGGCTTTATTGCTGTTCTTTGACACCTAAACCAGAATCACATCACTTGAAACCTCGCAGATGGATTTTGGTGTCAAGTCGTTATCCTGTGATTCTCACATGATCTTGTGATATCACAAGAATCCAGCTGCCAAGCAAGGTAATGAGGAGCATATAGTTAAAAATGAAGTTTAGTGGAACTGAATATTCATTGGAAAAAAAGATTGGAGGTGCTAAATACATCAGCAGTGACCCCACTGGTGATTTTTGAAGAGTTTACGTGTCTGAAAAACGATGGTTGTTAACAAGTGGCTGAATAGGACTACAGAAGTTGTGGAGGACGTTGTACGTCATTACACCGAACACGTAAACACTCCCGCTAAGTTTGTTTTCCCTGTTATGCTTGAAAGCAAGTACCTGCCTCCAGTTAAAACAAACGCTTCAACTTGTACAATTTTGAATCTGTATTTTTGAATATCGATCTTAATTTGGCGTGACGTTGAAGTCGCGCGACCCTGCTGTAGTTCGTTTATAGCATAACGTTAGCATTTTGCTTCTGGCGACTAGATTTATGATTCGAAAATGATAAAAGTAGGGTAGACATGTGGATATTATCTGACTGAACAAAACGTGCATTTATCAAACAAGTTCATTTACCACAGACCTTATTTCGAGCTATTTTCCAAAACCCTATTCATTCAATGACGCAGATTATCACACTAACAGCAGCTCTGCAGTGTTACCGTCTGCAAAGACACACACCCACACGTTTCCTCAGCAGAGTTCAAATCTAAGGCCTTTATTAATCGTCTTCCCATGGCAGGTTAAAAGAAGACCTCAAGTTTGTGTAGGTGTTTCTATCATTGCTCAGGTAATTTGTTTCACAGAGAGTTGAGAGAAGTGATGGCCTGAGGGAGAAACTTTAAAGACGGAGAGGCAGAGAGAGATGGAGCCGGAGGGGCTTTGGATACTTTCATTTTCCCACCTCGCTGCTTCCTCGTCTGTCACAGAATGCAGTGTTGGTGAAGTGAGATAGGTCTGTGGTGTGTGAGTGTGTGAGTGTGTGAGTGTGTGAGTGTGTGAGTGTGTGTGGGTTAGGTTGAATGTGCAGCATGTGTCTTTGTGAGAACCGGTTGGAATTTTAAGCAGACTGGAGACCTGTTCTATGAAGCAGGATTTGAGGTTAGCAAGTTAATTTCTAGGCTAATCCTGTTTTCAGTCCTAAAACGCTGTTTCAGTTCTTACAGCGATGGTTCATCAATGTAGCTTATCTTTGAAATAAGAAATTACTGTCTAAAAGCTTTAGGTTTTGACAATTTATCTTGGAAATTGACATCACCATTCAAAGAAATTGTGCTAAGCTTGGCGTGTGGGTTGTGAGAAGCACTCTTAGGAAACAAATAGTATTTAGAGGCTGTGAAAACCCTTTTGCTTTCCACGATGATTTCTTATATGAAAGATACAGACTCTCGTCGAAGAAGATGATTTTTCAGCATCAGCTTCTCAAGTTAGATGTGGCCAGTGCCACGCTTCTGAGTGCTGCACTTACAGATGATGCATGTGGCTCTGCGTTTCTTTGATACAGGACCTTTCATGTTTGCTGAAGGAGATGCAGAAAAAATAGAGAATTCAGTCTGCAGCGCTATTTATAAGAGGTGGTTCAGGCTCTGACAGAGCTCGTTGATGCCTTGCTACATGTTTTTTATCATGTATGTGACAGTCACTGTATCACCAACTTTTCCATTGGGAATACATAAAGTAACGTACACTTTCTTATGTGTCTATTTGGAGGATAATTAAGGACACTCATTTTTTGGCTGGTAGATTGTCTTCATGGACATAAAGTGTTTGCACAAAATGCATTATCTTGGGTAGTTAAAGGTCAAAGGTCAGCACATATTCAATGTTTCACTAACCACAGGTGTCACAGTTCTATCTTTTTCTGCACCTTGGACGTCTTTGAAGTGCACATACATTCAAAATTGACTTTGATGCTATTGCCAGATGTCTTTGATTTGGCAGCTACAACAGGGTTGGTTTTAGCCTTCATTTCTTTTTTTAACTAGTGGGGTCAATGGATGATACACATATAATCAAAATATTCATGATTAATACCAAGTTTTCAATTCTAGTATTTACTTCTAATTGGGGAAACATAAACAAATGCAGTGGGGGAAACTTCTGAAGCAATTGGAGTCAGGAGTCACCGACTCAAAGGAGACACGGGGAGAGCTGGAGCTTTGATGTCAAACACCGATGGGTTTATTTGGAGAATTCACAAAAAAAGTCAAAGAGTCAGAGGTTCTGACTTCACGGTAGCGTTGCCACGTCAATTCTGAAGAACTCTACTCCAGACCCATTCATTTAGCTAGTTCAGAGAGAATAATCAACATTGTGCATAACAAGATAGAATCATAACACCTCTATCAGCTGACGCCAACAGGCAGGAACAGGGAGACAAAACACTGAGAGCACAGCAGCCAAGGTTACAGGTGCGTGTGCTCAGTCAGGACAGTATGAACTGATAAACTGGGTCAAAGTTATGGGCCTTGGAAAATATTTCCCCAACAAATGTAACTGTGTTTTATTAAAGGAATGCATGACAGACTAGGAGGAATCAGAGTTTTTTTTTTACTTTATTATGACATGATCTCTAACTTATTCGCCTGAAGTTAGACAACTTTCATCAGTGGTGATTCTTTCTGCTATCTTCTACTCCTGTGCAACTTCAAGAAACTGGCTAGTCAGCAAATTGACTGTCTTCCATTTTGGCCACACCTAAAGCGAACGAGTGCAGAACATTTGTCATGAATTAGGTGTGCCGTACAACGAGTTGGTGTCAGTGGTCTCCAGTCACAACATGTAGCTTTTGCCAATTTCTCCACTTTCTTTGCCTTTTCACTGCCATACAAGTAAGGGATAGTGTGCAGCGAGGCGGTCATTATGGGTAAAAGAACACCCGACAGGCTGATCAGGGAGCCCGACAGCTTCTTAAAAGGCCACATTCTCAACAAAGTAACGACATGACTCCCAATATTAATTTAATTGCTTTTATTGATTTAGAAAATGTTTTTATTGATTTAAAAAATAGTATTATTGATTTAAAAAATAGTTTTATTGATTTAAAATGACATGCAATCGCTAAGAAAATTAGTCTGTTGTTACTGTTTGAACTACGTAGCAATGGCATGAACTGCTTCGATAGCGTTTTGCTTTTTGATTACAGATTTGAAAACATCGTTGCTTGCTTTAAAAGTAGCACAATTCATTATGTCAAACCTTGGAAAGTGTCTAGATATCCCTGCCCTAATGCCAAAGTAACTGGCAACTGAATATGTTTTGCCGTTTGATGTCTGGACCGTTGCGTAAAAAGTACTGCAGCTCCGTGTCGAGGGTTTCTGCCCCGTTACTTCTCCGCTGTTTTCTTGTCCCTCTTGTCTTTTTCTTTTCTTCGCTGGGGAATCATCAGCCACTAACCATTCATCCAAATTACTGTGCTCTCCAAATATATTAAAAATTAATATTTAAATCCTCCATGTTGCTCTTAGACGGTAGACAACGGAAAACTAGAGACAAGCAAACTGTATACAGTTAAATCGACCGGACTTCTTTCTGCAGATGTGAGCGTCCTTAACAACGGTCAATAAATCCTTGACAGCGGTGTGTACTACTGGATTAACAACGTGTCAAGTGTTCTGAATTAACCAATCAGAATCAAGTATTCAACTAAGCCATGTATTCATTCATGATAAAAATTGGCGCTGGAATTTGGACAAGTTTGGATACATATCGCAAATATACCGCTCTTTTTATGTAAAAACTCTCCTAAATAGATGGGGAAAACCTCCGTTGTCTTACTGATGTGCGAAACCCCTGTTGTGTGACTGTTTAGGGTGATTGTGGTTGTTTGGGTCAATTAATCCAGATAACGAATATTTATCCTGGGTATGTTGAACTTGCTTCATAGTTTACTGTAGGCCCTTGTTCAGCTCAGTGAGGCACCCTCTTTACTTCAGCGTGATGAAGATTATTACAATTTTGACCTAAAAACTTCTAACCAATATTTTAAATCAACTGTACCTCAGATACAGCTACTCAAACACTTGGTCTTCTCTCTGACTAAAAGTAATGTGCCCATTCATTATAAAGCATTAAGGACTAACAGAGTCTGCTCATAAAGTAAATGTGTATATGAAGAAACACAACACACCTATGAGCCAATTCTCACATTCATAGACAAAGAATTGACTCTTTCTTCCTGAGTGATACAGTCCACTGTTAACCAAAAATAAACAAGCCAGTGACTGCCTTGAACTATGTGTTCTTTTTACATCATAGTTTGATGTAAATCAGAAGCAAGCTAACATCCTTTAAATTATGTAATACAAGAAAAGAACAGAGTCCCCATATTGATAGAAGTAACGTTTTTTATATTGGTGTGTGTGTGATATAGAGGCATGTGTGCACTCCTGTGACCTGTTCAAAAGCCTGAAACAAGACCAACCAATTAAATAACACGAGACCAGCATGTTGTTTATCTCTACTGTATGTTCAGTATGCATGTTATTTGTATGTTATCGAAAGCATGGTTTTGACATAATGAGCTGTTTGTGGGCCATTTTTTGAGAGTAAAGCAACAACCGAGAGCACAAAGCCAAGCTTTGATTCGTGAAAGTAATAGTATGTGTATATACACAATCTTTTTGGACATAAATCTGTTTACACAGTCACATTTAGATAATCATCTCCATTCTTGTCAGGGAAAGTTTTCCGTTCAACAGTTTTCCTCTCATCATTTACTCGAGTCGAGACATGGTGTTGGTTAAGGTCAGGGTAAATCCTCAGTGTGCTTTAAACACAGTTCTTGTCAGAAATGATTCAACTTCTCCCTCAGGGTTTTATTCTTTATTCTTATTTTGTTTGTACAAACAAGTGCAACACTAGGAAGGACTTCAAGGAGAGACTCCTCGCCTTTCTCTGTGACTGAAGGTTGTATTGATCCACCATCAATTGTGGCCATTATAAACAGATGTAACAATTCTATCTTAAAGATTTAGCCAGACCAAGCAGCATACAACACTATTTAATTGGAGGGTACTAAGACTTCAAGCCTCCAGGTAATGAGTGTGGGTCAATACAATGTTGTTGCTCTTGACTGAACATGTGTGCCTGTGTGTGTGTGTGTGTGTGTTTGTGTGTGTGTGTGTGTTTGTGTGTGTGAGAAAGTGAATGACAATAAGGAGCGCCTGCAGTCGTGACAGCCAAAGAAAAACACTGGAAACACTGACGTTTTTGGTTTGTGTGTATTCATGGAAAACGTGTATCTTGCTTGCACGACACAAAAGGTCTGTGTGAAAGCATGATGTCTTTTTTGTTTTTTTTGTGAGAAAAACAGTGTAGGAGCAAGCCTGTTCTAGACATGGGAAACGTATTGCAAGTAAACCAATGTGCATATGGATGTGATCCTTTTATGAGCAATGTCACTTTTTCCATCACCTTTTGGCTATCCAGGATCTTATCAATTGCAGGAATGGAATACAGGAAAAACATCTTCAACTCTGGCTTTACTCTCAAAGCTCACTTAGCAATTATTGAACATCTAATGTTGATTAAGATTGGAGGAAAACCCAAGAGTGACAATTTTGTGTCTCCACTTGCCAGATTTCTTAAAAAAAATAAAGGCTCTTCAAAATGAATAAACACCAATTCCAAGATAATAAAATGTGTCTAAAGGGTTTGTCAGCACTTGCAAAAAATAGCACTAAAACCTGAAGATTCAGGCAACCTTGGCAGAAAGGTCTCAAATGGGCCTGAGTTTCTGCCTGACAACGTCTTCTGAAATGAGTGAACGAGGATCAAACTGCCCTGTGTGTGCAGATCCTCCTTTAATCTCTCAAGAAAGGGTGGTGTGACACCCTGATTGGCCGAGAGGAGAATACACCAAACTGCTCTCAACTGGTAATTAGGAACCATTCCGCACACCCTGGGCAACAGGTGACCTGAATAATCATCTAATCAACAAGAGGAATTGTGACATTCAGCTAAAATGAATTGGGAGAAATGGAAATGACAAAAATTACTCAATAATGATGGACTGCCACAGTGTTCTGCCTGTACGATTGGCATATTCAAGAAAAGAAAAGGCTGTTGTCAGCCAACATTTGAATGTAATTTTTTATTTAACCTAAATTAATCCAAAAAAAACTAAAAAAGTTTACTGTGCTAGGATTTCCTCAAGTTCTTTTACCCTTCTTTAATTCCAAAATTATTAATACGGTCAACGTAAATACAGTCAACCGCCTTAAAATTATCAATTTTGCCATGTTTTTAGGAATAAAATGTTATCTAAATCATGCTAAGTGTTTTTTAGAATAAAGATCAAAAACTGGAATGTTTTGTGAATTTAATGCAACTGAAATGGAGATTTATGTCTCAGATTCCTGACTTGGAAGACTTTCAAATAATGTCATCTGGCTGATTTGGCCATTGGACTTGGCCATCGGTCTGTGACAGCTTCTTCGTGCATGTTGAACGTTTCTTATATGAATACTTATTTTGCAGGACTTTGTGTTGATGTTTACCAGGATTGCTATGTTTTCCTCCTTTGTTTGCTTTAGATGTAATGGACACAATGCCAGAGTTCAAGCCTGGCTCTGGCATATTTAAATGGCAGGCACAGCGAGGCTGGCCAGGAAGAAGTGTAGTTGGGTCCAGTGTTAGCTAGCAGTGGTGTTTGTTGTTTTACACAGATTGGAAAGGTTTGGAAAGCCAAGGCAGCTGGCATAGCAGAGTGGAGAGACAGAGGGCAGGGACTGCTGGAAGGATATCTCCGGGGCAGTCCAAGAAAGCATCGGAGGAATTACATATCCCATCTGGTCTGAGAATCCAGATGTCCCAATAGAAATGGATGGAGGATAAACCATGAACTGCCTAATAAGTCATTCCATTAACAGACATCATGCGACAGTCTGTAATTGAAAGTGTGTAACTTAAATATTTAATTCAGTGCACATTAATACTTTTATCCCCCTCTCATCTTTCTCTGTTTTTGTGCAAAGTCCCGAGACCATTAGCCAGGATTGATGTAACACACTAATGACTGCTTGAGTCCTAATATATATATTTTTCCTATCCTATGTAACAGGTATCTTTAGATAACACATTGCCATGACAGCATCTTTTTATAATACAGTTTATTTTGAGGTAAAGTAACATTTGTGTGGCGTATTGGTTCATTCTTGACCCTTTTGAAAACTAGGGTTGTGCATTTTATCTGTGCTGTGATATTTTTTTTGTTTTGCTTTTTCATTACAAATTGTAAATATACTCACAGATGTTTGTCTTTAGCAGAAAACCAACACCACACTGACATAGGCTTCTAGTTACTGTCTCCCAGAACACCCTATATCTGAGTTCAGTTGTTTTCTTTCTATTGATCCTTGTCCATACCGTGAACCTAGTGCATTATTTAGGTTTTGGGGCTAGCAAAGTTCTTCCCACACTATAAATATTGAGCATGAACATATCAAAAGGTTCCTAGAACTGTGAAAAATGAAGAACAACACAACTGAATTATCACATCACAAGTTGAAAAACATAAATACAAGCTCCAATGATTGGAAAATAAATGTATCTCAGCCTCCTTGAGGGAATTATAAGTATGAGAAATATTAAATGGCAGTTCAAATATTTCACAGTTGGCAAGATCTGTGAAATCGCTGCATTATAATATAATATAATATCAATCTCAAAAAGTAAATCCAAAAACTTTGTGCAAAGCCATCAATGAGAGTTAGCATCTTGGCATGTGTAAATGCATGCAATTAGATTTGTTTCAAAGGGCAATATCTCATATTTTCTATAAATCCTCTCTGGAACTTTACTAATTACATCTACATTTATGGCAGTGCAATTTCTGTTTAATCATTTCTAACTAACTAACATTGCAACAAAAAAGTAATACTAAATAGTCTGATCTTTCCACAAATGCAAACAGTTTATAAAGAAATTGCAAACATCTCCTCAAGGTTCAAGGTTCTTTATTTGTCAAACGAACATAGCTACAGTATAGTTATGTCGATGACAATCTTGTGTCACAGGCTTCTCCAACAGTGCAACACAAAACACAGATAAACAGAAAAATATATTACAAGTAAATAGCAAATAGTAAATACAAGAAGAAAATAGTTTAAAAAAGGGAAATAGTGCAATAAGAGTCTATGCAAGTCATTGAAATCTGATATATTAGGTAAATAGAGAAATCATTTTTAAGTAGCAGCCAGACGAATATTGTGGATGTTGTTTCAACAGTTCGGGTGTTTAACAGTCTTATTGCCTGTTGAAACTGTCCCTGAGTCTGGTGGTTTTAGTCCAGATGCTGCGGTAGGCCTGCCAGACGGTTCAGAACAGTTTGTGGCTGGGGTGATGGGGGTCTTTTATAATCCGGAGGGATTTCTTCCTGAGCCGCTGGGAGTAAAGGTCCTCCATGGATGGCAGCTCCATCCTGGTGATGTTCTGTGCAGTTTTCCCCACCCTCTGTAAAGCCTTACGGTTGAGGGCGGTGCAGCTGCCGTACCAGGCCGTGATGCAGCCAGTCCAGGATACTCTCTATGGTGCACCTATAGAAGTTACAGAGTATCCTGGAGTCCATGTTGAACCTCCTCAGCCTGCGGAGGAAGAAGAGCCGCTGGCGAGCTTTTTTGGTGATGGTGGTGGTGTGAAGAGTCCATGTCAGGTCCTCAGTGATGTGGACCCCGAGGAACCTGAAGCTGCTGACTCTCTCCACCGTAGTCCCATTGATGGCGATGGGGGCGTGTCCCTCTCTCTGCTGCTTCCTGTAATCCACAATCAGCTCCTTTGTTTTGCTGACGTTGAGATGGAGGTTGTTATCCTGGCACCAAGATGTCAGGTTTTCGACCTCCTCTCTGTACGCCGTCTCGTCTGTGATCTGACCGATGACGGTCGTGTCGTCAGCAAACTTCATGATGGTGTTTGAGCTGTTTGTGGCCATGCAGTCGTGAGTGAACAGGGAGTAAAGGAGAGGGCTGAGCATGCAGCCTTGAGGGGCTCCGGTGTTGAGGATCAGGGTGGAGGATGTGATGTTTCCCACCCGCACTGCCTGGGGTCTGCCCGTCAGGAAGTTCAGGATCCAGTCACAGAGGGCGCTGTTGAGCCCGAGGTCTCTGAGCTTGATGACCAGCTTGGAGGGCACAATGGTATTGAATGCTGAACTGTAATCAATGAACAGCATTCTCACATATGTGTTCCTCTGGTCCAGGTGTGAGAGGGCAGTGTGGATGGTGAGGGCTATGGCGTCGTCTTTGGACCTGTTTGCTCTGTAGGCAAACTGCAGGGGGTCCAGAGAGTCAGGGAGGGAGGAGGTGATGAAGGTTTTGACTAACCGCTCAAAGCACTTCATTATGATGGAAGTGAGTGCTACTGGGCGGTAGTCGTTGAGGCTGGTGATTTTTCTCTTTTTGGGGACAGGAACGATGGTGGAGTGTTTTAAACATGTGGGGACTACAGACTGCAGCAGGGACCTGTTGAAGATGTCTGTGAACACCTCTGCCAGCTGAACTGCACACACCCTGAGAACACGGCCAGGGATGCCATCAGGTCAAGGAGCCTTGTGTGGGTTAACCCTTTTAAAGGATTTGCACACATCTGCCCTGTTTAAAACAAAAGGGCAGGGCTCCTGGTCCTTCTGTGCCTCCACAGCCTGGCTGCTCTCAAATCGTGCAAAAAAACTGTTCAGCTCATCTGGGAGAGATGCGCATGCAGACACTCCTGCAGCACTCCCGGCTGCTCCTTTGTAGTCTGTCATTGTTCCTAGTCCCGCCCACATGTTCCGGGTGTTACGGCCTTTGAAGTCAGATTCCACCTTGTCTTTGTTTTGTCTCTTTGCTCTGCTGATTGCTCTCCGGAGTTCATACCTAGATTTCCTGAACTCCTCCAAATCTCCAGCTCTGTGCGCGATAGTGCGCGCTTTCAGCTTGCCACATCTGTACACCAGTTCTTGTTAATCATGATACACACACCGCCTCCCTTACTTTTCCCCGAATTAACTGTCCGGACCTGGCGGAAAATAGTGAATCCGTCAGGAACAATGGCGGAGTCCGGGATAGCGGTTTAGCCAAGTCTCGGTCAGAATGAACACGTTACAGTTCTTAATGTCCCGTTGAAAAGCAATCCGACTTCTGAGTTCATCTAGCTTATTTTCAATCGATTGAACATTAGCCAGAAGAATACTCGGAAGAGGGGGTCGGTTTCCTCGTTTTCTCAGTCTGACCAGCAGCCCGGCGCGGGACCCTCGCTTGGTCTTCTTCTTGCGTCTCTCAGGTAGGACAGCAACAGGTAGCCATCTCCATTGTGTGTCGGTGGGCTATTGTCCACAAGGTTTCTGATGTGAAGAAGTTCCTCTCTGCTATATTGTATAGCAGAGTTGGTGCGGTCGGCTTGCATGTTGCGAACCATGTTAAAAGCAGACGGCAAAAAGTAAATAAACACTCATAAAATACGAAAAAGGGCAAAGTTGGAGAGGAGCCAAAAGACAATGCGGCCATCTTCACCGGCGCATTTCAAAATCCTGATCTGACTATCACATATTAAAAAAATCCTGATCTGACTATCGCATATTAAATTACTACATTTAATGCCTTCACATGTTTGACAAATTAAGGGATTACAATTACTTACCAGCTTGATAATCGAGACTTGAGAAGCCTGTTAAACTTATTTTGTTGCTTTTACCACAATGTTCAGCAAAAGGTTATCTACAGCGGGTGATCAGGGTTGGCTTGCTGTGGGCATGAGTGATTTAAAGCCTGATGCAGTTGAACATTTTTATATTTTTAACAAGATCTCCTGCTGAGATCTCGGTAATGTCAACAGCGTGTCCTTTACCGCCTTTACTTAAGCAGGGGGAAAAAAAATGGAAGTGGTGAATTTAAAATCTTTTCACTCCTTCATGATTGGTGTCAAAACTCCTGGGCTCGGTTCAAGTGAGCTGGATTTTCTTTTCATTAATAATCACTTGTCTAAAAAGAATATATCAGGATTTCTAAATATAATAGGCTACATGGATGCAACACTTATTCTTATAAAAGGTCCAAGTGTGAATGAAAGATTGTGTGAACAGGAAGTCTTTTCACGGCATGTGCAAACACATTTCCATTTCAGAAAGAAAATAATCATTTTCTATTTTAAAGATGATAAATGATGCCATCCACATGATCACACATTTAATGGCCAGGGTCAAGGTTTCAGCTTTGTCAATTGACAATAGGACAATAATGGTATCCTCCTTGGACTTCATTTTACTCCAGTATTTTTTTTTTAAAACTCATATGTTTTCCAACTCGAGGTCACATTTTTATCTGCATTATTTTCATTTTATAATTTCACACTAGTGATGAAGATATGTATATGTCTGTCTGTCTATCTATCTATCTTATATGCATAGTGTGTTAACATAGCTGTTATTATACTTTGTACTGCATTAACATATTTATATCATATATACATTGGAGATTATGATCACAGTCATAACAAAAAATAATCAGCATTAACATGATGTTATTTTAGACTAACCAACCTTTAAAAGGAAGGTAAGAGAAGGATGCTTTGTTTGCATCTGCCCTTCATGACATCAACTATAAGCCTTTTTTCTGATCTGATGCCTCCATATAAAGTTTGGTTGGGTTAAAGTTTGGGGAATGTTGTGGTTTGGGTTACAATTACAACTTTGTTAAGTTTCAGGGACCATCATTATTATATTTGCAATAATAACCCAATTGATATGGTCAGAAAACACTCATGGTCACAAACCAACAATGACTGCAGTTGAACTTACGAACATACGACAGACTCTGTCATTAACGGTCTCTTATTAATCCCCAACAGAAATGACTCCTTAACTTTTTCGTTTAATGAGTTCAAGACTTGATCTAATGTTCTCTGTGGAACTGATTCTGCTATCATCATGAAAAAGCTAGCTGCGACTGCTTTTAAATTTTATATCTCGAGCAGAAACAGGTGAGTCAGAAAGTATTAAGAGATTAACTAAGATAACTTTTTTGTGGAGTGTTTTTATCTACTTTTACCTTCACAAAATATCAGAAAAACATCCTCCACCTTTGCCAGTTACCATGCTCTCATCTACTTTTCTCTTTGTCCCATATCTTTTTTTATTCCTCTCTGATCTCCTATTTTTTTCTCTATTCTGCTCCGTCATCCTCAGTTGTTATCTTTGTCTCTGACGCTTGCAGTCTCCATCCTTTTCCTACACAGATCACTTTCTTTCCATCTCTGCAAACCTTTTGTGTCCTCCACTGTCACTCTCTTTCTGTCTGCCTATCTTTCTGTCTCATCTTTGTTTGTGCTCTAATTCTGCCCACACTCGCTTTCCTTTCTTCTTTTCTCTTTCTTCGTTTATCCTCTCAACCCTCATCTACTCACACACTCTCCTCTCTCCACCCGTCCCCTCATGGGTTTTGGGTTTTTTATCACCTACAGTTTGTGTGCCATTTTGATAACTCAGTTCTTTGAAATCAACATTTTTGCACTAATTATAACTTTTAATCAACATTATTATTATTATTACACTTCAAGTGTTCATGTGCATTGACACCTTGCAATAAACCACGTCGTACAATTCAGATTCTACAACAGGAATATTTTTAGATAGCACTCTTACCTTTAGACCTCACGTCGAATACTAGCGCAGATTCAGGAGATAATAAAAGGTTTTTCATATTGGAATTTAGCATTTCTTTATCTCTTTCTTGTGCAATAAACCTGGCTGTGCTTTCATCCGTACTCCCCTGCTGCCCACTAGACCTTAAAATTACTTGATGCCATTTACTACCCTGCGTTTCATCACAGAAGATAAATGTCATACCCTAACACTATCATTTTGATTATGACTGTCTCATGCCAAGGCTGTAAAACATTTAAAATAATCATTTTTTGCTTACTTACTTCGTCTTTATACGTTTATTTTTCCACAAGTTTTATTTATTTTTGTAGGTTTGATTGCATATCTGTTTTTATTTCATCTGTATTGGAGAGAATGGATTTTGGTATTTTTTCTTTAGTTTGTTTTAATATAACAAGTTTGTTGAAGTAAAAAAGACAGTTTAACAGAAAATGTGGTAAAACTAAAAACGATTTGATTTGACAATAGGATGCTTTTTGTCACACCCATTAAGTGTTGTTATTAATCTTCTAATATATGTTTATTCTAGCATGAAGGCTTTTCACATTGTTGTTTAGTTCAATGAAGGGTTTGAACTAAACATCTGCTTCTATTTCCTCCTCCTTTAAACATCAATCCTCCCTCCAACTCTCCACCTCACTGCACTGCTTCTATCATCTGATTACTTTGCTCCTGGACTACAAAATGCTTTTCATTAAACTGGCCTTGGCGTTGCTTCCAGATATCGTCGTCTGCTTCCTAATGAAAAGAGACATTATGAATATGAAAATTGGTTTCATGGCTTCAAACCAAATGATATTAGACAGAGGTTCTGAGTGCGTGTTATGACCTTGTTCGTCAGCGAGTTTCTGTATTTTGCTGTTTATTCAGGACGGTATGTGGGTTTGTGCGGCTCCCTGCATGACTGGATACATCTTAGTGTTTCTGTTTTTTGGTGTGTTTCTGTTTTGAATGCAGGCTTCTATGTCTGTTCCAAGAGTTTGCTTCAGGGCTTCAGCCAGCAGGGATTCATCCATCAGCAGAATATGTTAAACACCCTCCACTGAGCATAGTCACTGTAAAGTAAGGAAGCTTCTCTCTGTTATATTTCCCCTGCGGCAAATCACATCCACCATTTTGTTGGGAAACTGCAAATTCACCCCTCTTTTTTCTGTTTAAAGGTCCCCTATTATACTGTTTTTCATCAATATATTATAGGTCTCACATACAAACATGTCTCTGAAGTGTTTGGCTCGAAATACCAAACAGATTTTGCAGCATCCCATAATCCCCTCTGTTTCAGCCCTGTTTCAAAAGTGCTGATTCTCTGTCTGTTACTTTAGATGAAAATAAGGAGCCACTCCCCACCCCTCTGCGAGATATTTGGTTAAAAAGAACAGAAAAGAGAGCTAATCTTTTTTCCTGAAACTTTCAGAATGTCTTTACACAGAAGGGACACATGTTTATGTCAACACAAGTGGATTTTGCATAATAGGTGACCTTTAATTATGAATTATTGAATGAATGTGTACTCTTTCTCTGTTTGTTTTTATTTATACCAGTCCAGAAAAGCACTTGGTGGGTCCATGAACCTACAGACACTTGAGCATACAATGACTACTCTTTAAGCTGTGTGTCCAGTATTTGCCGGGTTTCAATCTTAAATGACCTGTCTGAAGAAACTTGAATCAAAACAAAAGGACTGGAGTTTTGATTGAAGATGTTACAGTAAAGGGTATGACTCTTTACAGACAAGCAATTGAGTTATACAAATCACATTTTCATTCTTTTAATAATCCATGAATTACAAATGTACACATACACATCATGAAATTTGATAAGGAATATATTTTGAAGCAGAGAATATGATGCAAACACCCACACATCTCCTGTTATTTTGCACACACACATGGTTGTAACCAGGTGTTGAAGCCCCAGGGAACTACAGGAATCGTTACGGAGAATGCGCATCTAATTTGTATTTCTGAAGGGGTATTTGAACTGGGAGCAGCAGCTGGAGCTTGACTGATAATGACTGTAATTTGCTCTTTCACTGACAGGCCGATAAGGGCCCAATGTGCAACACACTATTTTGAGGCTTGCGCTGCCAGGAAGGCACCTTCAGAATACAAGCACACAGGAAAAGAAACACGCTTTCAAAAGCATAGAGATAAAAAGAAAAAAGCACATAACAAAATCCAGTGTAAAGACATAACAAACAGAGATTCATTTAACAAAGCACATTCAGGCAGCTGCCATGCTTTCAAACTTTACATTACTGTAACACCTTCTGTGTACACACACATATACACATACAACAGCATAGTTGCCTTGGTGACAGATTTTGCCACATCTCTTAGCTACCTCACACTCTTTTTCAATCTCTAGTCATTCACAGTTTTGCTGGTTTTGTGCCATCTTTTTCTCTTGAAAAACATATCAAATCACGTTGACATTTTGAAGCAAAGAACTCATTTTCAAACATGAAGACACTGAGGGATTTGGTAGATTCTCTGAGGCTGTTTTCTTTCTGGGAGAACTGTTTCTGTCTAGAAGTTCCAAGAGAAAAATAAATTACACCCTGGTGACGCTTTCTTTTATTTGAAAAAACTAAATTGAACTAAACTGAAGGTTTTGGTGGCATTATTCTACCGAGTGCTTCTTTGTATTCCAACATGCTGGTAATGTAATCTTTTTTTTTCTGTCAGGAAGCACAAACTGTGTCTTGTTTTCTGGAAAATTCTTGAGCAATTCACATGATTACAGTCAAAACATCCCCAATGGCTGTTTTTCCCCTCAAAGTGAGAGCAGAGTAAATGTAAAAATCCACAAACACCTGTCGAAACCTCTCCTCTTTTCATGCACGTTGTCCAAAGGAAAAGCCAATTACTGACTTCAGGTGTTCAGTTTTACAGAAATATCCATTCAGCTCTACTCTATTCAGGCTTTAAAAGAACCTGTCAACCCTTTGTCAGTTATTTCTCTGTTATATGCCGAATACGTCAAAAATGATCGTTAAGGTTATTTCTTTTTGGTAAAATACAACTTAACCAACAGCTCTTAGCAACAAGCAGAGCAGAAGGTGTCTTTTTATTTCATTTGTCAAACTTTCTCACATATGGAAGCCCATTTCCGCCACTTAAAAAAAATTAAATCCCCATGAAAAGTCATAATTATGAGATAAAAAAGTCGAAATTATGAGATAAAGTCATAATTATGAGATAAAAAGTCATAATTATGAGATAGAAAAGTCGAAATTATGAGATAAAAAGTCATAATTATGAGATAAAAAGTCGAAATTATGGGATAAAAAGTCATAATTATGAGATAAAAAGTCGAAATTATGAGATAAAAAGTCATAATTATGAGATAAAAAGTCGAAATTATGAGATAAGAAGTGCGCATGCGCTGCAGTGGCGCTGTCTTCAAAGGTCCCTTCATCACCTTGCTGCTCTCCACCATGCAAACGGCATCTAGTCCTAAATAAGGTAACTATTACAGGTGACTTTTGTAAATGTTAGATGTTACATATAGCCTATATTGCAGCTAAACTACAACAATGCAGTTCATAGCTTTGACATTACCTGTTATGAACTATAATATATATGCCTATAGTTTTGTGGTAATGTTCACAGGAGGAAACAGGGTCTCCCAGGGCCGAAGCAACAAGCTTCAGGTTCAATAATATTGAAATGACTGGAGAGAGGCGAGCTCTTCTTTGGAGGCCGTTGCATTTATTTAGTTCTTCTTGTTACACAAAATACTTCACAGACCTATATTTTCTGCTGCTTCGTTTTACATCCAGAAACATAAAAACGCTCGCTCACTCTCGCTTGCTCTACCATGCACACACACACACACATGCACGCGCCACACCCCTCTCTCTCTCTCTCTTATAAGGGATAGCGATCTCACTCTGCATGACCCTAATATCATAACACATGGATATCTCGGCTACTTGGCAAATCTAGAACTTATTCAGGCTCTTGATAATGCGGGCAGGAGTGTGTTAGTAATATACGAGTTAGAGTAAGAGGAGAGAGTGAGGAAGTGTGGAAGAGGGAGTAAGCAAGAGAGGAGATGAGGAGGAGGAATAGGAAGAGAGGAGGAGAAGGAGGCAGAGGAGGAGAGGAGTAGGAGAGGAGGGACCAATTAGAACAAATGTTGCATTTTTCCTTATATTAAATATAGTCTTAATCACAACTAAAGTTTAGCTTATAGGTAACTTATGTTCATGAAAGAGGGAAAAGCCTAATGGGAATGTTATAACATGTCTGAAAATAGTCAACTGTTAGTTTGCATGCAACACAACGTTTGCTGTCGAGATTTGCCTTTAAACTGAAACTGTTCTTCTTATCGTGATATGATACAGGACATGCTCAGTGACTCAGCCATCAAAGAGCTGCTTGGAAACAATTATATCCAGTCAAAATGAAAACAGCAATTTTGTATGCTATTTGTTTAAATAATTGAATAAATAATTCTATTAATACATGTGTGTATTTTGCATTTGTATCCTGTTTTTACACATAGTCAATCTAAGGGCAACACATGACTTTGTTTGTGTGTACATAAAAATATATGTACTGAGAATATTTGGTACATCTTTGACGTGTCTCAAACAGCTACAATTATATTTTCATTCATCACAGGTTAAAGTATATTATAATTCTGACAATTGCAATCAGTATATATATTTCAATTTGTCCTGGAATGAAACAGGAAACAAATACACATTTCTGAAATATAAATTGTGACACTGCCCCAGGAAAGTTATGATCCAGTTCATTGTTCATCAGTTGTCTGAGTGCGATATACAGGTTAACAGTTTCAAACACATCATTTGTTAATTTCAGATTATACTCTGACATTAGATCCACACAGATATGGAACACATCTTCATCACATGGGAAGTCCTCGAACACACACTCATCAAGGCAGACTTGAACTTTCTCCAGGTCCACGTGGTGCAAACAATCTCTGCCTCCATACAGATGAGGGACTGCATGCAATATGGAGGGACGTCCATGGGGTGATCGTGAGTTATGGACTTGACGGACTCTGTGATTGTTCCAAGTCAATACAACCTCATTAAGTTCTTCCTAGGAGGCAAATAATATTCAGTCAAATAGAATGTATAAAAATACTGGGCAGTGGTGATTACTGCCTTAGTCAAGTAGTCCTGACCCATGGTTTGTTATATTTGTGAGATTTGTCTTCTAGTTGTACTATGGTAGGTTGGCACAATCATATTAATACCTGTAAAATGTAAATTGCAGCAGTGCAACTAATGTTATATCTTAACAGCTATAAAAATGTGGTGGATAAACCCGAAAATAAAAATTCTTAAATCCTTACTTATTTGACACAGCTACTCTGAATACCCACATTTTTTTGTTAGCCAGAAACAATAACTTATTATTCACTCTCTCCACGGAAAACAGGCAATTTCTATTTTACACATGGTCATTTGTGGCTCTTTAAAAATATTCACCACATTCAAAATGTATTTATTTCATAATGTGACAAGTACCTGTATTATTTGTAGAAAGCAGAACAGGATCAAGGACTTGTCCAAGAAGTTGTCTGAGAAGTAGCCATCTACACTCAGTTTGTCAAAAAGGTCCATCCAAAACTGGACACACTCACTTCGCAAGGTCAGCCACCATCGTTCAATAGTGCTTGGACCAAAGGTTACATTGTCTGTTTCAGCTTGGTTCTCAGAAAAATGCAAAAACTGCTGCATTTCAGCCATATGGCCATTTTCTGTTCCTAAATCAAGTCTGAGTCTGGCAGGGCACCCACCAGCATTGATAACAGCATCCATAAAGTAGCCAGCGATGATCTTCGGGTCTTTGTTTGTTTTGTAAGCTTCAAGCCATATCATCTTTCTGGAAAACCCGTCAATGCATCCACTGATTGCAATTCCAAATGGCTTAAGCTTGTCGTAACCATCAATGTGCCATACATAGTTTGGACCACAGCTGTGGTAGATGCGCCTTTGCAGTCTGTTTCTTGACCTCAGATCAACACCTTCACCATCCAATAACTGTAACAGTATTCGCACTGTTTCTCTGTCAGTCACAATTCCATGTAACCAACATTTTTGGTGTATCCATCTGTAACCATGACACTGACCAGATGTTTCCAGTTGCTGTTCAATGAAGGTTGCCACCTCAGCCACATCGGTTTTATTCTTTCGACGCCAGAGCTGCTTCTTGCTTAAAATCCTTTCAAGGGTGCGTTTGCTTAGTACAACTCCATGTGAATCAGCAAGCAAATTAAGTAATTCATCTGTTGTAAATCCACGTTTAAAGTAGTCCTCAATGTACTCACAATCCATTTCCGTGTCAAGATAAATAGGAGAACTCGAGCCAAAGAGCTGCTAGTTTGTCTGTTGTGACAAAGTAGGCCTATCTCATAATTATGACTTTTTATCTCATTATTATGACTTTTTATCTCATAATTTCGACTTTCTTATCTCATAATTATGACTTTTTATCTCATAATTTCGACTTTCTTATCTCATAATTATGACTTTTTATCTCATAATTTCGACTTTTTATCTCATAATTATGACTTTTCATGGGGATTTTATTTTTTTTAAGTGGCGGAAATGGGCTTCCATACTCACACTCTCCAACCTTTGCATTAGTTTTTCCAGGACCGGCCCTAGACTTTTGGGGGCCCTAAGCAAGATTTTGTTCGGGGGCCCCCCTCACTCTAGCGCGTTCTCACTACACACAACACGGAACCAACTTTTGTCTTATGATGTTAGTATGAGCACACATATTGTACAAATAAGCATGTAAACACTAAAGTGGGACCTGAGAACAGCAGCACAGTCTTTAAATTGACTACAAATAACTACCTAGGCTATAACTAATGACTATATAAACTCAGTGAACAGAAATATAGAAACTCCTTAGTCCTCAGTGACATATGTTTTGTTGTTGTGGCTCTGAGTCTGTACTCCAGCACATTAGATTTGAAATGAAACAAGGACTATGAGGTTAAAGTGCAGACTGTGACCAAGTATTAAATATGACTACTTTGTTGAAGTGTATGTTAATTTGTCCAATATTACATTTGATCCCCCATTTTAGGGGATCAAAAGTACTCTGACAAATGAACATAAACTTGAATAAAGTAGTCATATCAGATAGCACTGATGAACTGACAGTACAGAATAAAAAGACTGACAAAGTGACCATCACTGTTCAAAGATAAATATTTTTAATAAAAAACACTCAACACTAAATAGAATATATAAATAGATCCAAAAATACCTTTAAAGGATTGAATAATATGTGCAAAACAAACTGCTTAACAATAAAATGAAATGTAAAAAAACAAATGCAAATACAAATGTTCCTCTCGTACATACTGTCAGAATTGTTCTCTTCTTGCTTTCCTGGAGGCAAAGTCATTGATGACCGGATCATAGGAGATCTGGCTGCCAATCTGGTGGTTTATGCTGATTATTGCCATTCCACTCAGGCGATCCTGGGCCATGGAGGACCTCAAGTATGTTTTTATCAGTTTGAGCTTCGAGAAGCTTCTCTCTGCGGACGCCACTGTCACTGGAAGGGTACAGGCTATTCTCAGCGCTATCCAAAGATTTGGATAGATCTCACACAGCTCATTTTCATTTAAGAAGGTGAGCATCTCCAATGTGGTCATATCTTCTTTGGGAAGCTCTGGAAGGCTTTGCATCTCCATGGCTAGCTCTCTCCAGTCAACGTCTGCCTCTTCGCCACAGGTCAATGTTTTTCCCAGCAGGGCACATTGGTCTGTAAGTGACTCGTCATCCAGATTATGGAAGTTCTGAAGCACTCCAAACTTGTCTCTTACTTCCCCCAGGGACTTGAATCTGTCCTCCAAAGACTGGATGTCACAGTCCACCACAACATTAAAGAATCCTGTTTCCAGTCTCGTCATGGCATCAGCCACTGCCTCGTCAGCTGCCTCGTAGGCAAAATGCTCTTTTTGCTCCGCAGCCTCTTTTCTTTCAGCACTGCCTCAACATTCATATTTCCACAGAGCTCTTTTGCTGTGGCCTGAGCATCTGTGAACCCAGTGGCCCTGTAGGTTACCAGCGATGCTTTGGTTTTGTCTAAGAGACTGACCGCAACATCCAGCTGCATGTTGACAGACTGAAGGAGCTTGCTAACTGTATTGATCTTTGACAGAATATCATACCAGACAACAGTGCAGATTTGGAATCTAAATGATCCAATTTCTTCTGCCAGGGATGGGCCTCAATTCTGACCATGAGATCATTTGCGTTTTCCCTCACCTCTAGCAAAGCCTCCATGACCTTATCCGTTTGGTAGCGCAACGGCTCGATGCTATTCACTCTGCTCTCCCACCGCGTCTCACTCCAGGACTTAATACACCTTACATTCATAATTTCAGCGGAGGGAGGGGAAGCGGCGCTGCGGAACAGTAGAGTGGCGAGTGAGAGCTGTCATCTTCCCTTCACAAGCTTCACAAATGCCTGTAGCTAATGAGATTGAATCAGTGTTCGAATTACCCATTTGCTTTCGGGGGAGCCCTATTTATTTATTTTATTGGCAATCATATAGGCAGACCTGAAAGATGTATATGTTTCCTGCATTAGATCAACATTGATCGCCAATAGCTTGTTTGGTAGGACATCTCTTTTTCTCCTCTCCGAAATCTCGATCGCTTTTTCGTTTGCCTGGCTCTTATGGTGATTATAAATCTTTTTCCGCAGGTTATTCTGTTGATCACTGCTGACTTTTCCCTGAATCCTTTCTTGTGAAAGGTGCACTCCGGTGGATTTTTCTGCGAGCGGCAGAGAGATCAATATACTTTTTGCCTCTTTGCAAATCTCATATCCACATTTTTTTTTTGTTATGAAAAGCCATGGATAGCTTTCATTCCACTCACTCCATCTTTTCTGTGTCCAGTTAAAAGGCAGGCCATCATGGGCATCGTCAGGTTCGCTAGTGCAGGTGGCGCCGGCGGCTGTGGCCGTTGTTGAAGCCTCTTCAGGCTCCGCATCGGCAGGCCTCTCCCTCGGTGTGGAGCTGTCAAACGCGACCCTAACGCCGCTTACATCCAGCCAACTAAAAGTTGTTCCGTTCACGTTGTCATTTTTAGAATCCTTCGCTTCTTTGCTTGTGAATCCAAAAGCTGCGAGGCTTGGCTGTTTTCGTTTCGCCATATTTTTTATGAACATTTCAAATACGCCGCCGGCATCGCCGCCTTAACCATAGCAACGTAAGTAGCGTAAAGAATGCAGCACCGCCACGTACAGATGGCAACACCCAGAAATATTCACAAATATAAAACAAATATTCAGAAACTGTAATGAACAATGACTATTATTTATTTCAAGAACTTTTATTTACAGAAACTCAACATTTCTAATCTGTGTGACACAAATATGCGGCTCCCCCTATTTATCTCAAAGTCGGCCTTCAGGGGAGCTCCCTCCCTCTTCGGGGGAGCCAAGCTCCCCCTGGCTCCCCCCCATTTCGAACACTGGATTGAATATAACAATCAAAAATAACAAAATATACACAGCTAGATCAGATCGCGTTTTAGATGCGACTTTAGAGTAGAGTGGAATTATTGAAACGGGATTTGTACAGTGTTCCGGCGGCATCCGCTGCTGCGAAAATGTGGGGCAGGGCTGAAAAGTGGGGGGGCCAATGGCCCCCTGGCCCCCCCGCTTCCGGCGCCCTTGTAGTGGTGGTGCGCCCTGCAAGCACTGCACTCATTGGCGCTACTGCTGGCAGGGTGTTGCAGTGCAACAATAAACCTGCGCATCAAAACACGTGTTAAAATAAAAATAAAACAGCCTAAATAACTTAAAATATATAATATTAATAGGTTTTAACACGGCAACGGTGTACTGAGATAAAAAAATATTTTAAAAAAAAATATTTAAAAAAAATATTTTTAAAAATATATTATATTTTTTTTGCTAGGGGGCCCCTCAGTGGCTGCGGGGCCCTAAGCGGCCGCTTATGTCGCTTAATGGGTCGGGCCGGCCCTGAGTTTTTCATTAGAGATGTTTACCGTTCTGTCACTTTTAGCTTTCCCCAATTTACAGAGTCACGCAGTGTCTACACGCAGTTTTTAGGGGTAAATTATTTGTTTGAATTGTATCTTTCAACAAAAAATTAAACACAACAAAATGATACCAAAGTGCTTATGACAGACACAAATGAATGAATTATTGTCAAGTCAAATAAGTAACTACAAGGGTTATTACTACATGAAGGTTTAGATAACTATGACTTCCATTTTAGCCACAAAACACAAAAAACTCTCTGTTCCAGTAATGTGTTTTGGAGGAGTGAATTCCCCTGCATGACGCCGATAATATGTTTGTGAGAATACCAACAAAAGCCTCCCAACAGGGAGATAAATGCCAACAAAGCAGAAGAAAGCACAGTATTCACTTTGCATTTTGCTTTTATCTTGGATTCCCCATTTAAATTGCCGTGATGCTGCAGGAGATTTTGTCCGTCTTCGCTTTTCACATGTAGCGTCGAGCTTGTGTATGTGGGGCTCAGATTAAGTTTGCAAGTAATTTATTCCTTCACGAACCATCACAATGGGAATCTTGTCCCCAGACTACCGCTACATTTCTAAAGCTGAGTTTGTTAGACAAATAGTCAGCAAAGGCTCTGATCTTTATGAACTCCTGTGAAAGTTTTTGAAGTTCACTTGCCAGGGTTTACTGTCACATGTCAGAAAAAAGGGAGTTTCAACCGCTCAGAACTATCTCTAACTGTATGTCAGCTTTAAGTTTGACAACAGAAGGAAGACTCTAACTAAAGAAGAAGAACATGGAAACAATAACAGTTATATCTCATAATAATCAGGAAAACAGGTGTGAATTTTATATTTGTGAATAATTCAGATCACTTTATAAAACTATTTTGTCACGCTAGACTCAATGTTCAAAGTAAAAGTGTGTAAAAAAATATGGATGGAAAGAAAAAGACATAATGTAGATTTTTTTCAAAAATGTTATAGAATTTTTTTGTCCTGAATATGCCTGAAAAAAATTACATATAATGTTTTCGAAAATCTGGCACTGAAAAACAAAAAGTATTTAAATCCAAATGAGGGACATTTATTTTAGTGTTAAAAACCTTAACTGTCCGTAATTTCTCCATTATTTGTGCCTTGGTTCTTTTATTCACAAATTAACATGAATTTTACATTCCAATTGATTCCTGTTTTGCATAAAGAGACTATTTTAACATCTCTTGTAACTCTTAACTCTTCTTTCTTAACTTTTCTCTATCTCTTAGATACATAGGAAATATATGTTATCACTTCTCCTGTTATATCCTCTACTGTTGAACCTTTACCAGCTGTCTATAATCATATAGTATATAGTTATAATAACAATAACAATAATAATTAATAATAATAATAATGATAATTATTTATAATTATTTATGGATTATAGATTATAAATAAATGATTTAGGGACAAGGGGGTGAGATTACATAAATTATACTTCTTCTCACTCCTTTTCGAACAATAGATGGCCGACTGTTTATGTTGCTAATGCTGTTGTTGTTGTGTTGTTGTTGTTGTTGTTGTAAATGTCACTTTGTTTTGTTTTCTCTTACATGACTATGCACTGCAACATTTCTTTGTTTTTTGTAATTATTTATTGTACTTGTTCGAAATAAAATGTATCAATCAATCAATCAATCAATCAATCAATCAATCAATCAATCAATCAATCAATCAATCAATCAATCAATCAATCGATCAATCGATCTACAGCTTTATAACTATAATAATCTACCTTGTAGTTTGAATCTCAGCTTGGGAAACATGTTCATATTTTGATGGAAATAGCATCATCTTCTCTTGCAGATAACAGCCAGCCTATGTGGTTTATCTCCACTAGCACAGCGAAACAGCTGGTTGTTAAATGGAGAATTAAACCTTGGCATTTTTTCTACCGACAAGAGGGGAGCACAAGTTCAAAAACCCACAGCATGCCGGGAAGAACGCCTTCGTGTTTGAGAGATAATAGTTTTTACAGCTGTGTGGTTGTCATTTATAGAGCAACAAAACGTCCGCTGCTTAAACACAGAATCACATACCCATCTGCAGAGGAAGGAGGTCCGCTTAACCCTTGTTAGAGCTGTTGACATAGAGAAACATGTGTGTATGGTAGGGGAACAGCAAGAGACAATTGATTGATCACAAAAAGTGTGTGTGTGTGTGTGTGTGTGTGTGTGTGTGTGTGTGTGTCCAACTGATAGAGACACCAGAGGCCTGTACTACGAAGCCGGTTCAACCTAACCTGGATATGTTTGAGTTAGCCGGTTGGCCTAATCCAAAACATACGCGCTCTCGCTAAGCGGTCCTAAGACGCGGGTTATCAAGTGGATCGCTCAAGCCAGCCGTGCCCTATCTAGTTAGGTGCGCGTTCACATGAAAGGGGTGGTATTTGGAGCATTCGACCAATCACAAACATGGACAAGCGTACTGACAGCGCAGCGCGTCGTACTTCCTGAATGAAAAGTCAACTATAATATTAGACAAATATGAAGACGTCAAACTTTAAACATCCATGACTTAAACACTTTATCCAGGATAAAAGCCACATAGCTGCACCTGCAAGGTGAATACAGCTGGTAAAAGAAAAAGTGTTTGAATGCGTACATTAACAGGTTTATGATATCACTGCCCCGTCTAAGACACGAGTGGATCTGACTTTAATTACATTTGACTCAAGTGTTTCGTCAACTTAATGTGTTGCTTAAAATAAAACTTCTGCATACAGTATGTGACACTGTAAGTGTTGCACGGCCAGATACGGCTCAAGAAGCTGACTCAGATAAGGAAATATATGATACATTATGATGTGATATGATGTGATATGAATGATAAGGGGACACATCGACGTCTGCACTCACAGTGCCGCGGACTGTACGTAATGTTACTTTGTTCCAGTTACTTATGTTGTGGCAGATATTTAAGTAAGCTTTCTTAACGCTAATGTTATAATAGTCAGATTGCTCTGTAGATGGGAGGTGATATTCTATTAATGTTCACGTTCACACAGTCGGTGATTTTTGCCGGCCGTCTTTCCTGCAACGGCAGTTTAAACTGTATTTCCTTTCTCCTGTAATATGACTTGATCGCTTTAAACTCCGCACACTGAGCTCTGATTGGCCAGCAGGCAGTGCTTTCACTGACTTGATCTCTTAGCCTGCAACCTAACCTGCTCCGGACCAGGTTAGCCGCTCAGCATAAGTTACCATGGAGATCTAGCCCGCTAAAAAGAGAACCAGCGTCGTAGGACCGGAAACCCCGAGTTTTCCCTGAAGTTAGCCCGCTAAGCGAAAATCTGGCTTCGTAGTACAGGCCTCAGCAGTAAATGGGATAAATATGGGAAACTGTTTCTGTGAAACCAAAGAGGAAAGAGGATCAATCAAAATGTACTTTGTTTGTGTGTGTAGAGATGTCTTACCTGACCTTTGTCTCCACATTGTCCATGCTTGTTAACACGAACAAGCATTATGTATTTTTTCCAATTAAAGCCAAAACATTCTTAATCGATTTTTTCCGCTTATTTATCTGTTCCTTTATCCCTCTGCCTCTCTACTCTCCCTTTGTTACCTTGTCTTTATTTATAGTTCTTATAATGAGACAATACATTAATAGATGATTATGATGATGATAATAGATAATTACGAGGTAGAGTGGTCGTCCACCAATTTGAAGGTTGTTCGATCCCCAGCAGTAAACATAATTTACACTTAATTGCTCCTAAAAGAGAATAGTGTGTGAATGTGTGTGAATGTTAGTTTCCCCTAGCAGGTGGCACATCATATGCCAGCCTCTGCCTCAGTGTAAATGTGTGTAAATGGGTAAATGCTGAATGGGATATGAAAAAGCTATTGTGAGGGTCTTAAAAACTGGAAAAGCGCAGTATAAATGCTGTCCATTTAGCAAATATTACTATGGTTTTTTCTCTGCTGTTTGTTCATATTGTACAGTGCTTCAAGTCAGATTTACTAAACTCTCTTATCTCCACAGACATATCATCATACATTGCTTGTTCCAATCTGATTATAACCTCCTTTTCATGAGTCGGTGCATACGTTTGGGGATCATTCGCACATCATCAACACCCCAACATTTCTTTTTCAGCCAGTTTAATTCACAAAACTTGTTACCAAAGTATAGCTGTGATGACAATTGAACAACTGCAATACTGCGAGACAATGTAATATTAGACCTGTTTCCTTCTCAGAGAATTATACAAGCTCACTTTAATACAGCTTTTGTATCAGACCTACATTTGATTTATCATTTTTATCATGTCCTTCGAACCGAAGATCAGCTTAAATCCTGGAGCGCTGCGGTTCACCACATTTTAAAGTTGTAACAGCTCTTTAAACTGTGGCGACTTTGGTTCGTCACATCTCTGGTTGGGTGCAGCTACTTTGCCCAAGTGAGTCACCACATAAGCCTCAGTTAAAGCCCATTTGTGCTGCCTATTGCCTCCCTCCTTTCATCTCTTCCAGACTAGTCTGACTTTCTCCCTGTACCATCAACTACCATCATTTCTTCCTTTCTTTTTGCATCACCCGGGCTTTTAGATGACAGAAGCTGGAGAGCAGATGACAAGAAAGCAGCGGTAAACCAGTCTGAGTGGCCAAATGGGAACGCCTCGGCATCCATCGGTCTGTCTGACAATTCAAATCCAGTGGCTCCATGTTGTTTTCCTGTTAGTCATCTCAATGTCAAGAGAAACCCACCCTATCTTTTTCCTTCGTCACCCTCCTTCCTCACTTTGTGTTTCTCAGTCATAAACAACTTTTGCAAAGAAAGAGACACTTTTTTAATTAATAAATAACACCAATGTTCAACCTTGCCTTGAGAGCTTTTGTGTTTTTGGAGAAGATTGTATGCTTTAGCTCTTACTTTGTTATACACAGAGGTCACCAAATGCCTGCATTACATAAACACATTCCCTCAGTGTTTTATTTAAACCAGGAGAGTCATTCATTTAAAAAAAGAATTTTGTACTGAGAAGATTTAACGTTTTTAATTAAAGGCCGAAACATACTGTATGTGATCAAATAACTGCAAAGCAATGCAATAGATTTCACTCCAATAACATTCACATGGAGATATTTTTGGCACTGACAGTTTTCTCGTCCAGGCAACAACATAACAAGCTGATAATGAGGTAAGAGCCTTCTTTGATAGAAATAGATTGGCGAGGTAACGAGTCCTAAAACCCGGAAAAGACTTAGGATTGTATTACTTCCTGTTCACTTGTCTTGAAGTCGATGTTTAAAAAAAAAAGCACAAGCTTAGATATTTTCAATTTTTGTTGTACGACATAAAATATGTCAGTAAATATCCCACTCGTGAATCTGATGTAGTTTATTTATTTATGTTAGCTTTTTATTTCTGCCGATTGCATTGCTTCCCAACAATGAAAATATCTCAACCAATATTGGAGGGACTGCTTTGTCATTTTGTACAGCCATTCATGAGGATGGCTTCTAACTGACTTAATTGACCTGTATTGAGTATGTTTTCCCCTTAGTACCAGCATGACGTTGACACTTAGGCACTGGGTGCAATGTATGGACTAATGTCAGGTGACCATAGCAACCTTTTTCATTCATCTTTTGTCTCCTGCTTGGCTGTCGTCTTAATCATTGAAACACAAGATGTAAATTGAAAGTCTTTTGTTCTGCTTCTGATGTATTTCTCTGTTATGTAAACTTATCATCCGTTAAGTCATTACACATGTACATCATTTCTAGATCAATTGCGTGGGAAGGATTTATGTAGAGTGCTTCTTTATAATGAAAGGCAGTTTTAGCACATTTATTATTTTCATAACATCAGCGGCACATCTTAATGCTTCCCATAAAAACACATTAAGTCTTCAAGGCTACAGACCCTGTAGATCTCTATCTGCAAACAACTTACACCCACTCCAATGAAATGATTGACAGCACCCAATTAATAATACATCTTATGTGATAGGTTGGCAGCATTACACTTTGGCTGCAAGCTTAAAGATCCTCAGAGAAAGAAAAATATGGCCTAATAAAAAACATGTGCTAAAGCTGGCGTCAAAATTAAAGTGAAAACATTTCATCCCACTACAGCTCTTCTACTCTGACATTGCTATAAGCAGTGTCAAATTCCTAAGAAAACCTTGAAGATTGAAAAAAGGCTTAAGCCCCTGTCACACTGTCCCGAAATTGACACCAGATGGACACACAAATATGGAATTGTGAATTTCGCACGAAGGTGGCCCCGAACCACACACGAAGGCAACATTTACATTACTTTTAAGACATACAACTGCAACGAAAGTAATAAAAACAATTATTTAAAGTACTATGATACTGTACTGATATTTTCAGATATTTTGTTCTTTACTTTCTCCGTCTTTATATGTAGAAGATATTAGTTTTCTCCGTCATGTTGTTTCCATAGCAACAACAATTCCTGTCAACTGGCAAAACAGGAAGTTAACCTAAATTACATTTAAGACATACAACTGCAACGGAAGTAACAAAAACAATGTACTATCCTTTTCAGTTTCACAGAACACAAATTGGGTTATTTACATAATATGTTTACATGATTTTGTTGTGCAATAAAACAACCAGATGGACACACGATAAAGGAAATGTTCAAATTGGCTCTGATCGTAACAACATCGGGCCATTCGTGAGGGCATCTTAAGCCATCGTTTGACCGCCGGTGGAGTTTCTCAGGCTCCGGCAGCAACTTCGGGAGCGGTGGCAAAATCTTTGGCATGCCAAAAAATTGCCGAAGAACCTTGCGAACGTTCATTTTCGTGTTGAATTTGTGTGTCCATTTTGCCCTTCGTAAGGCACCCGTGAGGGCATCTTGTCAAATCGTGTCATCGTCGTCTGATCATCCGTGCCATCGGGCATTTTTCGCCCCGATGTTGTTACGATCAGAGCCGAATTTGAACATTTCCTTTATCGTGTGTCCATCTGGTGTCAATTTCGGGACAGTGTGACAGGGGCTTTATTGAAAACATGCTTGCCGCCTTTGTCGTTCAAATGCTCAGTGACCTTTGACCTGAGACATCCTTTCAGTTGCTACAGTAATGGAGCCTCTGGGTATTTTCGACACAGTTCAATACACCTCAATGTCTGACTTCCCCCTGTCAGTAACCATATGTTCAGACAATGATCCTATAAAGGTTCAGTTCATTCAGCTAAATGTTTTCTCTCTTCTTTCCCTTTGTTCGCTCTTCTGATTATGGTCTGTCTATCGGTTTGTTGTCAGTCTCATTCATGCATTTAGAGCGTCTGTCATCATATTGCAAGGTCAGATATCTTAAATATCTTAAATCAAAATAAATGAATTGCTTTGTCAGTGCCTCGCAGGATACGTCACTCTATTGCTCTATTGATATTACATACGTCATAAAATATTCCCTGTTTGCAAATTATTTGAAGATTTACATAACTTCTATGTTTGCCTGAACAACAGGATCACCACTTCCTCACTGGGGATGCTTTCCCATCCATATGCTGTCATTTCTGACCTGGACTTCTGCAAGTCCAGAATACATCTGTACCTTAAAACCCAATCTCTTATCTCCTTTTACTTGCTAATAAAAACAGCTAAAAGCTCATTGATATTACAGTATTCACATACATAACTAACCAAGACAGAATAGCAAAACACTTTTAATAAAACAGCGACATTTGATCCATCCTTTTAGATATTAGATTTAACATGTTCAATTAAAAATAATGAAATGAATATGACAAATTCAATTGATTAAAAGGGGACTATTAAATGTTGATGTTTGACAATAATGAGAAGTGGCATTTAAATACATGACATAAAGAAAGTAATATAATGTCTAATAGAGCATATAGGAATAGGAATAGGAATTTTACATCTAATGGTTGGAAGAATGATTAAATCATGAGACGATATTTCAGTGGCAACTAATCTTATGATCACATGTCTCTCATGTCCAAAGATGAAGGAAAACACTTGTGAGCAACCGGTTTATTTATATCCTATGTCACTTGTTTTCCGTCAAATGCTTAATTTCACTTGACATGGGTTAACATCGGTTTGTTGAATCAATATTTAGTGACGGCTAAGCACGTCCCTCTTCATCATGGTACAACATCAGAGTTTTCCTCAATGATTTCATTCATGTGAAATATAATATATAAGTGGATGTGAGAAAAAAAGATGCAAGATGTTGAAATCAACTGAACATACAATCAAATCTACTGTCAACACAATAAAACAATGGCGTCTGGAAATTAACAATATCAGTAATGCAAGGGTGCTGTGGTGATGTTGAAGGGGCAAACCGCAACAAAATAATGCAAGGTGGAGGTCAGTTGTTTATAAGATCAGGATTCACCCTATATTGGCCAAATGTGAGTTTAATTAGCTAACAATCAACCAGTGTCAAGCTAATTGACAGTGAATGCACAGCAAGGCAGCTGAACGTGCATATTTGAAATGTTTGTTTACAATGGTATATCATTGATAATGCCATTTTCAGTCTGCTCTGATGGTTAGCTGTCTGGCTCTGTTATTGGGCAACTGCTAAGAGGGATTTTAGCCTTTGCAGACCATTTACATGCACACAAACCTAATACACACACTACAGGAATAGCAACACCCCCAAAATTATAATTAGGCCCACTTTAACAGTGAAATGTAATCGTGCTAATATAATGATTTCCACACACAATACACAGTCTCTACATTCTGCTGCAGGCTCTGTCAGATATGATGTTGAGGATCCTGTGTATTCATTATTTAATGGAACCTTTTTCATGCAAACATCATTAAGTATTTACAATAACCCAGATAGGCTTCTCACACACCACAGCTCTCTTTCACTGTGACGTGTGTATAAACATCTCTCTGAACATCACACTTCACACACTGGATTAATTTGTCAAAAGAAAGGAATTCAAAGCTGGGATCTTCTTTTATAAGGAGCTTTTGTCAATGCATTTATTTTTCACAAGAATTTGCTAGTTTGATCCTATTTTACATGACTGTTTGTGTTTTTTTGTTAGAAACCAGACTTTTTTTTTATGAAACACCAAAGCACATAAAGTTTAACAAACACTGGAGATCACACAATAAAATCAATAAAACTCCTTTTCCCTTTATCTTTATTTGGCAGCGGTTTAGATGCTGCATGAGTACGCCGCCAAGTTTCTCACAGTGTATGCAAATATTCTGAGACATTTTCATAAAACTTCTAGGGATCTTGTATTAGAGTTAGACCAAGGTTTTTAATGGTTCCACTTCATTGTATTTGCAGTTTGGTTGGCTGTTTCAAAGTCTTTACATATTCTGTATTGCTATATCAGTATTCCCCAAAGGATTAATTAATTTCAACGGGTTTGTTTTCATTCTAATAAAACACTGTTTTTGACATGGGCCCGGATTAAAACAGGGGAATATAATGGATATAACCATAAAGTTGAACACATTTTCTGTATTAAAGGTCCCCTATTATACTCTTTTTCATCGATATATTACAGGTCTCGGATATATACAAACATGTCTCTGAAGTGTTTGGCTCGAAATACCAAACAGATCATTGTAGCATCCCATAATCCCCTCTGTTTCAGCCCTGTTTCAAAAGTGAGGATTCTCTGTCTGTTACTTTAGATGAAAATAAGGAGCCACTCCCCACGCCCCTCTGATAGGGCTTTCACACCAACGCGATTCCCGTTCTAGCTCCGTGCTAGAGCTTTTCTGGTTCAGAACCGGTTTTTCTTTTCAGCCCCCATTTTGTTCACACCGCCCAGAGCCCGACTGGTGCTGCCGCTGCTGCATCATGACTCATGACGTCACCGTTTACGTTGCTGATTTTCTCCCCAACGGCCACTACAACAACAATAGGGGACTGCGTCAGGTCGATGATCGTGTTGCTTTTAATCATACAAAGCCAGATTAAATTAAATAACGACTTCTCCAACCTTATACTTTTCTCCAGAGTGCCGTGGTTCATTGTTTATTAATGTGTTTCAGTGGCATTTACCGACCGCTGCAGTGCTGCTCTTCCACCGGAGTTTATTCTCCCGTTAGCTCCAGGTTAGCTCACACGGCAGCGTCCGCTGTAAAGTATTCACTGTCTCACTGTCACACAAGCAGCTGATATATCCCCAGCTCCCCATAAGTGAATGTGTTTCAGTATGAATTGACGCTGTTTGGCATCACAACGCTGTTATTAAAGTTTCTCTGGTATAAAATGGGTGATGTTAGCATAGCAACCGAAGCTAAACTTGTTGTTGCTATCCTATTGTGGCATAAGCCGTTTTCTACAGGCACATTTTACCGGCGTATTTTCCATTATGATTCTACTTGTGATAGTCGGACATGACATCCTGTGCAGCCCATGTATTGATTCCATCCGATAGCTGCTATAATACAAAACAAAACGTCTGCCTGCTCTCCACAATGATCAATGACAGCGAACGGATGGTCAAAGTAAGGTACAAATAAACAGAATCACACGAAGCCTGGTTAGTGTTGCCTGACTTTATAAAGTGTGTTTTTTATAGGTGTGGTTGCGTTCTAGTCACTTTGCTCAGCACTACGCTTGTTACAACTTGTATTTGCCGTACTCGTCTTGAACTGTTAGCTCAGGTTAATCTCGCCCCCCTCCGACGTAAGCGTGACGTATGCAGTTCTTGCTTCTAGACCGACACATTTTTGGTGCTTGAAACAACCGGATTCCGGAGCTTAGAGGCGGCTCCGCTGCGGTGTGAACAGGAAAAAACGGTGCTTTTCAGGCTCTAGCTCCAAACCGGCCCTGGAACCGCATTGGTGTGAAAGCCCCATGAGAGATATTTGGTTAAAAAGAACACAAAGGTGCTCTAGGAGGAGATTCAGGTGATAAGGTGGGGGGGTTACCTTGGTTGGTGATTGGCTAATGGTTACACAAGCCAAAAAATTGTTATGACATCATAAAGTGGCCAAAATCTGATCAGCTCATTTTCAGACAGGTTTTTATATAAATGGATCAGGACAAAAAGAGAGCGAATCTTTTTTCCTAAAACTTTCAGAATCTCTTTACACGAGGGGACACATGTTTATGTATAAAAGACATGAAAAAAGTGGATGTTGCATAATAGGTCCCCTTTAAGGGACACTGCAGCATCCTTTGTACAGTGATAAGAAGCCAAACAGCTGGAAGGTCCCATCTGGTGCACCATGGGAGCTAGTCTCCTCCAGTATCCGTCAACAGTGCCTATGATACACGGGTGGTACAGGATTAAAATGTCTCCCCCTCTTCCTCTTCCTTTTTGTTTTCGTTTTTGTCATTATGAGCTCCCAGTAGGTGACCAAAGACTGATGAAACAATCTGCCCCATGTAACAGGCCTGGCACGCTGCAGGAGATGAATGAAGGTCCACAGCAGATCCCTGTGTGTTGGACGCCCTAAAACTAATATTTTAGAGGTGGTGTGATTGCACTAAAGTCAATTAAAAGAGATACATTTGCCTCTGGGAATGAGACACAGATACAACCAAAGCTGTTCAAAGAATTCAAGTGTGAACGAGACTCATGATACACTTCATAATACAGACAAAGGGATAAAGGGGAGAACAGCTGTCATTTGCGTGAGTTAAATCTGAACGCTGCATGCACAACTTGCCCAGATTTTGATTTTTTTAAATGGAGTTTGAATGACTGACAGCAACAGACTAGTGCCAACGTGCAGATGCTGGATCAGTTTGGACTGTTTTCCAAATTCTACTATAATGCAAATACAACCAGAAATACACGACAATAAATACATTTAAAATGTTTCCACAACAAGAAGTTTATGATAGAGATGTCAAATGGATTTGGCTTGTATATTGCGCTTTTACCACCAACCATCTGATTGGTGGAGAACTGAACTCTACGTCCAGAGTCACATGTCGTCGATAAAGATCAGAATGAAATAAAAAAATGCCTTCAACCCATTAACTCTAAAATGTGGGGCATTTAATCCCCGTGATCAACAACCTTTTTTGTGTTGTTGCTGTTGTTGTATGATTTCATTAATCATGGAAAACTATCTACATTATTCTCAAACTTGCAGTCTTCAGCTTTGCCTGTTCTTAAAGCAATGCCTCAGACTTCCCTCCTCTGGAGGCACAAAAGGCTTTGTACAACTTTTCACATACAGTATGTAGTTCCCTGTGGACAGACTTTGATATGTAAGGCCTTATAGGAATGCCTTTTAAACTTTTCAAAAGCGTAGAAGCTCATTGCTATATTTAATTTTTGAAACTCTAGCCAAAGGATCTACAACTCGGTGATTATATTTAACTGGATTTAGGAATTATCAGTGTCAATTCATGTTCCCTCACTTATGGATTTAAACCTCCAAATAAACCTCCAGCTAATCTTTGGGCTTTTACGCTTGTCAAAAGATTAATCTGGTTGTCAGTATACATCTTAAAAATCTTCCAGTCACCGTTGATGGTCTGAGCCTCACACACACACTCTTTGACGCACATTGGTTCCCTCGTTCTATTGGTTTATTCCTACTGTCTCAATTTACTGGCTTTTCCCTCGCTCCTTCCATCCCTTTGGCAGGTGTGTCTGTGATGCAGAGAGCACTGTGGTTCTTGCAAATACATATTCCTGGCTGGGTTTTGGATCTAATGAGAAGGGATTTACAGACAGGACGGACTCAGCAGGGTCCCCCATGTTTCATAATGAGCGAGCAAAGAAACAGAGAACATGAAATCTTTCCAGGAATGAAAAGGGAGACAGAGACAGGGCGAGACAATGGAGGAATACAGAGACAGTTAACAATAAAGGAAGGCAGAAGAAAGGCAAAAATATGTTTTCAAATTAAATAAAACATTTAAACAAATGATATAAGTGAATTAGAGACGCAGCAATTTCATTCGAAATTGAAGGTAAAATGTGAGAATATCCATCAATTTATTTGAAACATGCAATTATACAAGATATGTTTTAGATTGATGTCAAAATGTTCTCTTCTGTAAATTGGGGTTAAGGGTGTAATGGAGCTTAAAATCAATCAACGCGAGGTATGTTGACTCAATTGCATAAATGTGGGCATGGTACCAATCCCGTCGATTCAATTTCTCTCATATCAGCATGATTAATGCATTTTTTTCACATGCAGGGTGGCTGTGAGATGAAAAGTGGTGTCCAACTGAGAGAAATCCAAATGGAAGGATTATGTGATGTCTGGGCTATTAGCTTTCTGGGAGCAAAACCCCCAATCTGAACTGAGCGGCTGAAAATAAAATGGATAGGATTGCTTTAAGGCACTTAATATCCTGAGTTGGGGTTTTTTTCAGGGAAAATATTGATTTGGTTTTCATCTTTGAAAGGCTGATAAAAAAACTCTTTCCATAAAAAGTTAAAGAATCATTACATTACATGTCATTTGTTAGACGCTTTTATCCAAAGCGACTTACATACATTCAGATTTGTGGACAATCCCCACAGGAGCAATTTGGGGTGAAGTGTCTTGCCCAGGGACACCACGACATGCTGACTGCAGTGGGACTCGAACTTGCTATCCCCTGAGCCACAGCCTCCCTGAATAAATCTTTAGCAAAACAAATCTTAATAAATAACACAGAACATACTTGTGTCTGAAATAATAGTTAATGTAAAATAAATAATATATGGCCAATTGAATACGTATCTCTCCAAAATCTCTCCTGACTTATTAACAGACACAAGTAAATAAGCAAATGCAAAAGTATGCATCTAAGACGTGATGTTGTAATAAGGTGCGGTAGAGAATAAAGACAAGGTGAGAAGGGAAAATAAATGGAAGGAGAACAATGTTTATTACGAATAAGCTTATAAAAATAAAAATAAAAATATGTTTGAACTTATTTTGTAAATAGAGGGGAAATGAAATGCTTCGATCTGTTAGTATTTACATTACACGCAAAGGGTGGAAAATCACACATGAACACAGTCCCTACAGAATTAGCTACTGCTGCCCCAGTTATGGGCTCCTTGTTATAGTTCAATGTGGGTTTGTGAGATTAGTAACAGTAGGGGACAGGAACAAGACAGGAACCTTTTCTTTGAATCAACACCTGAGAATGCACTCTCCTGTAATACAGACCCTTCAATCCTCCTGTTCCTCAACACAGCAGGCCCGGGAACTGGCGAGGGTTGATGTAACTTGTCATACTTGTTATGAGAAATTGGCAAGTTAACCTATTGTATGATTCAAAGCTCAAGTGGTTAGAAATAGCAAAGGTATATAATCTTAAAGTGGGGATGCAAAAACACATTTTAACACATGCTTATTGAAATGCTAAGTAATGCCTTTATGTTAGCTTTTTTTTTTCTTGGCATGTAAGCATACTGAGGAAATCAGCTTAAAGCACCGTTAGTTGTTGTCGATTGTGCATGTTTATGCTTTGGTATTTGATCAAAAGCTCAATTCATGCCAACAAAGGTTTGGAAAAAGAATGGGGAAATACATTACATACACACAAGCAACCAGACTACTTTGAGAAACCATGCTGAAACATGACATCGAGGAATGTATTCAAATGCAGATCATAGTGAATAAAGGAAAAAGACTAGTGTCTGTTGGTTAAAATGAGGTTGAACATCTCAGAGGAGCGTTGCAAGCAGAAATAGAAATGCTACAGAGCTTCTGGTCTGCTGAGGAAACATGTTGAAACCAATATGAGTAATAATAACGAGGGGCAGGAAGGGAATGACCGTGAAACCAATACTATGTGAGTTTCTTGGACCGCGATGAAAACAAAATGACACAGAAGAAAGTGGTGTGGAAAGAGGGAGGTGGGAACTGCAAGGAACGGGGCCGACCACAGCGAGGGAAGGAGATAAGACGGAGTAGATGAAAGGAGAAATGGGAAAAGGAGGAGGGAAGGACACTGACAGGGCTGACAGAAGCTAAAACTAAGTTTGGATGAGAGGCGGACAACAGTGGTGCAAAGAGATAAAAGGAGATGGGAAGAGTTGAAGATAAAAGTTGTCGGGTGAAAGTAAAGGAAAGAGATTGATGGAGTATTTGGGGCTGAAGCAAAGAAAGAAAGAACATGACATCCTACGAGGGATGGAAAAGGATCAATCAATCAATATCTGCAATCATATAGGATATCATTCCAGTTTAATGTAACCATTGGTCAAATTTAAACTCAAAATCATCGCAGGTGTTGCATCAATGTGGGCATGGTACCAAACCTGTCAATAACATTTTAAAATTAAAGAAAAGGAAGATACAAGATGTGAGATGACCGTAAAGGAGAGAGATGAATGGAGTATTTGGTGCTGAAGTGATGTGATGTCAAAGAAATGGACATATCTTTATTGGTTGGAAGATATGAAAGATGATAGTCTTGGAGAAAAAGCTGTAAGGACAGAAATAGTTAAAGGAGGAAGGCAAGGGAGAAAAAAGGAAGTACAAATAAAAGACACCTCAATAAAGCTTCATTTGGCTAAATTGGAACAGTCATCACATCAACTTCAATGATGAAAGCTCTGTAGTGTCTTTGTTCTTGAATAAACTCGAAGGCTAGTGATAATGAATACCTCTGCAGAACTCATTACGCGAGCCCAAAATCCTAAAACTGACAACTAATTATATTCATAATAAATAAAAAGCATCTCTTGTGCGATGAAACTTAAAATTCGGAACAAACAAGAATAATAAAATAAACTAGTGCATTAGGAGGAGTGTTTAATTAGTTTTACTTCGACTAAAAGCCAAAATGTAAATGCCAATTGCTTCTGTAATTGCTTCAAACCATTCTGCTTTTGCGTCCACAGGATGCTTGAAAGCAACGATGATCATTTGAAAAGAAGGAAATGCAAGCTGTTCGGCAGCTTTGCAGACAGCTGTATTGATTAAAATAGAGAGAATAAAAAGCTAATTAAACACTTTCTGTGTAGAAAGTGTGCAAAATTAAGCCTCTTTCATGAATTAAAAACAACTAAGCTCTTTAGAGTACACTTCAACTCTTTTCAGTGTAGCTATACTTTACATGCTTCACCTGTCTGACTACACTAACTGCTTTTTAAGTTTAAACCTTTTACCTTTTGCTTTTCAGTCTAGTTTGGGTGAAGTTCTTGCACAGCAGTTTGTGTGAAGACAACTTTAAACACAATTTATTTGTTGAATTGTTAAATAAATAAATGTTTCTGTAAAATCACTATTTATATACTCAACAAAGTAGCATATATTAATTGTAATGTTTGTATCATAACAATTGAAAAACACTACTGTACCAATATTCCTTCACTTACAGTACCAGGGCAGCCAGTGTGATGAAGACATTGTTCTAGATGTAATGATTTCATGTTTTAATTGATCAATGAGTACAGTTTCAGAGATTCAAAGCTTGTAATTATAGCATTGCACTTTTAATGCCATTTATGAGAGGGAATCCACAACATTGAAGATAAGGCAAGCTGTGGTTGGGAAAAAGTTAGGGGGGCATAAGGATTCATGAAGAAGAAGATTAAATCTGCAGAGGTTGAGAGAGGATACAACACAGACCTAAGGAGCTGGAGTAAGGTAGTGAGATGAAAGCAAAAATAAAGTTGTCAAAGAACTCCCAACGTTTTCAGTTTGGAGTCATCATGAGCCTCGACCTTAGAGATGGGCTCATTAAAACATATCAGAACCAGGGCGCACACAGAAAATCGGAGGTCTCGTACCCTCAGAGTGAGGCTCATTAAACGTGACACTTTGGTGAGATGAGGCCCAACAGACTGCAGCCAATTCCCACACCCACTGGCAGATTGAGATAAGAGGGGGAGCATGTGGTTAAGATGGGAGGTTTGTGCTCTGCAAAAGAGGAGATATGCTGGCAGGAGACCGCAGAGTGAAGGGGTGGGAGAACAAACATGGTTTGCAGGCTCATACTTTACTTTATAAATAAAAGAAAGAAACCATAATACTCTTCCATTCGAAGGAGTTACAATAACAGTGTGTGAAATGGTCATTTGGATTTAATTGATCGTAGAGAAAAGGTTAAATGCACGATAAACTTCCTTCCTGAACAGATTTAAATAAAATAAACAGTAGGCGGTGCACAATGGCACGCTTTTATAACATCCCCCTCAACCTTCATTACATTTTAAGGTGCACAGTCTAAAAGCACTTTTCAAAGGCACTTCCACAACTGACTATTACCATACTCTCACTGATGCTCCATTCAGTAGGATTGACCATAAACTGGGGAAACATCAGCTGTCTGCTATGTTTTCCAAAAGAGACATTGAGTAAACTCAACTGCATTCAGCTTCTTGGTTCCCCCTCTAAACAAAAATAAAGTAAAATGTGGGTTTGTATGTGCAAGTCATTCTGCTGTCTCCATTGCCAAATGGTAAGGATTAGGGTTAGGGTTAGGATTATGGATGCTGTATTATTTGATGTTTACTACTATTTATACTATGGTTCAGAACACAATGGTCAGCCCAAGGAGAAGATTGGGTCTTGCTGACCTCTTAGTATATTGCATAATAGATTTTTGCAACATGTCTGTTCAAATGTGAAACACAATCCTTTTATTTGAGTAACATTTGCGTATCTCAGTGTTTGAGGAGCAAGTTAAGTGTATAACTGACCATCATTGACCCCATATGGTAAACAAGGTCAGTTCACCACATGGAGCTTTAGATCCAAATATGTGCTGTTTTTGAGGAATTCTCTCTCACAGTCTCAACTGCTCCTTTGTTTCCTCATTCCTAATTTCTTTAATAATATGTTTTTTTATATATACATTGGTGCAATGACTGCACCTGGAAACATATTTGAAATGACTGATTACAGCTTTGGCAAAGAAATCCTTGAAAAACAATGCAAGAACCTGAAAGCAATGTTTTATTCAGGGACTTGTTACACTTCTCTACAGAACAATACACATTATAGTATAGCTTCAAAAAAAACGAAACAAAACAACTATTCCTAGTGTGGAGGAGAACAGAGCCCAGCGAATAAGACCTAATGCAATTACACACAGATAATGGGCAATGAGTTACAAGCACAAATAAACAGCAGACACACCGTGAAATTAACATTTCTTTTTTAGAGAAAAACCTGAGAACAAACAAAAGAAAGCACTCAGTGTTGTGCGTGAAAATACACATCGATTGGCTGATTACTCTGTGAACATTCATCCTGTTCAACTTAAAATGTTTCATGCTGCATTCAAGTTAACTTTACTTGAGTTAACTATAGTAAGTATATATTTGGTTGGTTCATAATTTTGCTAAACAATTTACTGTATGAAACAGATTACAATCTATAACATATTTTTGGGATTTCGAATGTTTTTTTTTAAACTAAAATCAGTATCTCATTGTCAGGTAATAATTTAGATGAAGAGATTTCCAAAAGAGAAATATACTGTAGATCAAAAAAGAAAAATGATCAAACAGCATGGAAATGTTACTTAACCTCTGCTACACTACTGGAAATGGTAATAAAAAATGCCCTTTACTACACATCAATATCTTTTAATCTGTATCTAATAAAACCTTCTGTCTCTGAGAACCAAACTGTTTTAGTTGTGACAGATACAAGCGTCCCTAAGTAAATCCTAATTAGGATATTACTCAAAGAAGTCATCCCATTCACCACTCCACATTGGTTCATCATCACTAATTGCAGTAAAAAGCCATATTCTTTCCAACCTAAAGCTCCTTTATAATTGCTGTTTCTAAGTCTGTTCTGTAAAAAATGTCTTAATGATGTGGATTTCTCATCTCCGTCACTAGTTGTACTGCAGTGGCAATTCTTCAGGCATCTTGATGTGATGCTAACAGCGATTTCAGATTTATAATTTGTGAATATTTAGTATATGCAGCGCCCCTGTGCCAAACCAGAAGACATACTAGTTACTGCCTCATCAATTGGAGAATTCAGAGGTTGGCCCTGTCATATTTTGCTCACTCGCATTGCTATGTGTTATCAAATCAAGTCTGTGAGGGTGTTGCGTGTGGACAGGAGTTTAAACCATGCTGCTATGGATTCAGATACAACCATTCTTCTGTTAGTACTTATTTCTGACTAATATTCAATAGTAATTCATGCGAGATGTATACCCATTCTTAGACAATGTTTCAGATGTAAAGAATTGTATTTTACACTGGTTGCAGATTCATTGGTGCAATTGTTTACTGTTTATCTTTGTTGTGAATTTAGATCTGGACGAAAGCTATTTATCATCTATTATGCTGTCTCATCAGATAGTTGTATTTTTATGAATCTCCAATCGGCAGCATTATGTGGAAACAGCTGCTGATTCATTCAAGGCACGGATCATCTCCGGGCTGTAGATGCAATCACATCTTGCCTCATTCAATGTGGTTATTAACTGGCAAAAGCCAATCAGTACCTGGTCATCACATGCTGCGAGTCAAAGCTTGGTGTTGTTCAGGAAGCCAGACTTTCATTCTTGATTTCTGAAAGGCTGGCATTGATGATTTAGAGGCACATCAGGCAGCTCCATTAGAGAATCAGATTGAGACGCCAGGAAACAGACTTAGAAAGTGAAAAATGTGATTAGCGATATCTCTGCCGTAATTATTCTTGTGTCCTCTTTATCCTCTTATGTCTGAAACACAGCTGCTGTCTGAGTGAGTGAAAACATAAGGATGCAAGAGATGAGAGGCAACAAACAAACACCAGTCCCACCCTTCCCATCATCCACCTACGCCTGGGTAAAAATCGTTTCAGCAATAATTATTTTATTAGATTCATCTAATGCCCATGCCTGGGTGCCCATCATTGGGTCTAAAGGGGGGCGGGTAAGTACCTCAGGCCTCAGGCTGGTCACAACTAATCAGCAAGGAATTATAAACCAATCAGTGGGTTACAATCCATCACCTTACTGCAATTACCTCAACAAAAATCATCTGCATGACAACAATTATATTCCCTATCATGACACTCGTGCAGGATAATAATGTTTCTGTCTGTCGAGCCACCTCCTCATTTGACAGACATTGAATATGACAGTTCAGGATCCACAGCTGCCAGAAGCATAGATATCTAAGTCAACAGGACAGACAGAGCTTGTTAAAGGTAAAGGTGTAGAATCTCCTTTCAAGTGCATTCAAGGTTTAAAAAAAGGACATGGTCAAGTTATAATTAATTTCTGTCTAGGAGAACTAGAAACATTTCAGTTTGGGCGGAAGGTCCAACAAAAAGAGACAATATATTGTTAACTTGGTTCAGTTAATTGCGTTTTGGGATCAGAATTTCAGCGCAAATCAGGGACACCAGAAGTCTTTCATATTGGGGTTGAAAACATAGTCAGTCTATATCATGGAATACTAATTTATAAAAGTTATAAAGATCTAATATGGCATTGGTTATGATATAACGGCGACAAACCACATCCAGCAGACACAAGCACAGAGTTTCTGTCATTCTAGTCCAATGTGTTTGTCTTTCTCCTTCTTACTCAAATTATGTCTCACTTGAGAAATCATATCTGGGAATTAAAGGACACGCTAGCAGCTGGGCTCCCCTAAGATCCAGTCTCAATCTCTTTTGGAAATGGATGGAGCATATTGAGTTTAGAAAGGCTCTTCAGAAAATCTATGACTGACGAAACAGAGACTTTGTCCATGTTTTGTAAAGTCTAATTAACACATCCTCATTTATAACTCAGTAACTTCCATCCTCTTCTATGGCATATATTGTGGCCTGAATTCATTTTGTGAAGTTCTGTGTTGAGCTGTTGTTTGGAAAGCTCCATTTCCTTCAAGTATTGCCAATTCGAGGGACTCTACTCCATGAATAACATTACGTTTCTGCCTAAAACTTTGCAGCCAGAAAGAATGCAAAACTAAACTGTGCATTCTGAAATCCTAGCAGTTCATCGACTCTTCTTACAGGACTTTCAGAAAGCAAACACACTGCTGTGGATGCATTGTTTAGGATGGGTTATAACTCATAAGCAGTTGCCATCTGCTGTCATCAACAAAAGATATTCCATTCTGGGTCTCCAAACATCATAGTTTATGATTTAAATATCATACGGCAGCTGAATGGCACAACTCTTTTTCTGAAGTTCACTTGAACATGTGAATGCACCACCAGGAAGGAAATCATAATACATATTTATATGCCAACAATTAGCATCTGGAAAACGTACTACTTGGACAATTACATTTTTTCTGTTTGTGTCTCTTGCCGTCGAAGTAGGCTGTTAATTTATTTGGAGTGCCTTACAAAAAACATTAAAAGCTCTTAGAAGTTGATAGGAACTCGCAACAAGAGAAGCTACTTAATGTTATGTCGGGTCACATCTTCAAAGAGTTTCTCTCCGCCTATGTCGAAGGATGAATGAATACATTTTCTGGATAATTAATACCAACTGAGATTGTCAGAAAAAAAGCTCATTAAGAAGAAAACTAAGATTTGTTTTTGTATTTCTCCACAAACAAATCCAAACTTAAAGCTTTATTTAGAAAAAATGACTTTTCCAGTTCTTCAGACATCAGAAAACACAGTTCTGGTGTTTCAGAGAGTTTTTCCATGACCAAAGCAAGATATGACCAAGCATACTTTAGGGGTTAGGGAGAGATATCTTTCAAGTTTGATTAAAAGTCTTTCCCTCAGACTTTTCCGCCATAGACTCATGTTGGAAGAGCACTGTTAAAATTTGCAAACCTAAACTTCAAATTCTCTTTAAGACACAAACTGAATTTGGAAGACAACAAAGGGCCAAAAGCTCAAGCCAGGAGAAAAGGTATATTATAAATGTTTACAGTACTACTACTCCAACTTGTATTGCATCATACTGTATTGTTCTTCTACCATCTCCAGCTTTATGCGTTCCTTTACACCAGGTTTTCCTCTCAAGGGCCATTTCAATTTTTTCAACATCCTCCGAGGGCCGTACAAATTATTGACCTCTGCTTAAAAATACTAAAATCACAGCCCATTCATTTCGCCTTTCTTTCATGCTTTGCAAAGAAAAAGCAACCTCTTAATCCAGATATCTCCATGACTCGATGCATGCACGTGCACGGTGTGGCATGACCACCAAAACAGAAAGATATGGACACAAGATGTGTGCAAATGTATTTAGTTTCCTATCCATGTGAACATGATTTAAGTTGTGGGGGGGACCCAAGCTCCTCTAGGGGGAAGATTTTTTTTTAAATGTTGAAGTTAAAAGCATCAATCTGGTGCACTTTGAGAGCAACATTAAGAGCTCTATGGATACATCTCTCAACACCATATGAAACAGAACTGTAAGAAGATTTTCTTTTTATTTATGGATATTTTACATATCACTCCCCTTTCAAACTGTATTCTTGTTTATTAATAACAACTTTTTTTTACTGTCATATAGTATTTTATACCTGTTTACTTTATTCTCTTATTTTTGTATAACTATGATGATCATATAAATATGTGCCTTTACCTCACTGGTTGTAGAAAAAGCTTCTTATATTCGTTAGCATAGCTAGCTAACCAGATGCTAATAACAACAGTTATTGACTGTATGATCAGTATGACAGATGAACAGATCGCCACTGGGCTTACAACTAAGACACAGCCACGCAAAAACTGCGGCATGTGTACGGCTCCTTATGGGTACTGCAATTTGTGAAGTGCCGGAGCGGCGTTCTCGTGCTCTCCGGCAGAACTGCACCCATGTCAGACGACACATGATGGCACATTAGGCTCGTGTTGTGTTCAAGGACCCTGACCTTGGCCAGGAAAAACAGGCACTCGCTTGTTTAATTCTTTTGCGGTCTAGATTTCTTGAATTTTTTTCTTTTTTGCGTGTGTTTATAAATTACCACGAGGGCCGTACCAAATGGTCTCGTGGTCCGTATACGGCCCGGGGGCCGGAGGTTCCCCACCCCTGCTTTACACAGTCTTACTGTACATTATAAACCCAATTTAACGATTGTTTTAAAATAAATATAATAGCCAAATAATAGCCAGATCTCTGTACACCAGGTCTGAAAACCAGACCACATTGTTAACAGCCTTTTTCAGTTAGAACGTGTCATTTCTATAGTTTTTCCGCCTCTGTCCATCCAGGGTAAATTAAAAAGATATTGGAAACGCAGCTTACCTTAGGTCAAAATATGCAGTTAACGTTTTGATGTAACATATGCTCTGTATTCGGTAAAGCTACCTTAACATGTGGAGGCGTGTGGCGCAGTGGGTTCAAACCCCACTGCAGTCAGTATGTCGTTGTGTCCCTGGGCAAGACAATTCACCCCAAATTGCTCCTGTGGGGATTGTCCACAGTATTGAGTATGTAAGTCGCTTTGGATAAAAGCGTCTAACAAGTGACATGTAATTAATTAATTAATTAAAAACATGGAAACAACCATGAATAATGCCATACTATGAATATGTCTTGCGAAAGCGATGCTGGGAGTTAATTATAGCGAAAGGGATGCTGACTTGCCTTTGACTCTAACAACCTTGTAATTTGAGGGTTTGACAGTTGCCACTTATTTGTGTAGAGACTAACAATGTGTTGTTCACTTGCTCTCGGCTCATTAAAAAGGAGACAAGAGAGGGAGAATGAATACAGAGCACTGCTCGTTCCCGAGGGAAATTGTTTGCATAATTGAAAGCTGCGAATAAAGAATGTTCTGTCGTTGAGCTGAGAGGTTCCTGTGCGGAGAACCCTGATTCAAGAGCAGCGCTTATTGTTTGTAATACCAACAACTCAGTAAAGTTAGGAAACGGCATGTGGGTGACAGAGTTTAACTCAGCTTATAAATTGCTATAGTCCCTAAAATAAGGATCAGTGTGTCATTTTATTATGACGAAGGTCCGTTCAAATAATTACACAATAAAACAAGTTTTAAAGAAAAGACATGCCGCTTTTTATCACCAACAATGCCAACATGTTATTTGTTTTTCATCCAACGCATCCAAAGTTTAAGAGGCAGAGACCTCAGGAATACAAATACATTCAAAAGAAATTATAAGTTATACAAATGTGACTCCAGTGAGTGTGAAGTCCAGACACTTGCATTACTCTGCCATTTTGATACATTCCAGAAGTGCTGCCATGTAGTCAGGTTGGTTTTGGGCAGAACTCCCTCTCTACCAATGTATATGATAAACACTCCTTGCACAGCTTGGTCATTTTCCTTGAGCTCTACAAACACCTCCACCTACTACAGCCGGGAGCTAATGTGCACGGCACGGGTACAAACAACAATCAGAGCCTTGTCTAGTTGATGCACATCCTGGAGCTACACCTGATCAGCTCAAATAAATTGCTGAGTAAGATGCAGCTGAGTCGAATCTTGCTGCAGTACCAGAAACTCTAAGCTTATTAACAGGCAGGGGGGAATCTCTCAATCTCGTTGAGACACATATTTGAAAGACTTAGATCCAAAATGGACTGCAATATTGGGACGGTAATGCTTTCATTCAGTTCTAGTGTCACAATTTGCTATTATTATTCCCTGTGTTTCCAGCTCCTTTAAAATGTCGGCCAATGTCTTTCGCTGTCTAGCAGTCTTTGCATGCCATCTATTATATCTGTTTGTGTTCATGCAGTGAATGCAAAGACAGCAAACGTGTCGGTATGATTGAGGTTTTTTGCAAAGAAAATAGGTTTTCCTGAAGCTATCCCAAAGGGGATCTAAACAGCCGCTGTCTGTAGATCCGCCATGAATAGGAGATTAACCCACCGACCTTTTAGTCTTGCTGCCATGTGCCGGTTTCACATTAATGTCTCCGGTACAGGTAGTGCTATCATAAATAGCATAAATTGAGGCGGGCTTTTACACATCAAGGACAGGAAGTGTCAAGAATATTTTTAGCACTAAAGCACCAGTGTTGTTTCTGGAATACATCATACGTTTTAGTTTTCCGGAGATCAATGATATGAGTTCCTAGTTTACCTAGGTGGTTGTGGTGTGATAACACTAATGTCATGTTTTTTATGACATTTTTAAAAGAGACATACACTTCACATACAAGGCAGTGTGCCATGTCCTAACTGATTTTTTCTCACAATGAATATAGTAGGATTTATTCACATGTATTATTTGTTTTAGTGCTGTGTGTATAGCATAGCACGTCTTTAAGTATTATAACTACTTCCGCTAATAGCTAAACCCTTTGAAGGGGCCCTATTATGCGTATTTACAGGTTATTGTGATTGGTCAACTGCTTACAGATATCTCACCCCCTTAGCTTATCACGTGCTTTGTGTTGGAGCACCAGCCATAGAAACGCAAGTGTTACACCGTGATGTCATTAAGTTACAGAAGTAATTGTAAGCTTTGCAGACCATTCACAGAGATCTACAATTCCGTCAGTACCATTCCTTTTACAGTTATTTCCCCATCCTTTTGGAGAGGCTTTTCCTTGAGCTAATGGTCTGAGGGAAAGTGCCTGTGCGAAGAAATTAGCCACCTGGGGGTTTGCAGAGCTGAGACCAGCCAGAAAATGGTATGTTGTTGCATTTGGAGACATAAGAAATGACAAAAATATGACTGTAAATTGAAGGATAAGAGGAGTGAGATGACACCACATGGTGAGATTATAAATGAGGTGAAAGTATCACAGATGTGGAGAGTTAACAAGAGAAAGAAAAGAGAAAAATAAATAAGTGGGTAGAGAGCAGGCAATTATAAAGCATAGAGGAATTGAAGAAAAATAAGTGATTTGGAAGATGTCAGAGGGTAGATGAAATCAGAGGTTAAAGAGAAAAAGATGAGGGAAAAACATAAGGCATGAAGAGGAGATCTGAGTAGGGACAATAGATGGAAGGTGAAAGGGGAAAGCAAGAAGAGAGGATGGGTGTTACAATGAGATAAAGAGAGTACAAAAATGGATAATGCAGTAAAGTGTGGCTGGCAAAGAAGTCAGATAAGACAAATTCGTAAATGTGTTGGGTAATAAAAAATGCTGAAAGCTGCATAGTTGGTAATTTATTTTCATTTGGTCTACTATTGAAACACTCTGTACTTTTACAAAAATCTACGACTCATTTACTTTTCATATCGACAATTACACTTAAATGCTGACGCAGTAAATATGTAAAATAAGTGACGCTTCTCATCCCATCTATATCTGAAGATCAAAGAGCTCAAACCTCTTTCTATACGGTAGCTTTGTATATCAGCCACACAGAGAGCTGGCATGAGAACAAAGAGAACAGTAGATGGGAAGGAAGGAAGTGAGATATACAGGAAACATGATGATACGAGAAAAAGAAAGAGAATAGAGAGAAACTACTGAAAAACACAAGATGCAAGTCAACCCTTCAGCCACAGGGATAGATTACTATATATAATTGTATCGCATATATCTTTGTTCCCCAGAGGATAAACTTTAATTATCTCATAACTTTCCATCTAGTGCCGACAGCATTCAATAGTTTTTACTAATCCAGTGAACATCTCAACTTCTACTGAGAGGATTGGCACACTTTTTGTTACAAAAAACCTGATCAAAAACCTGCCAAACTAATGACATTCAGCTAAACGATGATGTGTAATTCCCATTGGCCACAGATGTACTCTGTGTTCAGCACTAATTAGCTAATGTTAGAATGCTGACACAGATAACTAAGAAGGGGTACATGGTAAACATTATACCAGGTCATCAGCATGTTAGCATTTATATCAAAACATTAGCAGACCCTTATCACTAGCATGGCTGTATATCCCTACACACAAAGGGATCAAGGTAGGTCACTACTCTTACACACAAATACAAAAAGATCGATATCTGCTTTGGACAGAATGCCTCCACAGAGACCGTTGATACATCTCAGCAGATTAATGAACATTAAATCATATTGGACCAGACAGAGTACATCACACTTAATCTAATAAACGTAAGAATCAAATCTTGTTCAGTTGCTATTCCAAAAATGAGTGAGAAATGTGACAGTCAGGATTAAGTACCTTAGATACCTCCACGAGTCACCACTGCTCCTGCAACTGCAGTCAGTGTTGGTGCAGTATCTCTGCCTCAAGTCTCTCCCGATGTGCCCTCCAACTCCTTTCAGCTCTCCAAACCCCTGGGATTGGTCATCACACTTCAGAAAATCCTCTGCAGTAGAGGGTCGAGTAAGTCTGTCGTGTTAAACATAAACCAAAGATGAATCAACCTGATTAATAGCCACAACAGATGGTCGAGAAGCAACCCAGAGGCCGGGATAAAGTGACTGAGGGGACTGATCAAATTGCAAGAGCCTTAGAAATGCTGAATAACAACAACAACAACTATAAGACAACTTTTTAATATCAGAGAATACACTTATCAATGACAGCACTAACATATTAATGTAGCACTATCAGGGCACAACATATATTTGGAATTATGAAACATTATTTCTCTCATCCTTTACTTCTCTCTGTTGTTTGTTACAGTAGGGGTCAAATTAAATCAGGGCAGAACGTTTTATTTACAGCCTTGATAAGCAAGCAGACTAAGAAACAAAACTACGAGACTTTTTCAGACAATGGATCTCCTCCGCTTCATTAATCGCGGCACCGTGACACACACCTGGAACCCGACACACAACTTACAGCACTTCCCCAAATCAACTGTGAGTGATTGTCACAAAAAACAAAAACTCAACATTCGTCAAAGTCAAAGTATAAAAAATATATAAACCCCTTGCTGCTTTGGCATTGGTGTTTTGTCATATTACAGACTTTTTCTCTGTTTTCTGGTTTCAAAACATGATGAAACGTGTTCCAGTGTGTTATAGAGCCTTTAAGCACCTCTCAGCAGTTTTTAGGCCAGCTGCCCGACCCCCTGTGATTTCTACCTGGACAAAAAAGCCCAAAAGTCATAATTTGTAGTACAATGGATCACATTAGCTATGGGCTGCAAGCATATTCTCCTTAGCCTCAGGACTGCTCAGGAGGCCTACTCTGCTGTCCAAAGGGATTTTCCTATTAGGAAAGGTTTATTTGTAACGTTCCTGGGTACAATTGCCCTTAATCTGCAATCCCTCACCCTAGCTCGGCATTACGTTAGTAATGCATTTATTTTAGAGTGTTGCTAGGCCTAAGTCCACCCTCAACACTTGCATCACTGTATACCCTTACACCCAAAAGGCTCAAGGTCGGTACCTATTCAAAGAGTACTCACTCCTATGAGACATGAACAAAGATTGATGTCAGCTTTAGGGCGGGAGGCCTTCACAGATACCTTTGATGTTCAGTATTTTAGCAGATTTTGGAAAATAAAATCATATTGATCAAAGAGAGTAAATCACACTAAATCTAAAAACTATAGGTATCGCGTCGCGTTCAGTTATGACTCCAAGAAGGAGCGAGTATTTTAACAAATTGTGACAGTCAGGATTAAGTTCCTTAATTACCTCCCTGAGCTGTGTGTCACAGGCACCGCTGCGGACAGTGTTGGTGCAGTGTCTCTGCCTCAAGTCTCTCGCTCTGTGCCCCTCCCCCTTCAGCACTAACACCCTCGCACTTCATAAAAACCTCTGTAGTAGAGGATTGGAAAGTCTGTTGTGTTAAACATGATCCAGACACAAATCAATTGAGCTTGTTGTTACATACTCAAGTGCAACATCACATTATCATTTTTTTGTTGTTGCCATGTACAGAAAAGTGAGCCACACGCAAGACCCATATGGGGTCAGATCGATCGTTGATTGGCCGAAGACACTCGCCTCTTACATTTTTTTTATATTTGAATCTAGCGGCATCGGGGGAGTCTAAAAATTCCATACACAAATGCAGAGAGATTCACACACTGAAAGCATTTTTTATATAAATGTAACAACACTCAAATATGTTTTTGATGAACGATTTGTGTGTGGATCAGAAATATATTTGTGAAACTTTTTTACATTTATAAAATAAGTTTTTGTGTGTGCATTGAAAAATGTGTGGATGGAGACATTTATATATAAATCCGGAATAACATTTGTGTATCCTTCTGTGTGCATTTATTTATTTTTGAGACTGATCTGACCCCATAGATCCAAGGCCTATATTCAGGTCGCCTTTGCATTAGGTCTACTAAGATTATGCTTACACTCGGATAAAGCTGTTGCACGTGACGGGCAGACCTTAGGACGGATCTTGAAATGAGAGGAGGCAGAATCTAGGTCAATGATGCTTGATGTTCAAACGTCAAAAAAGAATGGCAATGTTTACTTGATATTTTTAACGTTAGAGAATCTGGTCATACCCTTTTTACTGTTTGTTCTGATTCCCCTTGAGCAAATAAAATAAAAATCTTCTGCTTCATGCTTATGCTTTTAGTATTTTGATCTGTTCTATTTTTCTTGTGTAGCATAATGAACTGAGCTACAAGTGTGCAACACTGAGTTGCATAATGACAATAAATGATTCTTGAATTCTTGAATCATTTTCTTCAAGCAGACTGTGCCCCTCTGACAGAGCCTCAATCTGCCTCTCTGTGAGAGTCGACAATGATCTCTCTCTTTAAACCTCATCTTGTTTTTCAGTCTGTCGCTGTCTTAAAGTCTGTTTCAGTTCTCTTTCTTTTTCCAAACCTCGACCACTGGGCACTCCCTCAGCTAAAGTGCAATTCCCCAACATTTATCTTGCGGTCTTATGTGTTTGCCCGGAGCTGTTCTTTCTGTTGCATCTGTATCATGGGACGTAATCAGAGGGTAATTCTGGATACAAGCAGTTTCATCAGCACTCAAGCCGCCGTCAGCATCCTTGCCTGTTTCCCCATCACTTGTCCCTGGGCTTCACCAAGTTTGGAACATGCAATCTGTGATTTTCAGTAGGTTATAATTTTTCTTGCTCCTTTTGAAACCTTTCATTTATAACAAAGACCAACACCGTACTTGCGACCCATTGATGACCTGTTAGGGCTCCCAAATGAATCTTCAAGTTACAAGAATAACATGACAATGCCACAATTTGTCTGTGTTTAAGCACTGCTCACAAATCACTTTATCAAAACAGGTCTCTGATTCGTAGAACAGAGACAGATTTTCTGGGCCATGCCTAGATTTCACAACAGCTTCCACTCATCACAGAACATATTGCATTTTAGAAGAACTAGCCTTGCTCTGAAAAAACAATCTCCAAACGTTCAGTGTGAAAATATTTAAATAATTCCAAAAGAAAATGAGAAACAATTGAAAGTGATTCCTTCTCAAGTATTATTCTTTATGTTCTATTGAATCAGTATGCTCAGGTACACACACTAAATGCATTAGAGAGGTTGACTGTGCATGCTCACTTAAGACAAATGATTCCTACTTAAACACATTTTCTTGGCCACACAACGGTGGTTTTAAAATGAAAATCTGTTGCACATGTTTCTCTCTCCCTTGCTGCAGTTGCCCCTTGCACAGCTCAGGCGCTGATAGAAGCTGGAGTTATTACCATAAGATGATGGAAAAGTCCTGCAGCCTTCTGAAGATTTCAGCTGCATTTCATTTCTCTAATACAATGAATTAGATGCTGTTTAACAGCGTGGGTGCCAGCATTTCAACAAGGTTCAATTTGCAGTTCTCAAAGTGAGTTATGTACAGACACTGGTGTGGGTAAACGCGTGAAGCAAGGATACACAAACCATTGAAATCACCAGACCATGTATAACGACAACTTATCTGTTATCTTCTGAGCGTATCTTCTGTCTGGTCCTTTATCCATTGTTTTATTGTCCTGTTTTAAATATACAATTGGTAAAATCATTTTTGAGGAACTTGGACTTAATATTTTATACATATATATTTTCTATACAGATGTTTGTCTATCATATAGGTGATAAATAAGGTTGTCAAAATGATTTATTTATCGTTGATTTGACTATTAAAACCACAGTTGAAAATCTGGTTTTGTATGTGTGCATATTTTGTTTGATTTTAATAAATAAAAGCAGAAAACAGTTGAAGGTCTTTCGATTTTCTTTTTTTATGCTTTGAATCGACACTTCTATTTTGCTGTGCATGAAATGTTTTATTCAAGTGCTCTTTTACAACCAAAGATTGTTTAAAAGACAACTGCACAAATCCAGCAAATGTAACGCAAAGTCTCTTTAATTTTATTCAAATCACTGCTGAGGAAAACATTTCCTCAGTCTGTTATGGCTGGCATTTTCAAGACAAATAGCCTTTGATCCTTTGTCACTTACTAGAGAGAGCATTAAATGGTCTCCCTCATAAATATTCAGCTGCATTCTCTTTGGAGAGACATTCAAGTCATTACTAAGCACAATCACACTTAAACCAACTGTGCAGCTCAAATCACATAATATGAAAAACCACAGCCCACATGTGGCCTCATCATAGTTATGTGAAAAATAGCAAGTCACACACACACACACACACACACACACACACACACACACACACACACACACACACACACACACACACACACACACACACACACACACACACACACACACACACACACACACACACACAAGGGAAACGGTTAAGTAATGCAACCCAGTCTCACGGCATTTCGTGTTATAGTCACGACATTTAATCTATTGATTCGTGTTCACCAACATGACTTTCCCCTTTTTTTCGTGTCACACAGAACGATTTGAAAAGCAACGTATTTCTATTGGTAGTATGTTTCGTGCCTGCACCACGTATTTTTGTCTGGTCGGGTCTTGGAAGACCGGAAGCTGTGTGGTTCATAAAAACATTTTCTTACTCAATACCAAGTCACGATTATTGTTTTTATTTTAAATTGTATAATGTCGGACTTTTTTTGCCGTCCGTGAGGTAAAGAAATGGGGCTCAGAGCCTCAGAATACTGAAATCTGTATTTTTTAAATCTAAAAAGCCAGAGATTATAGAATTAAACAAATAAAAACAAGGATAATTGTGTGTTATTGTTGAGTAAATAACAGTGTGTTATTTAGAAAAGAATAACAAATTAGAAGGAAAAAAAGATTTAAAAAATACAATTCAAATTGTGTCCATTTTGCCAAACTAACTTTATTGCTAATAACCTAACATAGTTTACTTTAAAACTGTGGTATTTAAGTCAAGTGACTTGTATGCCTTTAAGGAAATTATTAGATAAGTGTATTTTTTGTGTGTTTCTGATCGTGAGGAGCATTAACATACGTTTCCAAGGGGCAGATTTAGGGGTTTAAGGGTCCAAGACAAATGGTATTTTACCTTGCATCCTTTCTCTAACTGGGAATGTTGGTATTGGTGAAATAAATAGCTACTCCAAAACTGTTTTCCTTAAACACATTCTTGAACTGCTTTCTGGTCCATATATAGGTGTATTTGTACAACGAGTATAGGAATATAGGATTGATTCAATATTTTTCATACTTTTTACGTCATATCAAATCACACTAGACTAATGGTCTAAGCCCTTCTATTCAAACTGTTGGTTCACCTGGTCTCCTTCTGTAAAAACAATTGTATAACCTTAACTCTGTAATGCACAATCAAGTATTATACATCCTTGTTCTGCAGGACAACATTACCCTAAAACTAACCCTAACCCTATCAGGAAAAGTGTTCTACAGGGGTGTGACGTAAATGAATGAATAGACCATATATAAACCACTGGCAAAGTACTCAACACCTTTCATGTATTATCTTCTGACACAGTAGGTGTCTCCAGGACCGTATTTAGCCACAATGACTCACAAACACAGACTTAAAAGGGAAAAAGAAAGAAAGAAGCTGCAAATGTGAAAGATGCTGTGCTCTTAGAGCAGATCCAATTATAATTTGGGAGACTGCGGTACGATAATGTCAGAAACAGTATCCCTCAAGAAGTTCAAAGACAAATTATAATGACTGTATTGTATAAGCTGAAAAGGCGAGATTTCCTTTAACAACAACAAAATGAAAATACTAAAAACAAAGTGTCTTTTCCCCATACTTTCTAATTTCTCCAGATTCTCTTTATTTCTCAGTGAACCCATTTTTTCAACTGGAGACTCATCTTTTTATATTGTTTTGATTTGAAAAAGCTTAGTTATGAATCTAATTTGCTGGAGACTAAAGTTTTAAAAAACGTTGCCAAACATGAATAAAACTAACTTTATGGTGCCGTTGTTTCTGACAAGTTAAGTTTTCACTTTCCTTTTATTTTCTAATTTAATTATGTAACCACTTATATGGTTCAGTGTACTAATTAATTTGCAGGCTTAATTGTCGTAATGAAAGCATTTTCCTTGGTTCCTTTTAGAAATAGAAAGCACAAAGTCAATTACATAACAGCATTTGTTGAAATTAAGCCACGCTAATGAGTTACTGCTTGATGAGTCAGCCACCAATCAGCTCTCATCAACAATCATGAACACAAACTAAACGCTAATTAATTCAAACTAAAGACATTCTGCAGATACTTGACATTGAATGAGGTTAACAACCGTGCCAAATTATCATTAAAAAAAACAATAGAGAAATGGATAAATCAGCAATGAATTTATTTACATCGTCAAACATTTTGTTTCATTAATGCATTTCAGATATTGTAAAGGTTAAATAAATAAATCAGTATTTAAATATTACCGGGGATTAGCGGTAAATACAATGCATAGGGTGTTCCTTTATATTATTTTTCTACAAAGCTCATGCAACTTTAAGTAACTTAAAGAGGGCAAGGTCTTTCAGAGCTATATTGATCACTTTTAAGACATCAGAGGAAACCCTGAGACCTTTTTGATTTAAATCTTGTAATATCCGTTTAGCCTCCATCACACAGAGAAAACCTTGAGCCAGGAGGTAAATATTAAATGCAGTTCACAAAAAGTGAAGAAAAATCCATATAGATATAATTCTTCCCACCTTGTATTTGTCTGCTCTTATCCCAAGTGGTGGGTCTTTTATCAGGGGGCAAACCTGCTGTTTCCTGGGCGCCTTTCATTGTGATGGTGATTTTCTCAGGTCTTAGTGTTCCCATGAGACTTGAATGCAGCAGCATTGTCTCTTTCACATCAGAAACAGGCTGAAGTGAAATATGGGAACATGGGGGAGCAGAAAAAAAAGGCAAATATCTGGATTTTTTTAAGGGAAATTCAGAGAAATTAAAGAAGAAAGTGTTGAAGTGGTAATGCATGTTGAGTTCAAATAAATATGAACCCTGAATACAGAATACGATTTGACTAAGATTGAGAATAGATATGACAGAAAAGACAAACCCATCAGAATCGGTTTAATCGGCAAAATGTGCAATTGAGGACATTTTACTCCAGTTTTTGGTTGCTCTTATTGTTCTTACAAATAATGGAATTGGCAACAAGCTAAAAACAAGGCTAATTAACTAAACACAGGTTAAATATTACCTCCTAACGACTCAGTATGCATATAATTATACAAGTGTATATGTATGCCCAAATAACGCACTTCCAGGTATACACTATTTCTAGTCAGAAATAGACAGAGCAATCCATAGAAAGATTTGTCGTTAGAAACAATTAAAATAAATGCAAAGTGCTTTGGAGCAGTGGATATATTTTTAGAGCTGATCTTGACTATTATAATTGACATTTATTTAAATTGATCGTAATGGCTAAAATAAATCCAATTGCCTCTCTGAACTGAACGTCCCTGTGTTCTGTCTTACTCGGCTTGCCTGTGTTGCAGTGCTGCTCCCTTTTTTTGCTCTGCATCTTTCCTGCAGCATTTTGCTCCTATGCCAGGGGAAATAATTGAGTTTGTGAGAGTGAATGTGACTCTGCGCTCCAGTGGGTTCTGACACCTAGATTGCCAAAATGTTGCAGAGATATGCTAATGTCAGGTTCAAGGTTCAAGGTTCAAGGCTTTCATTAGTCATAGTGTAGTTATGACGATGAAAATCTTAGGTCACAGGCTCCTCCAACAGTGCAACACAATAAAACAGATAAACAGAAACAATTGTGCAAGTAAATACAAAAAGAAAAATAGTAAAATAGTGAAATAGTGAAATAGTGCAATATGAGTCTATAAACAAGTGATTGGAATAATATATATATGAATATGATTGTCTCATTCAGGGAGCAGCTTACTATTTTTGGTTGGCAATGACCATGCTTTCACAGTAGAAAGACAAATGCTTTGCGTCTCATTCTACGACTAAAGTTATTTGAGGAAGCAAACTTAAAGTTGAACTAGAGTTAGAACTAAAAGTCTGAACACACTGGCAGCAGAATATGGCAAGTGTCATCAGTCCCCCCCACATTGGTGGAGGAAAGCTCTGCAGTGGAGCTTGTTTGTTGGCAGCATGTCTTGCTCTGTGTTGGACAAGAAAGTTATTGTTGGGTTATACAAATATTTATTCTTCCGTGACTCACAACTCTGATTTTATACAGATAATCTTATTTTTTTCTTGCTGAGCCATACCGTAAATGTGCAAAATAAACGAAAATAACTATCACTGATCCAAGTTCCGTATTCAGTCATAAAAGAAAGAAGAAACTGTTTATTGCACTGTCCCGTTTCAAGTGCATCCTGTTTGCAGGGACGTTGTTGACAAATAATTAATCTTTAGTTTTTCTCCATGTTCCTGTTTTAGCTTTGGCCTCCTGCTAAGTACTGTATTTGCCATTCTCAGCAGGAGGCCTTTGAACCAGTTAGCAGCTTCTCCAGAAGTGTGGAGCGGTAAAAGGATCATGTTTGTTTGATGTCAGGCCGCGAGAAATAAATCTGGTAAATTCAGCAAACGTGATAACACAGCTTTAAGGGAAAGATAGGCCTAAGACTGACAGTAACAGCTTCTCAATAGATATGCTTAAAGAGGCAGGATGGAGATAGACACAGACTTACATCATCACCCATTGCTGTTTCTTCCACTGGAAAACAGTTGATGTGCAAAATGTCAATGTCTGGCCCTTGTTCTTCAGAAAGCTGTTTACTGTAATACAGTGTAGCCAATGACAAATCAAAAGGGCATTCATTACAATTATTTAACCTTATTCTTGTTTGCTTTTTGACAGTAGATTCAAATATTCAAAGGCTTATTTTGTCCCATGCACAATAGCTACAGCATCGTTTTGGCAATTAAAATATTGAGTCTCAAGATCCTTAACAATGCAACATGTAATATAACATACAGTTACAAGCCATAAAATAGTGCAGCTATATAGTGCAATACACAAAATAAGTTAGTTGCAGGGTACAGAAACAAATAGTATCTGTACATGTAGCATTGCTCCAAATAAAAGTTCAAACATTCGTGCAAACAATGTCGATCTCAGAGTTTCAAAAGTTTGTTCAAAATAAAGAAAAACCTGCATATCAGATGTATGAAGACTCAGACTGATAATGACAATGCAGGCCTAGTGATAGATCAAACATCTTTTAACTTTAATACTGGGCTTCCAAAGTAAGGATCACCGCACTTTGGCACACTTCACCAACTGTCAAATGCATCCATAGGCTTGTCTGATGATGCTTATTTGATGTCTGCTTTGCATTTATTTCTTTAAAACGCATATTGTATGCAGTTGAAGTTAAAAAAGAAAAGGAAAAGTCATAATAAAAAAAAATCCTTTACACTGCTGCAGAAATTATATCTCTGTTGTTCTGAAATACTGATGAAGGAACCAAACAAAGCACATCGATAGACTCTCTGTGAGAAGACTAAGGTGAAGGCTTTTATATTGACAGGGCATTGGGCCAAGGTTCTCACAGACCAATCGAATGGCACTCACTTCTTAGTATATGAACCTGCGAGGGCAAACAAGTCAAAACTCAACAGACCTAGACTGAAATCAATTGTAATCATCAGAGGATAACTTTTCAAAAACCTCTGATGGACTCAAGTAAAATACTGACAACATGACAGTGTCTCTTCAATCTTGGTGAATTTGTTGTTTAGTTTGAATCCCCCTCCTCAACTTAGTCTGATCTCTACTTAATTTTCAAATCTATGTTTGATTGCATTTCACAGTTCCTTTTTATGTTTCCCTTAAAGGTCACCTATCATGCTATTTTTAGGCAATAGCATAGGTCTCAGATATATACAAAAATATAAAAAACATGTCTATGAAGTGTTTTGGTCAAAAAACCAAACAGATCACCCATTCTAGCCATGCCTCATATCTCTCTATTTCTCTTCCTGTTACACAAGTGCTGATTCTGGGTGTAAACAGGTCTCTCTTGAGAATGAGACCCTGTGTCTCAATGAGATTTTCACCTGTATAAAAAAAGCATTTTTTTTTTTTAAACTGAAAACAAATAAAAATAAGAGGGGGCGGAGCTCATGCGGGACCTGGCAGATACTGTCTAAAATGCTGCGGTGATGAAACGCAAGGATTATTAGATCAAGGATTATTAGATAAAGGGTTATTAGATCAAGGGTTATTTCTGAAACAGTATGGAGCTCAAAGGCTTTCTCTCTTGACCACAAGGTGAGTTCCTTTTATTTCCTGCTTCTTCACACACATGCTCTCCAGTACAGGTTAGCTCTGAGTGTTAGCGATGCTAATGTAAACACCGACAATATTACGTCCAAGACAGTCGGGCATTGTTTTTGATAGCAACGTTTCTGATAGTGCTGTGGGTCCGCCGCCGATATTACGTCATATCGCCGCAAATCTGGATCAGCTCCGTTGTACCCCCGTTTTTAGAGATTTGGGTACGGAGGAAAAGAGAGAGGGCTTTATTTTCTGACGCTGCGTGAGTTCCCTGACACACCGGAGACACATATTTATGTTTAAAAGACATCAAAAAGTGCATTTTGCATGATAGGTCCCCTTTAAAATTGGTGCTTTGCAAATGCAGCTTTCAGGAATGTTGACCACAACTCTGTTTTTCGCACAGCTTCAAAGTCAAAGTCAACTTTATTGTCAATCTTTCAGTTTGTGTGTTTCCCTATCAAGGGAGGTTGTGGCTCAGTGGTAAGTGCGCTGGTCTTTGGATCACGGGGGCACTGGTTCTAATCCTGCTGAAGTCAACATTCCGCTGTGTCCTTGGACAAGACCTTCACCCCAAATTGTTCCTGTGGGGATTGCCCACAGTATTACATGTATGTAAGTCACTTTGGATAAAAGCGTCTAACAAGTGATGTAATGTAATGTGTGTACAGACAGAGAGATCGAAATACCTTTTCCCACAATCCCAATACAAAAACAAATACAAATATATATAAAAATATGTATATCCTATACACACACAATCAACAAACACATTTATACACACATTAAGACATAAATAAAAGCACAACAGTAATACAACCTTCTGTATTACTCTTGATATTTTGTGTTGATGCTGCAAGCCATTTATAAGGGGTTACTGCAGGTTCAATGGTTTTTGCTATAAAATGAGGAACATATTTAGATTCAAGAATGTTGTTATGTTGTTATAAATAACACTTTCTTTAAGACGCATGATCATGCCTCAGAGTCATGACACAGGTCACTGTTTTATTTTTTATTTTTTACCGTCTACAAGTTACATCTATTAACAAAGCTATGTCGATAATACTCAATTTGATATCTCATTTAACCTGATGACCATGGCTCTTTAAACGCAAATCAACAGTATCCTCCATCAAAATCTCATCTCATCTTATTAATCATCCTTATGAAAGACTCAAGAACCTCTGAATTCAGCCCCTCTTCAGTTTTTGTATGATTCCCCTGACAGCAATTTATTTGTTTCCTCTGTTATGCGAATAATCCACAATTATGTAATTATAATTACATTATAATTAATTTAACTAATAATACACCTGATTAAATGATTGTGCCAACCCTTTTTGGTGTACTAACTACATTTGACTGTTTATTTTGGATCCAAATTAGTGTATTGTTTCCCTTGAATCATATAACACATTACATTACATTGCATTTTAGCTGACGCTTTTATCCAAAGCGACTTACAATAAGTGCATTCGACCAGGAAGATACAAACTAGAAGAAAACAGAATCATATAAGTACATCAGGTTTCATAGAGCCAAAACATTTCAAGTGCTACTCAACTGGCTTTAGATAAGCCAGTCCTTTATTAGTAAGTGCTTTGTTAGTAATTTTATTGCTCGAAGTGGAGTCGAAAGAGATGAGTTTTCAGTCTGCGCCGGAAGATGTGTAAGCTTTCTGCTGTCCTGATGTCAATGGGGAGCTCATTCCACCATTTTGGAGCCAGGATAGCAAACCGACGTGTTTTTGCTGATGGGAACTTGGGTCCCCCTCGCAGTGCGGGTGCAGCGAGCCGTTGGGCCGATGCAGAGCGGAGTGCACGTGCTGGGGTGTACAGTTTAACCATGTCCTGGATGTAGGAAGGGCCAGATCCATTCCCTTAATAATAACACAGACTACATTAAGCCTCTAGACTCAACAAAATATGAAAATGAAAAGGTCTGATGCTTTATAAACTTGTCATACTTCCAGGCCTATGGAAAATAGTACTACATGGAAACAGTTTATAGAATAACATTTAAAACTTTATCTGGTTTCACAGATCATCACACCAAGTAATATTGCATGAAAAGGGCAAGGATTTTAGATCCATTACACTGCCAACGCGATACACTTTATATAAACCTTCAGCGTCAGGGCCTCAGAGAGAAAACTGCAGCCTTAAGTGGCTCAGCTGTAAACCTATTCAACAACACACCTTTGAGGCTTTGCCAAGAAACTGAGAGTTTCCCTCAAGCATCTCTCTCTGTCAATTCTCAAAGCCCTGCAGCGGTGGCATTGTGACCAGGAACAAATGATGTTTTCTCCTCTACGTCCCTTTGGATGCAAAGCATGCATCACGCTACAACACTCCTCTAAGCACTTAAATAGGTTGCTCAACATGAAAAACAAAGCGTTTGTTCTGCTTTTGGTCTCCTCTGCCTCTCGTTGGTTCTGGTGATCTGCTCCTCCTCCTCTGGCTGTTGCCTTTCATGATTATTTACCTGAGGGACTCCTTTGCCTCTCACTTGAGCCTCCGAATAACAAGTGACCATGGATAGCAAATATCCAAGCTCTTGAGAATAAACAACGGGTCAAATGGAGTTGAATCTAACACCAAGCATCTGTCTAACATTGTGAATATCATTCTGGGTATGCCTACCCGGAGATAACATACCCGAGGTTGAAAAATGATTGGCCCAAAATCTGATTTTCAACATGATTGTCATAGGTCCCATAAAAAGCACATACAGTGCTCCCTGAATAAGAGAATATAGAGAGGAATATTGTGATAAGAAAGAAATGCTCATGTCAATTTTGTGGGTATTTTGAAACAGAAGGGGAAAGAAACAGATGATGTCTTTGTAGATCAATCTTAATTTTCAGGACCACATGCCTTTGTTAATACAGGTACAAAAACATGGGCATGATGGTGTTTTCAAAACATTTGTAGAGAGACGCATATCCATATTTAAAACTTGAATACAAGCTTTTCAACACAGCACATACATAAATCCTGGACCTCTTATTACTCAGTCTCGAGGAGTACATTGTAATATCGGGGGGGGGGGGGGGGGAGCCTCGCAGCGGCGAAACCGTGCCGCGCCACACTAATTGCGCCGCATAAGCGCATAGGTGCGCCGCATTTTCGGCTCAGTTGAGGCACCCTCCCGGTCCCTCCGCAAGATGAGGCCCCCTCCGCAAGGTGAGGCCCCACGCAGTCTGCATGATCGGCCTGTAGGGAGGGACGGCCCTGGTCGCAATCAGGTACTTCTCAGAACAAGGAAAAAAGAATTCAGGGGCTCCAAATCAACAAGAAATATGAAAATTGGTGGGGTAGTTCATTCTTGACATTTGAAGAGTATGTGATTGAACATAATTTGCAAATGCTGATTTCACACAAGAAAAACCGTCTAGACGCTGTATATAATCAAACAGTAAACCAACTCATGCCCTATCCTGTATTCACACATTTACTTTCAGAAACACTGACAAACTCCATCATATTGTCTTCTGGTCCATGACATTGAGCTGAAAAAAAGGGACAGATCAAGCCGATGGGTGAAATCAATCATGTTACATTTTGATTTCACACATTTAGATAATCCTTTTTATGGGACTTTGTTGTTGCAATTAACACAATACATCGTGAGGAAAGTCAAGTTAACGATGTAGGCTACAGCACATGACAGTCTCTATTTGAATGTCCTTGGTTTGGATAAGGAAAAACTCAAACCAAAAAAAAAAGGAAAGTTAGAAACCTCAGGAGGAATCTAAGAAGATGGATCATTCTTTCAAGATAGACAGAGAATCAGAAGATGTCTTGTTGTCATGTCATTCCTATGACAGAGAAAACTCATTATTTCAATTTTCTGAATTTCTTCTACACATGGCTGTACAGCAACTCAAATCCAATTCACATAAACAACCAGAACAACAGTGCTCTAATCAGCACAACATCTGCTCACCCAACAACATATTGAACCCCACACACACACATCCCTGTAGAGGCATAATGTATTCTCCTTCAAGTTTGTGTTTTTACACACCCAAACTCTAGTGGGTTCATATCATAGTTTCTTCTTTGTTCTTCTCTTGAAATCGAAAATAAATGTATTTCTTGTGCACATCGATCTGTTACCCTACAGCTTTTATCATTGCAGCTTTTTAATGACTAACATGTTTTAGTAAAAGAGGAGGACTATTGAAATGCTAATTATGTATTTTAATGAAAATGTGATTGCTAATATCACCTTTGATGAATATTAAGCAGCGGCAACGCACATCCATGGGTCTCCACTAAAAGGTCCTGAAAGCTAATTGATGCAAAATGTGCCTGTTCAAATGCTAAACAGGAAATGAAAAGAGAGATATAACACTTGATGTCACGGGTTAAAGCCACATGGAACTGAAGCCAAAGGAATTAGATTTATTTTTTACAACATACCGCTGGCACAAATAACCACTGAGTTCTGCAGGCGCTTGTGAGATGCTTGACAGCACAAACCTGTTAAAGGTCAATCACTTAATGATAAGTGGCCCCAACATCAAAAGGTCTTTATCATGGTCCTGTTTATTAAGGAGAAACCAAAAAAAAATGTTCATGGAGGTGTCAGAAGACCAAGACGAAGAGGGTACAGCCATGCTTGCATCCTTGTGAAGCTTTACTTGGGCTTAGCTGTGATTTGAGGTACAAATAAGCATTTTAATATGCTCATGAGTAAACATCATAGCATATTTTCTGTGTGAGTTTGACATGTTGTCATGTTACCGTTTGCTAATTATCATTGAACATAAAGCACACATACCGAGCAAAGCTATTGGACTTCATGGCAGCACTTGAGGAAAAACCTGAACTTCTCCATAATCACCCAATAATCAGCTGTGATTGTCTGTCTGTTTATTTTGTGTCAGTCCATCAATTAAATTTCCAGGACACAGGACAAGAAAAAAAAGATGATCTGCTTGTGGGGCTTAAGGAAAAGTCAAGGGATGACTAGAGTTGTCATGAATACAAATCACACATATATTTATCCACCTTCCGCCATTGGTATCAAGAGTAAAAATACTTGAATGTTGTTCACTGCCAATGCTTGTTCCAGAAAAGGTAACATACGTCCCATGAATTGTAGGATGTCTGGGTTTCTCAAAAAGCTTGGGTTAGTTTAAGGCTACAAAACCTTTTTGGACATTACAGTTTTTGTTATTTTGTACAGACAACTAGTTTTAGTTTTTTCATTATTTTAACGAGATACTGATCTTTTTCTTACTTTAACAATGTTATATGAGCAGTAAAATACAACCTTAAAAATGGGTAAAGAAAAAAAAAAAAGGTTAAAGAAATTCAATACATTGCCAGTATCTAATTGAGCATTATGATTCTTTTTTTTAAACAAGCTTTGAGGACTGTCATTCACTCATGTTATCTTCATGTGCTTAATGCCTTTGAAAAGTACATTTGAATAATTAAATAGCAACATGTCCTTCCAGAGATACTGGGTCGTTGAGAATATTGCAAATATTTTTAATTTTTCTTTTTAATTGGAGGGATAGTTCAAAATAGTCATACAGTACTAATACAAACTTATCATAAATTATTAAATATATTCATCGAAATACTGGTTTAGTAAGACATTTGCTATTACTGATGTATATATATTTCATCTTATGTTTGCTCCTTATAGCTACTCCAACACATGCATGTCACCCTATAATGCACAGACCGAAGGGATTCATGCAGGACGAACTTCTTATACTCTTCTCACCATCAAGTCTAATGTTTTAGCTCGAGCCCAAATCTCCCTAGCTGTCTGCTCTAAGTGCATCGAGACAAACAAACTGTTCTAATGAACACTTCCCCCTCTGAGACTTTTCTTTATTGAGCAAGCAGCCTCATTAATCTTTAGCTCTGCACATTGATCTCATCAGGGGTTTGAAGGTGCTTTTAGTGGTTTGTGTGAAGATGTGCATCAACACGTGTAATGTTGTCTCCTTCCCTTAATTCTTCTTCCTCCTCTTAATGAACCCTTTTGCATGAAAAAAGTGTAAAGGATGAAATTAGACATTGAGAAAAAAAGCCTCCTTTTTAAAGCCACCTGTTTTACTTTTGCGCAGAAGATGAATAATATCAAATGTATCTCAAAACTGAAATCTCTCAAAACTTGTGCTTACTTCTTGCAGGCTCAGAAACACGACTTCAGCAGTTTGCCAACATTTAAACGAGCCAGCTTTACAGTGAAAACGAATGTAATGCTTTGTCATTGATTATTTAACCAAAATGTTTAGTTTAAACAGTTAGAAATGTTGCACATACTGTATGTCCATGAACAACCATGTTGTGCTCAAACTGTTAATATTCTAAAATGTGGCTGTGCCCTCTGATCCAACAATTCTGTCGTTATTAAAAACCTATTAAACATTGCATGATAAAATATTTGAAAAGGGGCTTTACTCTTAAAACGAAGAGCAACAATTTGGTTTAGGTTTAGGAGGCTGTTTTAATCGAAGCCGAACACATACATCACCTTTTAACACTGGTCTCTGTGTTCTTTGAGAGTTAATCTCAGTGAAGCTTATTATTGTTCAACATGTTGAGTCATCATGTTTTCCGTGTATCATAGCAATATTTGGTCATCACAATAATCCTGACAATAACCACCTGCAGCACCATTACAGTGCCATAAATTAAAGAAAAGCTGATATTATATAAAAGTGGGCCATTTCTTTTTTTTTAAAGCAGCATTATGTGGATCTGCAACATCTTTCTGACCTCCTCGGACCTCTAAGACTCCTGGGACAGATTCATTCAATGCTCCTTGTTTGAGATTCAGGGGTGATTCATGCTCCGTAGTTCCCTACAGACTGTGAATCAGCTCTCCTCTCAGTATCAGGTCTTCAGGCTCTCAGTTTCCAACACAACCTCAATTTCTGTTTATATATATATATATATATATATATATATATATATATATTAAAATATGAACAAACATTGTCTACGGTGCAGCTTAAGACTTTGTACTTGATTTAATCCGAAGTTTGTGACAATTGAACCTTCCTAAGCTATGAAAAATGTAAAAGTCTGGTGATGTTCTCCTAGTACATGTATTGGTTGCAATGAGCAATATACCTCCCAAATAAATTGATTGATTTAATCCTGGTATATGTTGCCTATACATATTAGTTTTTATCCAGCACACACACAGGCCCACTTTGATGTTACTGAAAGAACATTAAGTAATGTTCAAGACACCTGGGATCCACTTCCGCCTGGAAGAGGAATAAAGGAGATTACACAGTGACATACAGCAGGGGCTGGCTGTAATCAGCATGACATTGTGCTGCATTTTCAAGTCCATGAAGGTTTCTCATTTCTTTAATTTCCCCTCCTCGACTCCTCGAATCCTCGGTCCTCCGGTAGTGACCCGGAAATGGATTTCATGTTGAAGGACATCTCATTTCTCTAAATGCACTTTGAGGATCGAGCATCGAGCATCGAGCATCGAGCATCGAGGAGGCTCTCTGGAGGAGCTATAACCGAGGATACACTGATGGATCCTCCGCGGATCCTCCGCGGATGTATTTCCGGCAACAGTGATGTTTAAAAGAGTCGTGACGCACGGCCGGACTTATCTCAGCCAATGACAGCTCTGCATGCATCCCCTGGATATTATTTTATTAACTGCTTTCATCGCAATACGATTTTTACAGTGAGAACAGCTGTGAGGTCCGTGCAGAAAGCAGAGCAGTGTGTAATATATATCACTCAGTATGACAGGCCTACATTACTCTCTTTATTTGCTTTAGTTTAGTAGATATCTACAAACAAAGAGTCGATATTTTTCTAAAACCATTTAGTGTTGATGTATGAAAACTGTTAGAACTGGTTTATAAATGGTTCTTAATGATTAATAAAGTGTTTACAACCTAATTCATAACCTAATTATAAACCTTTATCAATCCTTTATAAGGGTAGTATTGTGGAAAGTGGAACCTCATTTCCCCATTGTAGCGACCAGAGAAGGGGGGGGGGGGCGGGTACATCCAGTCTCTGATAGTGTTACGCTATTATGAGAGTGCTCTCATACTTGTTTGATTCTGAAATTGTATATATTTATATAAATATAGCCTATATATAAATATATATGTGTGCGTGTGTATATATATGTCCGCATCTGTAGCCTGTTATTGTCTCATTATACCGCACTGTGAATGAATTAAAAGTAAATGTATAAGTCTTCATGAACACAGTTCTGCCCATCAGACAGTGCTGCTGTGCCTCCTGTCATCATCAATGGACGTCTCTTTAAAATGACTGCTCAGAGGAGAGGATTTCTCATTTCTCTAACCACCTGCTGCTTCCACTCCTCGGTTCCCCTCCTCGACTCCTCCGCTCGCATCTCCTGTGGGCGGGACTAAGACACGAGGATAGGAGTCGAGGAGGGGAATTAGAGACATGAGAAACCTTCCATGTCAACTCTTTGAGTGATGTAAACACGTATCTGGGAACTTTAAAGTTCATCTTTCAGATTGAATAAATAACATTGTCTCTTTCCAAAGCAGCCTTCTTTTACCCTACTTCAGGACGACCTTAAGCTTTGCAGAACTCAGGTCAATCGATTGAAGAAGCATTTAAAATGTCATAAAAGTCAGGGGGTGTCATGTTACCACTTTTTACTTTCAGTCAGTGGTAAATATTCAACAAGAGGGATTGGATTACTGGCAGCCAGTAGAAGAAAGATCTCAATCGACAACTCAATGACAAAAAGTTCAAGTTAAAAGTCTTTCCTTGATCAAAATAGATTCAGCAGTAAAAAAAAAAACTCTAGTTGGGTAAAAAAAAATCTATGAAACTTGGTGAAATCACACTGGGGAAAACTAAGAATGAACACCTACTGAAACAATGAAGTGCTGGGCAAGACAAAGGGGAGCACACTGACTTTATAAACAAGGTAGGAAGGCTAACGAGGGACAGGTGGAACTAATCATGGCTAGGTAGGCAAACACAAAGGAGTAGGAAGTGAAGTATCTGAATAGCAAAATAAAACCGGAAATCCTTAATCACGGAACTTGGATCTAACCAACATTGTATAATTCAATACATTGGTTGATTATTAAATATGTACACAGACATCAGAGAGAGAAAGTGGAAAACATGTTTGTGTGTGGGTGTGGTTTTCGTAGGGGAAGGGCTTGTGGGGCATGGCATGCATTAACAAGGCAAGTATTTGACCTTCTCCTCCTCAATAAATATGTCGAAACCATTAGAGAGAGCAGTGTTGAGGGGTATGGAAGAGCATCTGTTGTGGTCTTTGTTTAGTTCATGTATGTGCAGATGATTTCGCTATAGAAAGGCAGGTTTGGTTATTTACATTTTAAAATCAGATTTGTTTTCAAAGGATAATGTGACCACTCTGAGTGGAGAATTTGCGTTAACATCCTGCGGTTATTTCAATTACCTTTGTCATCTTCTGTTTGTTAATGCATGAGCTCCATGAAAACAGACAGACATAATATATGATTGTACATGGCCGCCATAAACATTGACATGCTTACGTCTCAGCTACAGAAAGCATCACGATACATTTTATTTCCATTTTTCATACAAAAATGCGGTAATGGTGTTGATTTAGGCGTATATGATGCATACATATATTTCACCCTCAGGGGAGAAACACGCTTGAAGTGACTGAGTAATCTTTTTTCAGATGCGTGTTTTAAATGTCAAATTGAGCAGCAAAAGCATCAAGCAGCTCAACAAATCAGAATAAAACGCATCTGCTTTGAGGTTGATTTGACTCTGAAGCTTCAGCAGAGGCCAAGTTTATTTATGAATTCTTTTATTTGTTACCCTGAGAAGCCACAAAAAAATGCCTTAGCTACTATGAAAAAAGGAGAAAGTGGAATTGTTGCCTTAAATATTTTTTTAATTTGTAGAATTGACCCGAGACTTCAAACCAGAATGTGATACTTATATTTAATGAATGACTGAGAGAGCTTCCTTTTTTTGTTGTTGTTATCATTAGTTTCTGCCCAATTATGTACAGAAATACAGAGGCTTGTAAAGTCATACACAAGAGAGTGATTTTCTCTGGATCCAGATTTTGGAACTTTGTCAAACTGCTAACTGGGTGAAAAAAGTAGTTGGACCCAATAGTGTATCTACAAAACAACCAAATGCCATTTCTCACAGATGAAGGGGTATTAATAAAAATAACTATCTATATAGAGTACATTTGTGTTTGCAAGTGCTTATTAAGAAGCCAGGTGTTAATTTCACTAAACTATACAACATGAGCATGACTTCACCTCTCATCAATTATATCCCTGCTTTACACCAGCAATATAAAAAAGAAGAGGCATGGAGACTTGAAAAATAGCTGGGATCAGTATTTCCAGACTCAGAAACAGAATGATCTATAAATATGACTGACTCAAAGCTCCTTTCATACTGGATATGTTATGTATTTACATTTATTTTTACAGCACAAGATAGAGGGCATATAATATTCATTCAATAGATCAACGGCACACAAATGATAGCTGATCTATTCTAGCAAAGCTTGTTCTGTTAGAAGTCAGTGCTGCATTTTATACTATTGACCTTGACATTCGATTATAAGAACATTTAACTGGCATGAAAGGAACTGTACTAAGATGGTTTAAGTCCTATTTATCTGAACGGTCTCAGTTTGTACATCTTAACGAGGCAAGGCAAGGCACGTTTATTTTATATAGCACTTTTCAACACAAGGCAATTCAAAGTGCTTTACAAAAATGAAAGACATTAAGAGCATAAAACACATTAGAAACATTAAAAAGCAAAGATAATAAAACATGAATAACACAGGTACATGAATAAAAGTTACAGTGCAGTGTAAAATGAGAATAGTTCAAATAAAAGCAGCGACAAAAAGAAAAGTCTTCAGCCTGGATTTAGTGGTACTAAGGTTGCATTCACACCTAATAGTCCGTTTTCAGGTGCGCACCAGACAACAGTTGTTACATTTGTCAGAAGGTTCGGTTTGCGTTCACATGGGCAAAACTCAAATGGACTATAAACTTTAAACACAAGTCATGTGCACGGAAATGCTGTTCAACCATTGGTCAGACATTAAGGGGGTAAAAACGCAAATCCCAACAATTTCTACTGGAGCCTCCGCCATGGAGCATCGGCACTTTCGGCAGGTTATTTTCATGCTGCTGTTAATCTGGAGATCAACAGACTCTAGCGGCCCGCGCATATGATTATATAATCAGACAACGTCCGTTTCACAGACGACAGGTGGCTCTGACTTTTATGTATAGTTGACGGAGCATTTTTACTGTTAAGACACTGTTCAACACTTTGCTTCACTCTTTAACTAAACAATCGTGGATGTCTTCAAAATCTTTAGCGAAAGAGTCTTTCGCTAAAGATTTTGAAGACATCCGCGTTCTTGTGACGCGTAAATCCTACACTTCCTATGTTTTGGTGCGGACTGCGTTCACACCAGCGATGAACCACTCCAGAGTTCACTAGCAAGCTCTCCGAGACCACCTCTTTTAGGCGGACCAGAGTTCGGTTGTTTAGTTCACTTCAGAGGTCTCGGACTGCGTTCACATCAACCCAAACGAACCGCACCAAGCGACTTAACGCACCAGGGTTCGATTCAACCGGACTATACAAGGCTGGTGTGAATGCGACCTAAGAGTTGCAGCAGATCTGCAGGTTTCTGGTAGTTTGTTCCAGATATTTGGCAATATCCCTAACCAAATTCTCACATTCCTCTACCCCTAGTCTTCCTGTTAAATTATAGTTCTTTGACACTTTTCTAACCTTTTTGTGATCCTTTCAACCTTCTCTTCCATCCATTTTGCATCCCTAGACAACACATCTCCCCTGTTTTACTGTTACCCGAACCCATCTTTGACCTTTAAACCACTTTTCTTTTCAATTCCAGGCAAATCAGATTAGTCATGCAGTGCCAGAATGCTTGGACTTATTTTTTCCCCCATTTATGCTTCTCTTAGGCAATATTATAAGGAATCCCTCGGTAAACCTTTATTTTTGTCAGGGTTGAGCAGAGAAGTTTGGACCCAAGTGCAGCATAGACAATGGTTTTAACTGAGATTTGCCTTTATTAAATGTTCACAAGATAAACATCGAACAGCCCAGAACTTTCTCCCTTGTAAAACTCAAAGAACCAACAAACACCAACAGAAAACCAGAACTTAAAGGTCACCTATTGTGCAAAATCCACCTTTGCATGTCTTTTATACATAAATATGTGTCCCCTCTGTGGAAAGAGATTCTGAAGGTTTCAGGAAAAAAGATTCTCTCTCTTTTTGTCCTGATCCATTTATATAAAAACCTGTCTTAAAATGAGCTGATCAGATTTTGGCCACTTTATGATGTCATATGGATTTTTTGGCTTGTGTAACCATTAGCCAATCACCAACCAAGGTAACACCCCCCCCCCCCCCCACCTTATCACCTGAATCTCCTCCTAGAGCACCATTGTGTTCTTTTGAACCAAATATCTCTCAGAGGGGCGTGGGGAGTGGCTCCTTATTTTCATCTAAAGTAACAGACAGAGAATCAGCGCTTTTGAAACAGGGCTGAAACAGAGGGGATTATGGGATGCTGCAATGATCTGTTTGGTATTTGGAGCCAAACACTTCAGAGACATGTTTGTATATATCTGAGACCTATTGATGAAAAACAGCATAATAGGGGACCTTTAACCTGTTAAGCCCTGAGTCTGTTTTTCAGGTTGGATGTAGAAAAGTCACAGTGATGCTTATACCACTGGAATCTGTGGAATCTCAGCTTTCATATGATATCTAGTTTGTGCAGATCCGATGAAGTATAACATATTTCTACCGTGAGTTATGTGCTAAGTGCGTTAGCACTCTTTCGCTTAGTGCTAATTCAGAGGCTCGGCGTTAGACTTGTGTTTTGTTTCGGTAAAAATGGTTGATATCGTCAGGTAGCTGAGTTTTTTCCCGTTAAGTGGGTATGACACATTCATAGTTTGTTAAATGTTAAGAAGCCCTCAGACGCTGTTTCTTGCAAGATGTTGTGGGAGTCCCCGCCCCCGGGGGCTCCCAGGCTTAACAGGTTAAATACATGCAGAACTAATCAAAGGACAAGACACAGCCAGGCAGGGCAGGAAAAACACGGGCACCAGGTGAACAGAATCAGTTAATCAAACAGGAGGGATTACACAGAGACAGGAAGCAAACACAAACAGGGGCTGTTTCTCAAAGTCGAAGACGCTTCCTTGGTAGGACATGTCCTTCCGAGTCAGGTCCTTCAGAGGCTAGGCAAGAGTCCTTCCTAGCATTCGGAGAACAAAGAAGCCAGTGTGCAGGTGTGCGTCATATGAGAGGCCCCGCCTTAAATTGAGCGCGATTTGTTTGAAGACTCATAACTGATTTGCGAAGATCGAAGATGTACTTGAGTAACTGTATTTTGTAAAATGATCATCTCTCCAGGACAGAACCACTAAACGAACATAAAACGTTCTCCTTCTGTTTGCAGCCTTGAAAGTCCTGGAGGATAAGCAGCCATAAGAAAATCATAAAATCACCATCACCAATCAATAATACAATTTGTATTCATATATCATACTTGATGTGTGCAAACCTTTTGTACACATATTGGTGCATATTGTAGCATAAAACACAAATATCAACAAAAGAGGCAAAGTCAAAACAAGGCTCATTTTAATTATTTATTTAGATGCAAAACGCTCTAAGGTCTCATTCAAAACCTAATTGTCCGCTTCTCTGGTGCGCACCAGACGACATTTTGTTACATCGTTCCATTTTTCAGAAGGTTCGGTTTGCGTTCACATGGGCAAAACTCAAACGGACTATAAACTTTAAACACAAGTCATGTGCACATTTACTACGCCACTGAACATACTTACATTTAAATGTGTACTGCAGGGATTCAGCCATTTTCATTGTCATCGACTCATGAAACCGGCAAGGAGATGGAAGACGTGGTTAGAAAAAGATGTCAGCTGCCAATGCTATATTGAACATGACTTGAATATCTCCTCGTAAATGTATACATACTGTAGATAGATTATCAGACCTAACAAAACTGAAAGTCTTCTTCAAACATTCCAAAATTGTTTGCAGTGATATGTCACACTGAAATGTAATTAGTAGAATACATCAAGACAATCCATATTACCAAATTACCACCATATCCAGTCAATAGGGTCATTAAGACATATGACTGTGAATATATACAGCCTCACGGCACATAGCCAACACATTCTTAGTGGGGATCGATCTATTCACAGAAACTCAATTAAAATCTCCGACCTGGCTTAAAATGTAAAAACAGACTTCTTGTGTAACAGCACCCTCATACTTCATTGTGTGCAACCCCAAGAAACATGCAGCAATTTGTCAAAGCTGAGCAGAGGGCTGGTGAATTATTACAGAGGCAGGACACAATTCAGCCTTTAGCATTGAGCAGTGCAGCGGCAGAGCCACATAACTCATCCATTTCAAAGTGGTATGGATGCTTCTTCTCTCCGGGGCAGAAGTCCCACACAGACGGGGGAGGTTGGGTCCTGAGTTAATTAAAAATGGAAAGAAGGCATCAGAAAGAGTTCCAAGAAGGATTCCTGCCTTCATTTGGGAGAAGCACTCTGAGGGTAAAGAGTTGGCTTTAAAATAATACAACAGATTTCTTCAGACTATGACGCAGTTTAGAAACTGATTCAACCGAATGCAAAAAACTCTTACTGTCACTCTGACTCCATCTTAGTAATTGTGTTCCTTTCTGTTGTCTTCTTATTAAGTGTTAATGATGATGTAAAGCACTTCTAATTGCCTCTGAAAATGTGCTATATACCTGTACCTTACCTTGCCTATTAAAGTGAAGCAATACTTGCATAGGCAATCAATAAACACAGACCTGTGGCTCTTTATGTGTCCTTGTGTCATAGTTATGTAACCCCTCTGTGTTGTTAGTCTCACTCATCAACAGAGGCTCATTAAAACTTTACATTTTCATTATTAGTTATAACAACAGCTGGTGTATCAAGCTAGTTACGTTCTTAGTTTAATTCCTACTGTGCTAAAATTTGCTAATTCGCGGTCAACACAAATGACACTTGAGGCTGTTTCATTAGTTTGCAGGTATTTAGTTATATATCAAAGTATTGGATATATAACATTTTGTTTCTTTGGAGCAGCACGTTCATTTGGATGTATCCTCCGGGGACCATGACAGTCTGCACAAATATTTCAAAGGAATCCATCCAATACCATTTCAGTCAAAAACAAAGTAAGGGACCAACCAGATACATATTTTTTACATTTAAACGTTCAGTTGATTGTTTTCATTTGATGTATTGTGGGATTAATTGAAAAGGCGTGTTTATCCTGATTTTACCGCATACGTCAATCGACATTAGATTCTCATCCCCTAAGATTTATTAAACATATTCTCTATCTATATAAATAATGCATACACATCTTGATACACTGTTGAACATAATGAGGCTGATCCTTCAGGTTGTATGAGGTACATTTCTGCTTCCAGGTTGTTGCTTCCTTTCATTCCTCCACCTGCAGCAGCTGGAGTGTCCTTTTACTGAGTCTACTGCGTGTTAGTGTGGTTGTGTGTGTGTGTGTGTGTGTGTGTTAGTGTGGTGTGTGTGTTAGTGTGGTTGTGTGTGTGTGTGTGTGTGTTAGTGTGGTGTGTGTGTTAGTGTGGTTGTGTGTGTGTGTGTTTGTGTGTGTTTGTATCACAGGCAGGTGGCAAGAAAAATGTCAGCGATGGCTGTGTCCGTGTGTGCTCACATGTCAGTGAAGAAGAGAAGAATATTCTTTGAAAAGGGCATGATTTAAAGGCCAGAAGTACAGTCTTAGCTTCTCAACACTTCCTATCAAGTCAAGTTGACTTACACAAATGTGTTTGTCTGTGTGTGTGTGTGTGTGTGTGTGTGTGTGTGTGTGTGTGTGTGTGTGTGTGCATGCGAGAGAGCGTGAGAGAAAGAAATGGAGAGGGGGAAAGAGAAGGTGGAACGCCATTCTTTTAACAAAAGACTCCACACACTGACTTGCAGCACATTTGAGTGAGTATTGCAAAAATGTAAAAGAGATATATTTGAAATACCTAAAGGTTATCAAGTTTTCGGGACCGTTTTCATGAAATTCATAAAAAAAAAGAAGAAGATGGATTACAAGTGATATCCCAACCGTGGGAATGTAGTCGTCCAAAAGGTTTTCCCCAAATGATGATTTCATGTTGATTTCAGATATACCTATTTGTGTTTCTCTTCTCTTCATAAGCATTAGTGTCTAACATCATCTTTGACTGTCTCTTGAGAGACAGTCAAAGATGATGTTAGACACTAATGCTTATGAAGAGACCGGCAGTATGTGACCCTGTCTGCTGATAATATTTTTTTTTTGGGGGGAAATGCAAGACAAACAGCTGACAAATAATCTCTCAACATACATTGAGCTGACCAAAATGCTGGATAGATAATTTGCATTTGGTCATATGTTACTTCTGATCGACGAACAATGTTTTTTCCCTACTAGGGCGAAGGCATGACTTGCCTTATTCTGCCTCTGATTGGTCTACCCGGCTATTCCTACCCAGCCACCGAAGTTGACAAGTGCTGGCCAATCACAGGAAGAATAGGGCTGCTTGTGTTTTCACCACAGTTGGATTGGCAATTCGCACAGAAGGGGCTCTAAAGCTGTGGCTTGGATAGTTCCAAAAGTAGTATCTGAAAACCAGCTTTCTCAACGTAGTCGAGAGCTCATTGTTTGTTGAACAGGAGTAAACCCATGTTTCTTGTTGAGTGCAAAACCACCTGCCAAACTGACATAATTGCAGACATCGGGGTCCACCAACACAAACAGTCAGGGTTTGACTACCAGTTCAAAACGTCTAGCTTTCTGTGTTGCTTCCAGGGTGCAAGCTGCTCATTTCTATTTGCAGTGCAACCTGTGAAGAACAGGCAAAATGAAAAAGACAAGTGGTTTATCGTTCATGCTCGAGATTAGGATTAGGGATCATTTTTACCTTATGATTGCAACTAAGCAGCTTACATAAAAAGCATTAACCGGCCATGTCTGCACTCATGGTGAAACTTAATCTATTGTAGATGATAAGAAGAAAACAGTGTGGTACGTCTGGAAGCCAGGTGGTTGGAAGTGACTGCAAATGAGAGAAACTGGCGAGTATTTTACAATTTTAAAGACTGAATCACCTGTGGATTCATCTCAATTCATCTGGAACACTATTTGTGCTCACTGTGTGTTAAGCATATCTAACCAACTACACGTCGGTTTATTGTGAAATGTTCTTTAAGTTCTAATATAGAATGATCACTTTATCTTACTAAAAGTCAAATCTGCTGTTTAGTTTAGTTTAGTTTATTTATTTCTAGTGTCGTGGACAGTCCCCATCGATGAACTGTCACAAAAACAGTAAATGGAGCAGCTTTAGCCGACATGGCTAATTTCCAGCTGTTGTCCCCCGCCAGATGGTAATAGACACCCTTAAAATCACAATATATCAACAGCATTAGTTATAAAAAGGATGAAATAAAATAAAAAGGATGAAAGACAAGTAGATACAGGCGAAAGGATAAAGAGAACAATAAATAACACACGTTACTACATACAGTACATGTCACATATAGCACACTCACATAACAGAAACGAGGGGCATCCATGATCACAACATGTAACACAACATGTAACACTCACGCCATACTCAACCAGACTAGTGTGTGCAGGTGTAGTTCTCAGTGAACCATGTTGCAGGTTTTATGAACAACACCTCAGCTTCCACTTACAAAAACTGCTGCTGCATCATCTGATTTGATTTACATTTTTTTAGGAAGCCATACGCAGCACTCCCCAGGCACTTTGATGTGTTTGTGAGATTGTGCTGAATATAACAGTCTGCTCTTCACAATAATCCTCCAACAGTCTTTCAGTGTTGTGATGCTGTGTCTGTCCTGCGTGTGTATTCATGTCTAAATTGATGCAGATTTTTCTTTGCATTGTAATTAATACATGTTTTTGTTTTTCCTTGTTTGAATGTGAGCATGCATACAGTGTCTGTTTAAATAAAGTGTTTGTGTGAATATGTTAGTTAAGCAAATGGGATTGTGCAAGAGAACGGGTCAAGGGTTCATCTTCAGCAGGGCATTAATATGCTCAGCAAATTAAATGACAATCTTGAGTATAAAATATATGTGTGACAGAGGAGCAAAATATGTTTTGTGGCTAGAAGAGACTGGATTATAGGATCCATTGATATCTTGGGGACCATGAATATTTAAATGCAGTTGATAGATTTCAAAAGAAGTTTCGGACCACTTTACAATAAGACTACCCTTATAAAGAATTCATAAAGGGTTTATAATTAGGTTATTAATTAGGTTGTAAACACTTTATTAATCATTAAGAACCATTTATAAACCAGTTCTAACATAGTTTTCATACATCAACACAGGCTCACTATTTGGCAAGATGACTAAGCCTTATATTGGCTACTTAGCGAGAATCAACTCAGTGAGCAACAGATACCAAGGATGCTGGCTGATGAAGAAGACAAAGTAAGCTAAGTAGCCAATATAAGGCTTAGCAGTACAGATAAATGTGGGCTCACTATTTGGCAAGCAACCGGTCACAGGTGCCCTGTTTATCTGATGTCTTATAAAAGCTTATTAATGATTTATAAAGTGTTCACAACCTAATTAATAAATAAATTACAAACTATTCGTAAACCCTGTATAAGGGTAGTCTTATTGTAAAGTGGTACCGTTTTTCTATATGAGCAGCTAATGCTTTTTGAAAGCACAATTTACATTGAGGATGAGCTGATGTACATTTCCTACCAGAACAGAACAAAACCAAATCCTACAACCTGACACCTGTTATTAGGGTATATATATTGATCTAGTTGAATTAAAGGTGGTTGTGCTTCGTGATCCTTACAATCTACCATGAAACCAATGGTCCATAGACATTGACATAGAATCTTGGAATGTATTCAGTATGCACCTGTTTTTACACTTGGGAAATACACAAAGCCTAGACGTTTGCTCAAACTTCACGGATGGATTTGCTGTACAAATTGAAGTAACAAAAATGGATATTGTGGTTTGATGTGGACAGGTTTCCAAAACCCTTCCTTTGTCTCTCTCATTTATCACAGAGGATTTGCATGTACCTATAGTAAACTGTTACAAAAATTGTTCACCTGTAAGATACTCTATTTTACCCTTTGAGCTCTCTGCTTTCATTGTGTAAAGTAAAGGGAGACTTTCAAAACTAATGTTGCACAGTTTTTTGTATTTTGTTCGATCTTTTGTATATCTTCTACATATTCAACACAATATTGGACAACAAATGATCACTTTGAAGGACAGCAGGACTGCAAATAATTACTAGCTTCGCACTAGCTTTGATATCATGGGAGGAGGCGTGTGGCGCAGTGGATAGAGCATTGGTGTTTGGATCCAGGGAGCACAGGTTCAAACCCCACTGCAGTCAGTATGTCGTTGTGTCCCTGGGCAAGACACTTCACCCCAAATTGCTCCTGTGGGGATTGCCCACAGTACTGAGTATGTAAGTCGCTTTGGATAAAAGCGTCTAACAAGTAACATGTAATGTAATCATGTGACCTAATGACTCCAGATCAGGTCAAGGTGACATTATTTGCATTCCCTACACCTTTTGCTCACCCTGTCCTTCATACTCTGCACCCATAGTGAAACCTTCTCTATTCCTCGGCTCACAGTGCTGACTTTCTTATAGTTTTTCTAATTCCTTCTCACTTTCCTCCCTTTCATTTCTGATCCCCAGTTTGATTTTCACATTTTCTCCATCTCTCTCCGTCCCTCAGGCAATAACAGAGCTGTTGTCAGATATTATCATCAGATGCCTGGCTGCTTTCTCATCCCTCTGCATGTTGGATCACACGTCCTCTGTCGCCTTCCCTTTGTTTCTTTTTATTTCAATCCTTTTCTATCATTCTTTTATCATTTCCTGACTATCTTTCTTCATCTACCTTCAACTCTACTGGCATTTCAAATGTTACGCTCCATTTCATCTCTCATTTTCTTTGACATTTGTTGATTAATAACTTAAACTCTTCCATATTTGTTTACTAAGAATTTTATAACACTAATATACCACCTCATTCATCTTATTTTTGTACTCCCTTGTGTTTATATTCCTTTTAGTTGACATGCGAGCAAGAGACTTGAATAAAGGGGAATCAACTAAGAAAAAACCTTCATTCTCAATCCTCTGAAACATTTCTCACAGGAGGTGGCTGCACAGCTGGATCCGCTGTCATTGTGTTTTAACAGCGCTGTCATGTGTTTGCCGTGTCCAAATTTAACAGAAATAAACAGATGAGAGCTAGCTTGCCTAATTTTCCACCAAAAGGAAAATACCATGGGTCAACAACAAATTCAAAATGTGGACAGATCAACACCCTGATTTGTAAGTGCTGCTCAGACAGGTAATCTATGTTTTCCAACAGAAGTCAATAATTAATAGTGAACATCTCCACTAGTCTGCTCATCGAAATGTCAGCAGATTTTGCCAGTAGGCCTGAAGCTTGGTGTGGCAGGTTAGAGTGACAGCAGGGTCAACAAATTCAATTTCAATAAAAAAGTAATTGCTTTTTTCGTGTGACAACATTTGACTATGGCAGGATTTACTAAAACCATGAAAGGATGATTTTGGGACATTTTGCAATTTTGACATGCAATTAAATGATCTGCATTCATCATGTTGGCAATGTGATCACTGATAGTGATGAACCGGCAGAGAATTATCAGCTGAAAATGCTATACTCTTGGCTTTAGCTCTTTATTGAAACTTAAAGTTATGGCAAAAACAACAACAATATAACATCTTTTTTAAAGGTTTTATTATTCCTCATGTAAGACGTCCTCTGCAGCTTTGTGTGGTAGTGTGTGCGTATTCTCACCAGTCAACCAAATCAGAAGGACATGTGTCCACTTACCGCCACTCAGAAAACAATGGACACCTCAGTCACACTTCCTGTGTCCTCTGAAAAATGCTCAGAATTAAAGGCTCATGGAAGGTAGGCTATGTGGCTTTCTGGGATGCGCTCTGTGTCCTTTTCAATACAGCATGCCTCGTTACATTTCAGGCCAATTACCCCACCTGCAGCAATCCTGGTCAATTTTTTCCTATTTGTGAAGAAAACTGCACTGAAGCGAATCTAAAACTGCATCGAGGTCAGAACAATATCGCTATTCAATCGTTACTCAAGTTATAGACTGTGGGTATGGATATTATAAAGATAATAATAGAGTTGCAATGCAAGATTTTTTCGGTGAGTAAGGGATAATATTCAGCTAACCGGTCATTATTGTGAAAGGAACCAGTTTAGCAGGCCTTGAATCTCAGTGAATTTACTACATAAATCAATCATTTGACGCAATATATTGATTGAAACAGGATTTTATTTATAGAAAACCATGTTATTGATTCAGGTAAGGAACAATAATCCATCAAACAGCTGGAACTGCGGGGATATAGACCTAACTGAACTGTCAATGTCCATTTTCTTTTAAATTAACATGTCTTTTAGCACTGCATGAGCCCATACCGTGTTCCCTATAGTGTTTACTTCCTGTATTTTTTCTGATGATATCTCTGTCGTCCAGCTCCCTGTTTGGTTTAACTTATTTATTTCTCTTAGCTGTTTCCCTGTGCTTGTTCTCATTGTCTTTTCTACACTGGGGACAGTTAAGCAGTCGTGAATCCAAAATGTTGTGATCTACACAAATACAAAATTCAACATTCAAAAACGTTTCCATGGTGTTTGCTAATTCAGATGATTTTGAAACAGGAAACAAATGTGTTTTTTTCATCCAAAGCTTGTTACATTTACTGGATTTATTTTTTGCAGTTAGATTTGACTGCATACAGTCCCTTGATCAGAGCATCTCTAGCAGTGGTAGAAAAAAGCAGACCACAAATTGATTACTCAACATAGCTGTTCTATAAGCTGTAAATAAAACGCAGTGATGCCTACAGTACACATGTACAGATCATATTTTTCCGGCTCATCTGACAAAGTAATCTGAAATCTTCTGAAAGGTATTTTATTAACATTAAAACCCACATGCTAAGTCTATACAGAAGTGCATTAGTGGCCTCTGTTCCCACCTCTGCCAATTTCCTGACTATTAGTGCCTTCCTGCATGTTTAGTCATTAGCTTCCCACTATAAATAGAAAGCTCTTCGCCCACTTTGTTTACCTGATTGTTATTGTTGCTATGTTGCTATTGTGATCCTGCCATCACTGCTTGTCTATTAGGATATGTAAACCTCACATCCCACCTCTTTAGAAACTTTCCTCCTCTGCTCTGTGTCTGACAGGTGTTTTTTTTAACATCAACAAATGACAAAAACACTTAACTTGAATTACGTTTGAGAAACTGAGTGATACCACCATTCAAAGATGAATTACTTGTGTTTCCCCCACAGACATTTTTTATTAATTTGCACCCATTCAAACAATGCATTCCTTTCATCATAGACACCAGAGCTTCTTTGTTCTCTTAGCAACTGTTTTAGGCAATTCATATAAAGTGGGGTTGAATACAGAAAATATATCCCAGGTTTTATACCTCAACACGATGACATTTTTGTTAAGTAGTTACTACATTATTCTCACGCATGCCACAAGCATTTTCTTCTGGATTTCAGGTATTATATAAACTATGATGAGTCCTTGCCGAGAGTTTACTTCCAACTCTGGCAAAGGGAGAGAAAGCATGGTCCCTAAAAAGCCCATTTGGCCCAATTACAGACAGAGGAAATCTGATAACCTTCCAAAATGATCAAAACAAGTATGACTCCAGCTTTATGTCATATAGTTTATTCAATTCTGATTTGCTGGCTGGCAGCCTAAGATGAAGGGCTGAAAAGCCAACAAACTGGTGGCCTCAAAGTTTTTGTCATTTCTTCTGTATTATTGCTCTAATACACCATGACGACTTATAAATGTTGAGGGCTTTTTGGTGGATCTCGCCAGCCAAACACGAGGCATTTCAATTTCCATATTTTCAATTACTCTTTTCTGGAAGTTATTAGTAAAACATGTATTGCATTAAAGGTTAAACAGTATTTATTTTTACATTTATTTTATCATGCTTTCCAATGTAATGGTATTCTTGAACATGTTATGTGTATCATATATCATATACCTTTTACTTTAAACTTATTAAATGTTTTATTTATAGGCACAGATGTCTTGTCCTTTAATTTTAACCTGCAACACACACACACAAACCCACACACACTCCATTTCGAACCAATGGCAAGTAATTTCGTCTGCACGAATGTCTGGACATTGAAAAAGCAACAAATGGAGGTAGGCTCTCCATCTCTGCAATATTACAAGCTTATGAAACGGTTCTGAAGACACTTAGCTCATATGCTTAACACACACACACACACACACACACACACACACGCACACACACACACACACACACACACACACACACACACACACACGTTATAGGAGTTAGCGTTGAGGGTGAACAGGTCATTGGTATAAAAGTGCTCGTATGTGACATTTCAGAAAATTAAACGGGTTGTCATGGGAGCCAAGACATCATGGTACACTGTTCCGCTGTAATAATGGCACTTCTAAGGTAATGATATATTTTCTATCATTACTGAATACATTTGCCCCACCATCAAAGGCAGGCCTCTGTTTTTTATCTGGCTGTTTAAAGCCGTGATTCTCAACTTCAGATTTACCTTTAATTTCTTAACACCTTACTTTGTTAACCAGCATATAAAATAGTGACATCAGAACTATTACATGATATAATGAGGGATAACATAACATATTCAGGGATATAAATACAGCAGTAGCAAAGGAGGTTTCTAAGGTATATATGTCAATCGTTTTCCCCATGGACAATGTGACATGATGAGTTGGATCGTTTCATCAGCTTGGATCCAAATTAAATCATTCCAGTTTGAATCACCAGTATAGGATGAACAACTTTGTTTTTTTCTGGACTCAACATATGTTTTATTGTGGGGGAAGTTCCCCAAGCTGCAGAAGCTTAAATAAAAAACGTAAAAATGTATGTATTTTGTCTACAAGACGTCCGTGCCCTAATGGAACATGTCCAGTTACAGGGGATAAATCGTTCTTTTATTTCCCTCCATTTTCAAACATGAGTCACAGCACGGTAAACACAGCTGCCGCCAATAAAATGATTTAAAGATAAGTTTGACTCAGATATTGTAGTGAGCAAACAAATGCCAATACAAGTGATTGTGAATGCTTGGTTATTAAACCTACCCATTATTAATCTTTATTAGGAACAGCTTTGTTTACCCTGATAACTGGCCTGTAAAAACCAGATTTGATCTTTACAACTGTTTACAAAGATTATTTCTAAAGATCCATGTTGTAGGAAATCTTGTCCTCTTGTCCAAACCAATATTTCTTGGCCCATGACAACATTAATCACTTTTAGTGTGTATAAATTGGATCAGTGGTGTGTATCGAAACTTTCATTTTAAATCCATACCCACGTCAGTGTCACTTCCAAGTGCTGGGCGAGTGAAATTGGTTGAAGTAACATGACGCTCAATATTTTTCTGTATTCTTTGTCTGTTCCTGACCTGTTTAGCCCTTTCAAACACATATTGAAGTACTGTTACCTACAGATGTGGAGACTCAATGTATTCAGGACTTAATGAAGTTGTGAATAGCCCCATCTCAAGTGTTGCTTTGATTGCTATTTTAAGACAGTTCAACCTGAAGGTGTATGAATATAAAAGCCACTTCAGATGAACAGTTCAGTGCAGCCAAAAACATCACAACTTCATATTCAAACATAAAAGGGGCTGGCCAAAGAGAGCCAGACACTGTCTCAAAGCCAGACTCCATTTTCCAAACAATGGCAAGTAATTTTGTCTGCACTCAAGGAGTGTGAGCAAGCAACAAATGGAGAGAAGCGTTCTCCGCTCCTCATCTCTGCAATATTACTCCCTCATGACACGATTCTGAATGTAGACATTGAGGCCATCTGCTTAGCACGCACGCACGCATGCACGCATGCATGCAGTCACGCACGCACGCACATACACACACGCACGCACGCACACACACACAAAGACTTCAAGCCTCATTGAATGCCGTTTTATTCCATTCCTTTTCATACATTCATTCATAGAGATGGCTTCTTTTTGTATGTTGAATAAAATTACAATAGGAACAAATAATAATTATTAACTATTTAATTCAAATAAGGGGTTGTCCTTTGGATCAATCGGTAAAGTGAGAATTTTATGCATGTAGTATTTTTCTCCCTGAAGAAATGTTTTCTTTCTTAACAGGAAGTATTTAGATCGATATATAACTTCATAATGTCATAAGGCTCGGCTGTAAGGAGGTAACTGCAGCTTGGATAATGATTCACAGTCTAAGTGCTGGCTGGCTTCTGAAAAGCAAAATACATCTAGTGACTATTATGAGGCAGATGAGGCAGTACTTAAATGAAAATGTCAAACTGAAGGCTGTGAACAGGATTCTTAAAGTCAATGCTATAGTGAAGAGCTCTTAATGGTAAAAACATGTAATATTCTTTGAGTCATCTTAGCCTAAGGTTTCTTTGGCATAATTATGTTGAAATCATTTAAATGCAATCTTGTAGAATGGTTCTGGTCATATTTTTTTTGTCCTTACTATTGTTCAATCGTTTATTTGAACCGGGACAGTGCACATCGATGAACACTTTAAAACAAAATAATGCTTACAAGTGTAAATGAGCCGGATTTTAGCTTTGAGCTAATTTCCATCCGTAGTCCCGTCACATACAACATATAAGAACATGACATTTATATACATACAGGGGCGGATCTAGACAAATATTCATGGGGTGGCAAGAGGGTGGCAGGAGATTTTGAAGGGTGGCATCCCCTGGCAGAAGTATATGCTGATTTAATCGCAGTCATATCAATCAATGTTAACTTGGAAAGCCACAATATTAATATTTTAACCCAATAACATTAGGTGATATTATTGTGGCACATCAGTAAAGCCTTACATAGAAATATATAAGGTGGCAGACATAATTTAATGAGTTTTAACTGAATGAGTTTGTTTCACTCTTAGACCAGCAGGGGTACCAAATCTATGCAGACTGCTGCAATAAGTACATTAATTAACTGTCTCATCGATGTGTGTCTGTATGAATATGATAATATTAACAATCATATTATTCCTATCAGCTGTCAATCACTGTTATGATTCACATATTCATTTATTATTGAATAAACTATATTTTTTGGAGGAGTTAATGATGAATGTTCCTCCAGATGCTTGCTCACCCTCCTTCAAATTTGAAGTAATTACTATCATATATAAGAATTCTAAAGATTCAAAGGAACAGTTCAGCGCCCCACGACTTTACTGCAAACAGTTACAACCTTGACTTTACATCAGAAAGAACAAACATTAAAGAAGTGACTAACTGCATCAGTTAAGGTTAAAAAACGTGTATTCAGCTAAAACATATAAATCGCTTCAGTTATTATCCAGTGGAAAGTCCTTAGATACTGGCCTAGTTAAATCAAAGTGGTTACTTTTTTTTGGCTGGGCAGTGTAGTTTTACATACCATCTTATTTGACTTTCTCAGGACTTAAAACTGTTTTTTGGGGGCAGACCCCCACAAAGAAAAAAAAGATATACACACATACAAGGTCAGCCTCTTAACAGTTGTTTATGATCATCCGTGAGCAGAGCATCAAGTTGGCATGCCTATTACAGCTGAATGCGGCGATTACCATCTTTTTCAGCAAAACGCCTCACAACTTATTGAGATCCAAAGCTTTAGTGCGTTTTGATTCAATGCTGAGTACAGCCAAACTTGACAGTCTCTTCTCTGTCATTGTAGACCGCAAATATCTCATTCCTTCCGTCTACTTGGGTCCGAATGCTTCTCGTTTTGCACTGTCCCGTTCAAATGAATTCGCCGCCAATCATATTTCCACGCTCGCGCCCATGCTCGCGCCAGGGCCGGGGGAGGGGTTACAAGACTCACGTCTTGTGCTTCATTCACTTGCACTGGGACATTAGAGATTTTCTCTCATAAATGTCCGATGAGCCACAACTTTTCTTTCAAAACAAAGGGGGGGGAGTTAATTCTAAACTGTTGAGTAAAACGTTTTACACGAACTATGGAGAAATGTCACCAACATTTATAATCAACATTTAAAAAAATATTATTAATAAATGAATTGCCTACATTTAGGTGGCAACTAGGGTGCCAAGGCATTTTTCTGAGGTGGCAGCTGCCACCCCTTGCCACCCCGTAGAACCACCACTGTATACATAGCAAAAATAAATACATGATATGCAAAAAGAGCATGAGCAGCATACAAGCATTTACCACATGGCAGTATAATGTAGCAGCACTGATATATAAAGTGCAAGATAAGATAAAAGTGCTACATGAAGTGCAAGAGGAGATACCCTGTATAAAAGTGCATTTAGCGGTGATTACACGTCTGTTTGTTGCTCAACCATTCTTTAAGTTGTCCTTTAAAACTATTGAGAGTGGGACAATCCCGTATCTCAGTTGGGAGGCTGTTCCACAATGAGCTGCCTTTAATGGAGAGGACATTTTGTCCAAAAGTGGTCCGTCTACGGTGGACTTCACAGTCTCCTCTGGTTTCTGACCTAGTGCAGCGTCCAGTGTGTTTTTTGTGGATGAATTCCCCTAAGGGAGGGGGGGCCAGTCCATGTAAACATTTATAAAAAAAACATACTTTTAAAAGACTTAAAATTGTCAAAACTCAAGAAATTGTGTTTTTCAAGGATGGTACAGTGGTGGTATGAATTTGGCTTTCCAACACCTTGATAGCTCTCTTGTACAGCTGTTCTATGGGTTTCAGGTTTGTGGCACAAGCAAACGACCAGTTTGTAAAACAGTATTCAATGTGGGATAGAATCATACAGTGGAGGTATAACTTTGCAGCATTGACAGTTAAGAAAGGTCTAATTTGTTTAAAATTTAGCAAGTTGAATCTAATGGTATTGGATACTTTCTTGATATGTTTCTTAAAAGTCAAGTTCGAGTCCAATATGACTCCAAGATACTTGAACTGGGAGACTAGTTCTATTTCTGCTCCGTTTAAAAACACGTTGGATCCTTCGATTTTGACTGGTCGTTTACTGAACATCATGCATACTGTTTTTTTTTACATTTAACTGTAAGCAAATGTTGTTCAGCCAGTGTTGAACCTTGTCCAAAGCTTTTGAGAGACAATATGAGATATTTCAGTGTTCTTCCCGTGTACAAAGATGACCGCATCATCGGAATACATTTGTACATTAAACTCAGGACATACATTAGGCAAGTCATTAATGTACAGAGAAAACAGTAATGGTCCAAGAACGGAACCTTGTGGAACCCCAACAGGGTTCACAAGGTAGGGGGATTTGGCTCCGTTGACCAACACACACTGTTTTCTGTTCGATAAGTAAGACTTAAACCAATGTATAGAAACTGCCGAAAAATTGAAATGAGTCAGCTTTGTAAGGAGCACTTGGTGGTCAACAGTGTCAAAAGCCTTCCTGAGATCAAGGAAGACAGCACCTACATATGGGCTCGTGTCTAACATACATTTAACCTTTTCCACAAAGACACAGTTAGCTGTCTCAGTTGAGTGGTGAGCACGAAAACCAAACTGCATTGGGTGGAGTGGAGCGAAACCTTTGTCTAGATGTTTGGTGATTAGTTTTGACACCCATTTCTCAGCTATCTTAGAGACACAGGGGAGGATGCTGATTGGTCTATAATTGGACATCATTGCTTTATCCCCAGATTTAAAGATCGGTGTCACCGTGGCCACCTTCCAGGATGATGGAACTTCCCTCGTGCGATAGATTGATTCACTAGCATAGTAATTGGTTTTATTAGACCGTCGATATATGTGTTTTTATAAAGTTGGTGTCTAAATCATCTGCATCCCTAGCCTTAGAACCTCTTAACCCTAAGATTATATTTTTTACCTCAACCTCTGTGATTTCCTGCAGGTCAAAAACGGGGTGTGTATCCACAGTCGGGCTAGGTGAGACCTCAGATGGCGGGAAGAGCTTTGTAATGTCCAGAGCACTATTTATGAAATACTCATTGAGAGAGTTGACCAACACGGCAGGGTCTTTTATCAGGGCATCATTGATTTTTAATTCTAGAACATTATTTTCCTGTTTGGTATGTTTACCTAATAGTTTATTTAAGATTTCCCAAACTTTTTTACCGTTACCTTTCGCACCTTCAATTATATTGATGAAAAAGTTCGCTTTGGCCTGTCTTATTGTTTGTGTTACCTTGTTACGAGCATGAGTGAATTTCTGTCTGTCAGTGGATAGTCCAGATTTCAAGCTCTGCTTTAATAGTTGGTCTCTAGATTTCATCAAATTCCTGCATTGTAGATACTACAATGCTGATCGAAAAAACACTGATTTTTAAATCTACTCACTACCACACTCTCGTGTTTCCATTTTCTTGCCTGATTGGGACACTCTTCAAGACTGAATCCAACCACTCTGTGACACGGGGAACACCGTCACACTCAGTGCTGAATGTGTCTCCCTTCTTTAAAGTTAAGGGTATACCTACAAACTACTCTTGCAAGTCATGGCAGAGACAATACCATACGATACAATAACCCCTCACACCGTGAAGCTATATGACTGAATGTTTTTTATGAAAAAGTGTTGCCTTAGTGCTCCCCAAAACCTTAGCAACACAGCTGTTTTTTTCTCATTTGACATTGATTTGTAATTGCTAAAACAAAAAGCCACATGCTGCTAACGTCCAACAAAGCACATCCATTGTTATCTACACATGCTTCAGATTACATAAATTAGTAGTTTAATCAGCAAGAGTAAGTGAAATGTGTTTACTCTGTTGGCTGAATGATTATCATGCGTACCATGTTATTGCATTATAACAACATCCCCTGTTTGATTTGAAATGTCGACCTCTGTTGAACTTCCTGTACGACTCAATAGTATTCAACTGTCTTATTCAGGTAAGTACAGTACAGTACACTCTGTAATGGTGGTCAGTACTGTCAAAATATCCTAATATTTGTGGAAATAACAAATTATCATATCAAAGTTCACTAAAGTTAGGCTTCATGCAAAATATTGGGTAAGATTTACCAGTACAAAACTTTGCGTGACAGAGCCTATTCGTTTATAGTGCAGGCCTCGCCTCAGTGCAGAGGTTATATAAACAGCTTGCAGCCAAAACCATCATGACGACAGGTGCATGACAGTGTGGCTGATATCAGTTTAAACAGCAGTGTTGAACAGATGGAAGATACGTTTTGAGCCTGCGACTCTTTGCAATGGCATTCTTTATAAATCCTGTTTACTCTTCCACATTGTAACTCATATCTGTTTGACCAGGCGCAGATAAACCTAATCTCTTCCTTTTGAATCATCTTCTGTCTTAGCAACAGTCATTACAGGGAAAAATACATCACTTCTCAAAACGAGGACTGTTCTTTATAACAGGGGGAAATCTGTGCAGGCAGCATATACATATTGAGTTCCTGCAATGTAATGCCATGTGGTTTTCTTTTAGTTTTAAACTTCAGCAACTGGGCTGAACAAGTATTTAAGTTAATCCACAGTTATGCGTTGTCAAAGAAAAAGGTATTAATTATTGGTTAAAGTGCTTTTCCTGTTAAAGCCGATACTTTGCCAGATAACAACATAATACCTTTTGGGTTGCTAGGTTGCTGTGCAGGGACTTTTAAGATGGCTTCCATTTTATACAGGCATATGTTTGTTAATATTGGACAAATACTGCTGATGATTGCATATCATTCTCCAATTATTATATCGATGGTTTAGATCTATGATTGGTTTTCAAATGTAGGCATAATAAAACAGCTGTGTAAGGAACTTTTGGTACGACATAAAAACAAATATTAACTCACATCGAGCTATAATGACCTAAAAATCTTTCACACGGTTTCTTTGGCACCAATTACAAAACAGTCCTTAGATAGAAACAAATAACATGAAATGTATACTTTATGCTCCATTTGACTTGTGTATCAGCTTACCAAGAATCAATAAGGTAAAATGCTTTCGGATATGCACGAGGGAACATTGTTTTTCTTTACCTAAGTAAACCTAGTGTTATTTAAAAGGATTTTTGTATGGACAGCCTGACCATAAAAGCAACAACAAGACAAACAAAGACACATAAGGTAAAAGAAAAAGGCAACAGCCAAGGCTGCTACCACTCAGGACTAACTGATTAAACAGAAAGGACTATAACCCTGAAAGCATGAATCAGGGTATAAGTTAAACAAAAGTCAAACCAATGAGAAATAGCTTTAATTAAAAAGTTTACTTATATTCATGTGCAGCTTGGTTTTGTTGAAAACATGTTTTGATTATCAAGGTGAAGCTGCCAACAAAACCAAAATAAATTCCTTTGGCTTGTCATCACCCCTTTGGAAAGATAAGGGTTGGATACATTGAAAACTAAATCAATCACCTTATCGTTCCTGACAGTATGATAAATGTTGAGAAATTGCAGGGTATGATCTGTTTAGAAATTGTACAGGACAGCCAAAAGAGAAAGCGAAAAAGAGAAGAAAGCAGTGAGGGGAAGTTACAAGGTGAGATTACAATCATCTTCTTCCTCGTGGCCCTGACACAGTCAATCTTAAGAAACAAACCTGAAACACATATTGGTAATCCATAATGTGACAAGGATATCAAAGGATATCAGTCTCTAATGTCAATCATTAATATATATTTGTATTTGTCCTCTAAGATGATAGAAAAGTACTCTCTGAAAATCCTAACTGTTTAGGTTTTTCTTCCATATTAAAGGTCCCATGTCATGCTTTTCCGGTTATTACCCGTCCCCTTGTGTGTTATGTAGCTTTTTCTGCATGTAAACGGTTTGCAAAGGCACACACCCTCAAAGTACACCCTGTAGCGAGTAAAACTCTAACACAGAAAATACCTGTCTATGCTGCCCCAGAACGCCTCGTTGGAGATTTTTTTTTTCCATTTTTTTTTCCTGAGTATGGTGACGTAACCATGCCCAGGTCCAAATGGACCAATCCGTGGAGCTCCTCACAAACACACACTCACTCAGCCTTATCTTTTCTCAGCCTCGCTACTCCGCAGAGTTTCGCCGGCACACACACTCACTCAGCCTTATCTTTTCTCAGGCTGTGAGTGTGTGGCAAACATCCTGGCTGTGAGTGTATGTGTGTGCTCAGGCTGAGTTCCGCAATGTCTCGCTGTCTCGCAGACTCCACGCAGCAACCAGGAAACGACACCTGTAATACAGCTCACACTGTCCGCTCCTCGATCCTCAAAGGGCGGAGCAGCGAGCCCCGCAACGTCCCGCCAACACGGCACCCAGACCCCACGCAGCATTCTCATCTGTTTGTCATTACAGGTGTCATTTTCTGGTTGCTAACGCCATTGTAACACATAATCACTGATGTTCCGCTGTAACGGTGGTGGACTTAAAGACACAGAGTGAATACACATACTATACAGAGATGCTGTATGAGAAACCAATGTGATTTTGGAACATTGAACAATGTAAATCTATTCTAGTAGACCTCAACAATGGAATTATGATCAGTAGAAATGGCCATGTCATGGGACCTTTAAAGTAATCCAGTGATTTTGACTTGATATTCAATCGCTGGAATTTTAAATTCATGCTGAGATTATGTTAAATTGACTGAATTTATGTTGCACCTTTTTGGTCTATGGACTTCTTAAAGTGCTTGATATCGCATTTAAAGATTCTCCAATTCACCACACATTCGTACACTGATGGTAGAGGCTGCTCATCAGGAGCGATTGGGGGATAATGTGAGTAATGTAAGTTTTGTGACTTTGTAAAACAAATGCATAATTCAAGAACTTGTCAATAAGAACTATAAATAACAAATGACAGTCTGCCAGTTAGTTTTAATGCCTTTTTGTTGGTGATAGGGTGGTATCGCTTCTAGTGTTAAAGAGCCACCATCTCTTAAATTGCAAAAGCCCAGTAGCTCCATGTTCTTATAAAGACTTCCTTACAACATCAACAAAAAAAGTAATCTTACTAGTGTGATAGGACTTTCTGTGTTTCCTCTTGTATGACAGATACCAAATAATGGAGGGTCACTGTGAACTTCAAAGAAGAATATGAGGAGGATTTTTTCAGCTGTAGACCTGTTCGGAAGTGAAAATCGGATTCATAATTTGTTTTGTTCAGCCTCTACTAATTTATTGACTATGAAAAAGAGAAAAAAATATTTATCTTTTCATTGGGGATAGATAAGAGATTTTGAGCAGAGCAGAACATTGAGAAGTTAAGAGTCCAAAATTCGAAATGCAAACCCTTCACTTAGTTCGGAAAACACATTAAAATGAATCTCTCATAATAATAAATGCATTTGTTTGCAAGAGGTTCAGCAACTAACTAATCATTGGTAAAACAACTTGACCAATGTGGCCCAAAGCAAACATCGCAAAGAGTTCAGTAAAGTATGTTAGGTAACTATCTATGGCCGACTAATAAAACCCTTGCATTTTATGGGGACCAATACTTTGTGATTTGTTTTCTATTACTCACTAGTGGTTGGTCAGCTAACTACCAAACTAGCTCTAATACTTGCTTGTGTGTGAAGCCCCATACTGTTGTTTCAGTCTCTGCTGCCATTGCCAGTGTACAGTTGTTCTAACAACGTCACAAATATATCATTGTTTAGATCTCTGAGAGGTGCAATCTTAAAACAGGTACAATTACCCCTTCTTGCAATAGGAGCCGGCAAAGAGAACAAAACTGGGATGTTTTAAATGCAGTTCATCTTAATATATTGCAGTCGATTTGTAAACACTTAAGGCTTAAATATGGTCGAAACGTTTTATGAGGTAAATTAAAAAACATGCAAGAGTTTAACTTTTGGCAGATTTTTCCAGATTTTTGAAAATGGCCACTCTGGCTGATTCCATGTTGCCAAAAAGTCCCATAACCAAAGAGAATCATTCCGAAAAATATGGCGCATTAAAATATCTACTTGCATTTACGTTAAATAGAAAATACTTTTATAAAGTAAACTGTACACTTACAAATTAAGAATGAACTGTTCCATTTTCTATTTGTAACCGTGACCAAATGTATTCTACTGTTTGTTGCATGTTCTTTTTAGAAACCTAAGTTTCAATTATTTAAATGATGATATGTGAGCAAGCAACAGCATTCATCGAAATATATTCATTGAAACGCTGTCACAGCAAGTGTAACCTTTACTGCGTAGCCATTATGTTGTAAATGCATCTGTCTCTTCAAAACACATCCTCCCTGTGTTAGACATTTTTTTAGAAATAACCTCATAGTCATGTCATGGTGGGAGCTAATATATATAACCATCATGTTCTCCCTGTCGCATCTACATTTTATTTGGATTCATTAAACGTACTTACTCTTAACCAAGTGTTAACTAGACCATCTCAACCTTTTGAAATCCAATTTATTTGTGAACAAAATGTCCCTGAGCTGAGTAGTGCCCTTCAACAGTATCTTCACACCAGGCTTGATCATTTCTAGATGAGGTAATGGCAGCATGGGACAACTCCCTTTATGTTGCTCTTTTTCCTTCCTCCTAATTAGAAATTCCCACTCTAAAAAAGGAGATCATTAATTTCAACTCAATGTGAAATGCAAGTTCTATGTTTCCATGCTGCATGGATATCACTAACCGTCTTATCTTCGACCAGCATCGCTTTCTTAATAGCACCCACTGGAAAGTAACGATTAGACAGATATCGATTTGTTCTGTTCGTCTGCTTTTATATATTCTTATTGCAAGGTGGAAATGGAAATGCCCCAAAGAGCATTTCACATAATGGTGCATTTTACTTGGATCTGCAGTGACAAGACAGATTCTAGCAATTCTATAAGTGTTGTGCTGGTTTCCAAAAGAGTTGTATATTTCTGACAATGATAATAAACATATAAAGTACATAATTATCTTCCATTGCCAAAAAAACTATTGTGCTCGTCCTGTTAAATTACTTGCATGAATCTTGTAGCGGAGGATATATTAATATATGTTGATAAACCTTGGTCCCTGGGTGAGGCAGAATCTTTCATCTCGATAAAAAAAATCGTTTTTTAACATCTGTATGGAGGGCTAGCCTGGGGAGGGAGAGAGATAATAACAACAATATATAAATAAGTAAGAATGGACCTCAAGCATTGCAGCTTTGAAGGTTGGTATTGAACTGATAAGTTGTGTAAGGTAAATATAGTACTTCAAAACCTAGAAAACAAGACAAAAGTATTGGATTTAAGACTTCAACAAAGCAAAGCAATATGCTGCAGGTAGAATGTATTTCCCTTTCTTTAAGACAACATCTAAGAGACAGGGCTTATGAAAGCAGTCTGTGTTATTGCCAAGATCAATCCAAATGCAGTTGCTGCCCTTACAAAACTACTGTGTTATCACTCTCTCCTCTCCCTCTAATCCTAATAAAATCAGAGGCCAAAAAAACCCTTTCCGATGCCATATGAAGACGGCAGAGAATCAGGTTAGGGGTCCAGTGGAGACTCCAAGACTTTCAAAGTTACACGGCTGCAGCGTGCAGGAATGTCAAAAAGTCTGAGAGAAAGACATTGATTGATATTTGTCAGGTGGATACAAATTGCATTCAGGTAAAAGCAGGGCGAGAAGGAAAACTTTCAGGATACAGAAATCATTAAGTCAAATATTTATATAAGAGAGAGAGAGAGAGAGAGAGAGAGAGAGAGAGAGAGAGAGAGAGAGAGAGAGAGAGAGAGAGAGAGAGAGAGAGAAACAAACAGAGAAACAGAGAAACAGAGAAACAACATTTTGGCTAAAAAGTTTCAAAACAGAACATTTAATTAGGGAAAATTCTTCAAACTATTGTGGTTCAGGGACAAAGAAAAGACATATCTAAAAATGTGCAACGTGTAATACTTTTTTTCTTTTTACTCCTCTGCAATGCCTGGTGAAATTTAGCAGCTTCGGTTACCGGGTGGCTCGGATTTTGTCTGTAAATGTCACCCTTTAGGGTTCACTGGTTTTAATTGCATGGAAAGAGAGAGGATACACAGAAAGACGAATTGAGGTAAAGGGGAAAAGCAGAAGAAATTAATGAGAAAATGAGCAGAAAGACGGTAATGATGAAGGGCTACAGCAATAAAACAAGAGATTAAACAGGAACAGACCAAAGAGTTACAAAAAAAACATTAACATTTTAAAGAAGTCGCCGAGACATAAATGAGAGGGGAAAAGATGGACGTGGACACTAATAAACAAGAATAGAAAAGGAAAAGATAAAGACAGATGGAGAAATTCATCTCTCTGCTCACTCAATACTGGCTTAATTTGTATCCAGCAGCACTTTGACCCTTCAGTGCTTTGAATGAAAGTATTTTCACTGCCTTAAGGTGTCATTGCACCACATTGCTGCTGAGAAAAAAGATCATACATTTTGAAGAATTTGCTCAGGACATAGCAGGCGATGAATTAAGAAGAAAGAAGGAGACAGAAAGATGAAACAAATCTCATCCATTTCAAAGTCTGCTGGCGCTGAAATGCTTCAATCGAAGGATTTTAGTTAAAAGAATAAATCCTAAGATCACAACAAACGTGCTGATTCAAGAGCCAATTCACCACAACAATACATTGAAGCACTTTTCATCAGGAATCATTTAGTATATTATAGTATATTTTCACAATAACTTTGTATTGTACATGTCCAAACAAATACAAAACAAGGAATGGGAAATAGATTAAGTCATTATTTTCATCAAAGTCCTTAGATTGGTCAACTACCAAAGGTTCAAATTCACTACATTGTTGTTTGAGAACAAAAAATGAAGATCATGGTTTAGAAATGTCAAGTCAGATCTCAATCACAGATCAAAGCTGTGCTGAGAGAGAATATAGTGGAGTGGGATCTGGATGGAGGAAATTACAATTCAAAGGGTTGAATTAAGAATTCTGGACATGGATACAATAAAACATTAACAGCTACTGTTTATATTAAACATGACCTCCATGAGAACAGCAATGTTGGGATTGAAGTCTGGACACTGTTATTCTCCTCAAGATCATGTTAAGTGGTTAGCTCTATGGTTGCATTTGCTGAAGACTATGTAAATCTGCGGAAAGAAGGTTAACATTACAAGAAGAATGACTTCAAGTTAATTCCACAAGTTCCTGCATAAAAAAGTCAGTTATCCTATTTTGTTTTTAATGTTGTCTAAAGTTATTGTCAGTGCACATATTTATCATGTCAAATACCTTACCGAGGATCAAAAAGCATAAACCTTTCTTGGTAAAAATTCAATGTGAAAGGGAGAAATACGGATATTAGCTTTTCTGCTCCAAGCTATTCATTCAAACCAATGTTCACCTGGGTGTGTGGCAACATTTTCTGAGAATGAATGCCACCATTCAGAGCAGAAGATCTAAAGATCTAACCAGAAAAGTTTAAGTACACGGCTCAACAGGTCACACACTTATCTACCACTGCCCTCACACACAAACCTCTACCATGCTTTGAGTCAGAACATTCCACTTTTGTTCCTGAACCAACCACCCTGTCTCTCTATTATACAACCCTGCTTATTAAAATGTTCCTGTCGCTGACACACTCATTCTGTGTTGCTACATTGATCTCGTTACAGGCCCTGTGTCATTTCTTGTGTCGCACAAACACACCACAGAAATAGGCACAACCCACACACATGCAAATGTATCCCCACTAAATTGGCCTATTTAGACTCCTTTTTTACAACTCTTAGCCTCTCTTTCACATATACAAACTATAATAATCACATCTACTTGCCTCTTGATCGGCCCATAGTAGGATAACTATCATAATCATATATACCTAGATCTATTCATACTGTTTATATGCAATATGGGCCACACTCTCATGGAACCATACATGCTTCCCAAAGAGAGGAGCTTCTAGTCCAGGGAATATTGATTGTCTATATATTTTTCTCTATAAGTGGAACTAATAGAGGGATGCTGCTTGGCCGCACACACAGTATGGCTTAGGATGATGACAATAACCTCAGTAATGTATGACATGGAATTGGATCAGGTAGTAAGAGGATATCCAGTGGAGATGTCAGAGCAGGCAGAAATGTGTTTATAGACCGGAGACGTGTAAAGAATATATAGTTATCTGCATATAAAAGGATTTATTTCTGATAAGAATAACAAAAAGGAGAGAAGTAGAAATACATTTTGTAATTACAGACAGATAAAACAAATGGGATGACTCTAAAGCAAGCTGATAAAGCTTTAATCCTAATTTAAATGCAACCTTTTCCTGACTTTTGGGATACTTAAAAAAAAAATGTAAACGACCATTTTTTGATGAATTGTTTTTGTTGGGGCTGTTTACTTCTGCAAAGAGCAAACCAGAGTGCTGACAAATAACAAAAGTCTGCTGAAAGTCTGAACAAGAGAAGAGCTAATTTAATTAACATCAATGCACGGCAATGGTATTTCTAAGAGAAAAACCAACAACAGTAACACTTTGCGTTAGAGGGTAGTGTTTGATGTAGAAAGAGTGGATGAAATAAGCAAGAGACTAAAGGAATAAAAAGAGCAAGGTGCACACAAGTGTGAAAAGAGGGAGATTCAGCAAGACAGTGCTAGCAGTGGAGAAAGTGAAAAACAACACTGAACTGCTGAGCGAGAATGTGTGTGTGCTTTGTGCTGATGATAGCAGGCAGTAGCAACTTCCTGTTCAAGTCAATGAACTCCTTGCTGACAGCCACCAAAGAGTAAACCAGATAATTCCCTAGAGGTCCAGTGGCAGGAGTTTGGCTCTCTCACTTCAGAGGAAAGGGTTCGATTCTCGGTCACTGTTCAGTAGTCTACTCCTTAGGGACTTTGCTTGGGAACCAGAATAGTTGATGGTGAGTGCCAGAGTGCACTTGAGCAAGACACTGGACCCTCTGGCCTTCTGTAGAAGTGAACCACTGCTCCTAATAATAGAATGAATAAATGCAGCAAAAGTAATTGGTGTTATTCTAAGCCAGAGTTGTATTGATTCACAAGAGAAAAACAAATGAATGATATACAAATAAAAATGTCATTGCCCAAAGACAAATGTTGATAAGCCAAAAGGGTGTACACCAAGATGTTCATGATACATAGCATGGATTTTCTGCAAGTAAAACATCTCCAAGTCTGGCTGTTGTTTTGTGAGCATGCACCACCCTTTTACATATATTCGAAACAAATTCGTCTTTAATATCTGTCAAAAGGATTTGTTGGGGGGCTTTTCGTTTGTATATTTGGCAAAAGGTTTATGTGGTGGCCCTTTGGGTCCCCTTGAAACTTTTTTCATTTCACTCAGTGTAGAAGTCAATAAGGGACATTCACTGCAACGATAATGGTTTAGTTTCAGGATAACGGGTTGGAATATTTCAAGAGCATATGGACATACTCTATTAGACTTCCTACAGTACATGCAGTGAAAGCAAACTAAAACAACGTCCACAATGGTTAAAAATGTTTCAATTTAAGCAAAACATTTCAATGTATCCTGGGGCGTTATGGATCTGCCTCATAAACAAACAAGAACACAAGAATGAAATGGAGAGGTTGTAATACAATAAGAAAACTGCTTGAGTTGAAGGGGAGCTCTAGTCCAGTGAGAGTCTGAGCTGCTATACAAACCCAAAGGCACACTCCACAAATGCGGTCTGTGCCGGTAGTTTCTCTCGTAGATTACATTGAATGTTTCACAGTTGGTACTTTAGCTGTACCAACTGGACCAACAGCCCATTAGCAACACTGGCAATGCTGTCAGCCATTCAGAACCACCATTATCAACATTTTGTGCTTCCTGAAGGGAAATAAATGAATCGTCCATTCATATCTTCACAAAATGTTGTTGTCAGAAGTGTTGAACTGTGGATGTTTTTTGACGGAATATTCGGAAAGAAGACATACCTAAATATACCAAAGTTTTGAACAAGAAAAATGGTAGCTCTGCAGAGAGATGATTCAGATCTGTTCATTGAACTGAACAAGTCATCATCAAATTACCTACTATTTGTCAAACCCTGAAAAAGACACATGACAGAAAGCTGCTGATGAATGATAGCAATAATGGTCGGAAGACCACTGAAAATAAACTTAATGAGACTTGAGAAAGGCTTTCCTGCATAGAACTTCAAATACATTTCAATATTGCTTGGATCAGGGGCCAATTATTATCTAATGGAGACAAAGGCTCTTGTGGGTTGAAAATAATGATGTGGGTTGAAAATAATGATGTATGTACATGTTCAGTCTGCAGCAGCAGTGAGTTCGGCACTAATGGGTGACTGATGAATGAAAATATCTTATTATGGTGGTCCATCAAAGTGTGTGTGTGTGTGTGTTTCCAGAAGATATGCTTCAGCTGCCATCCTTCACCACCACTTTTCCTCGATCCTCGTGTACCTCACCCTCCCCTTCTCCCACTCCCTTCCCCTCCTCTTAGATTCTCCCATTTTCTTTTTCTGTGTTACTATTTTCATTTTATGTCTCCTGGATGCTTCATTGGAAGACCAGCCACAGAGGGGACCAGAGCTGACACATTACTGATTGATGTCCAAAAGGGAATGTGAAGTGTGAGTCTGGGGTTTCTGTGTTTATCTTAAAAAAGCCCTGATGAGGATCATTTGTTTGGGAATATCACAGGACTGGCCTCAAATGTTCTGCTGCAGGGCCAAATAGGACTTAGTGGAGCTCAAAACTTTGTCTAAATTCTATAAACAGGATAAGTAAGAAAAAAGAAGATATGGAAAGAAACAGATAAAGAGAACGCATTTCTCGGACTGTAATCGGTGCCTCAAAAAAACCTCTCTTATTTTTGGGAAGTATTCTTCAGATCTTGGAATGTAAAGAGGCTTGATAAATGACGGCAGCAGTCAGGCACTTCCAAATTAAAGTGACACGTTACAGACAGATAAGACCACAAGGTGAATAATCATCCCTTAAAGTGTTGGACTAATTTCCTTTCACAGTAGGTAATTTTCACAGCTGACATTTGAATATGACACTGTAGGGTAGAGCAGGTGTATATCTCTGAATGTGGATGAAATTCAGCCCTCATTAGTCCGGATTCCTGGTAACGTTCATGTTGGCTCATGGTCACGCTTATTTGGCTTACTAGGGCATTTGGATAGAAGAAAAGCCATAGTGAGTCTTAATAATAAAACATGTGCTTCTCCTACTATAACAAATCAAGATGTGATCTGTGAAAGAAGCCTTGAGTCAAGCTGCTTCCAATAGGCACAGGCATGTAAATATAAGAGAACAATTATAATCACGAATACGGAGATGAGCCATGAATGCTTTCCTTTTTCAATGACATGGATAGAAACACATTCACAGAAGAAGAGTGTGAGATAGGTCAGTGTTTGTGTCTCTTACGAATGGCCGAGCTTGAAGCCACAGGATTCAACAGACCAGGGCCAGACTATGAGTTATATGTATTTAACTAATTTATCTCTGAAGAACCCATGCTCCTCACTGCTGCAGTGAATTAGAGGTAGAATGGGTGTATCTGTGTTATGGTCCTGTTTGAAAAGGACTTTTTATTTCTATGACTCGAGGTAAGTCACACACAAGGTTGGCAGAAATGTTATTCTATTATATTTTCTTTCCTATCAGACATGTTCTATGGATGCAAAGACAGCATATAAGGTTTATTTAAATATGTTCCTGTAGTGTGTTATATAGGTTTGTGTACATGTAAATGGTCAGCAAAGGCCAAAGTCTCTGTTTTCCCTCAGATGGAGTTTCTCTCCCACACAATCACCCTTTGGCTGAAACGCTTCAGTGACATCACTAGGTTACTCTTGCACTTCTACTGGCTACGCTCCAACACGTTGTACCTGATAGGCTAAGGGGCGGGACATCTCTAGGCAGTTGACCAATCACAACAGAGCTGGCCAGCTAACCAATCAGAGCAGACTGGGCTCTGGTTTCAGACAGAGGGTAAAAAGTGGTACAGGCAGTATGAGAAAAATAAAGAGCTTTTTTAACATTAAAGCATGTGAACATGTCCCAGTAGAGGCACACAATACAGATATGAACCTGAACATGAGCATAATATGTCTCCTTTAAAATTACAATGAATATGACAAAGGGATTTACTCTACCTGACTACGACTTTCTTCTCTTTTCTTGCTGGCAGCTGGACATTGGCAGAGGAAGAATCCCACAGTTATTAGTTGCGTTGCCAGGCAATGGGAAGACGAGGATAATCACCCTGACAGGCAAAGGGGGTGGAGGGGGGTTGGTTAGAGGGAAGAAGTATGGCATGAGAGACTTTCATTGTAGGTTGAAAGATGGGATGAGAGTGCTGAAGCTGCCGTGGACAGCTTCAGCACATAATAGTAATTGTTCACTTACAGCTATCATTTATATGTATGCCACTTTTCTTTTTTACTCGAACAGAATATTAAAGTATAGGCAACAATACAAAAATCAACAGGACAGATCATTTGAAATGTGTCTTTATTTATAAGCAAAGATAAAAAGAGTTTGAAGGAGTGATTTAAAAGAAAAACATTTGGTTAGGCTTTGATTTGATTACGCTGGATCAAGCCAAGGTCTTGGTGTCAAGACGGAAAAATTGGATTGGTGCACCCCGATCTAAAATCTAATCATGAGACATACCACTCGTTATTTGGGCTTGAGATAAGACACACTCACCAATCGAAAAAATGAAATGCTCCAAACAACTGAAATAAAAAAAATGACAAGCACAAAAAAAAATCAGAAGCTTAGAACAAGAGGACCAAACATCAGGAACATACACACACACACACACACACACACACACACACACACACACACACACACACACACACACACAAACACATACACACACACACACACAAACACACACAGCATGACATTTGACAGGCAGATTTCCAATACAAGCTGACAGGGGGATGGAAAGCTTGTTTAAAACAAACAATGGAAATGTGCAACCTTTTGTAAGTCTCTTATCGTGTTCCACTTATTTTTTCTGTAGCTATTCATAAGGTCAGTGCTTACAAAGAATATTGGAGGGCTTACCACCAGCACACATGCATGTGCAGAAGAAGAGAGGGCTGAGGAAGGGTGTAAACTCAGAAGAAGAGAGGGCTGAGGAAGGGTGTAAACTCAGAGAATGTCTTTCTTATCTACTTGATGCACAATTGATGTTCTTTCAAAACCTTTATCTCTTTTTAAGACAACATCTTAATTTCATGATTTTTCAAAGTTGCTGTTTGTCAACCATTGACTCCGCCTTATCCTGATGGGGTGTTCTTTCTTAAACAGTGAAGCTTTACAGATCTGTTATTGTTAAATAGAACTCCTCAGGTAAACCCAAGATCTATTTATCTTTCATCAGAAACTTGTCACTGGTCACAAATGGTCACTTTAGCTCCTTGACTAAAACTGAAAACTCAAACTGAAAATGTTGTTGAACTTCAGCTCAAAGTGTGGAAAACAGGGTCAAAGAAGGTAACAAATATCTTTCTCCAGAGATAAAACTTGAGTTCCTCTGTGATTTGTTGTCATGGATCCATGGAGGTTATGCCCAGGAATGCAGTCGCCAAAAACTATGTTGCCTAAATGTGGAAACGTTTCTGGAACCATTTTTAGAAGTTTTGTACATACTGAATCATTTCTGAGTGCAGATAAATGTTCCATAACCCAAGGATGAAGTCGTAAAGCTGTCATTTAGCGTGACATATGATATTTGTGCGTAGTTGTCCTCTGCCGTGAGTTGGGTCTTTGATCAGATTTGTTCTTTTCCTCAGTCTGAATGAATAGACATGATGTATGTGGGAGCAAATACAGAAAGGGCTTATCTGCTCGCCTGCAATAAAGAGATTTAAGGGGTGTCTTGTGTAGTGGTAACATTTTGCAGGAAGTTTTGGTCACTTCCATCCACAACACAATTGTTTAATGAAAAAGTCCTTTTTTCATTTAGTCCTGTGTCTTAATCTATTGCACTTGTCAAAATGACTCATCATTAGATGGACAGCTAAATAAAACGACTGAAATGAATGTGACAGAATCAATCACCTGCGGACCCGCCCCACGTATAACATTAGTTCTGGGAAAACGTTGTCACTTGTAGAAACTCAATCTAAAGATCCATCTTACTACTGTGGCTGAGCCGTCAACGATTATCATTTTTAGTAAATTGACAGGCTGTGGAAGTTTCCTGGGCTGAAACGCTTCTCAGCAGGAATATTCATTTATCAGAAAATGTAGTCAAAAGTGTTGATAATCAGTCTTCCCTCCTTGATATTTCTCTATCACCTCAATTTCTCTCAGCCCTTCATCTCCTCTTCAGTATCCCTCGATCTTTTCCTTTTTTCAGCTGCAGCTAATATTCCCTCCTTTTTAACCTACTGATCCATATCTCCATTTCCCAATCAAACTGTTTCACCAGTGTTCATTCTCATTTGTTTGCTTAAGCAGCACAATCATTTGCTTCTATCCATTTGATCAAGAGCGCTGTATTACCTCAAATCTTGTATCGATTGTTTTTCCCAGCATGTCTGAAAAATCAAAATAATTAAAAAAGCTAACACCCTGCTCACTTTTCCTCATGCGTAGCTGCTTTGACCTCTGCCCCTCAGCAGAAAGTAAATTACTGCCAGGCTAAATTGAATTCGAACACACATAAATAACCAGCACTTAAAGAACCTATGCGTGTTCGTGTGTGTGTGTTGTGTGTGTGTGTGGATGCCTTGTTCTGAGCACTTAGCACCTGAAACTTGCCGCCACTGCCATGTGAAATAACTACTTATGCTCAACCAGACGCATCACACATAAATCTTACAGACCCGCACACGTGGCTCATACAGTATACACGTGCATCATAGCCTTCTGTGTTGCAGGCACACTCTCCTCAATTCTTCACACTCACATTTACTGACCAGTCCCTATAGGTTGCATCCAGATTTCTTTAAAATCTAACAAATTAGGGGGATAATGGTTAGCATACTTCATTATGCTTAATTTTAGAACGAGCCCTGTCTCCATATCTTAAGGCTTAGAAGCTAAAGTGTCATCCTATATATCTGAGCTTCAATTGAATCATTGCTACACAACACAACAACACACAGAAAGGCATTTAAGGCACACAAAGATCCTAATTACCTACGATTGATTTATTGATAAATAGATTCTTTCAACCATCACGCAGTTAATTTGAAAATAATTGACAGCTCTACTGCCTCTTGCCCACACTAACAGTTGTCATTTAGTCACTTAGCAATCAACACATAAAGTTAGGTTCAGATGTTTATTAAGCATTTAAGAGTAGGTAATCATTCCTACCTTATCTAAGAGGGACCCATTTTCATTAAAAAGCAACAAAAGGATGCATTGTCCTCGACAATCTTCCCCCAACCTGAAGCTTTTTGCAACAATATAAATGTAGCTTCGCTGCAGTGTTAAGTGAAACGTCCACCAATGTCATGAATGAATGAAGTCTAACATCTGCCTATTCCTGTTTAAAATTGGGACTATTAGAGGATGCAATTTGTATAATTGTAGTGTGTTTTCAAATACCCGATGTGTAATGGCTCAGCAGAAAACACAGGTTAAAACCCACATGCACGATTCAAAGAAAATAAAAATACACACATTTAAGGTCAGGCAACAACTCTAAAACAATGCAAAAGCAGGTAAATTGTCATAGGGTGTAATAGGGTGTCCAACAAGGTCAGATAGGCAGAAGGAACAGAAAGCAGGAGTGCTAAGACCCAAGTTAAATTACCATTCTGCCAGAGAGTATGGGCTGGTATATATGCAGCAGGACTGATGGGAAGAGTGGGAGCAGGTGTGCAGGTACTGTAGGTTGGGGGGAGAGAGGTCACTGCCCTCTTTACAGGCTTCTTCTGAGCTACCAACAACAAGACACAATGCATTTTATTTGAGACAATTGCATTGCAAAGAGAGGCCTATAAGAAACCAATCCAAACGCTAATGGTATTATTGTGCAATCACCATTTACAAAACAAAGAAATATGTAATCAATTGCCAAATTAGAAAAGAGATTAAAGTGATATTCACTGGATGGAAAATGCTGATAATTCCAATTTTACTGTAAACTGATCTAATTTCTGAGCTAGGAGTCACATCCTTAAAGCTGTGTAACAGAAATTAAGAAGAGTAGTACTTAGTGATTGGGCGCCAGGCCAGACTTTGATAAAAATAGATATCAGTCTCTGTAACTTGCGGACGTGCTCGTGTGGACTCATAGCTGAATATGAGCAGCTGTCCAGATATCATAGTGTTATTGCTAAGCTACCGGCTGTTATATCTCAGCACCCAGCAACACATAAAGGTTTCCGGGCTTTTGATTGGAAGGATCTCAGTGATCGTTTAGCAACCATATCTTTGTCACTTTTTTTGTTATTGGTTTTTCTTTTATCCAATAATCAGAAGCTAGTTTATGGGGCAATTGCCAGGAATGTAACCTTTTATTAGGCTTTTAGCTGCCATTTATTGAAGTGTTGGGCCTTTACTGGTTGTATTAAAGTTATCAAGTTGAGTGTTTTATACTCAGTAGGGGAGGATGAAGCTGTGACTGTTTCCTCTGCTAAGCATACTGGAGTCTGATCCATCCTCACTGGCCCACCTGTGTGTCTGTGTCAGGATGATTTTGTTCTCTGGACGTCTCCCTGTGTGCTTAAGGATTAAAGAGGGGGTGTTATCGGAAACCAGAATGGTCTGTTCTTTGGGGAGGGATTTTGTCTGCGTGACGTTACACTGCATGATGTGAAAGGGACAGGTGTATGCCATCATTTTGAAAAACAACAGGGAGTTAGTTATCGTTGTTTGGCTAGTTTATCATCCGCTTATCATCATGGACAGCAGTTTGGCAGGAGGTGCAGCAACAGTAGATAAGGCACACTGTCTTATGGAGATTCTTTTTAAAACCGTTAACGTTTGTGTGAAAAAGTCACAACTCAATCAAATTTCAACCTCACATAGGATATGTATAGTAAGTAGCCTACATGTACTGAGGATTTAATAATCTCTGACGACCATCACAATTAAATGTACTTAAACCAAATAGATAAACACATTCCAAACTTGGTAACTGTCAGGTTTTTTAAGTTTTCTTCAGTATCAAAGTAATTCAGAGATAGTTTGAAACAAGTATTTTGCAAACAAGCAACCCCAAATCATGAATAATTAGGATAAAGAGACATTTACGAGTATACTTATCACTCTACATCACAATGTATCAAAACTCTGAATTTAACTTCAAGGCAAACCTCTGACAAGGAGGTCAAGGAATCTTTTTAGGATTAGAGATTTTTTTGACCCAGTTTTGTTCATAAATTGAGCACCACAACTTGACCCTATTGGTTGTTGGGTTGAGGCAAATTATAGATACCGATACCTTAAAGAAATATGAAGATACCAAGGAGATAATGCACACACACACACACACACACACACACACACACACACACACACACACACACACACACACACACACACACACACACACACACACACACACACACACACACACACACACACACACACACACAGGTGAGTGTATTATCTGACCATGAAAGTGAAGTCCATGTCCATCCATCAGCTGTTTTTGACAGGGCTTTTAAGAATACGAACACCTTCCAGTGTGACCTGTCAGCGCCTTCAACTCAACATAAAACATATTTCATTTCGGCTCAGCACTTTCACATGTATCTTTCCTACAGCTATTGAGCGTGTTCTCCCATAAATATCTGCTGCTCTACAGACCTGTGGTAACCACTCAGTCAGAAGAAACACTTTTTTAGAGTAAGCAATCCAATTACAGCAGAAGCATTTTATGAGACGGTGTCCAGGATGGATTCTTTCTGAATTCATGGTTCTTCCAGGTGCTTGGGTCTCCTCGCACACTCCAAAGTCATTCAGGTTATGAAGTGAAAGTCAGAATTGCTTGTTGCTGTGAATGGGTTTTATGCTGCCTGCTGCCATGGACTCAAACGCTCCTGTCTCCCTGAACAGATTCAGCGGGGATATAAAATGGGCGGTTCATTTTTGAGCCCAACCATAACATGCACTGTCTACTACGACAAAGCAAGGCAGACACAGTCATATTCAAATGACTGATTATTTTCAGGTTCATAGAATGTATGTTGTGCCTGTAATGGGACATGTTTACATAGTTTAATGTTAAAAAAGCGTTTTTTGAACATTAAAGCATGTAAACATGTCACAGTTGAAGCAACAAATGCACATATAAACCTAGGAATAAGCAGGATATGTCCTCTTTAATGCTTTATTTTGCAACCTTTTCGGAACTTTCAAGCAACACTTTGCAGCAACACAAAAGTAAAGCCACAGATCAGTGATATTAGGGCTTGTTTGCTCTCAATGTATAAGTGCACGTGTTGGAGTGTTGTGTTAAATGATGTGTGAACCCAAAGGCTCTTTGGTTTGTCTCCTGACTGGTAAAGGTCGTGTTTGTGTTATTGATCGATATGTCACTGCATCAATGTCACCCTCCAGACCACTTCCTGCCGCATAAAAGCAATTAATTGATCTTGACCAAGTCTGTCGGGTTGTATTGATCATTACACCAATTAGCTGGATTTAAACTTGTATGACACAGTGGCATTATCAATGTTATGTTGAATGTTGAATTGTTGAATTCAAAGTCATTATGCATTACTATGCCCCAGACAATAATATTACTGGTTTATGTTTTATTCAAGTTTCCTGACAGCCAGGTACTGTATTACACTTTAAGATCCATCACAAACTACTGCTGTTATCTAGATCACAATGACTCCCTTGATATAAAAAAAAACACAAAATGTTTCTTCATTGCCACCTACGAGGAATGTTTGGTTGACGCTCAGCACTTGAGGGAAGCTGTTCATGTTTCAGTGCTTCAGTTTCTGTCAGTAAAGAATAAATGATGCTGTTTTGAAGCCATTTAGAAGAATGGTAGAATAAATTGAGTTTCCATATTCGGTATGTAGAAAACAGCAGGGCAAAAAGAACAACATCGAGTGACAGCAGCAGAGTCGAGAATACAAATAGTTGGTGAGCTTAAAGCAAAGGTGGTTTTAAAAGAAAAGTGTAAATCTCAAATATAGTGCTGAGGCGAGGGATCAAAGTGTCGTCTGGCAGCTTATGGGAGGTGAGAGAGAGGGGAGAATTGGAAAGAGGAGGATCAGGGAAAAAGTGTTTACTGTAATTTTCATGAATCCGGATAAACGCAATGACTCTTTGTTAATTTTAACGTATCCACTTTAGAAGTGAAGGGGAAAAAAAGATTAAAGAGAAGAGGAAGGTTAAGAGATGAGGACAATTATTTTGTTAAAGGATACATACATGTATTTTTTTTATAAACTATACATAACTTTAAGGGTTTTGCAAGTTCTGTATCAAATCATTGTATAAAATCATTTTTTTAATTTTTAAACAGTATAGCCTTACTTCTGTAAATATACAAATGTAAGTTACTGGACATAACATGTGAAAAAATACCTTTTAAATGTGACCTTAACAACAACAAAAAACGGACGGACAGACAAACACACACAAACACACACAGGCCCACGTAAAAAGGCATTCACGCATTTTGAGAAAATGCAATTTTAAAAACTGAAAACTGTCTCAAAATGCTGTTTTCAGAGTTGTTTGGCTTGAAAGGCTTACACTATCTCAGAACCAGCACATATATCTGGGCAATTCAAAGTATGAAAATATGCTCTTCAGATACTGACACAAAGAGATAAAAACAGGAACTGGCGAGATATGAGAAAAAATACTTAGAAAGGTAAAGCACGGGAGAGAGAGAACACCATGCAGCTCAAAGTGACCTGAAGCATCAATCCCATGATCTCTCATTTTTAGGATATTGCTAAGAAAAATGAAAGAAGAAGAAAACAGGAGTTGGAATGAGACGTTGCAGTGAGGAAGGATATTTCATATCTGGCATGTGTGACACATTTTCTTTCAGACAATACAACTCCGACTGTCCATCACACTGTAAAGAGCAAGTCAAAAACTTTCTTGAAATCGACGAGTTAGACAGTTTCTTCCATCTCACATGTCATGGAGGAAGTTTTGGAAGTTTTTGATTTCCACAGAAGATTGTAATGTGTCTCCCTCCAGGCCAACACTTGACTTTGAAAAAACTCAGCCGATGTGATCAACATTTCTAGTTAAAAACTCTTAGATGCTGCATGAGAAACCGGAAACTTCTTTAAAATAGAATTTCTTCAGGCCGCCGTATAGCTCAATTGATAAGACCGGGGTATGAATAAGGCCTGGGACCATTTGCCATGTTTCATCCCCTCTGTCTCCCGCCTTCACTTATGTCTCTAAAATAAAGGCACTGGAGGCCCCCTTGAAACAATATAGAATTACCTCAATCCAGCACCATAGCAGTCATACAGGCATTAAGTTGAAAAAAGTAACAAAGCCCCCCTTTTAAGTCTAATATATTATATATTATAAAGTTGATATATTAAAGATATAAATAGAATATTTAGGTAGACTCAATTTAAAGTGGCACTTTACCAAGTGTACCCATCATGAGGAGAACTGCTCCACCTGGGAAAACAATTGTAGTTTCCTATGCGGCTCTGAAAGGAGTTATCCAAAGTTAGACAAAATAACCCAAACAATGTCATGGTGATGTCATCCCAGTTATTCCATTTGGGCTTGAGCCATTTTAATTTTTTTAACTGAAAAGCCTGAATTAAGAACAGAAGATGAGAGGTCATTGTTATGGGCACTGTAAAAGACAAAATCTTTGCATGTATAAGCAGCATGAGCATGAATAAGGATTTCATGTCTTGGTATTTTTACCTCTGCTGCTTGGATCTTTGACAAATTGTTTGTTTTCTCTTGAGTCCCCCACATTTATGGAAGTACTAATCCCCTCCGACTGCTGGGGGAAATATCTAGCTCTTTTTCTAACATAGTGGAGCATTTATCAGCTCAGCAGCAAAGACCAAATAATACTTTTTGGGGATGTGCAGGTAGTAATCAGTGGATTTATCAGACTTTTTTTCACTGAAACAGCTGTGATGGGCTGCTTAAAATGTGAACCAAAAGATGATGTTGTAAACAAAAGGTGTGAAAGTATATTAAACAAAATTAGTAATGACTTTTTAATTTGAAGGGACACATTAAGGGAACCGTCGTTTTACACAAGCCATGCTATATCTCAATTTAAAAAAAAACTGTAATATCTCATTGACGGACAATAGGGTGGCGACATCCTGCACCATAGTTCAAGTGAAGTCAAAGGACAAACGTACTAAAGTGCTTCAATTACAAAAGGAAGAAAATAAGAATTTAAGATATGATTTTGACATGATGGACACACGGGGATCTCGTGATGACGTCGGTCGGTGGCGCTGCCTTCAAGGAGCGTGGAGAGAGAGAGAGAGAGAGAGAGAGAGAGAGAGAGAGAGAGAGAGAGAGAGAGAGAGAGAGAGAGAGAGAGAGAGAGAGAGACCCGGGCAGAGGCTGCAGAGCTGCGCGTTTACCTCAGAGGACGGACTGGAGGAGATTGACTTTATCAGGCACACAGACAGAGGTAACTCAATTCACTTTCATATTTGCGAAATACTTTTATTGACAATGTACGCTTTCTATCTATAATCGTTATTGTGTATACATGACTTTGGATATAAAATCAGTAGATTAACTTTGCCAACAGGGAATTATATCGCGTGGCAAAATGTTTCCAATCTCAATAAACAGGAGCTTTACCGGTTGTATATATGTTTTATATATTTGATTTAGAAATAAAGGTTGTTGACAGGCGGAGAATCTCCACCTGTTGCCTATCTTAGTACATTCACGATGTGTACTGCTGTGTTTGAAATGTGTGCAAGGCAAATAATTGATGTCTCTCTTTCGTTCAGATTTTGGGATGCGCCACTCGTGCGTAAAACCTTGGCACTTTCTACGGATCGCATGAAGCAACGAGAGGACGCACCACCGCTTGAAGCAATTCGTATCTATTGTCGTGGAAACGTTCAACCTTCATATTCTCATTGTAAATCTTCGGAAACAGGGGAGGAGATATTTAAAGAGGAGGGGAAGGATATCTTGTATGAGGGCAAACGCAACAAAGGCAGACTGAATGTGATGTTCAAGCCGACTTCAGAAGGGAAAAGTGAAGGGGAACAACAGTGGAGATAAAACGATGTGTCAACACTGGACTTTGAAAATCTACCCTGACACAAAACTGCTGATTTAGGGATCAAGGACACCGAACATCCTCAGTGAATCACAGACCAACTCTGCTAGGGTGAGATTTTCACCAGACATAATCTGATAGGATTTATATTCATGCATACATGTTTTTATGTCTGTAAAAGTATGTACAGTGAATAGGAGTGCATGGGAAAAGGTAACATCATTCTTTGATGTTTCTCTTTTTCAAACACCCTATTAACTGAAACAACAGTGAAACTATACTGATCCTAAATTAATGTTGGACTGCTGCTCATTGACTTCTGCTGGGAACTGCTGCTCAGACTGATCCTCTACACTGATGTAATTGAGCCTTTTTGTTTGCTGAACTGTGCATAACTAACTGTTCACACTCAATACCAAATTACTCATGTATCTTGTGAAAGAGGTGTCTAAAAAAAGGGAAACAAATACACCAATGATTTTTCAAAAAAAGTAATTTGTAATATATTTAAAATTGGTTAAAATTGTTTGCACAATGCTCAGAGACTCTTAGTGTTTTCAAACATGGAGAATGTGTCCGTCTCTGGTGGGGCACCCCCAGTCTGCAATGACTCTGTGGATTTCTACTCCCTGACATCCGGGAACAGCACTGACCTGAACTGCACTCTACCTTCAGAGTTTTACTTCTATGCTGACTTTTACGTCATTTTACCGATCATCTACTCTGTGATCTGCGCAGTGGGACTGACAGGCAACACGGCCGTCATCTACGTGATCCTCAAAGCCCCCAAGATGAAAACAGTAACCAATATGTTCATCCTGAACTTAGCCATCGCCGATGATTTGTTCACTTTGGTGTTGCCGATCAACATAGCCGAACACTTGCTGCACTACTGGCCTTTTGGTGATGTTTTGTGCAAAGTCATCCTCAGCATAGACCACTACAACATTTTCTCCAGTATCTATTTCCTGACTGTCATGAGCATTGACCGCTACCTGGTTGTTTTGGCCACAGTGAGGTCCAAACGCATGCCTTACCGCACCTACCGAGCAGCCAAGATAATCTCACTATGTGTCTGGATCCTCGTTATCCTCATCGTCATGCCTTTCACTGTTTTCGCCGGCGTCTTCGTCAACCCAGACGATGGGAGGAAGAGCTGCGTGCTCAGCTTCCCCAGCCCCGAGAGTTTCTGGTTCAAAGCGAGCCGGATCTACACACTCATCTTGGGATTCGCCATTCCGGTTTCCACCATCTGCATCTTATACACCATGATGCTCTACAAGCTGAGGAACATGCGGCTCAACAGCAATGCCAAAGCGCTGGACAAAGCCAAGAAGAAAGTGACCATCATGGTGTTTATCGTCTTGGCTGTGTGCTTGTTCTGCTGGACACCGTTCCACCTCAGCACCATTGTGGCTCTGACGACAGACCTGAGGACCACGCCACTCCTGATCGGGATCTCCTACTTCATAACCAGCTTGAGCTACGCCAACTCCTGCCTCAACCCGTTCCTCTACGCCTTCCTGGACGACAGCTTCAGGAAAGCCTTCAAAAAAATGCTGGAATGTAGAACAGCCTGAATGTACCATAGTGTGACAAATGAAACCTGTTGCAGAGATCTGCAGAGATGTTGCTGAGTTAGGACTGAATGTGATGGAAAAGTCTGATAGCAAAGATTTATGTTCAAATCTAAATTCACAATGTCTTTTTTTCGCAGATTTGAATTGCTTGGTTTGTTAAAGCTGCACTAGGCAAATATGCACTTTGTTTGCACATGATAGCACAGGTAGCTATCTTTTTTTTTGTCTCATTTATCCTTGATATAAAGAAAAACAGCCTAATCAAAGCACACAACATTCTTAATGTGACAACACACGTCTATAAATAGTTCAAACTATAGTAAAGGATGTGAAATAATATTTGTAAGTCCAGCTTTTTCTAGACAGAACACTGTTTGGGTTTCACTTTACATTCATCACTCAATGTGGTCGGAGGTGATCTCATGCCAGCCAATCTAAATCACCTGATGAGACACGAAGATCTTATTTATCCGTTTTTTTTTGTTGTTTTTACATAATTTGCCTAGTGCGGCCTTTAATGGCTCTGAGAGCAAAGTGTAAGAGAGAACATATTTAACTTTATAGAAATGGGCAATATTCTTTGCAATAAGGAATGTTTGACATCCAGGACAAAAAATAGCATTGAAAACAACTTGTTTGTTGTACTGTAACTTTGAGCTGAATTACCCATCGTCATTGTCTACAAGACGGGTCATTCATTCGGATCATTTTACAGTTAAAATTATGTCAGACATTTTCCATGAGGATATACAAATGTAATTGTGAGGCAGCAAGCCAAGACGTGCATCTGCAAACAGTTGTGACCTTCACTGAACTTCAACCCAACTGAGAACTGAGGATTGCCTCTGAGGAGGGAACATCTGCTGTGTGGAGAAAATACAGTTCAACACAGTGTCATTGATTTGCATGCTGTCAATCAAATCAACTTCATGAGCATAGTCAGGGTTGGAGGGTAACAGGATGCATGTCAGGCCGTTATTATCCATTGCAAAAACTTGAGGGAAAAAGTTGGTTATAAAAAAGATTTTATGAACTATGAGAAAGATTATCTGATCATGAATGTAAAAACGTAATCTGCCTTTAAATTATGCTTTGTTTTGAGTTATATGAAAGCAGATACATTATACATTTGTAAATTACTAAAGGTTTTAAGGTTCTCAACCAGGTGTACAATGATCATGATCCATTGGCAAAATATGACCCGGACAATGACATTGGACTCTTTAAATGAGGGCACTGCTTGGACCAACAAGTTAATCATATAAGTAACACCTAACAAAAGAAAAAATTCAACTTTACCAATCCTGACACAGTACTGTAGGTCTGCTATTCGACAGCCATGGGACAGGAGGGCTATGTAAAATATAATCTGTGTTTCTCATCACATCTTAATTTTCTGTGAGCTTTTGTCGCCCTCTGTTGTCAACAGGGCTGTGTTACGTGAACATGCAGCCAGGCCCTTTTATAGAGTTTGTGGCAAAAATGCCCTTAAGGTTAGTTAAAGTCTTACACAGCTTGTTTCAGTGGTTTACAGTTATTCCTTCTCTTGTCGGATATTATCTGCGATTCAATGAGATTCACAATCAGCATTTATTGTCCATCTCCTTCTAGCGTTCCTGTGTCACAGTTGAAGAGCATGAAGACATTGAAAAAAACATGATGATGATTTACTATGTAAAATCACAACACCAATACAACAAATATACATGTATGTACTTTGATTAAAATTCAGCAACATAAACTCATTTTTAATTATTCTACAACATTGTTTAACATAATATAAAGACATATGGAACATATACATTTGGTTGTGCTGGGTTGCTTAAAATACTTAAATGCTTGTACTCAATGTAATTCAATTTATAATGATTTAAAAGTGTTGTGTATCATGTAATGTGTTTAGAGCTTTCTCCATGTGCTTGAAAGTAGAAAAAATAATAATTGCCTGTTCAAATTCACAGGAGAGTTACAAAAAATCTTGAGACTTCTGAAAAGTAAGACAGTATTCTGAACAAGAACATATTGAAATCACTTACCCAGAAAAATGTTGCAAATCATGACACACAACGTCAGTGTAACTCCTTTCAGACTGATGGCTACAAACTGAGCAAACATCACAAGCTTGCAGCAGCAGCAACTTCTCTGTACTGTGTGTCCTGCTGTAAATAGTTATTTTTAATCACAATTTAATTGTACAATCATAGAAATGTATAGTCAAATATTCTTCATTCTAATATGAAATTGAGTTGAAGATCCTGATTCACTGTATTTTATGCAGCTTGTTATAACAATAACAAAATATCATCTCATTAAACGTATTTATGAATTTAAACCAATCATTCATGTCTTTCAATACCTGATAATGACTGAATAAATATATAAGACATTTTCCCACTGGTATTCTTGTATTTTAGATATAAAAGAGTCACATTTGCTTTATTTGAATAATACAATAAATGTGCAAAAAATTGTCCGTTTCACTGACAGGATTTTACCGTGCTGATGTATACCTACTTTAGAAACAAATGAGGATAGATTATTATTATTATCAGTGTGATCAATGGTTTGGGTCAGGGTCACCACAGAGATTTGTTACATGGGCAACCACTTAGCTATCAGCTGAAGAGCACCAGGATGGATTAGTGGTAAGAGCTACTTGTCTGCGAAAGGTCACAGATTCAATCTCGACAACAGCCTGCTGCGTCCCTCATAGCGCTGAGCTGTCCAACTGTACCAGGGACATGGTGCAGTTCTGCAGAGTTCTCAAAACAGTTTGATCAGTTTTAACAGAGTCAACATTAATACCTAATAGCTCAATTCAATATGTTCACATAACGTTTTGGGCATTGTCATTTGTAGTAAAGACCGTGCTCTTAACCCTTAGATGCACGAGTGACTGGACCCTACACTCTTCCATAAGTGGGTCAAAAAGGACCCGTATTAGAATAATATGTGTTTTTATGCATTTTTGTCATTTTGGTTAAGAAAAATCACTTGTATAATATTTAGTATTATATTTTGGTTCACACTAGAAATATTCTATATTTAATTTTTCACTATTTATAATTTTAGACATTTTTTTTACATTTTGAAAAAAAACGTTTTGAACATATTGATGCCAAGATCTCCGCTATTCTGAGACCCTCACAGTATTCCAGTCCCTTTTCAAAACTCATCTCTTCTCCTCTTGTCTACTCATAGCCCACCCCCCATCAATCCATGCCGGTTGATCAAGTTTGATAGTCCTATACCCCCCACCCTAACCTTCCCTTATATTGTAAAGCGATTTTGAGTCCTTGAAAAGCCCTATAAAAATATGATGTATTATTATTATTATTATTATTATTATTATTATTATTATTATTATTATTATTATTATTATTATTATTATTATACTGACAGGTATCAGATCTTGCTGTGTAAAATAATCTTCCTGAGAAGTGTCACTTCTGATGTAGTCTGTGTGGTCTACGGTGAATGTATTCCGGACAGCCACAGGTGATAAGAATCAAAGGTTCGTATACAAAAACTACAATTTCATAAAATGTATAACATTTAAATTTAAAATTTGAATGGCATGATATCCAAAACATGTTTTTTGAGGAATAGCTGGAATATGAAATGATAACAAAATGTAATTACAAAGATACTTCAAGAAAACCACCTCACCGGGTCCAAAAAGACCCACTTATGCATCTAAGGGTTAAATCTACCTGCTACTACCTGCCCAGAAAACGTCAGACAATTTGCAACTAGCTGGTGAAGATAGTGGGAGACCTGGCAGCTAAAACAATTTTTCTCAGGATCTGGTGGAGACCAAACCAGAGATAAAGGAGAACTGAAGGACAGGTATTATACATTTGTCTTGTTGTCATCAAATCCCTGAAAACTATGTAATTGTCAAGGGAGTCGGACACATAATCATTTATTGATCCAACTAACACGTTTTACCTGAGGTTAATTTATTTTGTGTCATGTGTCTGTCGTTGTTCAGAATCTATTAAAACACATCAATGAAGCCCGTTATTAAACCGTGTGACATGTTACTTTATATATTTGTGTCAACTTGTTTCTGCTGCCTTCAGGTGGCCAAAAAAAGAAATTCATTGCAGGTTTCACAACACTAAAGTGCAGGTGTGCTGATTACATGACACATACAATATACCTTCAGAATCATAGTTTTTAGTTGGTCAGTCTATCTGCTTATTGTTGTCCCTTTCCCTAAACAGAAGGGCATTACCTGAGGAATACAATGTTTAATTCAACCCCTAATAGTGTGAAGCATATTTCTCATTGCTGGGGTGGAAATCAAGCCGTTTGAGTGAAATGCATTAAGATAAAAATGTATTAATTGTGTATCCTTGTCTCTTTCATTCATTACACACCCTCATGTTGTGCATGTCACTTCATGCATCATGGGTAAATGTGTATTTGTCTGAGAAAAAAGAAGATGAGCGCCTCCAAGTGGTACAGTTGAAAAGGAGATATCAAAACAGCTCATTTTAGAATGTGATTAGACATTACAGCACTAGAGGGGAGTGTTGGTCCATATAGTCTCCTACCAAGTGTGTGTGTGTTTATCAATGACAGAGAGATATAGAGTGTTTTTGAGTCAGATCATGTATCCTTATTAATTGTATCTTCGGAGGCGTGTGGCGCAGTGGATAGAGCGTTGGTGTTCGGATCAAGGGAGCACAGGTTCAAACCCCACTGCAGTCAGCATGTCGTTGTGTCCCTGGGCAAGACACTTCACCCCAAATTGCTCCTGTGGGGATTGCCCACAGTATTGAGTATGTAAGTCGCTTTGGATAAAAGCGTCTAACAAGTAACATGTAATGTAAAAATGTAATCTAACATGTTGACTAGAAACAGACCTTGCAGATGGAAGTAAGTAAAAATAGCCACAGACATGCTGCACAAAACAATATATGTGTCATTTATGTCTCTTGTTTCCACTTCAATATTCCAATAAAACAGCGCATGATTCAAGAAAGAATTTGGGGAATAGGTGAAATGTCTCCACATTATGTACTGTAAAAGGATTGTATGTACATTTAAGCTACACAACTCAAGTGTTTCAATGGTACCTGTGATCCATCCTTTAAAACCTTCAGATAAGAGTATCCTGAACTAAACACATTATCTTTACCCTCCTATACATGCTATGTGAGGATGGGATCTCATAATCAAGGCTCTTCACTATTCATCTTTGTCGTTTACCATGTTATAAATTAATGTTCACTCTAAATGATTGAACTGTAGATGGCAGTGTGTAGCTATATACTGGATGTGTTTCCAGTGGTGTTTTTACACACAGTACACCCTTCTTCATTGACCTTGCATCTCTCTCACACCGCTCAGGAACTGAAACGTATGAAATGTGCTGCATTTTTTTCCAAAATGTCTCCCCTGCAGGATCCTTGCATCCCTGAGTCTGAATCAGAGCCCAGTCGCCTCATGCTTTCACCATCTGAAAAATACATTGTGTACAGTAATCCCAGAAATTATTGCTACTCTCCGTGCATCTCTTGTGTACAACCAATCCACATACTATTCAACTGGAACGCACTACATTTTCACATTTAAGTCATACTCAGTCAGAATGCCCCTCACGTCTACAAGGTGGCCATTTTAGGAAATCACACACACAGTACACAGTTTAAGTGGCTCAACTCCACTTGGTCAAACCCAGTTAAAGCTGGATTTAGGTTACCCTTAGCTGTACAAATGCTACATTTTAAGAGAGTAGTGAATCCATTTACTTCCTGACATCCTCATACTAGCTTGGTTATATTCATATATGCTAAAATAAACATTCGGCATGTTTATTTTCGCTCTGCATGACAAAACCCTTTTTTTTAGGAGACATCCTCCACCCATTGTCTCTACACCCTTACAAATACTGCACTGTATGAACATCACAGCACTTTAATAGATGCTTTGCTGATTTTAACATGTCACTATATATTCTACCCTTGGCAACATACACACAGACAGTAATCGCTATTATCTGACCTGTCACTCTTTACCGTTTCTGAGGTATTGGGAATCAGTACACCATTGATTTAGTCGTTCTGTTCCGTTTAAACACACAACAACATACTTTGCATGCACACACATGCACAACAGAAACTCCCACAAGACAGTTGCTTTAAAAGCTCTAAAGGGAACAATTCACACAGATTGTTCTCATGTTGCCATTACATGAGAAATGTCACAACAGAAACTAACTTTCCGATCACTTGTAGGGCAGCAGCTGCATCTCATTTTCCAACCGTAAGTCACCTTACCCCAGGAAATCTATTAGAAATGAATGAACAGTATTTGTGAAAGCATGTTGTTTTGGGTTAACCAATAAGGGCAAGTCAATGTTTGGCCCACTGTGGTTTCCATAATTATTTTCAGTCACTGCATTTGTCTCAGTTATGTCTCTTTTCTGGTTAATTCTAGTTTAGCTCCACTGACCAAGGTTGTTGTATATCATTGACATTCAACTGATTATTAAAGTGGTTGTCCATTGCTCCATAAGTCCATAAGCTCTTTTTCAAAAACAAAGACAGATAAAGGTATTTTTATAAGGTTATCAATCTTTATTGATCCCAATAATTCCATATTTGTGTAACACACTAAAGCTGGTACAATGATATTCACCCTATGTTTAGACCTTCACGAGATGTTTCATGCTTGTCTTATATTTAAGCAAGGGAAAGTCAGTCGATATAAAGTCTGTCTCAGAGCATACAGTATATCAAACATTATATAAAAACTTTAGAAAACACCTGTGGAAAGAAGGTCTGTTGCAGAGTTTACATTGGACCATGATAAGCACAGAGAACAGATTGTTTGTTGCACAACACGTTGACATCAGGACCTTATGTTTGCTTTCTTTCACTATACTAACACTGTAATCTTTTCTCTAATAAAAAAACATGGACAAAGTGTTGGTGCTGCTGTGACTGTCACTGTGAGATGATGAAAAGAAAGAACTCCCACACACAATGGGTAACTTAATCATGCCTTTCTTTCACTTGGCCTTCACCAGGCAAGAAGAGGATCTTAAGGAGGAGCTGAAAAAGGTATTTCTAAAAGGGAAAGGATTACTTTTATTATGACAGTGTAAAGAAAGCCTAATTATATGTGGAGGCAGTTGAGCAGTTCTATAGGTGAGGAAGTTCCTTGAGGTTCTTTAGTTGTTCAATAATCTTTACCTACTGGTAAAAAAATACACAATAAAAAAATGTAACTCTTAATTTATGTAATAGTTAGAACCTCAAGTGCGCAATCTATATTTTTGAGACCTTATTGATTAACCTATTCCTTAAAGCTTATCCTATTCGAACGGTGCATGTAAACACAAAAGTGTATGTTCCAGACTTCATTATAGAGGCAGATGTCTGAGGTGACACAACATTGAAAGACCACATGTAAGTGGTAAACCATCAACTAAAGAGGACATACATATATTTGACTGTGTTTAGTAATCGAATAGTTTAATTTAATAATATATGCTCTGAAATACAGCAGTAAGAAGTGTTCTGCATGTGCATTCATGGTTTTATTATTAGTTACTTATTACATGTATTCTTTCTGACAGTTCAATTATCTTCTGAATGTTATTTGTGTGTTCACTTTAACCAACAATCATCTCAACAATCCCATTTATAATTGTTCGAGTTTATACGCCAGATATACTTTAAAGACTCAGAATATCTAGTAAAATATCAACTTTAAAACAAATAAACAGAACGTGTAAATGATGTGCTCTCACTGTCTGGTGCTTGATCTAATTCTTCCAATTTTTTACTCAAATACACAAATGTTTTTAACTATTTGGCCTTCATCAGTTGGCACACACGAATGAATTCATTCTCCGTGTTTAACAATGGCTCAGGTGTTGATCAAAGTCAAAGTCAAAGTCAGCTTTATTGTCAAAATGTACTACATGTGTTATACATCCAGAAATCTCGAGATATCGTTTCCCGCAGTCCCACAGCGTGACATATATACATAAAACAAAACAAAAAGGGCCTATATAAACGGGGTATACAATTTAAAATGTTAATAGTATATTTAAAATGTTCAAAGTACAGTTTCAGTGCAGTAGCAGCGGAGATGAGCAGAAAAGTGACTGGTGCTGGATAATCACTATCATTAAACCCTGGCATAGAAAATTGTTTAGAACAGGCTATAAACGGGCCCTTTTTATTAGTTAACACAACAGTAACACAAAGATATATACGCATAGTTTACACACGGCATCTATTGCACGTCTGTCCGTCCCGGGAGAGGGATCCCTCCTCTGTTGCTCTCCCTGAGGTTTCTCCCATGTTCCCCTTTAAACTGTGGGTTTTTCTTTGGAAGTTTTTCCTTGTACGATGTGAGGGTCTAAGGACAGAGGGTGTCGTATTGTCATACTGATATTCTGTACAAACTGGGAAGTCCACTGAGACAAATGTAACATGTGTGATATTGGGCTATATAAATAAACATTGATTGATTGATTGATAGTAGGAATACTGCACTCTACTACTGCAATAATGTGTTATTTCTTTCATGGCACAGCCCATGTATGACATAATCATGAGTGTTTCTAAAATGAAAAAGAAAACACTTTTAAAAAATTGCAAACTAAACTTAATAGTGAGTGAAAGTGTGCTGCAAGGATACAGCATATTAGAAACCCACACATAAATCAACAAAGGCCCACACTGCATGTGTTTGTGTGGAGAGAGGGTGTCACTGTGTAGGTCTCTGGCCTTTTATACACAGGCCAATACGCAGGTGTTTCCCATTCAGCTGATTGTGCTGCCTCCAGAGAGCAGTAAACAGGCAGCAGAGGACCCTTCACTTTTGGATAAAACACATATCTTTCATTTCAGCAGAAAATGGTCACAACGGAAAATGTGCAGCGCAGGAGGCCAAGAAATTCTGCCATTTGTGCTCTTCTGCACTTTCAATTTATATCAACGTGTTGTGCCAAACATTTTCTCATAAAAAGATAGATAACACAATTTCACAGTTTATTGAAGTTGGCACAACATTAGACTGATTTCATATCTGATATTGCGGGCTCACAGCTTGTCTTTGAAAAGTATCTGTAGGTGCATTTGAAGAAATACAACTTTAGGCCCTGACTGCAAAATATGTATTTATATATAAAGAAGCATTCGTTCTTATTTTCTTTTGTGGATTCTCGCCAAAGTCAGGTTTAATGTGGTGATGCATTTGGATGAGAAATTGACTAAAGTGTGACACGATTATGTTTAATTCATCAATTTTGTTCTTAACTTGTTAAAGAGGAAAGGCAGATTTTCAGGATCATATTTGTATTTTGTGCCTCTAGTGTATTACGAACTTTGGAATTGTAGCTATTGCAGACCATTTACATGCACACAAACCTAATAACACACTACCGTAAAGAGAAAACCCCCAAAAAGCACAATAGGGACTCCTTAAAGAAAGATCTTAGTGATGAATGCAGAAATCAGTCATTCTCTCCTTTGCAAACGTTCTACCTGTTATTGTAAATTAATATTTAGTTGCCACAGAAATGTATTATGTACTTTGCTGTTTGGCTCCTCTGTCTCTTTCACTTGTAGTTTGCTCAAGTTCAAATGTAATTTAGTTACATTTTGAGCAGGAGATCTGCTTATCCTCTTTTGTATAAGGAAGCTTTTCATCATCAGGGAGGACACAATATAAAAACATTTCACAGAACAGGATGAAAAACAAATAATACATAATCTAATCAATCTAATATAATAATAATAATCTAATACTTTCCTTTCCAGCAGCCTTGAAGCAATTGTGACATGGTTTTTGTTAAAGCTTATTTTACAGTACAACTTTTTAATTTAGTTGGCTCTGTGTTTGATTCAACAAGGAATTTAGTATGCATTAATGTTGGAAGCGTTGTGTTTTAAGAAAGATGTGTTTGTGTCAATTCATTATTGGGGAAGCAAAGATAATTATCAGAGGAATTTGCTGGACATTTAGTTAACAACCATGAATTGATGTTTTTACATATGAACCATACACCATATTTCTGTCAAGCAAAGACTGCTTTAACCCACATGTATTTGTTGAATACTGGATGGGATGACCGTTACAAACGGATTTGAAAACAATATGGTGGGCCAATCGATGTTACATTAAGTATTTGTCGCAGATTAAGGATAAATCAGGGTAAATCCTTATTGAATCAAATCATGATTCTCTCTTCTAGCCACATTTACTTGTCTTTCTTACAGGTTTGCCTAAGGTATTTTATTTTGACCATACATCTTCCCACAATGAGAACCAATTATGCCTCAGAGAAAATAACAACCCTGATGCAATAGCATTGCCTTAGTATTGCAACACCTTAAGGAAACTCAATGTTCTATTCTAACAACACAGCTAATGTTGTTTTTTGCTCCCAGTACGGTATAAAAGCCTCAAAGTAAAAAGACCCGGTCGGTAATACCTGCTTCGGATGTTATGAGCCTGTCTAATGGCCGTTATCAGAGGTTATTAGCTATTGACATGAAGACACCGACCTCCACTAGCTGTAAAAGTCATGAGGGAAGCAAATAAACAGGACCTCATCCAGGAGACTGCAGCTCAAATGTACAAAAGTTAAAGAGAATATCATTTGCTAATTTTGTATTTTATACTTTTATTAAACCAAACCATGATATTTTTCTTAAATGATATCTTTATTGAACAATGGCCATGCAAAAACATACATTAATCTCAAAAAGAGAAGAGATGTTATATGCCAGATTAGAGCTAAAAGGTCATTTCCATCTGCAGGTACACACATTACAATCAACAAACATTAATAACATTTAATCTACACAGATTATACTCAACTGATTCTGTCTTTTCCCCGGTCAGAATCCCAGGTGGTCGCACGCATCTCCGCGTGTCTGTCTGCTCACCACCTGAAGCTCAAACTAAACAAGACTGAACGGCTCCTCATCCCTGCAGGTAAGGACTCTCCCACCCATGATCTTCCATGTTTCCCTGACTCAGACTTCAAGTATCCTGGGTGAGACCCTGGATCAGTGTGTATTCACTCCAAGTGTGACTTGCTTGAAGTGAATATATCTCCACTTTCCTTGTTGTCCGGAGTTTCAATCTTTATGGTTTGGTGTGTGAGAGAAAATCCCTCTGGGGGGAAATATGGGATTTTAACTTTGCAGACTATTTACATGAACAACAACCGATATAACAAACTACAGGAAAGCTGTCAATTTCCCCTGATCTGATATAGGATAATGCTGGTGATAACAACTGAAAACAGCCATTTAATGGTTTAAATTAAAAATGTGTTTCAGAAATGTGTATTTATTTAATCAGTTCTTGAGAATAATGCAGACATACATACAGAAACCTGAAGGAGGGAATGTCAACAATATTTAAAGTGCAATAAGTGCAGTGAATAACTGAATCTTGTAATGCTTTTTAATGTTTTTTTTCATTACAAATGAAATGATAATTATTTTGGCACAAGAGGGTCATGGCAATCCCTTTGCAACAGTTCATTGCTTGCTAAATGAAGTTTAAAAATGTATTCTACTATTGTTTAGCCAACTGGCTGTTTGACTGTTATCCTGTTGAATCTGCTTCAGTCGGGCTGAAGTTGACGCACTGCCCGGCTGCTGTTGGTGAGCAGGACAGATGAGCTGCCAGAAATCAATTCACACAGACGCAGCGATCAGAGCAGGCTAACACGGTTAGAGCGTGCCACTGTAACACTGCCAGGTTTGGAGCTAAACAACGACCATTAGTAAGCAGACTCTGAGCAAGAGTTCAATGTAATGCAATTATAAACCAAAGACAGACCAAAGCAGCACCTCTTCTTCCTTTTTTGTTATCAGTAGTTAACGGAAAAAAAGGCCTTCATTACACACAATATGACAATTGGCCTATTCTACACATATACATGCTGTACAGTATATGTAGATAAATGCAGTGTCTACAATCAAACAAGCCCACTTCACTTCATCCAGCTTTCATGGCAAGTGAATATAATTGGCCTGAACTGTCAAAGCCTTTAACATGCTCACTAGTTTCTGATCTCACCCCATATGTTAGTGAGGCATAGGTCAGCATCTGTCACAATTAATGAAAATACTGAAAAAGCTGCGTGTGTCTGCCTCCTTCGGATTGCTGTCGACTCACTTGGTGAGCCGTCAGCAAAGGTGAAAGTGATAGATGCTCGTCAGAATCATACATTCATCCCTATTTGTCACGCTTGCATTTATGCCACAATCATCTTTCTATCTTTTCGTTGTGATCACACATCAGATGGTTAAAGTTTGTAAAATAGAAGAAAAACTGGAGTGGTTTTGTGTTATTTCAAAAGATGCGTTGCCACTGTTCTGTTATTTTTCCTAGTGTGTTCTGAAGGTTTTTTTTGCATGTTAATGATCTGCAAAGGCAAAAATCCCCCCACCCAGCATGAAAGGACTCGATTAGACTCCATTGTTTACTTCTGTAACTTAGTGACCTCACATTTTGCATGAAAGGCTAAGCAGTTGACAAATCATAACAGAGCCGGCCAGTTAACCAATCAGAGCAGACTGGGCTCTGGTTTCAGACAGAGGGTGAAAAGAGGTGCTGCAGCACAGGCAGTATGAGAAAAATTAAGAGCTTTTTGAACATTAAAGTATAGAGACATGTCCCATAGAGGAACAAAATTAAAATATGAACCCTAAAATTAGCGTAATAGGGCCCCTTTAAACTGAGATTCTCTCATTCAATTTGTATTTGCATTATTGTTTAATCAAAATGTAATCAGTTTAAATCTGTAAAACTTAAAATCCCTTTTAGATCTACTGTCTCAATATACGAGTGTCTGTCTGTTTCTAATAGCTTGCCTTTGTGCTTGTATGATTATGTGTCTCTGAACATGTGTGGATGTGTTTCTGTGTGGAGGTGATACATAATATTTTCTGTCTCTTCCTTCATGCACATCACAGCTTTGTGCTCGTTCCTCCTAAGTGATACCCGCAGAAGAATGCAGCTCAGATGAATACCTGAGCTGAATAGAAAGCTTGATGGTTGGAGAGCAGTGTGTTTTGTTTTGATTAACCCACAGATAGTAATGTTTCTTTTCATCCCGATGATCAAAAGAACTCCCACATGTTACCCTGCCTGATGAAAACCCTTTTGTGCTGTTGTCATGTTCATCTATGGCAACACCCACAAAGAGGCAAGGTCAATCAGATTGTCCCTAAACATATTTCTCTCTAATGAGGGATGGAAACTCTATTATAAGCTATCAGAAAGAAACATACAAAAAGAAAAACTTTTATTTTCATTTTTTCAGTCAGAAGTTTTCACATTTTGTTGATATGATTTAAAGGAACTGAAATAAAATCATCATATAACATAATCATAAGATAAAAGAAAAAAAAAAAGATTTGAAACTATTCAGAGTAATATGAAAGACCAGGGCAACTCATCCATCTGTCCTCCATTCAGCTCTTCATCCACCTCCACTTTGTACAAAGCAATTATTTGTCCGGCGCTCCAATCCCCTCTTCCTCAATCAGTCTTTTGAATCGATTTTCTGCCTAAAAGAAGAAAAAAAAGCAAAGAACACACAGATAATGGTGGAGGGAAGGAACAAGATGGCAAACTTGTCCTCCTATAAGAAGCAAGAAAGAGTGGCTTTACAATCAAAGAACAAGAAACCCACATTTTCTTTGTTCCCACTTAGTTCTTCTTGTTTAACGTCATATAAGGTCAATGTCTTGTTCTTGTTTCTGTGATTGTATGTGCTGATACTTCTCCAAGAGGGCTGAAGGTAAACACAGTAATGAGACGTAGAGAAAGTATCTCTTTTCCTCCTTATCCTCTTCAACAGATTTTAAATATTTGTCACACAATCTGTTATCACCTCTTGGATTTCCCCCGTTGCTTAATCCTCAACAATAAACTATAAAGCATTTCAAATGTGTTCTCATTAAAGCCAAGTCCTTGTCGTCCTCCTGTTTGTGTGATTCAATGTGTTAAGTGTGTGTGTGTGTGTGTGTGTGTGTGTGTTGTGTGTGTGTTGTATGTATGTCTTCAAGAGTCTTCAACCATTAAGTAGCTTGGTGATCACATTTTTATTTTTACCCTGAATCGATTTCTCAAGAGACTTTAGAATTAATATATGATTCTCTTCAGCACCATGGACAGCGACACTGAGATGCTCTTCCCGGTTGATTACCTCCACTCAATTACTGTATAAGTGTTGCTTGGGAAAACATTTGTAATTTATTTGATTCTTCAGGCCTTGTAAAGATTGCCTTTATCCTTCCAGCAGGCTGGTCTTATTCTTAATGAATATATCAGGCCAAGCACTAAAGTCCATGTTTGTGCGTCTTTGGATGTGGATATTTGTCTGCGAGGAAATTCAGCATGCATGTTGTAGCGAACCCTAACCATAAGCATCAAAGCGGAGGTCGGCCGAACTTTTAAAGACAAATACAAAACCATCTCAACCCAGCCTTCCGGCCCGACCCTCGTCCCCCTGATCACCACCTATTCTAAGGACCTGGGGAGCCTTTTAGGCAACCTCAGGTCCAACTTTGAGGGGGCGAGGGCGGACAGTGATGCGCTGCGGCATTGTCAGCTGATCTCCGCTTACCGCAGAAATAAAGACTTGAAGGACCTCCTAGTCCACACCAATTTCAACAAAAAAACACCAAACAGGGAGGCGCCTCGGGTCTCCAAGGTTGGTTTCATCCGCCTCCCCTACATCTGTAACCCATTCAGTAGAGCCGGCGCAAACCTTGGACAGGCCCTGACACCTAACACCAAGAATGCAGTATATGCTGTCAGGTCCAGGGCCTGCCAGAGACTCTGTGGGGGAGACACGGAATGAGATCAGCCTCAGAATCAAACAACACATTTATCAAATAAATAGCAGTGACGGCACGAGCATTTTATATGCACATTTTAAACTCCACGGCCCAGATAAGGTACAATCCTTGGGCCTGGAGAGCAATAGGGACTGGACCACGGTCCAGGGACAGGCGGCGGAGAGTAGGTGGATTCATCGACTGAAACAATCGACCCCACCGGTCTAAACGAGAGGTACCGGTGTTTATAACCCGCTTCAACTGATTTTGATCTCCTACCCTTCCCATTGCCTCCCTTATCGGTACCACTTTACAATAAGACTACCCTTATAAAGGGTTTACGAATAGTTTGTAATTCATTTATTAATTAGGTTGTGAACACTTTATAAATCATTAATAAGCTTTGATAAGACATGAGATAAACAGGGCAACTGTGACCGGTTGCTTGCCAAATAGTGAGCCCACATTTATCTGTATTGTTAAGCCTTATATTGGCTACTTAGCTTACTTCGTCTTCTTCATCAGCAGCATCCTTGGTATCTGTTGTTCACAGAGTTGATTCTCCCCCTTCCATCTTGATGTTTCTTGGCATCTCTTATGACCATTTATTAATGAGTTACTACCATTTATAACTACTGAAAGGGAGCCTTGTTTTTAAGTTTAATACACATGTCCATTTATGACTGAGTTATAACAATCACGCTGACCTAATACACATTTTTCACATGAAATGCAAAGTAAGATGCAAAAGAGCCAAGCAAAACATTTTATTCACACCTGAAGAAAATCAGGACTCAAAGTAATGACTGTTTATGACTGATACACATATTTAAACATAAAAGCTTTTCTCAGACACAAATGAAAGACTTGGTAAGAAATAATGGCACTCAGACTGGAAAGGCTTTGTGTATATCCTTGAACAAGCGTCCAAGCAGTCCATCAGGGTGAGCAGAGCCAAGCCAAGATGACCATTCAAGAACCTTGAGGTGTTCCTCCAACAAACTCTCTGTACGGTTTCCTCCTCTCTACGGACATGTCCTTTGACGGTCGACCAAGCTCTTTCTATATGTTGGGTATGACTGCCAGTCTGGGGGTTCACACACCACCTGCTGTGGTTTATGGTGTAGTGGTTGTACCCCATGTTACTCAGCACTCTCCTGTATGCCCTCCACTCATCACTAATAATGCTACTTCCTGACTTAACATGCCGTCTAATCAGAGGGACGACACGGTGGCATCTTGATCGTTTCTCCACTAGTTTCAACACTAGTCTCCGCCTTTTGTCTTTAACTCTCATCATTCCGAAGACCCATTTCTTCCTTCTCCAGGTATGTCCAAAGCGTCCACGTGCATACTAACAAAAAATAAATCATCACATCATCTTAGTTAACAACAAAATGCACACAAATTACAGTAAAAATTGTTGCACATCATGTTTCAAAATGCCATACTTGTTTATTAGGTGCATTGTATAACATCATTTCAGGATAATTATACAGTAATGGTCCATATTGATTATTTTATTTTATTCTCTTGTACAAGAAAGCCCAGTCTATAACTGCCGAACATAGGAACTGGGTACAGTACCTTCTCCCAGACACAAATACTAAAATAAAAATAGTTTACTTTATCAGCATTGGTGTTACCAATGCTTACTATTTATTTGATACCAAGTTGGTAATACAATTAATAAAAAGAACAAGGTTTGGGTTCGTTCTTCAGATATGTCTGTGACGTTAACGTGTAAGCTCAATAATGAACTCCATCTCAACCAACCATATTGTAATATCTAAGTAATCATCTTGAAATATGACATTAATATTTGTAATATACACACATCTTATTGTGAGGTTGATTTCACATACACTACGCCGCTCTTCAACACTACTTTGACGTTAGCTTGTCTACATAATCGATCATAGCAAATTTAAATGAACCTTATCAATGCATAAAGTTACCTACCTAATAAAATATCTCTCTAAGTTACAAGGATGACCTTATTTTACCAACCTCAAACAGAAGCCGTTTGTTCTATAGTATTATCCCACTTAATGCTTAACACTTCTCTATTACCTTTTAACTTGGAGGCTACGATTAGCATCGTTAGCACAGATGTAGCTACCACTTGCTTACTACATGCTTACCCAAGCCTTAACATTCATTAACGTTAGCTGACTAAAAACATAAGCAACACATAAATAAAGTACTCAAATTTCACTTACCGTAAAACTGCATTCATGCACCGTCTGTTTTAAACGCGGAGCGAGTCACAATAGTGCGATATAAGCATGAAGAATAGTTCACAAGGCACCAGCACAACAAACACGGCCGAGTTCAAGTTATGTTCACCGGATGAGCTGAGCAGGCTGAGTCCCTGTAGCATCACGGAGCTGCTAGCCGAGAGCAGAAAGCTAACAGCAGCAGTCACTGGACAGACCTGTCACTCAATGTGACCACGCCCTAATTTATGCATAACTTTAAGGCTTAATATAACTTAAACAAATTATAAATGGTTGTAACTCATTAATAAAAGGTGATTTGTTTTACACTTTACAATAAGGCTCCCTTTTGGCAGTTATAAATGTTAGTAACTCATAAATAAATGGTCATAAAGAGATGCCAAGAAACATCAAGATGGATGGGGGGGAATCAACTCAGTGAACAACAGATACCAAGGATGCTGGCTGATGAAGAAGACGAAGTAAGCTAAGTAGCCAATATAAGGCTTAGTCATCTTGCCAAATAGTGAGCCTGGGTTGATGTATGAAAACTATGTTAGAACTGGTTTATAAATGGTTTTTAATGATTAATAAAGTGTTTACAACCTAATTAATAACCTAATTATAAACCCTTTATGAATCCTTTATAAGGGTAGTCTTATTGTAAAGTGGTACCCCCTTATCTCTCCCCTGGGTGGCCTTTTGAACCCCCTCTCTGCAGGCCGAGTCAATATGAAGGAATCCAGTTGTTTGTATTTTTAACATTTTTTCCATAAATGTTATGAAATATATATTATTGTACTATATTATTTTACATATTTATTTATTTTAATTCTTATATTCTTTTATTTATTGTCTAATTTATGGAATTATTGATTATTTTAATTATTTATTCTATCCGAGCAGGAATGAAGGGACCTTCCTCACCCGGACCCCTTGTCCAGCATGGTTTGCCTTTTTGAATACGTTGTTTCTATTTCTATTTATATATTTGGTAAATAGTTTTAATTTTTAATTTTAATTGTATTTATTCTAATTTGACCACTTTTTTGCATGGCTTGATTTTAAATAACAAAGGGTCCATACGAGGAGGCCATCCCTCCCTCTTCCTACTTCTTTTAATTACATTTTGTTCCAATATATATTTATTTCATGTATGGCGTTTTTAATTATTTCATCCTTTATTATCCCTCCTTCACTGGATTCCTTCAAACCACCCGCAGAGAGAAATCATCTTAATTACTTGCGGCATGTATGTGGAATCTTATAATTCATGAACCTGGGTCCTACTGGTTTTAATCACACTTCATTTTATGACAATTCGTTCCTTATTATTGTGTGTTTATTTATGTATCTCTTTATTTTGTTATTTTACTTATTTTTTCACCATGAATTTGTTTTGTTGTGTGATTTCTTTACAAAACACGTTTCTACCTTAAACACTGCTCTATTAATTGTATTGTTTATCTGCATGCTTTTTCAAGATATTGTCATATTGGCCTTTTGAAGGATTCCCTTAGGACGGGTCCTCGTCAGCCACATCCTTTAGGGGTCCCCGTAAGGTTAGGAGATCTCTAGGTCCCGCTGCTCTGTCTCCTCTGGGATCTGGTCTCCTCTTGCTTTTTTAATTGATTTTACTTATTTGTATTACTTTTAACGGGGCTTTTAGAAACATTGTATGTATTTCCCTTGGAGTTTTTTCTTGGAGAAATAAGAATACATAAAAAAAAAGTATATATTGCACCGTGTTCTTTCATAACCATGTTGTTACAGTCTTAAGTAGTGAAGTATAAGTCACTAGTAACAATATTAAATTGTAAACATGTATATGTATTACACATGAGCATTTATTATTGCTCAACACCGTTGTTAAAGTCCATATCTATATATTATATACCACTCTTTATTGATCATTGTTAAGGCAATGTTTCATGGCAGCGATGTCATCAGAGGTTGAATGATTTTCCATCACAAGGTCCAAAGGGAAGGCTTCGTTGGCTCATAACAGAACATCCTTGGTGAGCCTCAGGCGTTTCAAAAGACATGTGACCTCATCTTACTTTTCGACAATGTCATATATATTTTTTTTTTATGTTAAATCTGTCTCTTTCCTTTAGAAAATAAACCTCTGTCCGAATGGGTGCAGCTTTAATACCAGGATAGTTTGGCTCCTTTGTGTTTCTGCTTCTCACACGCTTTCACCCTTCCCATTTTTCTTTCCTTCCCTGCCTTCTCTTCCTCTCTTTTCAAATTCCTGCCTTCCTTATGCATTCCTTCCATTTCCTACTATTCCATCACTCCTCATTTTTAATTCCAGTCTCCCAAGACCTTTTCAGATGTCAACTCTAGCAGATCTCTGCAGCCAGTGAGGTGACTGCACTGCACAGCATGAATAATGATCAACTGGAGGTGGAGGAATGGATGGATGGATGAAAGAGAGGCGTCACCGCAGACAACAATCTGTTAACAAGACTAAGAGTTTCTATGTGAGGTTCTACTAATTTGCTTTATATTAACCATGTTCAAGTACTAGCATGCTAACATTCTGTATTAAATAAAAAAAGGTGCAGATGATACTAAAGGGAATTTCCTTGGTTTTGCAAGTGTTCTGTCAAAATGTAGTATCAAAAAAGTATCCGAAAAGCTACATATTCAACCTAGATCAGGGGTGTCAAACTCAAGCTCCGGGGGCCAAATCCGGCCCGCAACTTCGTTTTATGTGGCCCGCAAGAGCTTGCAAAGAATATAATACGTTTATTATACGGTTACATGCCACTTTACAGAAGCAGGTTGCCCATAAACTACATGTCCCACAATGCATCTCGTTTGCGCACTGAAGAGACTTGCAATTATTTGCCCTGGACTTCTGCTTTCAAACGTAGTTAGTTATTACCCTATCCGATAATAATCCAATTCAGAGGCAAAATATAATATAATACATTATTTTATATATATTATATATTATATGTTATATAGTTACAACCGGCCCTTTGAGTGCAACCATAATGCTAATGTGGCCCGGTTGAAATTGAGTTTGACACCCCTGACCTAGATGAAACGTCTGAATATTCAGAAGAATGTAATACCTGACAAACAAATATTTAAAAGAATAGTGAAATCCTGTCCTGAAATGCCTCGATTGTAGTCCTTTGTTTACTTTTGCAACTTAGTGACATCACCACCCAACTTCTATTGGTTAGCTCCAACACATTGTACATGAGGCTGAGGGGAGAGACATCTCTAAGTGGTTGACCAATCACAACAAAACCGGCCAGCTAACCAATCAGAGCAGACTGGGCTCTGGTTTCAGACAGAGGGTGAAAAGAGGTGCTGCAGCACAGGCAGTATGAGAAAAATAAAGAGCTTTCTTAAGATTAAAGCATGGAAACATGTCCCAGCAGAGGCACTAAATACAAATATGAACCTGAAAATAAGCATCATAGGACCCCTGTATTAGATAACCTACATTGGCAAATTATTCAAAGTCGAAACAGTTGAAATCACACTTGAAACGAAGATTTAGATCTACAATACTGTAAAACTCCATCAGCACATTGAACATTTTAATTTACTGGAACATTAGAAGTGAAGGTCGGGGTATTGAGAGACAATGTGTAATCATATCCATTCAATCCTGACCGCATGCTGTGTTGTTGTTTTCCTCTCTTTCTCTTTCCCCTGCTCCCTCTGCTGCAGGCCCTCTCTAATAAAGCAGCAATCCCATAATACTAATCTCATAAAGTAATGAATGCCCAGCACTAAAAGCGTGGGTGGCTTTGTAATCAAATCAAACAGCTATAAACCATTATTGGTGTTTACAGAAATTGCTGAATATGACGTTTAACATCAGGAGTATAAAACAAACACCGCTTGGTGGAATAATCACAAAAATAATAGTGAAAATAAAATGACATGATGTGATGTTTTAATCATCTTTCCTTTTAACATCCCATGAGACACACAACAGATTTAAGTATCTGGTCAAATGAACAGCAGCTGCCTCCAAAATTAAAGTAAAAATTTGACTCAAGTTGATATAAGTCATGAGTCATATTGGCTCTGACTCACCCTGGACAAGAAAACAAATCACCACAAATGGACTGATGACCTTCAATCTGTTGCTTATGCTCTGCAAAGTAATACTTTAAAACATGTCCTTCCTCTGTTGCTTTACAAGTCAGCAAGGACAAACAAAATCAAAGCATTTCCAAAAACAATTCAGCCTTCGTCTTATTTCCTCTCAACAACAACACAGCTAACGAAGACTGACTAAATCCAGTTCTGTACCTACAGCATTTTACTTCCTCTACGACAATGGTTAACTCCTACAGTTTACAATAACTGAAGAAACGCCTTGATAGTTTGGAGATTTTTTTTTAGCCAAAGATATTTTAAGAGGGGGCTCAAGGTGTGTAGTACCCTGCCCCCCCCCCCTTAGGACCACTATTGGATAAGTTATGATTCTGAACAGGCTGTCCATCTCATGATGTTCAGTCCGCATCTTATTGTTAACAGAGTTCTGTGTATCATATTGATTATATTGAAGCTACTGTAGTAACATCGAGGATGAGTACGTTTTTATTTCTTGGATGATTAAAAGTCAGGCATAAGAACGTTTGTGAGTGAGTGTGTGTTTGTGTGTATCTAAGGAGGAAACACACTGCCTAATGTAACTTAAAAACATTATCTTTGAATTGATATGTCATATTCTGAAAGCCAAGACCTTGTTTGACCTAAACAAGAGTTTTTGACAAATATCCACGATTATCTCTGAATTTGCTGTTCGGACATCTGACTGATTTCGATGGAGCAGGTCTCATATAGTTGGATTTGTCAGGAAAGGCTCTATGAGGAAGCTTTCAAACAGCAATGAAAATGTGAATAAAGACCTAATCCCCGGACATAATGACTTATACTCATCCGAGTCGGGAGCTTTCTGAACTGGCACCAGATGTCTTAAGTTTTTCTGGCAGAATGTATCCCTAAGCCTATCCCTAACCCTGTAAGTACGTTTTCTCTCCAAATATAACCTAGTGAAACACATCATAAAAATGGCCATCAGAAAAGGTCTTGGTTGTTTGATTAACTATCTCAATAGTGAGTTAAAAATGTCATAATTCTATTGTACATGAGAAATCAGTAAGAAAGCGCTGACAGAGACCGTCACATTGGTTGTAATCACTGATCCCATTGGACCTGACGACTGCCATTTGTCAGAGGATATAACTTCTCCTGTTATTACTGTTGTCTCAACTGTGATATCTGTGTAGTCCCTAGTTACTTTGGAAGAATGGAACATGATTACATTAGCTTTTATGGGAAGCTGTACAGAAGCAGCTGTTATTGAATTTCGGTTCATATGAGGGAACACTGCATGCTGCTGTGCACTCAAATCAATACACATTATATTCACAAGCAATATAAATTCACATTCACAGGCTTCTTCAAACAGTTGTCCTTTCACCACGACTCAGTGGAAATTATTACAATCCAGTCTGAAATAAATGACTAACTCCACAGGCATTCTGTATGCACAAATATGCATTGTTTAAACTGGAAAGGTGTGCATCTGGACAGAGCTCTCACTCTCTGCTACTCTCCATGTGCCAGTGAGGAGGTATGCTTTAATCTTTGCCAGTTCAATACATTTTCCCACGGACAGCTGTTCCAGCAGGCACCAGCATGGTGTGTCTCTTCACCGCTTCCTCAAAAACCCACTGTTTTCATTTCCGAACTACCATTTTTTCATAGATATGCCCTTTAAATATGCATATGTTCTAATAGGAGTAATGCAGGATAAAAAGCATGCTCCCATCATTAGGTTACACACTAGGCATCACAGTTGACAGCTCTATTTTATTGTTCAAGGCTAACACCAGAGGTCAGTGATAACAAATATAATGCAACTGCTATCCCATGCATTGGGAAACTATAAGGATGCCAAGGGAAGTCTTCTGTCTAGTTTCTCAGCGATGTGTCATTATGACATATGGTATGGCAAGCCATTTGAGTATTTATTCCATATCCTTGATATCAGACGGCAGCTGCCTACTAGTGTAGGCAACTAGTTAACTAGTGGATACGTATTGCAGCTTACACGTTAACTAGTGAAGCAAAATGTTCACTAGTTAACTAGTTGAAGCCTCTTTTGGTCTTACAAGCTGACTATTGAGGCTCAAAATGTCCACTAGATAAGCTAGTACAATTGTTTTTACCTTACTAGCTAACTAGTTACACACACTTTATCCCACTAGTTAACTAGTAAGGTCAAAAGAGGCATCAACTACTTAACTAGTGAACCTCTTGCCTTTAGTTAACTAGTGAGTGATTCTGGGTGCTTCTAGTTAACTAGTTCAGACAAATGTATGCCACTAGTTAACTAGTTCTGCTTCTTTTTTGTAACTAGTTAACATGTCAGAGCTTTTGCAGCGCACTAGTTAATTGTAAGACTTTTAGCGTCACTAGTACGGTCAGAGGGTCACTAGTTCATCAAAAAGCTTACAAGTTGGGACTTTGGTGCTACAAGTGCTGCTCCTGGCGTAACTAGTAAGGCTTATGTGCTAACTAGTCGGACAAAAGTGCCACTAGTTGCTGAAAAAGAGTGACTAGTGTAATGTTTTATTTAACTAGTAAAGCAGAGTGCCAAACTAATTTGACCATATATCTAACAAGTGAAATCAAAGAGCCAACTAGTGTAGGCAGCTGCCGTCTGATATCAAGGATATGGAATAAATATTAAAATGGCTTGCTATAATATGGTTTAATGTGAAACTGCCGAGGTAGGGTTTAGGTTACAAAACTACTTGGGAAAGATTGGAAGACATGTTTGGTTGGCCCAATTGTTGGTCCAATTTGATGCCCATTTGATGCCCTACAAGTGACACTAGGCTGCATTACTAGTTGATTTCAGTATGGGGCTTTCAGGGTGCAGGGCTTTATAAATTAGGAGTACTACTTCTATATTTTGAAAAACAAACTAACTGCTACTGTAACTGAAAAAACTAACTGCTAACTCAAAAATACAATTTGGGTGCAGTAAAATGTCCTCCTGAATATCGATCAGGCCTTTGTGGAAATGGTTGTACTGTGGCACATTATATAGCAGTAGAGTGGAGGATAAACACGTTACTGATGGTTATCCAAAGAATTGACTGTGTACCTCATGATAATTCATAAATTGGCCAGCCACTAATTTGTAAAGTAATTTTAATCTTTCAAATGAAACAAACTAGTAATATGTAATATATTAAAAACTTGAAAGTCACTTGCCAAACCCTGACAATACCATATACCACTGCACGCTTATCCACACACACATTCAGTCCACACAAACACCATTATTACCACGTGAGGCGATGACTGCTGATGTGTGATATTGGTTTCTGTGACAACAGTAATTGTCTGTGAGGTCCACTGCTGTCTAGACGCTCAGCAGGGATAAGAGGTTTCGGAAATTGGAGCTTCTGCAGGAAGAACAGATATAAAACATTTCAAGACCGTTTTACTGGCACCCAGAGTTTAATTTAAAATCATTTTAACAACCAAGATAAAGAAGCCAACAGCTGGCTGAAATGACTTCATGACACTAAAGAATAACATAAAGAAAGAGACATCAAGCTACATTTATTCTTGCAGACGCCATGAAAACTATGTTTGGCATTGGTATATTATATTTTTCCGTCCCCTTTTCTTCCCCTACATTCTAACCCACCTTTTACATTGTACACATATTTGATCTAAGACCCTAACCCTCACCCTAACCCTATTTGTTACAATATTGTAGTATTTATCTGTATTATTTATACATATTTCCTATTTATTATTTAATAAATCCTCCTCATCTGGACTCTTTTATGAATTTTTAATTTTTTTTTTGTTACTAAAATGTTATATATTTTTCTTATATTTTATCTATTACATTTTATATTTTACATGTCACAGTTTATTCTATGTTTGCAAGGTGTATTGTATATTTCTTATTTCATTAGGTTCCAAATGAGGAGGTTATATCTTTTATTCTTTTTTATATATTATTAATCCCCCGTTTCCTATTTAAAAAATGTTTATATTATGTTATTTATATTTTAGCTATTACTTTCCATTTTATGTTAAATGGAAGTTGTAGCCTCCCGCAGGGAAACACCCTGAAATAACCCCTTTAATAAAGTATTTTTAAACATCATCCGAGGCATGTCCCATGTCTCACCTGCACCACCTCTCTAGACCTCGGCCTGGGTTTGAAACACTTGTAGGGATACTTGGTTGATTTTATTTTAAGATATTTTCCCTCCCCGTGTGCCTACTACCCGTGTGTATTTAATATTTTACATATTTGTTTTATATCTTACATATTTTAACATTTTGTTTGATGTGATTTGTATTACTGTATTTATTTATCTTTAATTTTTTCACATTAATTTTACCTGCATGCCAATTTTAAACAAAGTCAACCTCTGTACTTTTAGCCAGATGTTTTCAACCCACTTACTAGGTCTTTTACCAGATGTTGTGGGACACAGCCTCGGACACCCCACCAGGGGAGACCCCCTCGGGGGAGCAGGAGTACAGGTTTTAATACGCTCTTCGCTTCAGCCGCTGCTCTCTTCTCTATCCCTTTTAATGCAATTTTTTTAATTTAATTACATTTTTTTAACACAGACACCCGAGAGCCTGTGCACCACGGAGCACCGGCGCGTTCCCCAAAACCCTAATCCTATTTGTTACAATACTCTATAAAGGCCTTTAAGACCTTTCTAATGTCATTGGAAAGTCTCTTTCTCATCCATTATGACCACATTAGTGGACAATTACCTTTCGTGTCTTCCTGTCACAGCCTCTTTCTTTCAATTAAATGATCAAAGACAAGTTCATGTGCCGACTGCCTGTGTGTATATCTCTCTCAACAGACCGAAGAAAGCAACACAAAGGAGACAATAGAAGGAGGATTAAGAAGGTAGGAGTGAGAATAATAAGAGTATACACTAAGAGTATACACTAGCATGATTGAATTCACAGCTTTAGAAAAAACAGTAAACTAATGAGGCTTGAATTTTTCCCGAATAAAGACAGGCAACAAAGACATCTGAGGCAGAGCCAAGATGAAAGACTTTACCCAAAGAGGAGATTACACAAAGACATGTGCATAAGGTAGCAGATACACACACACACACACACACACACACACACACACACACACACACACACACACACACACACACACACACACACACACACACACCACACACACACACAAAAGGCAAAGGAACATCTCCCTTGATGTGGAAACTTTACTCATTGAAATCTAAATTAAGTTGTTAATAAGTTGTCTTCCCTTTGGGGCAGATTCTAATTGTTCGACTTGCATTTTAGTCATGCTTGGTGCCATCTACAATTAAATAAAATAGAACATGATTAATAGGATGTCAGTATTTGTATAATGATACACACCTGATTGGGGTTAGTTAAGGATATGAAGGATTTGTAAATGTGTATATGGAGATTGTCCATAGTAGATTAGTGTTAGAAATGTTGATGCTCTTCACCACACACACAAACACACACACACACACACACACACACACACACACACACACACACACACACACACACTTACAAACAAGCGCAAACCCCAGTGTGGTGTTTGATCCCAGATTTCTGACCCTCTACATGATCAGCCATCTTTCTATTGATGCCATTACACAGGTCAGACCCCACAATGCCTCTGGCCACTATCCAGCTGTGATGAGTGAAGGACTGAGGTTTCCATTATATGGCAGGTTGCAACCAGCTCTGAGGTGAAATCATACAAGAGGGCAGGCTGGTTTGTGCCCAGCTGAGACTTTCACAAATCATCCTATGTGCACAGTGAAACCATATTAGTCGTGGTGAGAAGAAAGCAGCAGGAGAGAAAAAGACAGTTGCTTTGTATTTCTGTGAAGAATCTAAACCTTTGTATTAAGATGGATTTTGATTGGCTGTCAGGGTTTCTATCGTGCATTGAATCTCTCTGAAGTGACCCCTTTTGTTGTTGTTATAGTTGTAGTGTGGACTCTGCTGTCCATTTGGGTTCAAACAATTGTAAACCATCCACAAACTTGTGGCAAATCCCAGTCTCCAAATTCATGTTTTTTTCAAAGAAAATCAATGAAGGTTTGGGATGTCGCACCATAATATTTCAAGTGCTTGAGAGCTTTATAAAATGTCTTCAAGCACTTTAAGACCTTCTGGAAATCACAATTTCTGCAGACTGCCTGAGAGTATTACTCACAAGTCATAGTTGTGTGACGTTAAACACAAGTTAACCAAGAAGATGAATGGAAGATAAATCAAATCTTAGTGATGCAAACAGGCTGTATTACACAGCTAATTAATTAATCAGCAATTATTTTTAATTTAGTTTAATGATGCTGTTTGACATAAACATTTAAAATGTATTTGTACCTCTTGTTTCGTAGGGCAAGAGCCTGGAAGACGTTTAAATTAGGCAGTTGTTTTGGCATTCTCAAGGTTATACAATATGATTGCACAAACTGCTGCTCGATTCCGGTTTGTACCATTTCGAGCTTTTGCATCTTCTCACACTCAAACATTTTCCAGTTGATGTCAATTTGGTCCCTGAGGGTCTAGGGTTTGAGGGTCTTCAGAGGGACATTGGGATTGGACGTTGCTAAGTAAAACATCCCTCAGGTGATGTTAGTTAAGTGAAGCTAGGTAAGATAGAGACTCACGACTGAACTGGACTTGCCGCAGAGCAATAAAGGAAGATTATACGGATTACTGGGCAGATATATATGATCACTAGGGGCGATGTGGTAATGGACATAGGTGTGCAGGGAGGCAGTGAGGAATAGCAGCTCTGAGGTTAATGATACTGATTTCCTCAACTTGTTGCTGCTTATTGAACATATGAGTGTTTGCAGGATGAAAAATGTTATGTGTTTAAAGAACGTAAACATTTACCCTGCAGTGCAAGTTCTTTCTTTTCTATGGAGACTTGACATTCAACTGACTTTTGCCTGGCAACCTCAGGGTCTTATTTTGCATTCAGATAGGTGGGTGGTGCGAGACATGGTGATGGAAACTGGAAAGGTTGATAAAGAGAAACAATGGAAGAGGAGAGAAATTGCAGGATGTAATTACTGTCTCCAGAGAAAACAAAATGACAACCAGGGAAGCGCTGGCAGCAATTTTAAGATTTTTAGTTTGATAAATCCTTGTTTTGTTTTCTGTCTCGCAGTATTTGCCTTCTCTGTCTTTATCTCCTCCAGTTCAGTGCTCTGTGCCTCTTTTATTCTTAACAAACGGGTGTTGTTATGGAACAACAAGCCCAGTGCTTAAAGAGCATCAGCACTTCAGAGATTTAATTGCAAAGGATTAATGGCGTAATGAAAGGAGTAAAAGGGAAGGATGAGATTTAACAGACCGCTGTGTACCGCAACATTTTTGTTACATGAATAACATCATGACCTTCTCTGCTGTGTTGTCAACATGTCGTCATGTGGCCAGCGAATTTTAAAAGTATAATTACCAAGTTTTTGAGCAGAGCTTGATAAATGCTGCACATTGTTTTCTTGTTTTTATTTTTTTCGGTCATTTGCTAGAAAGTGCCGCTGTGATTTTGATTGGAGCTCGCCATCCCGAGGGAATTAAATCCTGATGAAGTAAAGGGTTCACTATCAAGGGACAAACATATGTATATGGCATGGGGTAGATTCTAACCTGTGGTAATAACTCAGTCTTAGTACATGGAGGGCCCGCTCTCCTAGAAAACCTACAAAGGCGCGCAGATAAATGCTTTTTATTGGAGGTTTGACACATGTGATTGGGATCTCAAAGTTTTCCACATGTGGTTGCAAGCACATGGATTAAAAGTTTCAGCTGCTAGGCACACATGTTTTTGCAGAACAGTGTGCATGGTTTGAAAAACTCATCTAGCTGTCAACTGGTCAGGGAAATGATGGCTATATACCTTATGTTTGTGAAAATAATAAAACCAACCCTAACTCTGAAGATCCCCTCTCTCTGATGATTAACAGTCAAACCTCTCTTTTTCTCTTTTGTTATTGTTTCTCATCCATGCAATAAACTCTTCTAAATCTTGTCTGCAAAGAAGGCCGTCTCAAGACACACTCATATCCTTTTGTCAACATGATTTGGCATCAGGTTGACTGTCCTTAATATTGTTAGTTCCTGAGGATTTCCGAACTCATTACATCCAGTCTGCAGGGATCGTCTTGTTGACACCCCCAGTCCACAGTTATTTCCTGGGTCAGCCATCAAATCCTTCCACCTCTGAGCTCACCCTGCAATACCCTGGGTTTTACAGAACAAAATGTAATCAAAGCAGAATCGGGTGGATGGATACTGCCAATAAATGTGCTTTATGACTAGGATTTACTTAAGCGTTTATTTGTCTGGGGAGGATGAGTGAAAGGGATTGTTTTCATTTTCCATCTGAACACACTTTATCTCTCCTGGACTATCACTTACTTCACTCACCTACATCGTTTTTGATCTTACTTCAGCTGCAAATACCAGTGCACCCTTCGAGTGGTTATTTCCAATGAGTATTTGCTGATGTAGTTACAAGGAGTTTGATTGATGAAGATTGTGCTCAGAAGAGCACCTTACTAACACTTTCTCAACATCAAGATAGAATGGCATTACACTTGGAATCAGGCTTTTGAGGTTGTAATGGCTCAGAAATACAGCACACTTTAACCCAAAAGCCCAATCTTAAATAAAAGTTCAAGTCAAAAAAAGGCAAAGGTTAGAACCATGAGGTGGAAAATCAAAAACATATCGAGATGGGGAAAGGCGGAGAATCATCAACCAGTGGTTCAGGCAAAATCAGACGGGAAGCAAGGGCAACTCCAGGAAAGTGATTCTCGCAGGGAATGGGCGGAGAAGGCCTTAGTGTGATGCTGATTGAGGAAATGTAAAGCAGGGGAGGTTGTGGGCGGGGAAGGTCAGCTGATAGGAACGGCAGGTAGAGGGGTTACTGCCCGGCAGAAGAGAGTTTGCTTTATTAATGTGATTGACATTGGAATGATTTCTTTTTGAAATTTCAAACCTGGAAAGAGACTTTCATTAGCCTATAATTATCCCAATTAATTCCAGCTTCCATCAGTCTGAATGCCCGTAACACACAAATATACTGCTTTACATCTGGGCCTAGACATCCATGGTTATTAATCAGATAATACTTTCCTTTAATCAGTCCAATTGACCTCATTACATCGACTCAGATTATTAGCACTTTATATGTTCCAGCACATCTAAGCACACATAAATGTATCACACATCCCCTCTTTTTCAATATTTTACATCTCTTTTTCAACAGATCTCTTTCTCTATTTCTTTCTCTCACACACTTGTTCTCTCACACACAGCCCTAGAGATTTTAAACACCAAAGGCGCCGTGAAACGAGGTATTAATCTGTCACTAAGGCATTAGTTATGGACCAATATATCAAATGGAAGGTTGGGAGCGAGGGAAGACTAAATAAAGAGGTAGTGGCACAGCAGAGAAGGGAGTAAGGGACTTTTAAACGGAGCTAATGAGATGATAGAACAATAATTGGAGTATGCACATAAGACGGAGACAAATAATTAGAAAAAACATGGAATAAATAAAAGAGAGGGAGAAGGGGAAGGATGGGTGCAGCATTAAGAGGAAGGAAGGGAAAAATGAAGACATTAAGATAAAGAAAAGGAGGACATGCAAAATAAATTGCGTTTAAAAGACAAGAAAAAGAAGGAAAAATGAAAGGAAAATGAAATGGATGAAAGATGGACAAAATAAGGTAGGATGGAGAAAGTGACAACAGTTAAAGGAAATGCAAAGTCGATTAAATAAAGAAGTACATGAGTAAAGACAAACAGATAAGGATGGAAAAAATAAGTGGAAGTACAAGTGGACGAGGAAAAAACCTTGTGTGAGCAAAAGATGAGAGTAAGGAGGTGAGAGAGAAAAGGAAGATAGAGAGCTCAAATGATGAATAAATGGAGTGAAAAAAAGACGGATAGAAGGAAAGAGGAGCAGCTGGATAAACAGCCACAGTCCACAACAATTTAGCTTTTCTGTATTCTGTTTTTCCACAAAGAGAATTACCGGCCTTATAAATCAGCCGACATTGAGGCAGTGAACATAAAACGCAAAAGAGAGGGAAGAGTGAAGGAGAATGAAAGTCGCAGAAATACAAATTGTTTTTAAACGGCGATTTATTCCGATCTAACAATAGATTTAACCTTTCCTGTACTTCACACTACACTAATTGAAACATAGGGTCTCTGTGTGTATAAGTGCTCTCATGCATCTGTCAGCCAACAAATGTGTGTGTCAGTGTGTCTTTAGGTCAAAATGTGTGCTTCCAAGCATGTGCGCAAGTTGACATGTCGACATTTATGTGAGAAAATGCAAATTATGTTTAAACAGTTGTGCCAGTAATTCAGACGGTGCTGTGTGTGTGTGTGTGTGTGTGTGTGTTTGTGTGTGTTTGTGTGTGTGTGTGCCTTTTGGGAATCCGGTAATGATCCAACTATTTGGACCAAGCTATCACTCTGTGTTGACAGGTGTCTATGCCTTTTACACATCAAGGAGACTGTAATCTGCGGCGCTTGCTAAATCTATCACTTCGTATATCCGTCGAAATGCTTGTTAAAGATCAGCCAGGCATGCGCAGAATCTGTCTCCAGCAATCTCTGCCGTTTAGATTTGTGTCCAACTTGACAAAACATCACAAGATCCAGTCTGCCGCTGGGTGTTGCAGCGAATCGCCATTGAATGCAAGACCCAGGGCATGATGGGAAATGATTGGCTGTCGCTTGATCAAAGAGCTGATTAGCTGTTTGTTTCAACCACAAACACCACATTTTAAACATAAAAATATCAACGGACAAAATACATTGGCAAACACTCACACATTCGACAGGTTATACATATTGAGAAGCAACCTAAAACCTAATAAAAAACTAAAACAAAGCGTAATTATGTCTATCACTATCTTGTATTCCTAATGACCGTGTTTAAACAGAAGTAAGACTTGTTCACAGTATGGGTGTATGGGTATGTGGTGGTGAGCAAATGTTTCCACTCAATTACGTCACATATTGGATTGTTCTCAGAAAACCTTCACATCAAGTGGATTTTCGATTTCTACAGTCCAGCTCAGTTTTGTTTCAACACTGAGGCCCTGAACAACAGAGCAGCACACTTCTGGGTCAATAGTCTTCAAACTGCTAGACCAGAAACATCGAAGCGCAAACAAACACCGGTTGATGTGTGCTATCTGTGCACAGATACGGAAAATACACAAATATGTGTTAGCACTATGCACACAGTAACACTCACGTTCCCAGAGACAGAACTCTATTGAGAGAAGAGACTGATAATATTGTTTGATAGTCGTGCTGTAAGGTCTTAAGCTTGTTGTTTACACACACACACACACACACACACACACACACACACACACACACACACACACACACACACACACACACACACACACACACACACAAAAGGCAAAGGAACATCTCCCTTGATGTGGAAACTTTACTCATTGAAATCTAAATTAAGTTGTTAATAAGTTGTCTTCCCTTTGGGGCAGATTCTAATTGTTCGACTTGCATTTTAGTCATTCTTGGTGCCATCTACAATTAAATAAAATAGAACATGATTAATAGGATGTCAGTATTTGTATAAAGATACACACCTGATTGGGGTTATGGATATGAATGATTTGTAGATGTGTATATGGGAGATTGGGCACACAACAAACACAATAACAAAATGTGGATTTAATGCGAAACACCAGTTCTGTTTATATCAACAAACACACACACACACACACACACACACACACACACACACACACACACACACACACACAGACACTATGGCCAAAATCAGTTTCAGAAGCTAATATTTTGTGACTTCCAAAAACAATACTAAGGGAGATTTCCTCATCTGCTAACTGTTATTAATTTCATAGATGTGATCACCAGTGAACAGAGACATTTACTGTCCTCTTTGGTTTGCAGCGAAATAAAAGCTTTACAGTCAAGTAATTGCTAAAAACTGAATTATTTGTAGGGCTCTTATAGGATTGTTGACTCCTTATCCCCTATGACGTGTTCCAAGTTGTGATACAGATGTTGTCAGAGGTGGGAGTAAGTCCTACATATGCAAGTCATGAGCAAGTCTCAAGTCTTAACCTGCAAGTCTCAAGCAAGTCCCAAGTCACTGTGGTGAGAGTCAAGCAAGTCAAGTCAAGTCATTGCTCAGGTCAAGCAAGTCACAAGTCAAGTCATACGACATTCTGATGAATAACCCCAGTTTCCGCATTTAAATTAATTAAAATATTGTGGTTATGAAAAGTTTAGTTTTATTTTAAACAGCAATGGAGAGTGGGGCGCTGAAATGATAACCCTATAACTTCTAAAAGGGCTCTAAAGTGATAACAGGAGTACAACACAAATATTTTTGTACACACACACACACACACACACACACACACACACACACACACACACACAGTTGCACAAATTCCTGTCTCTCTTGTTATCTGAGCAGATGAGTGGGGAGATAAAGAGATGGAGGGAGAATCAAAGTCAGAGAGTTTAAGGGGGCGAGAGAGGCATGTAAAGGCGTTGCGTAAAAGGCACAGGTCTTTGCGCGCTGGTGCTGCACTTCTCAGAGGCGGAGTTACAGTCCCGCTGCCTCCTGGTGCTGTAGCGATTTCATGAAGTGAATGAGAGTCCGAGTTCGAAATATATCTAAAATAATGTATGCACTGCCATTTCCCAACATAAACATAACAGTCTGCAATGAAACGGTTGTCTCCTGTGTGCTCCACTTCCTAGTTGGCTCTCCGGTAACTTTCTCGTCCGAACGAGATACAGTATCTTTTGTATTTGTTCATTGCCCTTTAGGGGCTCCGTACAATACAAAAACAAATGCAAATATTTAATTTTAAAAAGTAAAGTCCTTTCGAGTCATCTGTCTCAAGTCAAGTCAAGTCTCAAGTCATGAATACCAAATCAAAGTCAAGTCAAGTCTTTTATCAATGTTACCCCTAGATTCCACCGGGAGCGTCTGCGCTGCGTTACGGCTACGCCACGCCACGCCACGCTGCGGCGTTTTTAGCGATCGCGGCCACTCTAGTCAATGGGTGCTATTCCATCAGACCCGCTGCGCCACGCTGCGCCAGGCTGCGCCACGCTGCGCCACGCTGCGCCACAGCTTGAAGCGTCCCAGAAGCGCCTCGGAGCAAGGAATTTCTAAAATATAGGATGACTCCTATTTTTGACGCGGCGCAGCGCGGCGCAGCCGTAGCGCAGGCAGGAAGTGGAACGTTCATCCGGCCAAGGCCCATCCCCCAAATAAATGTCCAGGAAATATGCCCAAATCAACAACAACTGCGAGCCTGCACACACGACGCTCTGCTTCCGCAACGTTTTGAAACGCGCCCGGTGGGTTATGACGCAGGAGGAGGTCGCAGCGTGGCGTGGTGTAGCCGTAACGCAGCGCAGACGCTCCCGGTGGAATCTAGGGGTTAGTCAAGCAAGTCTCAAGTCCAAAAATATGCGTCTCGAGTCTGACTCGAGTCCCCCACCTCTGGATGTTGTTACTGCAGCTGCATAGTAGGTCGTCTTTTAATTGATTTGAAGCCTAATATCACTGCAAAAAAGTGTGATGCATGGTACAGAGAGAAAGCGAAACAATCTGTCACCACTAAACATGAAACATTTTTCTCAAAATGATCTGTTTCTGCATTCGCTTTAGTTGCTGTATTAAAGGTAGGGTAGGTAAGAATGGAGAAACCAGCTCGAGTAAGCTAGAATTTGAAAGTACCCAACCGAAAAAAATCTGCCCCTTCCTTCAGACTTCCTTACAGAGCCCCTCCTCCGACACACACGAATGCGCACATGACCTCTGAGAAGACTTGAGCGTCGCGGAAAAACATCATGGCTCATTCACATGTAAGAAAACACCTAACATTATCATAATGAATGTAAAAAGCAAACAAAGTTATTGTCAGTGCTTATATTTTTGAAGCTAGCATGTTTGTTTTGGGAAAATGTATTACAAATGTAGTTTAATGCTGTAACTTATTTCTGGCTAGCTAGCGAGAGCAAGCTGCGGTAACGTTACATATCAGGCAAAGCTAAAACATCAAGGTTAGCAATACTACACAGCCCAAGTTGGTTTTGAATGTTTATTTTAAATATTTAGCGTATTCATCTATTATGTTTGACGACGAACCAAATGCAGTACCTAATTACCTAGCTACCTAGCTACGCTAGACAGCGTCTGCTAAATGAGTAAATGTAAATGCTACCTGGCGTTTGTTTCTGTTATCATCGGTGACACATTGAGGAACATGAATTTCGAATTAGCCTCATATTATAATGTCTTTTGCTTTTAGAGCTTCCACGATGAGAGCATGGTTGCCTCTGACACTGAGTACACTCCAGAACCCAGCACATCTGGTCAAAGAAGAGGGGCCCGGGGTAGAACCAGAGGGGGCACCTGACAGAACCCCATGTTGACGGGGATCATAATAATAATAATAATTTCAGAGATTTATCTAGACAATAAATGCCCCTAAAAAGAAAAGTTAAAACATTGGGCTGAAGTGCAGCAGGGGAACTGGCAGTAGCTGAGCTGTTAGTGGGCACTGCCCATACGAAGTATAACTTATGTAAAGTTTTGAATGTGGTTGAATTCATCAGCATTGATGACGCCAATGTTTAGGTCTAATGAGGACATACTAAACAGACAAACAAAACAAAACAATGGAAAGGATGTCACATGACCACATCTCACCAAAGTAAAGCAGGGACCAAGACTTTATTTCCAATTTGTGCCTGGGAAATATTTTGAACACCATCTCTCACTACAATTACCATAACTTGCATCCAATTTGTGAAGAGCAGTCTCCTGAGCACTGTTGTCCAACTCCTCTATACCTTCTAATGAGAACTGTTCATCTCTGCAAAAATGTAAAATTGACAATAATTACAGAATTGCATTTGAATCTGTTTACTGGACATAAAATTGTTCTTCATTCTCTCAAGGACACAACATAGGACTGTTGCTAAATAGATAGAATAACAGTCTTTGGTTAGTGTAATACAAAATGTATGTTTCACATGGTTGATGCTCATTTTTTAAAGGGCTGTGACAAAGCATGTTGAACATACATCGGGTTCATTTTGTAGGCCTGAACCACAAGCATCTCCAAATTTAGCCATATTTACTTTGACACCTATGAACTAAGCTTCTAATGCAATCAGGTCTGCCAACTTTCTATTGTTCTCTATGATAATTAGTTTCTCTGACCCTTTGCCTGAGATTGTTCGTAATGGCCTACCCCCATTCCCATACTACAATTGGTTGCTCACACCTTGGTTTTACTAAAAATGCATTCATCATCATAATTATTCTATATATATAATTTACATAGTACCTGTAAACCGGAGGAGAACGCTGGCATTTATTCTCCTACTTGAAAGACTACGGAGGGATAGAGTCTGCAAAATTAGTTTATTTTGGGGATTGACTGGACGCTCTGACCGTTCCACTTCCTGCCCGGTGCTATGCAACGCCTCGCGCCTCGCGCCTCGCCTCGCGTCGGAAAGAGACCAGCCGCGTATTTTTAGCGGAGCCCAGCGCCGAACACTTCTGGGACGCTTCTGGGACGCTTCTGAGCCATAACAAGGCGCATCTGGTGGAAACACACCCATTGACTAGAGTGGCCGCGATCGCTGTGAACGCTGCGGCACAGCCGTAATGCGTCCGTAATGCGTCCGTAATGCGTCCGTAACGCGGTGCAGACGGACCCGGTGGAATACGGGGGTAAGCGATATCAAGTTACACTTACCGGTCAGAATGTTCCTCCGACAAAATGGTGGAAACGGCGGGGGGTGGGGGTCTCGGCAATCCAGGTTTCAAAGGTGTGGAACTTGATAAATCTTTCTCGTAACTACAGAAAGGCACAGAAAACCTATTCATACTCGTTGGCAATTTAAAGTGTTTTACAAATGAGCAGCTAAAAGTTAGGTTGGCTATATAGGTCAGGGAAATTGTAAACCATACAAAACAGATAATTACCTGTCCAAGAGAAAAAGGGCGACCATGGCGTCAGATTTCAGCTTGTTGTGTTCCATCAGTTGTCGCCATCGTTGAAAAGCAACTCCGATATTGACTCTGGTTTGACTTCTCCTACTGTCGGCTTTCTTTTTGTTCGTAGTTACCTCCATTACAGTTTTTCTTTTGCGACCGATAGACGATGTTGAACCTAACTCTGCCATGGTGAAAGTGTCCACTAGCTGTTGCTGGCGACTAATTGAAGTACTGCTGCCCGGTGATGTAAATGGGACATGCCCAATGAGGGCACGCGCAATGAGGGCACAAGATAAGTTTGTGCACGAGATGGAAGGTAGGCCATCCAATTATCTGCCGCGGGCCGAGGCAGATAATTGGACTTGCTTTTTACAGCGCCACGGCTTCCACAGATGAAATATTTGTATATATTTATTGTCAAAGCATTTAATTTATTCATTGCTATCAGGATGTTAAAGGTAGGGTAGGTAATTCACTTCAGAAACACTTTTTGTTATATTCCATGGAATGCTCTTAACATTCCGATAGCAATGAATAAATTAAATGCTTTGACAATAAATATATACAAATATATCATCTGTGGAAGCCGTGGCGCGGTAAAAAGCAAGTCCAATTATCTGCCTCGGCCCGCGGCAGATAATTGGATGGCCTACCTGCCTGTCAGCCTTCCATCTCGTGCACAACCTTATCTCGTGCCCTCAGTGGTCATATTCGCGTTCGTGTGTGTTGGAGGAGGGGCTCTGTAAGGAAGTCTGAAGGAAGGGGCAGATTTTTTTCGGTTGTGTACTTTCAAATTCTAGCGCACTTGAGCTGGTTTCTCCATTCTTACCTACCCTACCTTTAAGAGCATTCCATGGAATATAACAAAAAGTGTTTCTGAAGTGAATTACCTACCATTACATTACATGTTACTTGTTAGTAGCTTTTATCCAAAGCGACTTACATACTCAATACTGTGGACAATCCCCACACTACCCTACCTTGAACTGCAACAACATGAAGCTGTAGGAAAACATACTGATGTCACACTCGTAATTCCTTATCATTTTAAAATATTATACATTTTTCACTGTATAGTCATAGTTTTCCTGAGTATACTGCTCATTAAACCTTCCAACCGGAGATAGAGACAGCATATCTGTGTTGAAGAGACAGAGTGTCTCTGCAGTCTTTAAGCTTCAGATCAAAAGCTTACAGTCTGTTTTGAGGCTTCTCAGAGATAAGAACTAAAATACCCAACGGATGGAAATCAATAGACAGAGAAAACAACAGCAGGGAGGAAAATGGTTAGAGCACCAGCATAGCGGTGTCTTTGGATGCTGTTGGCTCTTTTTATTATCAGGTGTTCAGTCATTAACCTGTTGCATGGTCCTGGAAAGGGAAAGGTACCCAGCTACATTGCAAAAAGTGTGCATAAATGGTTAAATACATGTGACTCATTCTATAATTTGGGGTACATTTCACATCAACAAAGAAAGTAAAAAAACAATGTTCTTTTTCAATAGAACAATCAGTGGATCAAGTTAGTATATTCCTTCAGTGTAACATATCCACTAGTTGCAAAGCTTAAACATTTTTTAATTTTTCTAAGGGAAATGATGTTTTCACTACTCAGTTTGTCAACTATTTACGGACACACTTGATGTCATTACAATCATTTGATTAAGTCCTGCACTTCAAGTAAAATACAATTTGAAAGGCTCTTGAGTCTATTCTACCATATATACAATGATTTTTAAAAGTGACCTGTCAACTAAGTTACCCAGTACTGGGTAACCTATTTTGACCCATCATTTCAATGGTAGGCCTTGACTGGATGACCACATGTCATTTTCTTGAACAGGTTAACATCACATTTGAACATATAATTGAATTAAAATCATAACAAAATGGTAAACCATAACAATGTACGTAACATTGTTGATGGTCATTTAATATACTCATTGACGATGTGCTATTATACATCAAATATTGTAAAAGATTAGAGGACAATCACCACAGTGTGTTCAAAATGTCTGCCAAAGAGGAAAATGGCATCATGTGATGCTGGTGACACGGTATTGGGACAAACGATTTTTGAGTTACAGGCTCTGTTAGTAACATAGTTGACAGAACTTTTGCGGACATTCATATATTAAGATATTTAATTTATTTAAAGGAGGAAATCAATAAAAAAAAAATATTTTTCTTTAGTATTTAGACTTTTGAAATAAATGAATTATAGTTGTTATTTACTTTAATGGTTTTTATTCATTATTTTGAAACCAAGACACCCTCAACTGAAAAAACAGACATACTGTAGCAAAAACTGTCAATTTAAGAACATCATGACACATTTCAAGCATAAGATGTGTGATATTATAACATGCTTTCCAATAATAGGTCAAATATGATATTTTTGGAGAAAATAGTTAGAATAAATATAATTATCATCAATGGACATGGAATGTACCCCAAATGTAGAATGAGTCATGTACATTCAATTTTGGCAAAAACCTTGATGGATGTGCTATTCAGAATGATACAGTACGTTAGTGAATGGGAGCTGGGATGCTTTTGGTTGGTAAACAACTGCAGAGGAGGATCTGGGGTAAAGAAGAAACGAGAAAAAAAGCTTCTGAGTCACTGAGTATTCACAGGGTAACAAGGTAAGACGAAGAAAAAGACAAATAGTAGTCGAACAAATTACACATTTTCACGATTAAAATTCTGAGAAAAAGGGTCCCCGTGAGGTTAGGGTTTCTGTATATGAAAAAGCCTTTTGGTAAAGTTTCAAAGATGTTTTGGATTTACTTTGACTTAATACATCTAGATTTACTTTCAGGTGAGTTGTTTCCATTTGAAAATATTTTCGATACAAAATGGGCAGATTGAGTCCTTGGTTTGGACAATAACAAAAAATGTACAATGCATTCTCTTCTCAATCCAATAAAATGAGATACAGCATGATGACAAAAAGCCTGTGCAGAGTAACAAAAAAAATCTTCTTGAACTCTCCAAGTTGATTGCATATCTTAATACATCCTGGTAATACACCATACAACAGTTGCTTAACACCGAAGATTATTCACTTTTACCTAAATTGCATGTAAATGATTTTGAGTGTGTATTTGTACAAGTCATGCATGAACACATGGACTACGACTCATCAATCTAAGGGGTTGGTTGCAACCACCTGACACTTTTATTCTGTTGGATGTGAAACACATTTCTCTGATGCTAGACAGCGCTAGTCTGTCTTTTATGTTTCCACAAACAACAGTTGTGTTTTTTTTTATTGAAGAGCATTGAGTCTGTTCTCAATCAGGAAACAGAGTGATTAGTGTTTGGTAGCTGATGACTCATGCCCACAGATGGAGAAAACTTCATCACCATTGGCTCCAAATGAGTCTGTGTACCGACTTGGCAGACACCGGTACAACCCTGTAAACAGATATAATCATCAGAATCTGAATCTGAATTTCTTTATTTGTGCCGCAACAGGGGACATTTACGGTATTACAACAGCGCAGATTACTTAAGAAGAGTAGATTGACATGTTATATAAAAAGTAGGCCAACGTTATTAATAATAAAAAACACAATAAGTAAAACAGAAGTAGCCGGTAATGCTTACAGATTTAAAAAGAATAATGCAACAAAATAGAGCAATAATTGCACAAGTGTATATTGCACACGAGTGTCCTGTATATTGCACAACGTTTTAAGTTTAAAGACATTGTTATTGCACATCAGGGGTATTTCAGTGTGATTTAGTTAGGAGATGATGTCACAGTGGAAGTACTTTATTTCACTTTTTACTGTAGCAGGTGGTAAAATCATTGCAATACCTACCCAATAAAAAATGTCACAGTGACAATTTGCTCTAGTACCGACATTTGCAGGTAGTTAACAACCTGAGAGACTGTTCTGAGTTATAGCTGTTTGGCCTTGTTAGGTTTTTAATGCCTGCTGTGCACCAAACAAATGTCACTATTTATCAGAACAATTAACAGTGATTACTAAGGCATTTGATCAGTGTACATAATCATATCATATAGCAATGCATTCAATTGTATATTCCATTTTGCTTGCTATATAGATCTTATAAAAGGCATTAGAATGCAGGAAAGCATATGCATGGGAGTTTATGTATAATGTCAATATATTATTATTTATTTAATACCAAAGGTTGAAATAGCAAAAGGAAATAGTTACTTTTGAGTGTCAGCAAGCCAACAAATTGGAGTTGAATAAATGCAATGATGGAGACAATAATAATCAAAATTTGGAAAAGATTATGGGATAGAATAAAGAGAAAGGAAGTAAAATTGCAACCAAAGGATGAAAAGACTGGCAGACGTTGACAGGTTAAGAGAGAGGGAAAGACAAGGTGAGTTAACAGAATCAGAGCTCAAGGTCTCGGTGGAACATGCAATATTCATTGGAATATAAATTACCCTTTGTTTAATTCATTTGAATAAGGGATAATGAGGTTATTCAGAGCCTTTGTGCTGACAACTGTCTGACTTAATGTCTCCCCTTTGCTATATTCACCTGATGGCCATATTGGATTTACTCAACACTCACATTGATGCAGAGCCAAATTGAGCCAAACTCTGACTGAATATTAGCTTCAGTGCCATTTTGTGATTGAGAAGTCTTGCGGTGAAAACAGTCCGTCAGTTTCTTTTCCATGTTTACTGGAAACGGCTGTTATCTGATTGGTTGCATATAGAAAGGTCAGCTGTAACAAGGTCAAAGCACAGCGCTCAGCGACAATTTTGAGCGATTCACGACGCCAAGGTTAGTGCCTTTGCTCGTCGGGCAGCATCGCTCTCTTTGTGGAAACACAAAGGAATCATCAGCGCAGAACCATTTTACTTCTATCCATGTGAAAGCAGCCTTGAGGGACACTTGATCATGAGCAGACTGAAAACTCATCTCTTTCGACTCCACTTCGAGTGATAGAATTACTAACAAAGAATTACTAACAAAGCACTTATATCCTAATAAAGGACTGGCTCATCTAAAGCCAGTTGAGTAGCACTTTAAATGTTTTGGCTCTATGAAACCTGATGTACTTATATGATTCTGTTTTCTTCAAGTTTGTATCTTCTTGGTCGAATGCACTTATTGTAAGTCGCTTTGGATGAAAGCGTCAGCTAAATGCAATGTAATGTAATGTAATGTAATGAGCAGCATAGCCAGTGGTTGGAGTGAGCCATATTGATTTTTATTTCGACATATAATCTGGTTGCATAACTAAAGTTATTAAAGCACCTCATTCATGTACTTTTTACTTACAGAATTCATGGAAATGTTCAATACATTTGTGCTAAATGTGTATAGTAACTTACTCTTTCTCTGCTTACTTTGACCTTGTTTCATTTTCAATAAAGTATTTCTAAAGCATGCAGAGGTTGGTGATCAATACTTTTACTCTGTCATAAGCACACATTGCAATGTCATAGGTATATGTTTGACTGTGCCAAATTGAAATGAAGTTAAATGCATTTCCAAGTCAAAATTGTTTAAATTAGAAGGTATGTTGCAATAAAGTTGTAATTTGTGAAAAAAAGCATGTACTGTTCGTCTCGTATTTATTCATGCCCTCAAATGACTTTACTTGCCTCTCTCTCCCCCTTAAACTCTCTGACTTTGATTCTCCCTCCCTCTCTTTATCTCACCAACTCATCTGCTCAGATAACCAGAGAGACAGGAATTTGTGCAACTGTGTGTGTGTGTGTGTGTGTGTGTGTGTGTTCCTTGGCTTTTATTGCTAATTTAGGGGAGAGGTGATCCATCATATAATGAAGCAGGTAGTAAATCGTGTTTGTTTGTGTGAGTATGTGTGTGTACTTTTTTTATTGCCAGCCTTGCAATGCCAACAACCTGAATATTGCATGAGGGAATTACAACAAAACTGCAAACACACACACACACACACACACACACACACACACACACACACACACACACACACACACACACACAAACACACACACACACACACACAACACACACAAACACAAGCACATGGGTTGAGTGATGTGCAGAGCAAATGCATTTTTATCCCTTGGTTTATACTGTTCTGTAATTTATGGTGATGGATGAGTAATCAGCTAATGATATGAGCGAGAGAGTCAGAGAGGCAGGAAACAGAGAGAGGAGAGAGGAGAGAGGAGAGACAAAAAGAGAGTATAATTGTAAGAAAGGACATGAAGGACAGAGAGCGAGTGAGACAGAAGCGGACTGACAGTGATGCATCAATCTGATAAGCTGGTTAGATCCCAGCGCAGACAGTCCTGGCTAGACATGACTCATCTATGTTAAATATTTACAAGCCACCCCAATTTAAATGTTTTCAGCTTGTGAGTCTGTGTTTGTGTTATCATGACGCTCCAGGAGACAGAATCTGTAGCAGGAGCTACCACAGAGGCCATTTTGAGCATGTTTTTAGGTGTGTCATTCATTCTGTGGAAATATTTTGTGTATTGTAGATCAAAATAAAGGTTGAGTTCAAACATGGGCGTGGTTCACAAGCTGGGACAAAGGGGGCAATCGGCTAGTAGTTTAAATGCCCCTGGCCCGAATTATGGCTGGTGTAATCCCATTGAAGATGGTCTTTTGCATTATTGTAACATCTCAACTTTGTTTACCTTCCATAACAATATCACATGTTACAGCCAATTGTAATTGTGGCCTGTTTACAAGAGAATAGAAAGTATACATTTATCATGATGTCAGTCAAAAATTGATTCTCATTCCCTGCTGTTCCTGGAAGTTTAAGTGTTTGATTTGAGAAATAAAAGGGTTTTATACTTTATAATAACATCTCAGCTTAGTTTTGATGATTTCTGGAACATTGCCTTGAAGTCGGACAATTTGCCGACAACTAGCTAAAGCATTGACAAAGCTGTCACAGAGAGCTGCTGTGATTCCTATCTCTATAATCTTCACTACTCAGGAGTGCAGAACATTTGTCATGGATTAGATGTGTCGCACACCGAGGTAGTTATAGTTCCTACTGTTGTCCAGTGATCTCCAGTCAGTGCAATACATGTGGCTTGTGCCTGATTCTTCACTTCTTTTCTTTTTGCTGTGATAAAATGAACTTGAAACATAGCACTGAAAGTACGGGAGGAAGTTAGGGTAAAACTTGGTCATTTGCATTCATTTTCTTTTTAACGCTTTAAGGTATCCAGATTAATCATGAGCCTTAACAGATTAGTGTTAACAGGCCCTTGTTTCTATGCTTAACCATGAGTAACCAATCACACATTAACTTGGAAATAAAGAAAGAAGATTAGAGGTTTTGGATCATTACCCAGTAAAGTAAATGGGAGAAAAGTATAATCAGTGCCTCCCATACAGAACTGGGATCAGCTGTGAGGGCTAACTTGACTCTGACCATTAGAGCAATGCCGTCAATTTTACAGTCCCTCTGCCTCTAGGTTGACCTGCTTGTCTGCTTCTTAGCGTGTCGTTTCTCTTTCTGCCAACCTTCGTCCTCTGTCTTCCTTTATGTCTCTCTCTTTTTCATCCTATGAATGATGCATGGACCACTTGATAGACTGAGCACACATTGAAAGTCAGCAGTGACCTTTGCTGATAAGCTGAAGGCCGCAGCGCTGTTATGTGCCTCTGCTGCAAACAGAACCCTTCTGCTTGACAATTATGGAAATTGCCGGGATGTGGAGCTAAGAGCTGACCGTAAGAAAGGCGGAGCAACACAAGGGCTTGTTTTTTACGAACACAATTTAACGATTGGCAAATATGAAAACATAGCATGGCTTTCCTCCAATAATGCTAATATGTTCATTTGACTCAAAACCAACAGCCTGATAAAACATTAGAAAAAGTTGGTCATTTAACATATCTTAAACAAACTTCTGTCCCCTCCCGTGCTGAACATTTGACAGAGCATGTCGGAGAGCGTATTGCACATTTCTGTTACCGCAATGAAAATACTTGAGTGAACTTTAGTAATACATTGGTTCAAAACGGCTGCAGAAATCCGCACTCATGTTAGGATCTTAGAAAGCCACGCAGTTTCATTTAGGGTTTGTTGGCCTGATCATAGATTGAGTACTTTGAAAGGGTCATAATGCAAATTGGATTTAAAGTACAACCACCAAGAGGATAAGAGACTGAATACCATTAATGTGCAGCAGAACCAATGTTCACTTTATCACATTTCCCTTACATCAAGCAGCACCACTCAGAACTGGTGCTTTTAACGTCTATGTAATCTGCCACTATGACTTGCATACATTTATGACAATTTAGGTCAGTTGCTTCTTCTCACTGTCTGGTAATGGACCCTGTTGAGATGTCCAGATTTCTAAGGTTGAAATATTTGCTTAAGACATTTCAATCCTACGTTTTGAATTGTTCCTTCCTGATTAAAGATGTCCTAATGGAAATGGAACTTCACTTGGGAGAAAAAGGGTTACATTCACTGCATTATAATCACAAGGGACAGGACACTTCATAGTTTAGGCTGATTAGTTGGGTGTATTTCTACATGGAAAACATTTGAAGTGCAGGCTCAAGAAGTTTCAAATGTTCTCAGGTTTATCAGGTTTTCTAAAGCTACAGATTTTTCACAACTGCTTCATTGTCAGGTGGATGTCCTAAAGAAACTTGAGGAATTCCGATTAAATGATGTAGGATTTCTAGAGCACTGCTGTTTCATCATCACTCTCCAAACTTTCTAGCTCTTCTTTCTTTTTCAGTTTAGTCTAGTTTGCTCACTTTATCAGAACTCTGCTGTAAATATGTTTCATCTTTAATGGAAACATTTGCTATATGGTGACATTGTAAGTTAAATTACTTCCAAGTAAAGTACATTTAACACCAGAAAGTCTGAATGCTTATCAAAAGACATCCAGTTTTGAAACAATACAATATGCCTGAGCATTTCTATTTCCTCCCCTTGAGCTTCCTCTCTTCCTCTCTTATCATCCTCTTTTTTTCTCCCCTATCTCTTTTGTCATTGAGTATAGAGCAAAAACCTTTCAGAGTCTTTTATCTTTGGTCAGACATGCTGAGCTACCCTCATAACTCTGGAGACATATTTCTTCCTTAGATCTAGTTGATGTTTTGAAAAGCAGAGTAAGAGAGATAGACGAGAGAAATTCTAAATGGAAAATGACCCAAATACAACAGTGGAGAAATATAAAGAAAGGGAAAACCCAAAGATCATTGATGAGAAAGGTTGGTGATTTAGCATGATTCTTTCTCAAAAATGCTCCAACACTTACCCTTTTCTTTTTCAAGTTGCATTTTCCTAAAGTACAATTATCTCTCATTCACACTAATGACAATGTATTGTAAGTAAATGTGGGTCTTTCAGATTACCCTGATTGTACCTGAGATTTCTGTGGTATGAGAGTCACATCATTTGTAAATAATGGCATTCGAGTCTCAGTTTTTTTTTTAAGGATACTTAGTAGAAGTACATCGCAAATTTACAAGGTGTAAAGTGTCAGTAAAATGGAGACTGTAACAGGTTGACCCGAAAATAGTTAATAAACAAGGTCATTACCAACATTTTGACCAAGATTTCTTGTTATTATATAATGTTTTTTATGCCATCTGTGTTTTTAAACCAAATAAAATACTGTATATTTGACTATATGCTCTGAAAACAAAACATTGATCTTGAGAGTGCCGTTGTAAACAGCAGGCTTTGTTTTCAGTTTTTCTTACAGAACATTAACACGTCTAAAGTGAAGAGTCTGTTTACAGCTAAATACATAACTCCTTTAGTCCATAATGTTCCTGTGTATTTACAGTACGAGGATCTGCAGGTCACCAATTTAAACAGGCTGTTGTTCTAGTAAATATAACAACTAAGCCAGTCTATAAGCTTTATCCTTGAAACAATTCTTCATGTATTTGGACTCATTGTCAGAATACATTTTACTGACACACAGTACTGGCTAAATGAGAATTGTTCAAGGAAAAGTACATTTTAAGGAAACACATTCATACTGTCATATGATGTCATCCAAGCAGACAGTGGCCTCATAAAAGTATTCAAAGTCTGACCTACCAGCAAAATGACCTTGGTCCCAAGATAACGGGAACATTGTCTGTTATTGCCTGGTATGAAATGAACAGCTGCCTGAGGGATTTGAGCGAGTGTAAAAGCACACACATTATGGCCCTTAAACGCAGTAGTAAAGGATTCAAAACTCAACAAACCTTGAGTGAATAAATCCAAACGTAGTGACCTGTGTAATACACTACATTTTTAGTGGCAGATATTTGAGCTAGGTCAAAACATTGAGTCAGAATTAAAGCTGTTGCATTTTGCACACTTTTGATTAGCTGCCTTTTTTCACAAGCTACTGTATACTTGCTCCAAATGTTGGTGGTACTGTTTCAGAATTATAAATGTATCAGTTAACATATTGTTCTGGTACGCATGAAAACAAATGTTATGCTTGGACGCTATGTAATAATAAACAACTGAACTATTTGGGTACGTGCACATGACTGTCAGGCCTTTCCTTTTGGAGGTGGAATAAGTGAAATAATCTATAAAAAATTGCTTACACATCAGGCATTTCATCCATGTCTTTCACTCGCTAGTCCCATGTCTTTCTGATGCAACAGAAAAGTCTTCCCCTTTAAGCAATACAGCATACACTGGCTAGATAATGGCAATATATGTATATAATGATAGTAGGGTAGGATAGTGTAACATATCCACTGCAGTACTCTTGTAGACCTACAGCTTGTTTTACCAAACAGTCTTAGCAAGGTGCAGAAATCACATCACAGGAAAGGTTTAATGTTATACAAAATAGACCATGTGCAATTTCAAATGTAACTGTCATAATTGTATGCATTGTTAAAGATAATGGCTTTGAACAAAAGTGCATCTGTAGTCCATGGGCAGCTCAGGACAACGAGGGAAGCCCAATACAAAATTGCCTAAACCATGCCCGACATAAGACCCACAATGCAAAGCTATACATAATATCACACCACCAACAAGTAATTAAATCGGATGGTAAACTTAAAACTGGTGTTATTAATGTTTTAATAACACCGCAGCGTCTCTAATATCTTCGACTTCAGATTCGTTATCAGACGGTCATACAACCATAACCCAGTGCCTCCCTCAAAAAACCACAAAACAGAAATCACCACTTTCATCCCAATCAAGCCAATCAAAACACATTGAGTCTAATCAAATGAAACTATAATGAAGATCTAAACAGCAGATGCTATTTGTATATTAACAGATTTACACCCAACACTTTATTGCTGCACATGGTTTTCACAAAGACACATCAACATATATACTATAGAAATAAACCTGACTTGTAACAAACACTACAAGATAAGATCATAAAGTAGAGATAGGTTGTATCCAGTGACATAATACGTTAAAGAATCAACAACCTTTTGACCACTGACAAAAGGTGTTAGGACTGGAAAGGGTTGAATATTATGAGGTAGGATACATTTGTTCTTGCACTTCCAGTTGGTAAAAGCTACATTTTCTTTTGAACAACTCTGCAATTTCACAGATAATGGACAACATAGACTGCCTGGTCGCTGTGTTGTTTTTCCAGGAATGAGTTCTTTACAAAAGGTCAGAAATAACATTTATCTTCCCCCATTATCTGCTGCTGCTTCGTCTTGGTTATAAACTTCAATTGCATCACAAGCACATATTATGGGGGATAGAAAAGGCTGTGAGTGCTGAGCACAGTACATCTGAACCTCCTGAAGTTGTTTTTTACTAAAAAAGTACAAGTGATAATACATTTTTAGTATGCTAAAGGTATGCTTAATGACCACACTTATATTATCATCAAAATGGCATACAGGGGCCAAAGGCCATGTCCAGCATCAGCCTTGATTCAACCCTTTATGTGGATCCTTTCAAAAACTGCCATTTTAAAATTACAAATGACAAGAAATAAAATTAAAAACGCCAATTGTTGAAACACAAAATCAATACTTCGAGGGATAAGCAAAGCTTTCAGTGAAACATTTAATGCAGCTCCAGCGGCCATAAGAGTTTCAGTTGCTGAGTGACGCACATGTTTTGCTGCGATAATTATATGGTTGTCTGGGACAGAGAATTGCAGTACAGAGGAGCGACACACTGTGACTGTGCCTTCAGAAAGTGTTGTGTATAAATCATTATCTTCCTCTATCATTAAATCTTTCCTGTTGTCATTCCTTTTTCTATACTTCTTTCATTATGACATATTCTGTTAGACATGGTTTGTACTTCTTTCGCTTCTTAGTTCCCTTCATTATTTTCTCTGTGATCCTCCTCTCATCACCGTTTGCTTGCTTGACTTAGTCTCATTTCGATCACCCACAATAAAGAATGGCCAATATCATGCCAACAGAATACCTTGACTACTAATCTTGCCTCTTGGCATTAAAGCATTTACCTGACTTAACCTAACCATACTAAAGGTCTGTACTTAGAGGCCCCACACGCACACTGTCCTCCTAAACAGGTCTTTTCACTTATTCTGCTTAATTAAACCTTTTTTAACGACTGCAAGAGAGAAGTAAACTCTGCCTAAATTGGATCTGCCTGCCAGATGGGCCTTGATAGCATTTTTTTCTAATTCAAATCCAGAAACCTTTCCACACAATTTACTACTTTTGTTAATCCTCATTTCAGTAGTAAATACCTTTACTTTTCACAACGCAGTACAAAAAGGACTTTTGTTATGTAAAATTCCTTTCTGTGGCCTGAAATGACAAAAACTTATGACAGACGAAGCAAAGTTAATCACTTCAAAATAGCTGTGTTATTATATGAGTGGGACCAAGCGGGACTATGTCTAACATGGAGAAATCAGAGCTACCCTTTTGTAGGAATGATTAAGAAAATTGCATTGAACTTTCACCAAGAGTAACTCAATGGTTACTGTAACTTGAAAATTAATAAATGCATCCTGTTTGTGGAGCGAATGTGCCATGGGATGTTTAGTTTTACATGCTACACCTGGTTAACTAAGTGTTCATTTTGTAAATTAAAATTGGAAACAAATACAATTACATTTTAGTTGTATGGACAATCATTTTATGTATGCATTTTTCTGATTCCTGGTAGCCTTTTAAACTCAATTGATTATGATCATCTTGCAGACGTCTAATTATATCAAGAGAATTCAAGAAATTGGTTATTAGACACTTTCCCCCCAAAATATAAGCAAAGAAAATGCCTGCCTTCTACATTTACGGTATGATTGCTGTCAATAGGTGTCAACCAAACACACGATCAAGTGTACGCCTGTGCGTCAGTTGAGCCTTGTTTGACGTCTTTCTTGCATTTGTCTCATGATGCGTTGATCCTTGGCTTTGTGACAGCAAATCCTTTTTAAATCTTCACAATAACAAGAAGCCACTCTTCCAAATGTCAAGTGTCAGAGCTTTAGTGCTATGATCTTTTTCCTGTCACCTCAGAAAACTGGCTTGATAGAGATAACTTCAAAATTGTCAATTGAAAAGGTTGAGATGTAAAAGTTAGATTAGTTACTCTTCTTATTGGTCCTTGACTGCAAAGAGCACATTTCTTTTTTAGTCATGAATCCTGAGTTTGCACCTGATCACATTGAAAGGAGAAAACGTAACCCGTCTTCACACAGATACAGAGTTGTTTTGGTGGGCTTTCCAGATGTTTAAAACATATATTTTTATCGTATTTTACATGATCATATGATATCTATTTTTTCCCAATTGGAACCATATTTAGCATGGTAACCGCAATCCAAGGCCTCCTAACTGTGGGTTAGTGTTTTATCTTAAAGGTCACCTATTATGCAAAATCCTCTTTTTCATGTCTTTTATACATAAACATGTACAATCTGTGTTAAGAGATTCTGAAAGTTTCAGAAAAAAAGATTCTCTCTCTTTTTGTCCTGATCCATTTATATAAAAACCTGTCTGAAAATGAGCTGATCAGATTTGGGCCACTTTATGATGTCATAACGATTTTTTGCTTGTATAACCATTAGCCAATCACCAACCAAGGTAACCCCCCCCCCCCCACCTTATCACCTGAATCTCCTCCTAGAGCACCATTGTGTTCTTTTTAACCAAATATCTCTCAGAGGGGCGTGGGGAGTGGCTCCTTATTTCCATCTAAAGTAACAGACAAAGGCCCAATCCCAAACCACGCCCTACACACTCCCCCTCCGTGACGGAGTGAACTCCGTGGAGTGACACATGAGGCTCCCTCCTGTCAGATGGAGGGAGTAAATACAGCGGCAAGCTTTGGGACAAACTCCCCTCTCCGGCAGAAACAGGAAATGCTGTAACTGTATGTAACAACGGTTTCAAATCAGCATCTCTTTGACAAAAAATGTAAATTAATAACTCAAATAAAACTCCAAACATCTATAATTGTGTTACTTTTTTGTAAAGCTCTTTTAGTTTTAAACCTGATGTTTGTAAGCTTCTTAGTTTTTGCAACAGTCTGTAAATATACACAACTTTATAATAAAATGCACACATTTACTTTATCTAGACTAAACACAGGGGATCCTAAGTTAAAAAAATATGAGGTTATCATGAGGTTGTTAACATCGCAATTTATCAGTGGATGTTTTCTGGAACTGTTTGTAAATAGTGTGTTTCCTGACGGACACGTCACACAGCGTTGAGACCGGTCAGGTAGAGACCGGTCTCCAGTCAGCACCGCTGCAGACTCGCTGTTTGAGGGCTTGATAGCCCACTCCCCCTCCACACCGCTCCACACTCTTGGTTTGGAACAGCACCTAATGTGGCGGACCCTCCTCGCGAACGCGCAAACGGAGGGGTAGTGTGTAGGGGTAGGGTGTAGGGAGTGGTTTGGGATTGGGCCAGAGAATCAGCACTTTTGAAACAGGGCTGAAACAGAGGGGATTATGGATGCTGCAATGATCTGTTTGGTGTTTCGAGCCAAACACTTCAGAGACATGTTTTGTATATATCTGAGACCTATCATATATTGATAAAAAACAGTATAATAGGGGACCTTTAAGTCGTATTAACATGTGTTTCCTTTATGAACATGTAACAACATTGAGTGAGTGAGGGAAATGTAGTTCTGGATAGTGCTTTCTTCTCTTTCTCTGGACCATTCTTTTTTCTTCTTTCTTTGTGTTCAAGTACCAGTGTCAGTCCACGTTCATCACACTGACATCATGCAGGCACTTATGTATGATTCACTCGTTATATATCTCTCCTTCATCTCTTGTGTTGTAGGGATTAGACAGAAGTGGAGGAGGTTACGTACATGTGGGTCCAGGAATGTGTGATTTTAATTACATGTCACTTTGGTGTGTATGTGCACTCATACATGTAACTGTGTGGGTTGTTCAAGTCGTGATGTATGCGGTAGTTTGAAATGAACTTTTCTGACTGTTCTTCACAGCTTTTGTTCATGTTTTAAAGTGTTTATTAGGGGGTGTTACGTTCTCCAAAACAACAATTTGATTTGACTATTGATTTGAGGTTCATGATTTGATTTGATCTGTTATTTCCATTTTTCTTTCTAACTTTGCCCCTGTCTGGACTTCATCTTCAAGAAGAAAGGCTTTTTTTGGGAACGTACAACACGAATGCCATATTGTCAAATTTGAATGATTTTTAAAAAGTTATTACAAACACCTCAATTTTGTCATTGTGTTGCTTTTAGTGTTGTTTTCTTTCATTTGGACACATGCAAGTTGCTGTGTTAGGAGGGAAATAAAACACTTGGAGAATCACTGCTTATGATTTAAATGGTAGGTAGGAATCAGTTTGTCAATTAGGGTGCCCGCAGGTACTATACTTCAGAAATATATACTTGCTCTTTCGGTTTCATGTCTCTCTCTGTGTGTGTGTGTGTGTGTGTGTGTGTGTGTGTGTGTGTGTGTGTGTGTGTTGATATAAACAGAACTGGTGTTTCACATTAAATCCACATGTTGTTATTGTGTTTGTTGTGTGGCAAAGAAAATCATCATGGGATGAGTTTGTGTGCAATGGTAATTTATGTCATGAGAGACAGGTGGTAGCTCACAACGTGTCAAAAATGGAAAGGGTCAATCATCTGGGGAGTATTCATATGATGATTGCAATATACAGAGGTCTACCCATTATTTTCCAACCATTTACATAAAACAGGCAATGGAACCACCCTAAAACTGAAGGTCAAACAATGACCAATGTGGTGTAAATTTGAAACCATTAGTTAGATGGCTTACTGTAAAGCTTACTGTAATTTCAATTTGTATGTTGTTTGTTTTAAAGTAACTCTATAACAATAAACATAACAGGGTAAACTGTAAGAATGTCACCCAAACATCCTGATTTAACCTTGAACATTAGAAGATGAATAAAACCAATTCAAAATCAGAATTGAACATATTTATTATGGTATATCTGTGAATCCTGGAGCTAAATGTTGACGTGCACTTACCCTTAAAAAAACAACAAAACAGAGGATGATGTAGGGGTCTAGGTCATTCAGTGTTGAATCCTCTGGAGAATTGAGAAGAATCACGTGTCTTACGGTTGAGTAATGGTGCTGTTGCTCTCCAAAGTTGCTTGGAAACTATTCAACCCCCCTTCTGTCCTTCAGCCTATTTTGGAAATCTCTCAGTCAACATGTGGAACCAAAGTGTGTTTACTCTTTTTAATGGAAGAGAGGGACGGAGAGAGCAGGGATGTGTACGACCTTGAGCTGACAAGGCTGGACTCACACACCACTTACAAACATAAACACACACACACACACACACACACACACACACACACACACACACAGCCCACCATGTCAAAAAGGTATGACGGATCAAACTTGCTGTTTTTTTCCAGTTCCCCCTCCCTTCTTGTTTTTCTTTCTGCACGCCCTCCCATCTTCTCTTTCTCCCCCCTTTTCCTTTCCTCCCTCTCTCTTACACCAGTGCTTTGACCCTCCTCTCCTTGTACTGCCTACCCATCTCTTCTATACATTTGTCCTTTCCCCCCTTCCTCCTTATCAGCTTACATGCACAGAATGTAAAAATGCATTTAAAGTGCCAATCTTGTTCTCCTCAAGGTTGTCAGATTGGATTTAGTTTCTGTTTGATTTGTACCTGACACATTTTTCTCCTTCCTCATTCCCTCTTTCTGTTTCTCCTTCCATCTGTCTACCTATTTTCTTACCCCCATCCTTGTATATCTTACCTAACACTAACAGTGACAAGAATATGCAAGTCTAATCCAGCACTTCGCATACTTAATACATAATCTACTAGACTTGCGTACAGTGTATATATAGAGTTAAAATATGGTCCTAGTATATTTAATTGTCTATTCTTAGATGTTAGGTGTCTACTCTCACCAGATCATGTATTCAGTTGTATATGTGTGTGAGTTTGTGTGAGCATGGGTGTTTATTCCTCTATCTGTGGCTCATCAGCCTGATATATTTTTTTCTCATTTGTTACTGTAAACTCAACGACATTTCACCGAAAAATGTATCATTGCACCAAAAGCCGATTGGTCTGATGCATTTGTCTTATTGTTGATTAGACCCACCAATTTGGGCACTTCTACCATCTTTGACATTAATATATATATGATACATGACCAACATTTTCTAAAAGCTTTTTACTAAAATGGGAAAATATGGAGAGTGTTTTTCTTCCCAATGATAAGATTGTTGTTGGAGAAAAATATGGAGAGACACCATGCCGCACTCGTCCTGACTCCCCCCCCCCTTTCTATCCTCTATCTTATCTCTCCCACCCTGATCTTTGTCACCAGTTGTTGCCATAGTGACACACGAATCCCTCGAGACGGTGCCAGTTAGCAGTAAATTGACTATCCACACATGCACACGCACACACACAACACACACACACACACACACACACACCACACACACACACACACACACACACACACACACACACAAACACACAGACACTGTTTCACACACAGACACTTCAGAGCCTCCACGCAGTGAAGCACCAGCTTACTCATATGACCACAAAAACACATCTTTTGCGGGTTTGGATCCCGGAAAGTCAAACATTTGTTCTAAAATATTTGTTTCCGTCTTGGATACAGAGTGCTTGTTTAGCAGTACTTTTGCAGTGCACCACAACTGTCTTCTTCAGAGTATCTTTGGTGACACTGGTGTCTGTTTTTTTAGGCAGCCTGCAAGAACCTTAACCCAACCCCTTGGACAACGTGATAAATTACATTTGAAGAGAGCTATGTAAAAATCAATACCAATCTCATATCTGTCCATTTAATATGAAATGTAGTTTCAGCACTCAGTAAGCTTACTGTGCCTTAGCATTGAGACTGGAAGCAGGGGAAACAGCTTGCTTAGTTCTGTTCAAGGGAAAACAAATAATACAAAAATTAATCCAACATTAAACAAAGTGACTTCTTCTGGCAGTAGCTTCATATTTACTTAGCGGATATCAAAGTGGTGTTGATCTTACAATTTCATTTTTGGACGAAAAGCCTTTGAGCATATTCTCCAAATGGGTAAGCCATTATCTAAACCAGGGATGCCCAATACGTCGATCGCGATCGACCGGTCGATTGCAAAGGTAGTGTGGGTAGATCGCATGGCATTGGAAAAAAAAAAGTTTAAAGTTAGCCTATCATCCATCCTTACTATGGCATTTGCCACTTGATTGATGTACAGGTAAGCCAGTCTGAGTTGTATTGTGCCATACGGGTTCATGCAGTTATGAGGGGGCCTCCCCTCCTCATCTGAAGCGCAAATGGCGGCCACTAGCACCCCCCCCCCCCACAGATTGGGCAGGGGCGGCTTACCTACAGGGCCCCAATCTTTAAAAGTAGCTCCCAAGCTGAAAAAGTGTGGGCACCCCTGATCTAAACTATTATCTAAACTAATCTGTGGCGTCTTGTGGAACAAAAGCTATGTATATACTAAAATGTATACTTCTCTAGACCTAGAAATAATTCCTCTGTATCCGCTTCCACATGAATCAGATGTAAATGTACAATTTCCTAACCTAGCAAGACCTGATCTGGCAAAATGTACACAAAGTTGTGCATATTTCTACAAATGTGTACTGTCAACGCAGCTCAGTTGAAAACGTTATTCTGATGGGTCAATTTGGACATTTCAGAGGTTGTTTATTCTCACCAAGCCACCGCTGCTAAGGAGAACAGACCATTCCTAAGGAGGATTAAGGGACTATGTGGTGCAATCATATAATTTCATCCAGAAAACAAAGTGGAATACTTTCTTAATATTCTTTACATTTTTGTGGAGAGCATGAAACGTTGGATCCATGGTGGCTAAACTGTCTCTAGTAAAGAAAAAGAACGAGTGCAAGAGATGGAAAGAGGTTAAAAGACAGAGCACTGGACGTCAGAGAAATCAACAGAAGAAGACAGACAGGAAGTAAAGGAACACGGTATGGGTTTAGGCATTGTTTCAAGACCGGTTAGAGACCAGCAATCTTACATGTGCATTTAGAAGACTCTTATACAGGTAGATATATTGCATGGATTTATTGGTTTGCAAGTTCTACATCTCCAACATGCACATAGGCGATCATATTCGATTTGGGGTCCTAATCCAGGTATTAATCTGCCATGCACAACAATCACACAAGAACGGAGTATTCCCTTTTGTGAGGGGTCTAATGGTAACTGGACAGGTCTTCTCCTCTGTCCCCTGTTTCCTGGCAACACACTATTCCTGAGTGAGTGTGTGTCTTCAGACAAACTGACCTGCTTTGAGACTGAAACATATGTTATGTCACGGTTCTTGGGTACGTGTTTTTAAGTCACAGCTACAAGGAGTAAAGACTTTTGGTGTTTTAATGTACATCTACGATAGCAACTAAGCTCTAAAATCGCAACAATAGCAATCCCTTTTGATTATTTGTTTATTACTTTTACTTGATAAGGTAGCATTGCTGGCTGACCATGAATCATTGTTCGCTCGTAGAATAATAATAAGAAGAAGATGGACCTTTATTAATCCCCCGAGGGGCAAATTCAGTTTCCACTCTGTCGTACACACACATGCAATTTTATGCAGGTAATACAGTACACACAGTACACACTTTTTTTTTAAAGGTATTGTATCTTTACAGTGTATCTATATAGGAAGGTGTGAGAAGTGAAGATATTAATCTGTGTGTGTGTGTGTGTGTGTGTTATGCACAGTTGCAGTGATCACGGAATCATCTTCTTCTCTGTGACATGTAGGTGTGGGCTGAGACGACAGTGTGTGGCTGCCTGTGGTGAGCAGGAATTCATTTCAGTTTAATGAGATCCGTGATGTGAAATAAGCTGAGAAATCTGATTTAGAAACATAGGATGTGTTTATGTACGCTATTACATTACATGTTACTTGTTAGACGCTTTTATCCAAAGCGACTTACATACTCAATACTGTGGACAATCCCCACAGGAGCAATTTGGGGTGAAGTGTCTTGCCCAGGGACACAACGACATGCTGACTGCAGTGGGGTTTGAACCTGTGACCCCCTGATCCGAAGACCAACGGACAACCCACTACCCACTACGCCACAACCCACTACGCCACACGCCCCCCCTTATTAAATTGTGTGTGTGTGTGTTTACTCTGCATTCTGCATTCTTGAATCTTCCCCTCCCCCGGATCTTTAAAATAACTTCCGACCCACCTAATATCACTGTTTTCTTATCTATCTAACTGTGTTTCTGTGTCAATACAGGCCTCCCGCCCATTGTTCCATGTTGTCCTCTTCAATGAAACTGATTTGACTAGCCTGAGTTCCTTAAATGTCAGCTGTATTCTGAAATGTAAGAACCCCTGCTGCTACTTGTCTTCACTGACATTTATTGTACAAAGAGTGTTTTGGTTCGTTTTGATTCTGAACATTTCCTGCTGGGGTTGCACTTTAAGGAGTTGTGATGTGATTTCAGATCAAAGCATAATGTTACAGTTTGTGACAAATGCAGATGTCCCAAATCTAGAGCTGCCTCTGTGGGATGTTGATGACTGAATGATTGGGAGTCAAATCATATTCTTTATAGTTGGGTCATTGCACACACAGTAACGCAAAAAATAACAGCAAGGTAGGCTCACTAACCTTCCAATAGAGATGTTCCTTCCTTTGATTTGGAAACAGTGCATAAATTATCTTAAACCACATGCTGTGTTTTCATAGTTCATATAGAAAAAGGTAATTAACACTTGTTTTACATTGATCTCAGATGGTTAGATGATGCACTTCTAATTTCTCTGAATTTGACCTTGCTCTGTATACTTTAATGTGATGGCATTTGACTCAGGCTTGAGTGGTGTTGTAAATATAACCAGATCTACAGATTGCTTCTGCAACTTATTCAAACATGAAACCAACATGTAAAAATACGTCACATTTATGTAAGTCTGCGTCGGAATTTTCAACACAGCGTTAACGCTTGCAGGGCTAAAAATAAAATATGAAGGATTTCATCCATAACTGATACTGAAGTAGTTTGTTATGCTAACATTGTGGTGTGTGTTCATGCACGGAGCCACTGGATATTCTAAACTTGGAACATACTCGTAACATACATTAGGGATAAGATGAAATGTTAATGCTACTAAGTTATTCAATACATCGAGGTGGTGGAAATCTATAGTGTACTCATTCAGAGAGAGAGAGAGGCTGTTGGAAAGATTGAATTGCATGATAAAAATAAATAATCTAGAAGCAAATTTAAAGTTAGCTATTTATCAATATTTTAACAAAGTAATAATGCTGCAGGGCTGTTGCCATCGTGCATTGTATTTGTATTTTATAAAATATTGAAAGCCATAATTATACCATCAAATATTTAAACATTTCAAAGACAATCACTCCACAGGGCTTGTCAGGCTCAATACGGTTGATGAAGCTTTGTTCAGTTATTATAAATAGTGTATTCAAGGGGTAAGAGGACAGGATATGAATATACGCCTCACAGTACGTGTAATTTAGTTCATATGCAGGAGTGCGGATGGAGGTCTCATTATCATAGTCAATGTGACCAGCAGGCCTCTGACAAACTGATTATTATAGTAATCATGTTCCATTATCCTGCTGAAGCACTGAATTCATCACTATACTTTTAATAGTTATACAGCATTAGTTGCTGAAATTAATCTATGTATGGAACAGTACAGCTTTTTCAGGAGCAGCTTGAATGTGAGTCAGTGTAACAAGCTTCCTTACTTTCCAATATTACAGCAAATCCATAAAAAAATGAAAGGCCATGCATTAAAATGCCTTGCTATGGCCAATGATAGCCAAGGAATGTATTCACATTATAACCTTGATATTCCACTGAAATATCCAATCCCCAAAAATGTCCTAGTGCTTTCTGGATTGTGATTGTCTGATTGGATTAAGATCCAAAAAGAGATGTAGCTCTACCTAGAGCTAATGTAAGGCCAAAAGTCACGTTGGTAATTCTTAATGAAATTATTTGAATCCAAAAAATGATCTTTTCCAAAACCCAACCAAGATATTTTGCAACCTTACCAAGTACAGTAGTAAAGCATGTAACATACAAGTGTGTAACATACTATTGACCTTTTCTATCAGACAACCCTGCCTGTTGAAAAATGAAGCTAAAGTGGTACCAATAGATTGAATTAAAAAGTGAGGCCAAGTGGACCTAGCTTTGGGATGTGACCATTTGGGAATGAGAAAGTGTTGTCCAAGAAGACTAAAAGATGAGATGATGTTTGATTTTGAACACATGGATAGCCTGTCACAATCTGCAAAGCCTTTTGTTGGATATTGACTGGCATGTTTATGGTATGTGGTTTAATACATGGAACCGTTGCCTAATTATTCCTCCAGGCGGACTCTTCCACTTTGTCTTGCATTTGTTTTAATATAACCCATTATTGTTCATCATATTTCAATTATGGTCTCAAAAGGGCCTATACTAGAATAACAGCAGATCATGTTGACTGGGCCCTTAATTGAATCTATCTGAGCTGTAATAGTGGACTGAATCTGATTAAGCTAATACGTTCGGTTGTCAAATAAAAAAGCCTCAGAGTTAATTAGAGAGACTCACTCCAGATCAGTTTTCTCTAAAACTGTTTTGTTTGTTTTCTTATAATCATATTGTTTGCCAGTCACTCCTAGCTGTTCCATCACTTATATTTAGAAGCAATCAATATACAGTAGCTTCTTTTGTGTCGTCATTGAATCAAGATGCAAGTTGTAGCCTTTTCTCAGAGCTTTACAATTTTTTGGAGCAGCGCGCCAAGCTTTAGTTGACATAGTCAGAGTTTTAAGAAAGTTGCTTTGATGAGGCGCCCCCTGGGGTCTTTTCTCTCAGATAAAAACTCTATGTGTGGACACCTGCCTCCTCGAATTGTAACCTCTATGTTGCTTGGGCCATGACGGCAACATTTCCGCAATCCATCAAAACATTGCTTTGAAGGTACAACCTGTTCCTGGTGTAAATATAAGAAGCATAAACAGATGGTGTTATGCTTTGTTTAATCCCTTGGTTTATTCAATCTTTTATTTATGCTACCATAAACAATCTAAAGACCTTTACAACGTCTTTCAGTCAAACACCGCACAGGTCATGCCTAAACATAACTGTTCATTTGACGCTTGGTTATTGTTTTAAAAGCAGATTTTTATATATCCAAATAAAGAAGAGGTTTTATTGAGACAACAATGTGACCCTAAATATAGCCAGGCTCCTGCAGTAAATTCATTTCCTGTCATCAGTTGTCACCTTAGAGCAACATCAGCCAACTTTGTGACCAAGTGCTGTTAAGTTTAATAAACACCAGAACCATCCACTTCCAGAAACATCCACAAGCTCTGTCATGTGCTGCCAAAAGCTCAGATACACATGCACTTAGTGACTTACACAATAAATAAATCACTCCACTGAGAAGTTTGCAATGCCTAAAATGCTGCATATCTGTATTACAATGAGCTTATTTCCCCATATAGTTTATCATGCAAATGTTTCATAAGGAAATGATCAAGCAGTATTGTTTTTATCCCAATGTAAGATTCTATAGGTGTGCGTACTCAGCAAGCTACGATGATGAACATCATATAGTTTACTCTTTGTACAAACCTGACATTTTGACTTTAGGGTAGGGGAACAATTGTCCAAATTTAAAAAGTTTCCTGGTCAGACACTGCGATATGTAATGTAGTTTCTCATCTTTTTATCTTGGGTAAAGGGACGTGTTATCTGATTGAGACTCTGCTTCAGTCTCTTCTCTAATATTCCCTTATCTTGTGATGACTTTTCTAACCCTGCACTAATCATTTATAGTTTTGTCTATGTCTATCCTATTTAGTGGCAGAGTAAATACAGTCCAGTGGCTCGTCTTTATATATGTAGTTGCCAAGGTGTTGAGGGACCTGTTAGCCTTCCTCGTTAACAAGGAGGAGTGGATACTGTCTTTGTTTACATAGCAAAGCTGCCGCACTTGGCTAGCTTGTTAGCTACGCTGAGAGAGTTTCCTGTGTCAGGTTGGCCCGGGAAACCTCAGGAGTCTGACTCTGGAGGAAGGAAATACAATATTTAACAACACAATGCACACATTTATTCGATAGTTAGGTCTGTATGACCAATAACGGCGTCCTTAGGGTTTACTTTTACCACAAATAGTTTGACATACAATACACCTAGGCATTACTTTCACTACATGACTCCGGCACTTATAGTTGGACTGGCCATTTGGAGCAAGTTTTCCCTATGGGCTGCTTGCATTTCAAGATATACCTTTTTTTAAATATGCATAGCCTCTAGCTTGGATTAAGATTAAACTGTCATAAAATAATAATTACATTGCCATATTCCTAAGGCATTAACAAACATGTTATCATGTTAATGATGCATGTTTTAAATACCTTTAATACTCATGCCTATTTCTTGACAAATTTCAATTTTTTATATTTTATACATTTTTGTAGGGTGTCAAATGATTACCCGTGGGATTGTAAATGTTGACTAATTTCCTTCAACAAGTACTTTCCATTTCACTTTGCTGTGTTAGTGCTTAATTTATGAGACATAATGACCAGCTGAACATTATCAATTTAGTCACGTACATAATGTATTAACACATCATACGGTATAATACAACCTTTCATCCATACTACCATAATAAAAGATGTTACAGGAATGCGATGATATGACAAACACAATAGGAAAAAATATTACTTGGTACACAATAACAAAAGGAACACCATAAGAGTACAAGGACACGGTACATAAAGAAACACGATAGTACACAACATACAATGGCATGCCATTTTCGTGCTGCCTCTGATTGAGTTGCCTCCAGTGTCTGCATGAGCACCATCATTTACACCAAATATTCAATGTGTGTTAAGATGCTCAAATAATTGAAGTTACTTTTAAGACCTTATTTGTTTTAATTTCATATTTTTAGGTTGGTTGAAAATGTGTAATAATGGAAAAATATCAGTGTGTGCCGTGTAAATGGGATTTTGCAGATGAAGCAGAAGCAGATTACGCAGTAATAATAAGGCAGTCTTGACTGAAATCACATTGTTTTATTATGTGATTGTTGGTTAAAGCCAATCATCCTTACTGGGAAGAGATAGACACAATGTAACAAATTGGGACTGTGTGTGTACTTTGTCAAACCGGTTCAATTTATTTCCTTTTCACCACACAGGAACAAAGCTGATTGCCAAAGTGTTAAAAAAACAGGAAACAGAGCACTCCACAAATCAATATGTAGAGATGCTCCTTAAAATCCAAGGGGTCTGTCTGGATAGGACTTCAATTATTGGAGCAGCAGCAAGTGTGTAGTTCACACGATGAATGAAATCACATTACCTCCCTGATGGGGGGAAAGAGATTGCTTCAGTCAAATCTTCTTTGGAATTGTGCTATGGTGATCACTGTAGGTCATTCATTTAACTAATGTGTTCACATCAATATTTATTGAATTATGAATGGACACATTTTGGTTTTTAATAATTGCTAGGCATAAATTAAATCAAAGCTTTCAGTTTCTATTGTTGCTTGGAGGTAAGCAATGGCTGTTATCCTTATTCACCCTTTCCTAATTCATCTTGCTTTTCTCTCCCTTCATTAAATCTGTATCTGCCTCATTATCTCTTTCAATTTCACTTTACTGGCTCACTATGAAACCAGATCAACCTTTGAGGGCTCAGGAGAGCTCAGTGATCTTATCATGTGACTGCTAAGTGAGTCTGGCACAGTAGTGTGTCTCCTGTCAGAGTAAGAGCACCGTTTCCTGGAAACAAAGCAGGCTTGAAATGTTCTCTGCAATGTTTGAATGTTTTTTTATTTCAAAGGCATTTGAAATAGATAGGCAGATATGACAGAACATTAAAGGAGCTTAAAGAGGCCCAGTTATGCTTTTGTGGGTTTTCCTTTTCCTGCAGTGTGTTCTATAGGTTATTGTGCATGTAAATGGTCTGCAAAGGCTAAAATCCCTGTGTTCCCTCCAGAGGGATCAGTAGATCCCCAAGAAGTGGATCTGTAAATCTGGAGAATTGCAAAGTAAATCCAAATGTGCATCATGTTTTTCTTTTGTGACAATTTGCATACCTCGACATAGCTGACCTTTAAATAAATGATGAGCTGAGGATTCAAAAACACACACACATCACACAAGCTTTGTCAGACCATCCTGTGTTATATAACCCAATGACAGAAAACTTGTTTTGAATTGTTGATGAATTGTGGTGTCTCCAAGGATATAGGAACCAAGTTCATGTGAAGTTCTAAGCGTTAGAAATATTAAAACATATGTTCACATTTGGTGTATTGGAAGCTTTGAGATATGTTATTCCTATTGGGCGAATTAAACATGTTACACATATTTTGTCCAAATCACAAATTCAGTGGCAGGTGCTTCTCTCCGCAATATGCTGTATTTTCCCCCTTCAAGGTCTCATTTGTCACGGCCTGGCTATTTTTCATAAAAATAAAAAAAATGTTTTCCTTCTTCTCTGGTCTTACTTCCTGTGTTTATCCTCCTGTGTCTGATGGTCTCATTGTGTTCACCTGTAGTGTTTCTGCCTCCCCTCCCCATCTTGTCCTGTGATTACCCTGCTGTGTATTTCATCTTGTTTTCCCTTTTGCTCCATGTTCGGTAGTCGTCTTTCTCGTCCATGTTACCTGCCTGTTCCTGTCTGTAAGTTTATTCCAGTTTCTCGTGCTCCCCGGTTTGCTGATCTTAAGTTGTTTTTTCTTTGTCATCGGCTTTTTTTTATTAAAGCTCGCTTTTTGTTACTAGACCTTTTGTCTGTTTTACTGCATTTGGGTCCTATTTTCCCCAATCCTGACATCATTTTATGGCAATCGCAGAATTCTTCAACTTAAAAACACAGGACTCTTTTTAATTATTTAATAAAATGTTACGAGTAGTCAGTTTTAATAATGTATTGTTTCAACAATAGTAAATCATATTTCTGTCCGTTTTTTATGATGGAGGGCTATTTAACATTGTGACATCACCAATGGTACCATGGCAACAACACCAGAGTACTCTTAGAAGGATTTAATGTTCACCTACGTGCCTATAGATCTTTTAAAATAGCAAAATACAGCTAATTGATGTCTCTAAATATAGTTATCACCATTTCATCAGCGTGAAGCACATTTTCCTATTATCTACACACCTGGATCTCAGGGTCAAAGCAGCACCTGGAGATTATACAAACCAGGAGTGTTTTGTTATTGGAGTCACATACAGTATGTATAGTAAAGGTAACATAACTGAAAGCTTTCTGGTATTAATCCAAGCCAATGATGTAAAAGCTTGTTTCCCTCTGGTGGGATACAAAGCCAAGCAGTCTGTTAGCATAGTCTTAATACCTCAGGAACCACTGCCACCTTTGATAATCACCGTAAGACACAGAGCTAATTAAAATGCAAACACACCCACACAAAATATAATGAAACTGCACAAAGGGTCACATTTAATTAAGGTTCACATGTACAGGAAAGCCAACACACACACACACACACACACACACACACACACACACACACACACACACACACACACACACACACACACTCTCAGTTAAATTACTTCCTGCAGGAAATCAGCCTGAATGACAACACCGACATATTAAACATTCATGAAAAGCAACTGCATTTTTGTGTCTCCTCTATGCTTCAAAACCTTCACATACCTTTGTTATACAAATTGTGTCATCTGTTCTGCTTTCATATATTGTTAAATTGATCTTATTTTTCTTCTTCTCATCTTACCTCTCACCTCTCTTCTTGTATTCCTCAACTCATTTCAAAATGTCTTCCTTTATTCTCCTCTCTTCCTCTTTGATCCTCCAATTTTCTCTCCACCTCCTCATTTGGAAAAACTGTGACCGTATAGACCAGGGGTACTCAATACAAATCTTAAAGGTCCAAAGACATTTTTCAATAAGATAAAAGGTCCGTTTATTACGGTCATTCAAACAATTGCAACAAGATTCTTAACACGAGGTTGCAAAAACAAAAATAATCTGTATGCAGCAGTTTTCATTGTTATTGTGTCTGTGCTTGATCCCTCAGAGTCGCAGTGTAAGAGCTGCACAGTTATGAATAAAGGCAGCTGCACCCTCTTTCAATCAGCATTCCCATTATTGCTTTATAAATGTCTTCCCCCCCCTTGTGTGTCCACTGAGGTTCGTCAGGCCCAACACATCTTCAACAAACTCCCCCTTTGCCTCATCATAAAAACTCACAAACACCAGCAACTGAGCATTGTCAGTGGTGTCAGTAGACTCATCCACAGCTAAGGAAATGCACTATGCATTTTTTATTCCATCACAAAGCTGATTAATCAAATCACCAGCCAGTATTTATGTTCTTCTGGTTGCTGTGGAATCAGAGGGGGATTTGCTTGATTTGACCTGTTATTTCCTCTTTTTGTTTGCCTTCAAACACTTCAGTCATGCATTCTTTTATACTTCAGTTATTATCCAGTGGAATGTCCTTACCTACTGGCCTAGTTAAATCAAAGTGGTTACTTTTTTTTGGCTGGGCAGTGTAGTTTTACACACCGTCTTATTTGACTTTCTCAGGACTTAAAACTGTTTTTTGGGGGCAGACCCCCACAGAGAAAAAAATATATTTACACACGTAAGGTCATCATCTTAACAGTTTTGTATGCTCATCCGTGAGCAGAGCATCAAGTTGACATGTCTATTACAGCTGAATGCGGCGATTACCATTTTGTTCAGCGAAACGCCTCACAAACTTATTAAGATCAACAGCTTTAGTGCGTTTTGATTCAATGCTGAGTACAGCCAAACTTGACAGTCTCTTCTCTGTTATTGTAGACCGCAAATACCTCATTCCTTCAGTACTTGGGTCCGAATGCTTCTCGTTTTGCACCGTCCCGTTCAAATTAAATCGCCGCCAATCATATTTCCACGCTCGCGCCAGGGCCGGGGGAGGGGTTACAAGACGTGGGTCTTGTGCTGCATTCACTTGCACTCGGACATTAGAGACTTTCTCTCATAAATGTCCGATGAGCCACAACTTTTCTTTCAAAACAAAGCTGCCAACTGGGGTGGCAGCTGGGGAGAGACGAGACACGCATTTTTCCCCACCCGCATTCCGCGAAGACCCGCCCTACTCTGCCTCTGATTCGCAGACTGTTGGTGGGGGACAAAAACGCTGACGGGATGCTGAATGTGATTGGACCAATGCGTTGATAGACACACACAGACATTGGAACAGTCGGACATGCAGAGTGCTGTTTGCAGTGGACATAGCGGAGAATTTTGACTCGTTGCGTTGTGGCGATGTCTCGCAGATAATACAGATAATACATATGAAAAGTATAATTTGCTCAGAGTCCAGAGACAGTTGTGGTTCGGTCCGGATCCGGACCGGAGTCCGGACTTTGAGGATTGGAGACAAATTAGTGTTTGTGTGTTTACATGTCCCCCACCATACATTATGTGTGTGTGGCTGTCGGTATGCAAATGAAAAGTGTGTACATGTGTGTGTGTGTGTGTCTGAGCAGGGGCTTTTTGCGTTGGCAGGTCTGCGTATTTAATTGCAGCGTGTTTTGGTCTCAAGGGATTCATGCTGCTTCCGCTGGCATCCAGCAATACAATAACAACAACAAGGGCTCCTTGAGCTTTAGCATAATTTTCTCACGCCAGGCAGCTTTCTAATAATCTATGTGTGTGTATGTCAACTCAGAAATCCCACATTGTCAACAGTGACCTGGCAGTTAGTCAATCTAACTGCCAAAAGACTGACACTCATATTAGATGATGTATTTAGGTGCTGCTGCAGCCCTGTAACATGCCGTTGCGTACTGTAGGTTGTGAGTCTCTGTGAACACATTACGCTCAGATTGTTCACATTTGGTGTATTCAAAGCTTTGAGATATGTTATTCCTAATGGGCGAATGAAACATGTTACAGATATTTTTTCCAAATCACAAATTCAGTGGCAGGTGCTTCTCTCTGCAATATGCTGTATTTCCCCCCATGCAAATTCCACTTTCAAGGTCTCATTTGTCACGGATTGCTCACGTGCTTTCGAGAGAATACCTTAGGGCCTTTACACCCTCTTAGCACATTTAAAAAATGCGGCAGAGAAGAGTACATCAACAACTGTAGGAGTTGGCGCCTCTTTGCTTCTGAGTAAGTGCCACTGCTCTGCTGGTAGTCAGAGCTAACCGGCCATGAGGAGTGGGAGACAGGGAGTCTCGTGGAGGGTTGACAGTCCCCAGAAGCACATGTGTGTACCTATGTTGCAGCGGAGCAAGGCTCTAAGTGTGTGTGTTGGGTGCATAGCCATGCCATTTATCCTGGATAATTTGACCGTCAGTGCTAAACACCTTGTTACATACAGCATATCTGCGGTCCCTTGCGTTGCAATTACCGTGACTGAAGAGGAATGAATGTCGTATGCATGTACATTAACTCGTTGCCATTGTTAAGACAAACTAGTTAGCAGAAAAGGCAGCTTTTTAAACACAGCTACAAAACCAAACATAATTGTACTCTTTGATTTACAAAAGAAACTTGAAGAAACAGTTGTTTTTATTACAGGCAGTTCTGCTGAATCTGAAATGTTTCTCGATGCTCAGAGCTTTGTAGTTTGATGGATGGCACCATGCAGTGAGCATACTCACATGGTAGCCTTGTGTGAAAGCAATTTTCATTATCACAGTTTTGGAACTTGTTTCAAATAATATCTGATGCCTATTGAAGATGATTGATGTTATTTCATCGTACATTTCTGCTCTTTATTTAGTCTTTAATGTAGTTTTCGAAACATCAACAGGTTTGCTCTGTAAAGTTGCACTTATCCAAAATAAATGAAGGTTCCACTTATATCATCACACCAAAACAAAATAAATGACATGCTCTGACACATTTGTTTTTGCAAAAAGTTCAACATCTTTTTTTATTAGGGCCCCAGCATTATTCATGCATTTTTTTTATCCTCAGTGCATCACCATCCTTTTGGACAACTCAATTCCATGTTTTAGGTTAAGATGGTTCAAATTAAAGTGCATTAAATGGTTGGCCCACACATCATAGGGAGGTGTGTGGCGCAGTGGGTTGTGCGTTGGGGTTCGCATCAGGGGCTCACAGGTTCAAACCCCACTGCAGTCAGCATGTCGTTGTGTCCCTGGGCAAGACACTTCACCCCAAATTGCTCCTGCGGGGATTGCCCACAGTATTGAGTATGTAAGTCGCTTTGGATAAAAGCGTCTAACAAGTGACATGTAATGTAATAATGTAATAATCATAATGAGGCCTGCTGAACACATGTAAACTGAGACTATCGCTGACAGTTTAACACAATTGCCAGAGTGAAAATTAGATAAAAGAGAACCCACAGAGTAATCAGATGAAAAAACACTTGTGTTTTAAAAAGTAACATGTAATTAAAGACCTTGCTCTTGCCTTTTGAATGAATTTTGTTGAGGTGGCTTACAGTGTGTGGGGTTGACTATTCGTGAAGCAGTTGAGAGTGCTTACAATGCTGGAAATGATAGATGAGTGCTTCACACAACTAAATTACCTGCCGTTTCATCATTTTTTAATTGAAAAACAATTGTGTGTAAATGTGAAGCACATTTCACAGAGCTTTAAAGTGACAGTAAAATGTCACACAGTCATTTACTTTAGGTCTGATATAGTGAAAAGAACATTTGGTACACCACTATCTGAAAACGCTGTCTCATGGAAAGCTGCTTCTGGGCCGATGTTATACTGCAGCTTTAATCAAATGTTCAAACATATCATGGTTATCATTTTTGACATAAAGTAACAGGAAACGCTGTATGTCTGTTAAATATTACAATTAGATGTCCCACAAAAATGCCTTTTTACTTTCACATATAAACAGCTTTCCTACTTTCTTCATATTTCTAAAAAGACAACTAAAACCCGGATGTGGGTGGTGATCTGTGGACCTGTATCTGTATGGATGCCATAGAAGAATGATGTTCTGAATGATGCTGAGCGTCTTTGTCATTTTCCGTCTGTTGGTGTCATATTTTCTACCATGACTCTTTTATCCCTATTATGATGGTCCTTCTCTTTCAGTTTTCATTCCGTGAAAGTCGCTTTTCATTTATTGTTGAGTGCTTTTGTGTGTGTTCTTCATGTCTGCTCTCTTATCCTCAACACAATTGGAATCAGTTTATTTGGAGGTCAAACTTTGACATTGACAACATTGAGATTGCATTCGAGAACGCCATTTTCTTTCACACTCAATTCTCTTTGTATCATCATATTGTCGTTGTGCCTCCTCATCTTCATTGCCTCACTTCTCCTGTCATAAATGCCTTAATCCTGATAATTCAACAGTCACTCATGCTATTAACCCCAGACCCTAACCCCAACCCTAATTCTAACCCTAACCCAGGGAAAACAGAACAGAAAATCATTTTAAAGGATTCTTTCTTTGTCTTGTCCTCACTTGACTCTTTTCTTTAGTATCATCTGCAACGTAACCCCGCCCACAACACAAACAGATGAACAGCCGTTGGTGTTTATTGTCAGGAGTGTTATGGACAATCGGGAAACGTTGGGGTTTGGTTTTAATAACCCTGCTTGTCATCATCAATCCAAATCTCATCAGACCGAAAGGAAAAGTGACAGGGAGACATGAAGAGCCAGGAGATTGTTTACAGCTGTCTGAGAGCTGTCCAAAACAATTCACTAAATTGTCCCGGGTCAGCTTTCACGTCTCCTTCTCTCTTGATGTCTAATACTGCTCATTGTCATATATGCCAATTTGGTTGTTGCCCTTTTTTCCCCTTTTCTTCCCAGATATGCTGGAGGCAACAGAAAATTGAGCGGGTCAGAATGTTTTGGTTATTTTGCTTAAAGAAATGGTCTGGGCGTCTTACATCGCGAACATTATTTACATCCTGTGTAGTAAAGGAGTTAACTTTTGGGTATAGTTAGCCAACAGTTATCTATAAACACATTTGATTTATGTATTAATGTATTATTTATCTTGGGTTTGGATAGCCTACCAATCCAACAAAGACCCAAGTGCTGTGAATATATGAAGGGTAAAAGAGTAAATGTCATGTCTGAGTAATCTGAAACGCCCCAAAAACAACATCTCGAGCAATCTTTTTGATATCAAAGTCAAAAAAGTCAAAGTCAACTTTATTGTTTCATTGTAACTTTATCTTATATGACTTTACAAGTTATGGACATATCACGCAGAAACATGGCAAACGTTGATGGCTCTTAAATAAAGCACATCTTTGTAGCGGTTCCACATAATGACTCAAAGCTCATGAACATCAAAGTCTGAGGAACAACTTTCCGAATGCACCATTACCCTTGCTGAAGGTCTGTTCTTCTATAGTGCTATTCTAGATTATATTGTAATAACAGCTGCCAGTAACAACACCAACGTTTTGTCCCTTTACGATTGTGTTCCTCTGCAACACAATCCTATCAGAGTTTAGCAGCATGAAACCATTTTCAATATTTCTACTCGCCGTTCTATACGTTCCATTTAATGTTTTCAAAGCTTTTACTCTTGGGAGAAAAAATACACCCAAGCCACCATGCCTTTCCTTTCAAAATCATCCTACTTGAGTTGCAATACAAATAAAATGCTCTCTTACTGTCGCTCCTTGTTCATACTGTCCAAGCTCCTGCTCTCCAATTCCTTCTTCATCATCCACCCTGCTTGAATTATATCAGCAATAAAACAGGCTCTTAGTTTTTGTTCTCCCTTTGTCTCTTACAAATATACTCTTGACTATTTTCACTTCAGAAGCAGCAACATTTTGCACTATGTACATCATCTCTTTTATATATATCCTGTTGCTATGGAAAATGTTTGCACTCCCATTTGCACTATGTACATCATCTTTTTTTATCATCTTTTTTTATATATATCCTGCTTACTTAAACGGTTATTTTGGGGTTTTTTTGTAAATTATTGAGTGTTGTTGCACTTTAATGTGTGAGTTTTTGTATACCTCGGGACTGTGGAAAACAGTATTTCGATCTTTCTGTGTGTACAAACATATTTTGAGATTGACAATAAAGTTGACTTTGACTTGACTGATAATTTATCCTTATTCCTTTCCCCTTAATCTCTTTTGCTGTCAACAACACTTCTGCGGTTCAATTAAAAAACCAACCAGAGTTTAACTTCATATTTAAGAATTTAAAACGTTAAAAGGAACAATTGTATATTTCCAAAATTCTAAATGACCAATATTTGGAGTACGACCGTAGACGGCAGTGATACTGCTCTGTGGAAAACAGTAAACAACTGTAAGCTGTTATTTTCTTGTTTTACTGTTTTACCTATACTACCCAGCTATGGAAAGCACAAAGGGTCAAACTTAAAATGCAAATAGATCAAGGTATATTGAAGGCCATGCATGGGCAGCACAAGAATTCCTGGTTGATGAAGGCGCTGGTGAACAATGGATAACAAGATGGGTTAAAATATAGGGAAATTAGGCTATGTTTGGACAATCTTTAGAAATGGTACAGTCCTTTTTTTCAGTCGGTCTGGTTTGCTTTGATTCCTCCAGGCCTGTCCACAGTGCATTTCAGCCACAACATATCCTAATTAGAGAGAAAGTGTGAAACATAGCAAATCTTTGAAGTTTAATCACTCCACCAAGGTATCCACACAGGCTCCCTATGCCAATTTGCTAAATATGTGTGTGTGCCTTTACTGTATATGCTAATCAGTTTGGATTTTGAGGCATCCCAGACACATTTAGCACCAACGCAGAAGTAACAAGCTGCGCCTCCAGGCTTTAGGCCTTCTGACAATTACTGTGTCTTCTCTCCACCCTGCTCTCTTCTTTCTCTCTTCTTGTCTCCACCAGCCTCATCTTTTGCTCCTATTTCATCTATTTCAGTTCTTTTTCCTGGAGGCGTGTTTACAACCAGCAGACATTATAATCTGTATTCTCTTTCTCTTTTTGTCTGTCTTAATGCCTGGTTTCATGACAGTCACCACAAGCAAACACAATCATTGTTCAAAACGAGCAGCATTTCACAATATGACCTGCCAGTTGGATTTATTTATGGTTTATATGAGTAATAGAAGTGCAATTAACTCAAATACATATTGTTATGAATGTGATGTGATGGGATCTTCACATCATATACTGTCACTCACGGAATAAATGCCTTTTAAATGTATAACAGGCTGATGTTTTTGCCATTTGGCTCAGTAGTAGTCATCATGCACATGGTTTTAAGAATTACAGTTCACTTTGCTTCTTTCCATTTATTATCTAGGACGCATGTGGCGCATTGGGCTAGTGCGTTGGTCTTCGGATCAGGGGAGCACAGGTTCAAACTCCACTGCAGTCAGCATGTTGTTGTGTCCCTGGGCAAGACACTTCACCCCAAATTGCTCCTGTGGGGATTGTCCACAGTATTGAGTATGTAAGTCGCTTTGGATAAAAGCGTCTAACAAATGAAGCTCAGCGTAAGTTCAACCAGGAAGACCGTCTTTACTCTTCATTTACTATTCCCATGTAACTACTCTCTCTCAATAAGTGATCAGGGGCTTCACTCTCCAGCTTAACCAATCACTTCGCTCTATTCCTAAGAGCCTATCATAGCGCTCTGCCAAACCTTTTAAATCTGCTCTCCCCCCTCTGACAGCTGTCATTTCAGGTGACTCTACGCAACCCTCCTCCACCCCTTTACACCTCCTGTCCCTCTGAATCCAGGGTCAAGCTAAGCCACTCCTCTTCAGACCGACCCAACTATCCATTCACCACCACCAGTGTCTAGACCCCAGGGGGTTTCATCGGATCGGTTCTACCCTCCCGAATGATACTTCCTGCACAACAGGGCCTAATCGCCAAAATCACCATTACATTAATTTGTGTATCTCTGCAATAAATATGTATTCTTACATCAAAACCGTCTCTCCTGATTGAAGTAACATGTAATGTAATCTAAACTTTTTCCAGAGTTCAGTGTCAGCTATATTGTATGCCATTATTTGATTGTTAATTATCTCCCAGTGCTTGTATACCTGCCCTTAATTTCACCCTTTAGTAATACAGACTGCATGAAGAAATACATACAAAAGTTTGTGTAATACAAAGCTGTTGATAGCCTTGGTGGGCAATGTGTTTCTTATGACTAATTGAAGATTTAACCTATAACTCTGAAGAGGTAGGCGGAGGTCTACAGACAGGGTAGATTATGTAAGAAAATGCAAGGCTAGTTGATTCATGTAGCAGCACCTTTCATCTACAAGGTATTCAAATTGCATAACATATCATGAAAAGCTATAGATGACAATGACTATCAGATAGCCATTCAGGTAAAGTTTCTGAGACTAGTGACACTAGTAACACAGTTAAGCTCATTGTTTTCCTCTGCATTAGATGAAAGTGTAAGAAAGCAGGTTTAAAACCAGCATTATATTTCTTTACTGACCGGTTATCAAACCATTCACCCACACATCTCTCAACCTCTTGCTCCTTGGTTTGTGTTCTTCTTTTTTTTCTCTGCCCATCATAAATCATTTGCACATCGAAGCAAACATAGGTCACTGCGGTACAATACATTAAAAATGAAGTCTTGACTACAGTGCTTAGTGCTTAGTGTACTGGACTACACTTGGGCTAAAATACATTGTTACCTTTGCTATCGAGGTCGATTGATATTAATCTGATCAGTAATTGCCAGTAAAATCAATCCATGCCTCACACTGCCTGCAGCTTACATTGTTTTGATTTTTTACGTGTACCCTTGTTTTGTAAATGTGCAGGGGTAACAATAATTCATGAAACCCACTCCTGGTGTAATGCTTATGAAATGCAGGATTCGTGAAGTACATCATCTTCACAATTTGCCTTTGTCAACCTGTGGCAAAACATGTATTCTCTTCTGCTTTTGTCCCCTCGGTCCAGCTTCATTCCCAACACTTGTCACTCATGTTGATGAGCTGTCAGCCAGCCTAGCGCTGAGGTAAACTCCATCTTAAAAGCCTCTACAGACGTTAAGGGAGCAGCCGATCTGTGGGATATGTGGAATTCTGAATCAAAACAGCATTAATATGGCATGGGGGCTGTGTTGTTGGGGGCTCTTTCAGTAGGTATATTGTACGAGCAAGATGTGAAAAATGATCCAGCAAATGTTATCTTTCATAACCATGATCGTGATGTTAAGAGTAGAACTACACCCAAGTTACAATGCAATTGACTTTGGCAGATCACGTCACATTGCCCCAAAGGACTGACTTCAAATCAATGTGAAGGCTGCCATTTTCCCAAAGGGCTCACGTCCGTTGGAGTGTGACCTCTGAGTATCAATAACTAGATCAGTTTTTCTTCAGGTTAGCATGAAATTGCTAGTTGAATTTCATTGCACTCTTCCCATTATACATATTTATTGTGTACAATTGGATACTTTTGCCTGATGGTGTAAGAGAAAAGTTCAACACATCTATCAGAGATTATAATCCAAAGCGATCGAAAGCGTTGGAAGATCTTTCCTTACAAGAAAGGCCAGTCGGAAAGCTACATAATCCTCTGGGTACCATGAGTATTTGCAGCACATTTATTTGCACACTGGCCAGTAGTTTGGTCTATATCCGACATCTGGATGTTATGGTGCCATAGCTACAAATTATTAAAAGATGTTCCAACACTTATAAATAATAAAGACCTTGACACGAGTAACATTTAATTCAATTGTCCAGATATTTTCACGCAGTAGTCCTCATGTCAGAATCAGAATACCTTTATTAATCCCAAGGAGGGGACATTTACATTGTTACAGCAGAAAAGAGCAAAAGACAGCTTAATGTTACCTAAGGAATGCATACAAAAAATATATTAAAGATTAAAAAAAATATTATAATAAAAAAAAGTTACACAATTTACAAAATAACAGTTCTGAGGATTTAGCACGTATATATTGCACATATTAACGGCATATATATATATATATATTGCACATATTGCACATAGTTGGTTGGTATTTAACAACAAGCGGTTTTATAGTCCAGACCAGAAGCAGTCAGAAAAAGCCTTTCCTTGGTCTTGTTGGGTGTCACTACAGCTTGTTGAGTCCAGAGACTGACAGACTGACTGATGAAGTCCCTCTCCTCTGAATGGCCCTGTGGCGGACGCTGCCAAACACTTACTGAGGCAAGGTAATGGAGTGAAAACAGATCAGACAGGCTGTGTTGTTCTGCCAACCATGATCCATTTAACACACAACATTCAGCCTTAGGACGATTTCCTTCTTAATAGGTCCTCTTAGTGGTTGAAACAATCCCTGTTCAATGAATGTATCGTTCTTTTTGGATAAACTGGAATGCAATAAAAAGGCCTGTACATCTTTATTAGTCTATAATTCTCATTCTCTTTGTTTGCATCTCGGCGGTCTTCTTATATTTTACCCTTTGAATTTTATTTCAATTATTTCTCCATGCACTGTGGGACTGCAATGGCTCTCTGCTTAGTGTTTTTTTGTTAACCTTTTACAATTTAAGTATTTACAATCACTTTTCAAACCATTTAATTTTTACCCAAAATATATTTTTGTCAATATTTATAATAACAAACAACGTGTAAGTTCCTTGGTGTGAATTCTAAAACCGTTAACACACTTACGGGCCCTACACACGGCGGCGTGCGTTGACGCTTCAACGCTTCTGCCCATTCACTTTGAATGGGGTGACGTCACGCTTCACCGAACTGCATTGTGGGAGCAAAGCGTAGCGTTACTCGCTTCAAAAGTAGAGCAATGTTCTACTTTTGAAGCTTCGACGGAAGCGTCAGCCAATCGAATCATATGCCAGTACAAGCTCTAGCCAATCAAACCGCTGCTTGTGTGTCCGTGGCGGGAGATTCAGGTGATTGGTTGTTGGTCTAGCTTCAGACATGCCCGCCGGGAAGCGTCAACGCACGCCGCCGTGTGTAGGGACCGTTATGACACATACACTATAACAAATGTATTTTATTTTTTTACTTTTATAGTGAGAGGTCAGAGTTGCAACTCATTTCGTTTTTACCAGGTCAAACCCTGGCGTTAACATAGTGTTTGCCCTTTTTGTTCCAGTTGCAGATCAGGTTTTGTTGTATTACGTTTGTTTTCTGGTGTTTAAAAAAATGGAAAGCACCTTCCTAATCATCAGTAGATCATTTGGAATCAGTAATATTTTTGTATATCAATTTGACACTGATTAATTTTGTATTGTATAATAATTCTCATACAAAAAATGTATATTGTTTTACACATTCAAAACATGGAAACGTGTTTAACTATGAACAGGCTGCACTGATCAAACACTCATCTCCTGGTGGGAGTGGAAAACTAATGAACGGAAGGATGTTTAAAACAAATAGAAGTATCTATTAATTTGTCATGTATGCTGAAGGAAGGGCTGTTTATGCAGCTACAGCTGGATTATATATGGTTTCTATGGCAACCACCATCATAAAGTGTAGGTTTAGTGTCTGGTTGTTAAACTTTGGGAAAATGTCAAGACAATTATGGGTAATTTCTTCGTTTACCAGTTGTTGTTTAAATAAGGAGCAAGAAGATAATGAAGCTTTTACATTTACCAAAACCCTGCTCCTCTCTTTCCTCAACAAGCAAAGCGTGAACTCTTTACTGCAGCTAAAGGTGTACCTGAATACTGACAAGAAAAAGAGCTAATATGTCCTTGTCTTTTTAGACGTTTGCTTGTATTCAAGATGTGCATTGGCTTGTAGATAAAGGAAAACATGCTTTGCACAAATAGTTTTTATATAGTAAATGGTTATGTTATTATTATAATTAGATAAATTATGCCAAATATAGTTGTAATATTGTTTAACAGAGACTGATACTTTATTTATGTATTTGTTTATTTGGCAGGGACATTGCACATTAAGGAACACTTAAAACATGAAATATGCCAAGTGTAAATATGCCGGATTTAGCTTTGAGCTACTTTCAATCCGCAGTCCCACACATTAAGAAAATGAAAATTACAAACATAGCAGTACAAATACATATAATGCAAGAAAAGTGCAAGAGTAAGAGTAGAATACCCAAGTATTTAGGACAAATCTTAATAAGTTGCCTTCAGCATTTAACTGAGTTAATTTGCATTACGACCGATACTCTCCTGATTTCCAGACACAGTTTAAGAAGTATTTGGATTTAAATTGTCGTGTATCTCAAGGGCACATAGGAGAAGGCGCTCTCTGTTAAAATCCATGAGGAAGAGTGGAGAGATATTTGAAGACATGATAAATCAATTCAGCCTGCAATTGTACCAAATTAATAGAGTTTAAAATGATTTAAACATGTACATTACCATTTGGTTATTACAGTACATTAACATGAAAACAGAAGCTCAATGCTGTGTATTTTATTTACGTTACATTGTGCTGGGTATTTTATTTATCAGTTGTTTTTTTTGTTAAATCTGCGACGTACATGTTAACCGTGAATATATGATCCAGTAGAGAGCAAGTACATAAACATTGCACTTAAATACATTTCAGTCAGGACCATTTCCGTCAAATACTTTATTTCCTTTTTTCAATTAAAAAAAAAAGTTCTCGCCATTCAACATGCTCACTTGAGATCCTGAGGCCGAGAGAGCACCTCTTCACCTTTCCATGTACCCACCTGGAAAAGCTTAAGGCAGGAAAAGCAGAAGCAAGATACCCTCATACTGTATGCTACAGAACAGATCAGGCATCAATGACATCAAAAGTGACATTGATTGCAGATGAGGAAAACTAGTATGAAGGCTAAAGCAGCCCTTTATGAAATGTACCATGATGCATAGAGGGAATCAGCTTTTCTATCGGCTGATGGTAAGTAAGCACCTTTCTAATCAAGGTTAAAAACCTTTCTTTTTAATGCAGCCTATCCTGAGATCCTTTAACCGTGCCTTATCATTGCACTTTTAGTTGCAGCCAGTATTATATCGCTTTTATGAATTGTCTTTTTTTTTTAAAATTTTTTTATCATTATGTGTTAAATGCCTGTGAAGCACTTTGAATTAACTAAATAAACTAACCTTGAACCTTAAGCAGGGCAGAGCTGTGCAACATTAGGGAGCAGAAGACATCCACACCTAAAATTGGTTTCCATTAAAGCAAAGAAAATCACAGCTCATGCCACCTCTGATAGTCCCCTGAACCTGTTCTTAGCACGCTGGAGCCCGTAGAGTCCAGCCGAGTGACCTGAAGCGATGATGAGTTTCCCCTCTGAGCAGCCCTGGGACGCACCCAGACAAACAGCTCTCTACCAGCGTAATGAGGCCGAAGCAGGAGGGACAGGAGCCTGCTGTTTGACCCGCTGGGCCCCCTTTTGTCCTTCTGTTATGTTGTTCGTGTCAGAAGGCAAACTTTTCATATTTATCCGCCCAAAAACCCATGTCATGCTGTGTGTGTGTGGCAAAGAATGAAATAGTGCAGTGTAATCTGGAGGAGAAGTTAAGCTGTAACAGAGGGGTGTCATATGTATTTTTTTATTATCTCAGTTGGATATGTCGAGTCCCATTTTATGTGCATTCTTTGTCACTGTTTAATCTCCTGTGGAGGTTACAGACAGGCATGTTATACCTTTGTGAAACATGCTGTCTCGAGCTGCTTCCTCTCACCTGTTACCACAACCCAATCGTTAGTGATGAAGTTTTAATACAATGATAATTTCTACCTTAATGAATGTAAAACTTGATTTTGTAGCTTTGTGTACAGATTTGGGGACGACCAGAATTACATTTGAAGGGTTGTTGTATATTAATAGCACCTGTTAGCAAATCCGTAATTAAAAATAGGTTAATTGGATAAGCCACGATAACTTACAAAAATATTGACTTGCTCTGTTGGACACTCCACAAAAATTGTACTCACCTTTTTATTTATAAGTTTTCGTCCAAGCTCTCTGTTACTCTTTTTACTGACATTAATGCTTAATATCACAGGTAGCAAGAGAATAAAAACTGAAAATGACGGTTGCAGTAAGGTTTTTTTCACGAAGGATCACTTTCTGCTTTTGAATTATGTCCACATAATATCCGTTCAAAATAGTCTTATAAAAGGAGCCTCATTAGCATTACTTACCACATTTAATATCAGCCATAAAAATGTAAAAGCAGCAGGTCTGGTTTACGTCTCCCTTCTCCTCACTTGGTTAGTTACCTTCATTTGAATTCAAAATCTTCTGTGTGTCCCTGCGGGCGTCACTTCATGCTGCCTTAACACAAGAGTACTAAGAAGCGAGAATTCATTCATACCCACTGCAATTAGTTTACTTAATTTGCCCATGAAATTATGCAGCGTCCTTGTTTTTTGTGTTTAGCACTAAAGAGTGACATTTAGTTGCAATATGCTCTTTGTAAAAAAAAAGGCCTAGTTGTGCTTTCTATGGTATGTGTGGATTACTACGTCTGAAAATGCATTGCATCGATACATCATAAATTAGCAATGTGCATCCTACTTGGAAAAAAGCTAACAAGCTTTACAAAATGCACTACGTCTGTGACAAATTAATTACACTTGTGTTTATTTAATTTGCATACTTGTGTTAGGAGAAATATAATATAACAGTCTATCCTGGCTTGAGAACATGTAAAGTATACCTATTATTATAGAATCACATGAGAAAATACATTGCAAACGGTTGAACAGAAGTGAGCTCAGAAGGAGAGCATAATTCAACTCTCATAAATGATGTTGCCAGAAACTAGTGGCCATTAGAGGACTTGCATCTTCAGGCTTCTGCCATGCAGCCTCATGTATTTTTTTACCATCGTCTAAGACACTCATTTAATGATTTGAGAGATGGTCCTTGTGTTGTGGCTGTCGCAGATTCCTTCTTAGAGTTACATGATTCTAGGTAAGTAGTTTTCACTCGTTTCAATGTTGGTATCAACTTTACCACAGGTATCAGTTCATGGTTTATGTTAAGCTAAAGTTCAGTTCTCTTTTGTTAGTTGCCTAGCAACATAGACAAAAGCAAAGTGCATCAAGTCTGATGGGGGCGTTTTCAAAGGTCTGCTCTTTTCAATCTCCACTTTTCGCTGTTTCTGATCAGAGCCTTAGAAAGACCATCATAGTAGCTTTTTGAACTGCAAACATGTATGAATCTCATTTTGTGTTGTATAAGTCTTTTATTATTAGTCTTTCATTTGGGCAGAAAATACGTTACGAAAATCCTTGTATAAAGTATTCGTATCCTGACAGTTTCTGTAATTATCCCACATGACTGACAAACACATAAAAACAAAAGCAGCAGGTTCCAGCTCTTTCTCACTGTGTCTCTGACTTTGCAATCTTATTTTCATGTCTTGCTGTTAAGCCATCTGCCATCCAGCCTGTGAGGCATCTAAGGTTAGTTAGGCATCTACTACCTCAACCCATCTCTTTTTGTGAGTTTTTCCTCTTCCTTTTCCTATCCCTACCTCTCTGCTCTAGATTACTCTAAATAATACATCAAGGACACACAACACTTGTAAACATCAAACCACCCTACCTGCCCCACACATTCTTTACCTCACACTAAGGCTGAACGTTAGTGCCCCCTATGGCCGGTACAGAAAAACACCAGCAAGCTCTGTGCACATCCTTCACCTCCTCTCTCTGTTCTTTTACTCATGAGTGCCTGTCAGAGTGTTCTTGCAGAAGACAGAAGCTCTGAGCTTCAGCCAGAAAGTCATTGCATGAATACCACATCAGCCATATAGGGGAAAAGTCCCTTTTCAAGCTGCACTAAATCACTTCCTGTCATCTTAAAACCCTGGCATTACTTGAGTTATGTCAAACACTTCATTTTCTCTACAAATAAAGATCATCCTTATATTCTTTCTCAAAGAATATCAGATATTTTATTGTATTAACATCCGTTTGCTAAATCAATTTTTTTTTAGTGTGTCTCAGAAAACTTGCAAAAATGTCTGCACACAAAATGAAATTGTAGACTGCTAGATGCCTGATACAGTACAACCTGTTCTGTAATAAGAACTGGAGCACTGCTTCCTGCAAAAACCAACAGATTGGGAATAAAACGCTGAGTAAGACTGGAGCGAAACATTTTGAATGTTTTCTGTGTCCTTCACAACTAAAAAGGAAATTATTCTATTCTGGTTTATTAAATGATTAGCTCCCACAAACATAGAAAATGACGATAAATTCAAAGATATTGGAAACATTTTTCAGCATTATTTAAACTTATGTGTGTATAACCTGAGAGGCTGCATGCAACTTTAATGTAATCTCATTCAATATAAACAACGGAAGCATTGACCATTATAATGAATTCCCTGCTACACCTTTGCTAGTTCCAAATACAAGTTATGGTATAAAGGGATTTATTTTATTCATAGGTTATTCAAAGTCCTCAGAGACCTCGGGGGTTCACAGTAGTCTGAGGGCAAACACTAAAGTGCCAAGGAGAGTTTATTTAGATATAATTCATGCGTTCCCACTAGAGGTATGTTTCCAGACACAATATTCTTAGAGATACCTATAAGCTTCCACCCAGATTCCCTTGGGTCCACCAAAAAACACAGACAATGTAAACAGACAAATCCAAATAGGAAGGAAATGTGAATTGACTACAATAAAGTAATTGGTCCTATTTACTGATAATGAGTTGTCTGTCTTTGGCGTTTGTCCAAGGCCAGTTCTACAAATGCTCACGTCACATGTATACCCTCCACAAACAGTATAGATTCATATAAATACATTATTCATATCTAGGTGGGGTGACAATATAAGAGAATCTCCAGGGAAAAGTTGAGATGAGATTTGAGCTCAGGTCAGCAGGGGACTTCAGAAGAAGTGTATTTAATGAGTCCTCTGTGGTTCCTTTGGAGCCTTTAGACAGCCCCAATAAATAAACAACACCTTAGCCGCACATAACCAATTCCCACTGGCAACTCCGTTATTTATTTTGTCATCTCTATCTTGGGATTGTTCACTGAGTATATGTGCTCTTTTCCAGAAAGTTACGCATGCTGTAGTCTGCTGTGTTTTACTAATAAATTCAAGTCTGTGCTTGGCAGTGTCAGCTCCATGTCGCTCGAACCACACAAAGCTCAGAAGAGTTAAATTAGTATTTGCTGCTCTTCATTTAATTTGCCTTTTAAACAAATCAAAAGTGTTTAATATTGATCACATTTCAATGGATGTCTCTTTCTAATTCAGTATTGTCGAACAAGACGATTTATCTGGTGTGTTAACAGGAGACACACACACTAAGTGTTTGTGTCCACATCGAGTGGTTCAATAATCTGAGGCCAATTACCTGTAATTAAGTATACTTACATTACACCTGTTGACACGTGTCCTGAGGAACTGAATGTGTTGTAATGTTACATTTGAACACATTTACACTAAACTTCTCTGCTATAATGGGTTTGAAAAATACAATTTCATACTAAACGCCATGGATTTTTTTAAATGCTTTTTGTTTGTTGCATTTTCAGTATTATCAATCTGAAGTTCAATTTGAAGCTTTTTCACCATCCTAAAAAACTGAACACTGCAAAAGAACACTGTGTTGCAGAACATTAGTCTCAGTTTGAACCAGATGAGCTGAAGGACTCAAATGACTTAATCTGATGCAAGAAAGTGAACCCAGCACATACTCCTGAAGAGTCCTGAGATTACTGCGTGACTAGGCATCACACAGACACAATACAGCCAGAATGAACCTTGTGTAAGACTTTGAAACACACGCACGCACGCACGCACGCACACACACACACACCACACACACACACACACACACACACAAAATAGTTCATTATCCGGGATTTAGTTTACTGTGTCCACTCAGTCTTTTGGGGGTTTTCCCTTTCCTGTAGTGAGTGACATGGGTTTTAGCACGTACATGGACTGCACTTTTTGAACATAAAAGCATGTAAATATGTCACACTAGAGGCACAAAATACCGATATGAAATAGAAAATGAGCATTATATATGGTCTTTAAACTACTGGCCAATCGACAAGCAATTTGTGAGCATTTCTCAAATGGTATCATCTTGCATTCAATAAAAGGATTGCTGATCACCTGTAGATATGTTTTGAAGTCTTACAGGGCCTTGGCATATGATCGCATAGGTTACAAGCATTCGATTGAAGTTATAAAACATGTCAAAACAAATGTGGGAGGACATAATGCAGCACGTGAAAAGGTAACCTGACGCGCCAGATGCTTTTATTTCAAAGAACCATCTGTCAAGCCGTCATTTGAAAATGTTTGGAGTTGGTAGGTGATTGAATGAACCATCTGTCAATCTTATCTTGTCTTAACGAAGGCAGTTGGGAAAAGAAGAAAAACCCTTTACATAGAGAGCCGAAGTCCCTCCCTTTCCGGTGGAACTCCATTGGACCTAATTTCGGAAAAATTATGTATTGAAGTCAATGGCGAGAGAAAAGTTATCTTTCGATCCCGTTTGAATTGTGCCATGAATTACACATATGATGTTTGTCAATTTAAAAGATAATTTTGCAAGTCAAGAAAAAAAAAGTTTGTCGTAAAACTGTGAAGTAACACTTATTTGTGTGTGAAACCGCTCCATGAACTACATCTCAGTGTAGTACACTCCTGTGTTTTGTTTTAGCAACTAGTTTTCTAGTTAAGAATTGCGTGATCGCTGTGTATGCTGTGGATAACATTAGTGTTGGCAAGGACAAGGTACACAGAAAACTAGTTGCTAAAACAAAACACGGGAGTGTACCTTGTTAGCTAATGTTAGCTAGCTGACATTAACGTTACACATTACACTCGTTTAACACTCACCGAAACATTGTACAGCCGGTCCCTCATGCTGGCTCTTACGGAACCGACTAACTCCCCTTTTGTGTAATAGCAGCTCTCAACATGCCCAGACGTGTAATGATTTTCACCTCCTTTAATACTTTTCACCTCATTCTGGTGTTGGTGACGTGTATTGTGCGAGACCAGAGATGTAGTTCATTGAGCGGTTTCACACACAAATAAGTGTTACTTCACAGTTTTACGACAAACTGACTTTTTTGACGTGGAAAGGATTTTTTAAGATTGACAAACATCATATGTGTAATTCATGGCACAATTCAAACGGGATCGAAAGATAACTTTTCTCTCGCCATTGACTTCAATACATAATTTTTCCGAAATAAGGTCCCATGGAGTTCCACCGGAAAGGGAGGGACTTCGGCTCTCTATAGAGATGCAAACTACAACCTTAAGCCTAGAGAAGATCAGACATACTTTCAACTGATATGTGATCCTGCGCTTCATGCCTGATCTTGCGATAACGAAAGAAAACAGCTGCAAAAAATCTGTCCCTTAGATTCATATATTTTAGATTGAAAGTCCTTTCTTTATTTATCTGATCTTAAAAACCCACAAAAAAAAAATGAAAACCTCCTGTTTTGTACCACATCATTGCATTAAAGTACAGTCATACTATGTCATGCAAATATACATTCTGTCAGACATTTTCAAGCATGTGTCTCATGTTTGTGTCGCCAGCAAAAGATCTGCAGTTTTTTAATCAAGCAGTACATCACAGGATCAGACTGCAAACCCTAACCCTAACCCCCTCCCCATTGGAAGTATAACATCGCCTTTTTCTTTGGATATTAAGATAATGTTAACATATGGGATTACAGTAACATGTCGTACTACTCCTCTAATCATGAGTACATGGCTTCCTCTTTAGATGTTTAACAGCAGGTTATGCTCGTCCAGAAACACATTTCAAACGCACACGAGCACACATTTTAAAATGCCTGTCGGTGGTGTAAAAGAATTTCGGGAGCGATGCATGTTTACAGAAAGAGCAGATCCAAATGCTCATACAAGAAGATGGGTTACAAGTGCGGAGATTGAGAAAGGAGACACAGAGAAGGGGGTAGTTGTTGAGCAAGCCCTCATCGATCTGTCGAGAGAGAGACAGAGAGAGAGAGGATGAGAAAGAGAGAGAGAGAGAGAGAGAGAGAGAGAGAGAGAGAGAGAGAGAGAGAGAGAGAGAGGAATGGAAGAAAGCGCAGCGCCAGGCTGCATCTTCATCCCAGCAGACCCCTCCTCTTCTCACCTCTCCCCCCCCCCCCCCTCTCTCTCTCTCTCCCCCCTCTGTTTCTCTGTCTGCCTGCCAGCTGATGCTGACTGGAGCTAAAGGTTTTTTCTCCCCCCTCGTCATCTTGGGGAAAACCTGGACGGACTGACGGAGATTTTGGAATTTTGACACCGGCTACTACTTGGTGTTGATAGCAGGAAGAAACCAGGAAGAAACTACGAATTTAAAGAAAGCAAACCAACACCGAGAGAGGACGCGGACAGAAAGCAAGACGCAGGACGAAGCACAACAACTTCCAGCGGTTGTGTCCCCGGGGTGGTCTGCGGGAAGCTCTAGAGCTGTTGCTACCAGAAAGGTAGAAAATAGCACATGCTGCTACAACACTGCAATTTGTACGTTTATGTGCATGTATGTACTTGTCTGTCCTGGACCACCAGTGTTGGCGCTGCGTGTGAAAACGCGACTCTGTCCGCCTGCAGTCTGTCACTGTGTTTATGTTGGGCTGCTTCAGCTGAAAGGTTGCCATAACACACTGTATAGATACTGATGGCGCGTGGCGCAGCGCGTGCATGACGTGCTTGTATTTCAAAGTGCTGTATCTGCGCATTCATGGTGCATTTAAGTGTGTTTGTACTTGCTTCATGTTGTGGTATGTGTGAGTGACAGGTTGCATGGCCAAGACATGTGGAAGAAGTGTGCTTAGTTCAAACACCTGAACTGATCAGTGACTACTGATTAGTGTGTGCGTGTGTGCGTGCACGTGTGGTGCATTTTGGGGTCTTATATGTTGTGTCAGGCTTGAAGAGGAGGCTTTGGTTAAGCACTTTTTGTAACACTTTCAAATGTGTGTCTCTTCTACTGTAAGTGTCTGAGTAGGGAATTATCGTGTTACTACTGACTTTGCAGCAGCTTTGTATTAATGTGTTTTATGACAAAACTGCAGAAAAAAAACTTGAGAACATAAGTACAACAAATGCAGTTTATTTGAGCAGGTTTTCAATTACACTTGCCTATGTCTAGGTTTTCATCAGTTTTGACATTATTTCACAGTAGCCTATACATGCACTCACTTTGTATGTTCAGAACTGACATAATTGAGAAGGTGGAGTCTTATGGAATGATTCATATCCAGGTCAAACCCACTGGAGTTTTGGTTTCAGGTGAACTTTGAATGTGAGAAACCGAAGTTCTTCTAAAGCCTACTCATGACTCTGTATCAGGGCTTTATTTAAGTAAAACGTATTCCAAGTCCAATACCAGGATCAGTCGAGTCCAGACCAAGTCCAAAGGCAACCAAGACCAAGTCAGCACTGAATCCAGAGCAAATTGATTCAACTAACTAATCCCACATAAAACAATATGTAAAGAGTAATTGCTGACGAAGATCTTAACAAAAGTTAAATGAACTGAGCAGCTAAGAGAGAGCAGCAAAGATACAAGTTGTTTACTGTATCTGGTCATAGCCACCTTGACAAAAAGTTATCCCGCTGCTACATGCGCAGACGCCAGAAAAACAGAATTATGACAAATTAAAACAGAGATTAGCAATGCTACAGAAGCCAGTAAACCCATAAAATCCTAAATCAACTGTACAGTAATTTAAGCAAAAGATGCCTATCTGACAGGCTAGCTAGATGACGTTAGCTATCTATCTAACTAGCTAGCTATCAGCATATGATGTCTTTCCTAATTTAAAATATAAATATGATTTAATACAGTTAAACAAAAAATGCAGACATGTGTCTACTCTTCTACCAATAAGTAGAAATATTATAAAAATGAAATTCCCAAATATGTGTTATTTTGGATAAAACAATCACATATTGGGATTCTAAACAGTTGCTTTTCTTGCCTGAAAAATTATAAAAACACGTAACAGTTTGTTGAAAAGTTTTATATATATATAAGGCCAACAATGCTGTGCAAACAAATAGCACTTCCACTCTGGACGGAAGTTTGTACATCACATACTTGCCACAGTACAAACAGAAGCAGTGACATTTGTTATCAGTGAAGTCAAACAATTTGCTGCAACATAGACAAAAGAAGAGACAAAGATTGGCTCTTTTTATGTAACCATGAAGAAGCTGGAAGGTTGAAAATAAGCAGATACTATATCTTCCTCCATAGTTTACCTGAACTGTATGGGCTTATTAACAGCTGTTTGTATAATGTGTTTCCTCTGAGGGGCTGGTTTGTGAGCCTGCATGTATTCAACTCTAATAATTGTTCTTTTTGATGTATGGTGTATATAATATATACTTATACGTTTATACTTGTAACAAGGATTCCATATACTCATGGCCCGTCTCTGTGAATTTTCACAAGATAATGAATGCATTGGGAACACCCTCATTATGGATAGTCTTCCATACTGAGCCTTATATTTGGCTATATTCAGATCATTGGTTTAAAAAATGCAGCCTCTTAATTAACTTGAATCAATAAATCTATCAACTATTGCCAATAACTCAAAGAATCATAAAGATCAGTTTTCTCCAAAACATTTAGCAATTTATTTTCTTTTATGGTTTCCCAGACAGAAAATATGTGTTCTATGATGTGAGAAATTATATAATTTTTCCATAATCGACCTTCAGACCATACCAAAACCTGAAAACACACACACATTGGCATCATCAACAACGTTTTAGAAAATGTTCTGTGTCACTGCAGCCTTTCCGTATTGCCCAAAAACTGACATTGGTTTTAAATATTGACGCATTTTCAGTGTCAACGTCATCAATTACTTTAACTAATTAGGGCCAGTCATTGTATCTTCCTCAAAATGTGCTGTGCGTGGCTCTTCAAATATGTGTGAAAGGATCATAGTCAATTGTTTAACTGAATAGGCTTGGTTGTCAATGGTGTGTTACTGTCTAAATTATCGGACCCAGACCCTTCCCCCCTGCTGTAGGGCTGCATCACTCCCTTTATTTTAATGCTCATGTATCATGTATCAACAATTCCCAAAACCACACTGAAATATAATTACTCTGTAATGTCTACTCTTGTAGAAGTTGTAATTTATCACTAATACGGCTACTTCTCATGTACAGTAGGCTACGCTTTCCTTCTGTGTCACATGACTCCAGACTGAATAACAAGACCACAGACCTAAAATAGCCACAGTTTGAGTTCAGCCGGTGACACTTGTTGCAGGTCATCCCATTTTCCATCACAATAGCAGTTGATGAAAACACCACAAGGCACACATGCATCAGAGGGACTGATTCATTGATTAGGACACAGTTGTCAAACTCAAGGCCCGGGGGCCAAATCAGGCCCGTGGTGGATTTAATTTCGGCCCGCAGGATAATTTCTAATTAAACTATTAGATTTGGACCACCAGTATATTGCACGCACACCTTCACTCAATCCTGAGGATTTCCTCAGCTCAGAGCCTGACCCCAAACATTGATGAACTTGCACCCAAGATGAGATGCCAAGTATCTGGCTCAAACTAGCATCACAGAGCAGCAAACTGAGTTTAAATGGATGTTTCCTTTTGCACTTTTTTTCTTGCGACAACAGGGCATGTTTGTTTTTTTCTTTGAGGGAAATAGTTTTTTTGAAACTGTTGTTGGCCTGTGGAAAAATGTAATCATAAGAAATGACTCCGGAAAAGCTGCAGATAGAGCCATAAGAAATGAATGCAACTGATTATGTAATGTTTAATGTTGTTTTTATAGGAAATAATTCAAGCTTTGTTAGTTCCAGGTTGAATATGTGCAATAAGTTAATTTCAATAAATTTTGCAATAAACATTGAACCAGTCCAGCCCTCGACTAGTACCGATTTTTTTATTTTGGCCGACTGTGTATTTGAGTTTGACACCCCTGGATTAGGATAACATAAATGCCATCTGAGGTTGGAAAAAGTGATGAAATACCCCGGTGAATCTGAGTTATTTCTGCTTCATTATGTCATACTGTTGCATCCTCATGCATGAAATCACATTTCCGTAGTGTATAAACCAGTTGCCATGACCTTACTTTATTATCATGTGCTATGCATGCTGTATCTGTAATAAAAACATCAGTCTCATTAGTGATATTTTGTCCTCTCACACGTAGTAGTTACTGGTACAGAGGCCCACCCAGAGTGCCGCTGCAGCCGTACATGGACACACACTTCACGTTCTAAGTTTAACTGCTTATTCATCAAACCCTTAAGAAGCCAAATCACACACACTGCTGCTTCATCAGAGATTAACTCATATACACTGAGTCTTAAATGTAGACAATTGATTAAAGAGTGGAAGTAGGAGTGGAAACAAGATCTCAACAGAGAGTAATGGAGAAAAGAAAGGGTTAAATTGATGAGCTAGGAACATTTTATTTTAGTGCACATATAGTGTAACCCACGTATTCCCTGCTGTAACCACTGGGATATTCCGAAGCACAGCAGAGTTACTTTGCTGTTTTGATTTGATGAATATTCATGATCAGGCAGAGAGAGGGAGGGAGCCTTGTTCATGTCAGCATTTTGACGTGTTGCTGCTGCGGCTCGCATGAAGAGGTGTTGCTGAGAAAGAGAGTATTGCCTTTGTAGCCAAAGGCTGATGCTAGATTATGTCTGAGCCCAGTCTCCGTGCAAATAAAACCAATATCAGCTACTTGTATGCTTGAGCTTATTCTTCAGAGTCCATCCAAAGCTCATAATTGTGAATGAAGTTGAGTCAGTAGACTGAAGGGTACATCGAGAGATTCACCTTCAGGCTTAACATCCTCTTCACCAAGGCAAAGTACAGCCTTTGTGTTTCATCTGACACCACGCCAATCCACTTGTTAATCTTACATATACTCGAGAACAAGAACTCAAAATGCTTTTACTCCTTTATATGAGGGATTAACACACTGTCAACCCATGCAGTGAAAACTGACTTGCATACTAATGTTCCAGACCTTGGAAATGCGGCCAACATCATAGATTTGTTTAGCAATTCAAATAGGTCTCGTTTTTTGTCCATCAGTCTGAAATTAATGAGGTTTCTCATCACTGTTGCAGCTCAATGAACATTTGTTCCCGTCCACTGTCTGCCTTTTCTGAAATCTATGTTAAACACTTTAAAATGGTGAACAATGGGTCAGTGGTACCAGACAATATGGAATATATCATGTAACCTCAATTCCAGACTATTTAACCTACCTTTTTCTAAGCCAACATTAACCCTAACCGTAATAGTACCCCCTGCTTCCCATTGATGGACGTTTACTTGGTCAGAGAAGCACTCTGACAAGTGTAATGAGTTGGAATATCTTATTAAATCATATTTACAGTATGTGTATATGCATCAGAGGCGGCAGGGAAAATGTACTTTTAGCCAAAAAGATGTTAAGTCTTCTTAATTGCCAATAAAAGGTAAAGGACAGCTTTGCGTTTTTTAGACGTTAGTTATTCACACATGATAAAAGGTAAACCTAATAAGATTTACACAAATAGGAAACATTTACAATAACACAGCAAACTCCTTTAAATGCAGAAACTCTTTTTGTTGGTGGTTAAAAATGTTAATCTTTTTCTCGGCTTTAAAATGATTGTTGATTGAAAGTAAAAGGCCACTGCATTTGCTCTCTTTTTCTTCTCACTGCATTAACTCACATAAATATTCATGTATTCTCTCCCCCTCTTATTCTTCCCCTCAGCCCCACACATCTTGGCATTAATATATTCTTCACGTGGTAGTGCATTAATAGTACATTTTATGTCAAATCCTTCCGTCTTTTTTCCTATAGCACTAGTTTTATTTCAGTTTCCTTCATCCCTCAAACCTTTTCTACCTTCCCTTCCTCAACATCTACTCGCCCTTTCTTTTTGCTTTGCGCATATTGCATTCCTTTTCAAGCTTCTTCATTCTTACTTTATTGTCCTTTGAACCTCCCCTCTCTGGGCTTTTCTTCATCTTCTATTTATGTCCTGTTCATATTTTTTCCTCTCCCTCTCTTCTTTTCTTTTTCACCCTACCTCTTTATCTCACTTTTTCTCCGCCTAAAGCAATCTTTGTTTAAATTTGAAAAAGCAGGAAGCACTGTGACATTGTAATATTGTTTGGTGCAGTGTCGTGAAGCTTGAATTGTGCGTACAGAAAGGGATGCATGTCAACAATCTGGATAAGAACCATGTGTCCTATAGATATTGTTTGGTTTCTCTTAACCATGGAAATTATCTGACCTCCACCAATTAGAATTAACCTTATTTATCAAGAAAAACTGTGTTGTTGTGGTAACTCGTAGGACTTCTGCATTTTACAAAGTGGCCAAAAAATGTAGTTTTACCTTGATCAAAATATGTTGCTATACAACCAGAAAATGTTGTTATTATTGGCTCGACCAATGCTGCTTTGGTGTTTTAATTATGTGTTCAGCATTGCTCATTAGTTCCCTTTATTCTATATAATCAAAGAGACTAGTACCAATAACCTGGTGTATATTGCCCACCAGTGATGATAGTGTTCAGGACAATAATCTTTACTTGAAATAAACACTATTAAATGTTTCACTTAGTACTAAGAGTATTCATTTTGCATGCATATTAAATAAAGTTAAAGAAAGTGAAGTATAAATTAAAGTTTCCAAAGTTCTTATGAATTCCCGTCCTTAAGACATTTTCCTTCGAGGTCAAGGAAAAAAGGTTTGGCAAAGTAAACAAAGATTATTCTTATGACTATGACCCTGTTCAAAACTGTGCAAGGTGGGAAGTTGAACCACTTGAGATTACCCATTTGATGGCATGTTAAGTGGTTCTTTGAATTAAACTTACCTTCAAATGTTTGTTCAAATAAGTTACAGTGAGTATGGCATTATCGTTCACACTAGCTTGATCATGACATTATGTGTGACACCCCACTTCTTCCTTCCGTCAGGTGAAGTAAAGCCCCTCGCTCTGGAGATGGAGTACCCGGACGACTACCTCCTGTTGTCCCAGCTGGTTCACTTGCAATTCAACGACTCGCTCAACTTCAACGGTACCTACAACGAGACCGACACACTACTGCCAACCGGGTTCAAAGTCACCATCGTGGTCGTCTACATGATTGTCTGTGTCATCGGCCTTGTGGGAAACTTCCTGGTCATGTATGTCATCATCAGGTAAGAAAAACTCATGTTTCTCCAGGTAAATAATACACTAAATGGAACCTTTTCTAAAATAATTAATTATTGTATTAGACTTAGACCAAGGCAGACTTCAAAACTGACACTAGCTTCTAGAGAACTCTTGAAACAAGTTGACTTTATATTGTTACACAGAAGACTTATTACAATAGATTTGCAATAAGCTTTGTCTACAATTATATTCTGCTCTTGTAAAGTATTTATGTTTGATCCTTATGGTCTCAACAAACAAGTCTCTACGGCAGGGATGGGCAAATGGCCCGGGGTCATGCTGTGACGTTAAGTTACAGCTTGTAATTATGCCGTTACAAGCTTAAAAGTTGTATTTATCATCTGAATTTGGCGAAACAAGTTTAATATTCTAAAAACCAAGACTTTGTTTATTTGAAATCAGATGAAAACAAACTGTCACGGACCCTGCCGTGTTATCTATGATTACTATACGCTTTTCATTCATAATTTCAGCGGGAGGGAGGGGGAGCGGAGCTGAGGAACAGCAGAGTGCGGGTTGACAGGTGTCTGTGTTGACATTCCCCTTATTGTGGAATAAGGGGAATGCAGAGACAGGCTACAAGTGTCTTAGGTTCAAGTTAGACAACTAATGTCTGGGTTAGTGTTCATGACTTCATGTTTATTTCATCTTAATGTTTAATCTTAATGCACACACATTTTCCGTGCTTTCCAATAGTTTAAAATAGTTTTATTCCACTGTTAAAGGTGGGGTAGGTAATTCACTTCAGAAACACTTTTTGTTATATTCCATGGAATGCTCTTAACATCCCGATTGCAATGAATATATTAAATGCTTTGACAATAAATATATAAAAAAATGTAATCTGTGGAAGCCGGAGCGCTGTAAAAAGCACGACCAATCATTTTAGCCGGCCCGGCTAAAATAACTGGATGGCCTACCTGCCTGTCAGCCTTCCATCTGTGCACAAACTTATCTCGTGCCCTCATTGGTCATGTGCGCGTTCATGTGTGTTGGAGGAGGGGCTCTGTAAGGAAGTCTGAAGGAAGAGGCAGATTTTTTTCCGGTTGTCCATCCATCCATCCATCTTCTCCCGCTTATCCGTGGTCGGGTCGCGGGGGTAGCAGTTCCAGCAGAGAGCCCCAAACTTTCTTTTCCCTGGCCACATCAACCAGCTCTGACTGGGGGATCCCAAGGCGCTCCCAGGCCAGCGAAGAGATATAATCCCTCCACCTGGTCCTAGGTCTACTCCTTGGTCTCTTCCCAGCTGGACGTGCCTGGAACACCTCCCTAGGGAGGCGCCCAGGTGGCATCCTTACTAGGTGCCCGAACCAACTGGCTCCTTCCTTCCTTATCCCTAAGGGAGATGCCAGCCACCCTGCGGAGAAAACCCATCTCGGCCGCTTGTATCCGCAATCTCGTTCTTTCGGTCATGACCCATCCTTCATGACCATAGGTGAGGGTAGGAACGAAAATGGCCCGGTAGACAGAGAGCTTTGCCTTCTGGCTCAGCTCCCTTTTCGTCACAACGGTGCGGTAAAGCGACTGCAGTACCGCTCCCGCTCATCTCACGCTCCATTGTTCCCTCACTCGAGAACAGGACCCCGAGATATTTGAACTCCTTCACTTGGGGTAAGGACAGTCCATCGGTTTCCTGCTGAGATTTTTTTCCGGTTGTGTATTTTCAAATTCTAGCGCACTCAAGCTGGTTTCTCCATTCTTACCTACCCTGACTTTAAATAACCTGTTCAATACAAACATGCCACTTGTAAAAATTAAATTAAATTTCTGTGAACTGATATTTGTTTAGTGAGCTTATTAGAGGATGTTCCTTGAAAGATTGAAAAATGTCAATGAAGATGTCAGACTTAGTATATTTGTTAATAATTACATACAATACATGGAATTTGTGTGTGTGTGTTCCAAGTGAATCTGCGGCCCCCTGGTGGCCAGTACATAAATTATGTGGCCCCCACCACCATCCAAGTTGCTCATCCCTGCTCTACGGTGTAGCGACTTCATAGTTTCAGAGTCAGGAATGATGATATGGCCGCTGTTGCTATAGCAATCCACACAGAAAGGACAACATTCCCAAAATAAAAGTCTGTCAGATTGATTCAGTTGTTTTAAGATGTTGTGAGAATGTTATTAAAGTAACAGCTGGGTGTTGAAGCAGCTGCTCTGCCTCACTTCATCAGTCTGAGGTTCAGTCACCGTCACTGTGGCTACTTCTGAATGATTACTCCTCACCGTAGATGTATTTAAGGGATCAAAGCAAAACACATTGATTCAGACTGTCAATGTTTTTTTTTATATTGTCCAGTTCAAAGCATTACCTTCAAAAAGTTTGTGACAAATCAAGGTGATATTTCAGGGCACAACAGAAACCATCAGCAAGCATATACCTTTGTTTACATACATTTGTGTTCTATCTTTGCTCTGTGTGGTGTGTTTGCATGTGTAGGTGAGCACTTGGGTGTTGTGAGAGTTAGTGAATGCGTGTGTGCAGTCATCGTTGGCTCAGTGGGCAGCTGCTGTCTGCTTTTTTTTTTCATATGGTAAGTTGACCACATTTATATGCCGCTTTTCCATATAGAAGTCACCTTTCACACACATTCATACTGCCATACGATACGTAACACACACACATATCCACCCAAACGTTGGCTATGCCGTTGGGATCACCTTGCCCAAGAACACATCGGCATGTTGACTGGGGAATGTAATCACCTTGCAATTGGTCCAATCTACATCCAGAGTAACAGCAGCCCCACCTACTGTATGTATTTGTGTTTCCATGTTATTGTTGGTATACTTTTGCTCTTAATTTAGGCCGTATATTTTGTTTAGACATACAGCTAGCAGTGTTACACATGACTGACAGCTCTCTCCTTGCTTGTGGTTTACAATCTGGAGAATAGTGGCGGTCTAATGGAAATGTTGTCAAATTTCTCAATAAAAAGTTGATGGACGGATGTGCACATGTACGCACACACACTCACTGATGATTCACCGCCATAGGCAACTCATTTTCCTGCTTAACACTATCAGCTCTCAGCCATTGCCTCTCAGTACAGATGACTGCTCTCGACAACTCCACAACATTTACGGTGTCAGAAGGCAGCATGCTCCATTATTTAACTGTGACATGTTGGATGAAAGGGCTGATTACACAAGATGGCCAACCTCGACACTTGCCATTACCAAATGATGCAGACCAAAGAACAGGTCACAGCCCTACTTAGCCTTTAATCCCCAGCAAATATCAGTGAATTCCTGTTATTGTATCTGATACCTTTGCTAACACAGCTCCAGAAATGTTTAAGGTGAACAGCAAGTAAGTAGAAACCTGACAGGCAGTAAGTAGAAAAGCCAAAGAGAACAAGGACACGTCTAGCTTTCTGAACAGCCAGATTTAAATTGATATAGGGAGATTAATGGTTCAGGCAAAAACTACATCTCAAATATTCGCAAATGCTTGTCATAAAGATAATTGAGGTGTGTGAGACATGCATCAGTGGCGTCCTGTCGTCACTAGAGCGCTATTGAATCAACTGTGAGTAGATTAAGAAAATCTTGGCGGTCAAGTTTATGTATGGGAAACACTGAAGTAGCTGTCAAGGAGCTTTGAAGCATTAAAGAATAATATCAGACTTAGTGAAGCTCAGGGCAAGATCTGAATGCTCTGAGTTTAAAGATGTACAATCGTCACAAAAACCTAAAGAACGGGACTCAATGTGGATCTGCAATACTCAGTTTTAAGGTGATGGATTGTGGGTTATAACCTGAGATGGATTTGCATATTATCCAGGAGGGATTTAGCTGGTTCAAACTCATAACAGTGGGATACCTGTACAACTCTCCTATTCATGGCGAGAGACTGCATAGAGAGAATTTTTTTTTTAATGTAAATAGAGTCTGTTTTCATCTAGAAGCAGTATCTTTTAGAAATAATCACAGCTCTGAAAAGGCTGAGTCATTTTATTAAAGCAGATGGGTAGCGGTGACATTTTACCTACAGAAAAGCATGCCCACACACAGACACACTCATATTTTACTACTAATGTGTTCAAATAACAAGGGTTTTTCTTATAAAAATACCAAAGAAAAACTGTAAAAACTCCAACAGTTACTGCCTCCAAGAACGTTGAAAAATACAGCTTTATTATCTTTTTACATCATTGAAGGGTTTAGAAAAATTCAATAAAATCTGGGGGTGTGGATTTAAAAAGGATTTGGCTTTCTGGACCTTAGTAGCCCATTGAAGGGTACAAAAGTCAGTACTTGCGAAAAGCATCTACATTTCGGACCTTAAGGTCGCCGATTAAGTTGCATTGTGGGTAAAGTAGCCCAAACGTTTTGACAAGGATCACGAATGAGTTGTTTAAAAAAGGATTACAGTTATATTTACAGATAAACACAGTGTGTGTCTTTCCATTTGGATTTTTATGTGAAAGCTTAGCTCAGAAATCTCTGTCGTTTTAGTGAAAAGTTCATTTGTAAATCTGAAGGATGTATTACAACATGCTTTTCCACACTTTTTACACAGGAAGTATTGGAAATGTAACATCTCAAATGTAACATCTCAATCACTGTGTTTTGTTTCTGAAACTGTGCTAATTTTAACAGTCGCAGTAGAGACTGTTTAGTGACTCTAAAAGCAAGATGGAAACATGTGACATTCAACCCACAAAAAGAAAAGCTTACACTGAAATAATTAATTATTGTAAAATTGGTGTAGCTTGTGCTGCTCACATGCCTTGGTTTGAGGGTGGGATAAAAGGACCCCGGGAGGTCATCATTGTTAGGGAGCAACAAAAAGAGAAACAGAAAGATTGACATACAAGACACACTGGAACTCTGGGATTCGTCCAGTCGGTGTCTCACTTCGTTGTTTGACCCTAAACAGAGATGGATCAATATGCTAACAGGAGTTTTATTGACAGGACACCTCCCTGTTTCAAATAAAGAAAATAGAAAAAATCTGAAATAGACTATTAACTATTCATGTAAAACGTTGTGTTTAAAATATTTTAGGACTTAGCGTTATGCATTAAGGGCACTTTGACAGGTTGGATCCATCACAGGTAGCTGTCTGCTCTGCTGGTAGATTTGGAAAAGCTTTCAGTGCCAAAAAACGTATAGGTGATGTCATGGAGAACATCCATATTTCAAACAGTCTATAGATGGACAATCAATGATATCACTGAGCCCACCACACTATAACTGGGGGCATCTTACCATTGAGGGTTATTAGGCACTGGAAATAATTTGCATTGATCAGAATGGTCAATAACGTATTTAGATAACTTGTAGGATTATAAGGTTAGTCACATGTTGGTTTCTTACTGGAACACCGCACCAGCAGTAAACCTCTGCTTGACTACCAGGACAAACATATCCGCATGATTGATCTGATTGAGACAGTCTACGCCTCGTATTATCTTTGGCTGAACTTTTGAATGCATTCTGAAGAAGATTGAACTTATTGTCATTACGTAGTACAGGTACTATGTGACAAAACGGTTTCTCTGCATTTGACCCATCCTAGTGTTAGGAGCAGTGGGCTGCCTTTATGTACGGCACCCGGGGAGCAGTGTAGGGAACGGTGCCTTGTTCAGGGACACCTCGATAGCACTTGGTCTTTCTGGGACTTGAACTGGTGACCTTCCAGTTGCCAAGCCAAGTCCCTATGGACTTCGCCACCACCGCCCTGTAGACTGTCCCCCACAAAGGATAACCTGTGGTCGGTGGGAGCAGAAGGAAAACAACAGCAACTCCCAAGGGACCTTAATGTTGTGTCTACTGTCGAAAAAAATCGAAACTATCCATTAAACATTGAATACTATTTTACCTCATTTATAAAGAATCATTAGCAGCTATTTTAGGTTTCTTTTCAAGTGTTTTGAGCTGTCCCTTAAAATCAGATTATCTTGTTTACTGTTTAATGAGTAGAACGTCCTTCTGATGGCAACTTGTTGATGCTTTAGAACACAACATCTTTGAAAACACAGTTAAAACCAGGTCTAAATAGATGAAACAAGTTGTTTTTACATTCAAGCTTTGATCTGTTCTGTCACAAGCTCTGGTAACTAATAAAAGCAGGACATTCATGCACACATATGCTCACTTGCATATTAACACTTACACACACTAAATACAGAGCTATGATGTGGTAAACAAACTGCAGATATATGAAGGGTATTCCTCACCACAATACTCAACGTTTAGTTTACTTTCTTTTTGTGAAGGAAATGCCCGCAAATATAACTTTTTGTACTCCAACGCAACTCATGTTCAAATTGCTGTTAATAACGGATGGAAGGCAAAAGCAGCCCGCAGCGGCTATCCAATCCACCTATTCCATGTAAACAAAAACTAACAATAAAAGCCACAGAGGAAACAAGCCGCTTTAATTGGTGTTGCATGTCTGTCAGCAAACTCCTATTTCGTTATTATTTTATTTTTATTTTTGCTCAAGCACTTTATCCTGACAGTGCTGCGAGCTTAGCATTTCTTCTTTCTGATATCAAAGACAAAGAGTTTCAACAGCAGAGCTCTGCAGTGGAGGCGTTTTTTTGGCTCATAGCAACAACATGAGCCAAGAGCAGGGATTTTCTATGAGCATCTGTTGAGTGCTACAAGGTTGAAAAAAAGAGAATGTTGTTCAGCATAAAGCATCCCCGTAACACAGGGATGTTTTTGGAGGAAAAAAGTGCTGACTGGATGGATAATTTTGTAAAGGAAAAGGGTTCAGTTACCAGAATAACAGACCAATCCATGTTCTCAATTTAGGGACGTCATCATGCTTCAGCATCAGTTCTGAGATCTCAATATGTGATGATTCCTTGGAGCAACATTAAATCTAAGGTGTCAGACGACTGTATCAACTTTGAACAATCTGACTCAGGTACATCTCATTTTGTTTGTTAAAGGTCCCATGGCATGCTTTTCTGGTTATTACCCATCCCCTTGTGTGTTATGAAGGTTTTTATGCATGTAAACGGTCTGCAGAGTCAAAAACCCTCAAAGTACACCCTGTAGCGAGTAAAACTCTAACACAGAAAAGACCTGTCTATGCTGCCCCAAAATGCCTCGTTGGAGATTTCTCTTTTTCCATTTGTTTCTTCCGGGAACCGCATGACGTCATGCGGTTCCCGGAACCAAAATGGACCAATCCGCGGAGCTCCTCACACACCAGGACCTTTAGCGTAAATGTTCAACTAACAGGGAGTCCCATTGACTTGCATAGAGCTCCCTGGTTGGTAATAGACGAGTTGGGATCGCGGAGAAATGCTCTCCGCAGACTCCATTCTCACAGCGTTTATAAACCTTTTTCTTACTCAATATCAAGCCACACTTATTGTTTTTACTTCGGCTGTGAGTGTTTGTGTGTGCTCAGGATGAGTTTCGCGCTGTCCCGCTGTATCGCCGACCCGGAAACCACACCAGTAAGCCAGATCATTGAGCAGCGAGCCTCGCAACGTCCCGACCAATCAGAGCACACTGGGCTCACAGGGAGGGGGGGGCCGGAGCTCCAACAAGCCGTTTAGGACAGAGAGTGAATACACATACTTTACAGAGATGCTGTATGAAAACCAATGTGAGTTTGGAAAATTGCACAATATAAATCTATTTTAGTATACCTCAACAATGGAATTATGATCAGTAGAAATGGCCATGACATGGGACCTTTAAGTGAAGGTTTAGTGTTTGTAAATATCTGGTTCTTTAATTATAATTCAACTAAAACTCCCAAAGTGCATATAACTTATATAAGAAACATCTAGTCACAGTGTGCAATTCTATTGTGTTTGTTGATTGTTATTTGATTGTAGCATAGTTTTAACTGTGTTTTATTTTGTTGCCGCTAACAATAAGTGGATCAACAGGAAAGGACGTTCCTAGCCACAACTTTAATACATTAAATAAATATGAATTAATCATTTTAGTTAAGTTCAAGCAAAATATAAAAGGAACATGCCAACAATGTCTGGTTCCAGCTCAAATATAGGACTTATTTATGTACTATTGCATTGTAAAGAAAACGTTTATTTAGGTGTTGGACTTTGTGTCAAACGAAATAAAGACATACTGTAAGACATCACCTTGAGCTGTGGAAATATTTGGTGTGTATATCTACTTTCTTACGTTTCGTGGACTTAAACGAACTTGGTTATGAAATGAATTATCAGTTACAGCCCTACTCGACCAACATGAATTCAGCAACCAATTAGCATTGTATTTATTACAGCTGTGATCTTCTGGCATGCTTCTTCTCCATAGAAACGGAAGAGATTAGAAATGTTAACACCTTTTTATACCTATAGCCTTCTAGACATTATAAAGAGCCAACTATAATTATGTCCACTTTTGATGATTTGAACCCTAACCCTAACCCTAACCCTAATGATATACATCCTATGCCGATGTAGTGCTATAGCAGGAGGTAGCATGGCAAGCAGTAAGGGTGGGTGAAAGTCAGCGTGTTGGATAAGGGTCACATGACCACAGTCTTACCCCAACCGTATATGGAATATATTTTAGAAAGCACCTATTTTCTATATATATAGTTCATATTTAAATACCAAAAATGCACAATTGTTGAAACTCGTTTTTAAATTGCGTGATGTTTAAAGCCTGCGGTATTTGACTTTTCAATCATGTCACTTTGTGATTGTGTGCCAGTCTTAAAACATTGCCCTTTAAAGACCAGCTCTGGAGGAGTGTTTTGACATGAGTCTTGTGCTTCTACAGTTAAAAATGACAAGCAAAGTGTCTAGCTATGACATTTCCTTGAATGGCTGAGTTTTGTGAGTAGTCTTCTTCTGAGAGCTTACATTTCGTGGGTGTTACGACAAAATACACATTAATGTAACAGTGGTTGTCAAAATGGAGCTATTTCACATATTTTTTAAATATGCGATTATTGATTAATGTAAAAGTATAAACCCAGCTAGACATTTGATCTAGGCCTAAAGCCCCGGACACACCAAGCCGATTTTGGCCGTCGATGGATGTCAGGCCGACGATGAGCGTCCTGTCGCCCTACTCAGATTGGTGTGTCCTGCACCGTTGTGTCTTTTCGGCCGTGCCGACACCTTTTTGGCCGAAAACCAATCGGCCAAAGGCTGTCGGTCAAATAAATGACTCTGATTGGCTGTTCAGCTAGCGAATCAGTGCATGAGAAGCGAAACGGAAGTGAGGGACCCAAACAAACTATTACGAAGGCAAATCTGAGATTTCATTTAACTCCAGCTCTCGACACAGGTTCGGGAAAACCCCATGAGCTTCTCGTTGTAGAGTGAAAATGGATTGCACACGCTATTTGTTGTTTGTTTATATCACGCAGTCTGTTCTTCTTCTCTCGGTGTATCACGCAGTCTGTCTTCCGGTTGTTGCCTCTTTTGAATGAGGAATACACACTACGGCCGCCGCATGCGCAGTTCGTACGTGCTACTTGGCCATCGGCTGAAGTCTTTGTGGTGTGTTCCAGTGCGACTGTTGGCCAAGACGCAGGAGACGTGAGGCGACACAACAGTCGGGTCCGTCTGTGTGAGTTCTTTGGTGTCAGCTTGGTGTGTCCCTACCTTAAAGGGGACCTATCATGCAAAATGCACTTTGTGATGTCTTTTATACGTACATATGTGTCCCCGGTGTTCCAGGGAACTCACGAAGTGTCAGAAAACACAACCCTCTCTCTTTTCCTCCATACCCAAATCTCTAAAAACGGGGCTGCAACGGATTTGATACAGGTGGATTTTTTATTTGCACCTTTTTGACATAATGTAGGTGCACTCCGCCTGATTGGTCAACTCTCCACCAATCAGGGGAATGAGAGGTTGGGCCACGGCCACGGCCATTGCCCAACCTGTAATTTGCATATAGGCTGTCGGCAGGCTACATTTCCCCAGTCACATCTGTGGTTTTGCCTGCTCTTGATGACAACTGAGGTGTTTAACCATCTGGAGTTATACTTTTTATGACCCTAAGTTATTGAACTTTCCAACGGTAACAGTTGTTGCACGATGTTGGAAGAAAAGGTTAATAGGTAAACTATTAATAAACGCAATGAGGCCATTGTATATATGCTGAAAAGATGAATGTCTCCCTACAGTATATGAATATATATATATGTACCGCTGTTTTTGCTTTACAAACTCTGTTACAAACTGTACACATAACATTCTTGCTAATTAGCCAAAACGGAATAAGTAGCAAGCATCGTAACAAAGAGTTAGTGTAAAATAAATAGGGACAACAGCTTGTCAACTAACCATTCAGAAACGTCCTGCTGCAACCGAGATGTTTGCACCTCCACCAAAACCTCCGCTTCTTCAGGGTCAGATTCTGGATCAAATTGGTAATATGCTTGAACACATGCATTGCTCTGAGAAAACATGTTGACTCTCCACTCGTAATCACAGCAAGCATGATAACATGACGCTCGTGCCGGGGCCGTGTCACGCCCCCCTCTTCCGCATGGGGGCGTGGTCAGCTGAATCAGACCTTGCAAAGACAGAGCTGGAGTGAGGCAAAATGAGGCATGGCTAAAATGCATGATCTGTTTCGTATTTTGAAAATTAAAACGTATTAATATACCTTATATACATATATATATACCTTATATATTATTTAAATATAGCATGATAGGTCCCCTTTAAGATCCCACAAACATGACCAGACTTTCAGTGACAAAGCGCTAGGTGAGTTTGTGTCTGTTATGACCATCTGCCGTAGAGCATATCTGGCATTTGAACTGAGCTTTTGGTACCAGAGAGTGTAATTAGGTTGTGTGTGTGCTCTGAGCTGCTCTGACTGGCCCAATTATCTGGCTCTCCGATGGTAAACTGGCTGATGGTTTGTGAGCTGAAGGACAGTGAGTCGGGGGTTGTTTTGTACAAAATGAAATCTGCACAAAGTATCAATCATGAACTGCTTCTCTTAAAACTTTGAATTTTCAGTTGGACTGATTGAACTGGAAAAACACAATTTTTTAAATCAGCTTTTTACTCATATTTTGTTTGTTGTTTTTTGGACATTTTTAAAACAAATAATTAAAACCTAGACAACCAAATTATTCGGGATCATACTAGCTAACAGCTAATCCTTTGTGGTTAGCATTCATACTGTACATGTAAATGCAATGTCTTTTGAGCGGATGTGACTGCTCCAATGCTTGTGTTTGTGCAATTGGCAACCACCATGTCTGAGAAGTGAAGCCAATGCGTATGAAGATAACAAAAGCCAAGATGCTAAACATGAGGCTTCAAAAGCCTCACTTACAAACCAGTGTGCGGCGTCTGATTATTGGCACTCAAACCATTAATGCCGTGTTGACATGATAACAATCTCTCATTCCTTTCTGTTGTTTTTGTGGTGACATCGGCCTCATCTGGCAAGCCACAATTGTTTCTCTTTATAGATAGAAACACCACACATTTATACTTTGGCTCAGAGAATTGAAGCTGACTGAATAGCCAATGATGCACAGATGGTCTAAGTTAGAGTGTGTGTGTGTGTGTTTGGATCTACAAAAAAACTGAGGACAACCACAGTGTCGATTTTGACCCTCATTACTCAGCTCTCCAGAGGACTTACAAAGAAATTGCATTTATTTGATGTGAGTGTCCTTGTCATTAAGCAGCAGTTCAAAAGGTCACAACCATCTTTTTAGTGTTTTCTCTGGAAAAATCTCTTTCAGTGTGTGTGGAGGTCGAGCTTGAGGGTGTTATTCTGAGTTTTTGGGGTAAAATAGATTGAAGCAGATGGGAAAAGTAGCAAAAATAGAGAGGGATCAATAAACAGAGGGAAGGAGAGACAAATAAAGGGCACCGAGAAATAGATATGAAATGAAAAAGGGAGCGAGTATCCAATGTCGCATTATCTGATATCCTCTACTTTTTGTATCTACTATAGTACCCTTTAATAATCAATAATCAGTGTGTGTGTGTGTGTGTCCGTTTGTGTGTATGTTATCTGCATTCACTGAGAGCCATTATAATGCTCCTCCTGATGAAATCTGTTGATTCATTCATTTGCTTCTTCAGCCTTCACACACCTATTTATGATTCTGACAACAATTTTTAAATCATACATATGGACATGTAACTGATTAGTGATACATTTTCATGAATAGAATGAAATCCAAATAAAAAAAGGTATATGATTTAACATCAACTATTGGGGAAATGCTCTTGTACGTCTTCTTTCCAAGAGTAGGATGTAAAGTTGAATATTAATTTCGGGATTATGGTTAGCAAAGCCAAGCCTAAACAGTGGTAGCAATGAAACAAATACAAGTCCAAAAAACCCACCTTCACATTTAATCCCAGTAACTACTTCAATGTATCTCATTTGTTAAAACTAAGCACAAAACAGAAATGTAAAAATGTTGACTAGTGCAGTGCTGGTATTGCTCGCACAAAGAAATTCCTCTTCGACAACTGTGTAACCTTTTGGTCCTGATCAACCAACGGGAGGACAGTTCCCCAGGCAACTATGACATCATATGCCATGTGATATAAACCACTTGCTTTGATGCAAAAAATGTAGTTTAAATTACAGCATGAAAAGTATTCTGTCGGTGGTATAGTTATACGTATTATGAGCATCGCAAAAACCTTCACATTTTGAGTTCCGATTACAGAAACATTTTGGTTCTAACTTCAGTATATCTGGTCAATGAGCCTCGGCATGTTCAGTGTTCAGTGGACGCCATGCTCGACTCACCTGATAAAGTCCACACTGCACTTCCTTTGGTCCCTAATGAATCAAACAGCTGACAGAGAGAGAGAGATGACTGCCATGTCATATCTGCTAGACCTTGACCACGTGACCTGACTCTTCTGCAGCTCAATTTGTGACGTGTGCTTGTGTGTGTGTGTGTGTGTGTGTGTGTGGGTGTGTGTGTGTGTGGGTGTTTGTGTGTCCATCTGTCGTAAAACTTAAGTAATTTATTGCCATAATAAATATTCATCACAGTGCCAAAAGTCAATATAATGATCTGATCATCCGATCAAAACCAAAACAGTTAGATTACTCTTTCATACTATAATCATCAAGTGTTTCTACTTGATATGTGCTTTTAGAGAGAGAGCAAGTGTGTTTGTGTGTGTGTGTTTGTGTGTGTGTGTGTGTGTGTGTCTGCACAAGCTAATGACTGTGCCTTCCTCCTTCCTAATGACCACGGTGAATTATGAGGCCATTTACTCTGCACTGCTAATGAATCCCTCGTACCGAGAACAGAGGGTTTGTGTGTGTGTGGGTGTGTGTGTGGGTGTGTGTGTGTGTGTGTGTGTGTGTGTGTGTGTGTGTGGGTGTGTGTGGGTGGGTGACACCAAATATAGCTGCTTGTCACATGACTTCTGTCTTTATGACACAGACTCTCATTTGCATATTTTCAGGACACGCACACTCTCTATGTCCTACCTCCAGATCCTGTTTCTGTCTCCTTTCTCCTACAGCTTTATTTATTTATTTGAATTTCAATTCACTCTTTATGGATCTCATGTTCAAATGAATGCCCTCATGAAAGTCACCGCACACGATAAATGGCCAATACATGCATACATCACACTGAACATCTTTGACTTGTTTATGACATGGCAATCGTCTTGACACAACTCATGTAATAGGTAGATTAGCTTTACTCGTAATTTTTGAAAAAATGAAAAGGCCACTCCAATGATTTCATATAATATGTCACTTCCAGAAACGTAAAAGTCTCAGAAGAATGTTTTTTTTAAAAGAAAAACCAAAACATCAGATTCCAATTACAGGTTTTGTAGGTTGACCTTTAGAAATATCTAACTCTGAAACTTATTTTTTCATGAAAAACCGTTAGAGATAACTAATGAAATATAAGTAAAATAGCTTCCCTTTTCTATCCAAAAATAGCAAAAATATGTATTCAATTAAAACATAATGGGAACTCCGACTGATTATGACTATTTAACATTAAATAATTACCTGATAAACACTTTTTAAAGATGTACCGTATAAGTAAACTGAGATTCTCTCCTTTTTCTTAGTTCTCCTAAGTATTTTTTTAGAAAGCACTCTACTAACTTTGACACACTTGACAGTTGTACTATGAACTTACTGAATGTGGCATAGAAAACTTTTGAGTGACCTTACAGCCTTCAGGTTTTAAAAAATTGCTTTCACACTGTCCAAGTACTCCTGAAAGTCCAAAGAACAACAACGGCAGCTCTTACTGCTGCAAGGTTGTGTCGCAGTCTGAAGTAAAAGCTCCCGTCAGAAAAGCTGCGAGACCCTCACCTTGTCAAAGAGACTGGATGTGTTGGTTTGTGCTTAAAGGAGTGAAAACACGGTGTTGTGAGTCGTCTCTTGTTGTCTCGGGGCCTGTTTTGTTGGATTTTGCTGCAGCATGACTAAGCACCTGGAGAGCGAACTGCACTCTGTATCTAGGTTTGTGTAGCACATAGATAAACGTAAATCATGTTAAGTTCTTCTTCTCTTTCTTGGTAATGCATTACATTGGATTCTGTGAATTATAATATAGAACTTTTCTGGAGGAACAGGACACATTATTCCTGTATTACATGTCATAAAAGCCTCACTTGAATAAGACATCTGCTCATCCTCTGGTTTTTATGATATTCAACTAGAACTATGATACTAATGAGGAGTCAGATGAGATGAGAAGTACAGTCATTGATAATATTCATCTCATCTTTCCAATTTTATCTCCGTCTCTTTTTCCTCTTGTGCATGTTATTTAATTAAAATAATGGAGATATGGTCTATAATTAAGGCATTTTATCGGATTCAAAGTGATGACATTTGCTTAAAGAGTTCTATCATTTATTCTAATTATATTACTTTCATAAGTGGCTTTGCTTTGTATCCTTCTTACCACTTTCTCTTCAACATGTTTTAGTGAATAGAGGACTAATTTGCCATGATTGGCTAAATCTCTCTAACCTTTTTTATCTCCTTTATCTTTGGGGTCTATTCCTGAGCCTCTTTGACCCTCTCCACTCTCACCAAATGTTTATTTCTGGCTCGTTTAACAGTGTAATATAATAAAAGTGGGTCCATTATCTAAAGCTTTTTTGTAGTGGATTTCAACTGTGGATTTTAGTTAAGTACTTCCACACAGTCATGCTGTGTAAGAGGTTGACATTTATACAAGGAATTAATATAGCGCAGAAAAAAAAACATGGCTTGTTTTAATTTCGTTGGAAAGTGTGCTAAGTCCAATCCTGTTCAAGCTAAAATATGTTATGTTTAAAAATGTAAATAACAGAAAAAAAACATCCTAAAGTGATTTCTACAGCAATCAAAAGATTGTTTAGACTTCCTGTATCCAATTCCTCAGTTGTCGAGCCTTATTAAGAGGCCACTTTTCAGTTCACCAATTGTTATATTTTCGATATAATATCAGGATGAAAACGTTCTTGTGATGTGACTTGCTCGTTGTATGTGTGTATTTATTGGTGGAGTGTAATATTAAGTAGTGAGGCGGTGCATTACTGTAGGAGAGAGGAAAAGTCGCACTTAATTTGCAAACCCATCTCCTCAATTTATTATCTGTATTTTGTCATAACTCGGCTCAAAGCTGGAAACAAGAGGGTAGCCAGCACATGAGTTATAACTAAAAAAACATTCATTCTACATACCCAGCGAGAGAGAGACGGGCTGCCACCAGCGGATTTAGTTTTGCAGGCGTTCAAACTCCCTAACGACCCGAAGATGCCCACAGCCTCCTGGAAGTATTGCCATCCTCAGAGCATTTATACCTAACAAGTTTTGGAGGATATATATAATGAGCAGTATTGTTTTGAGTGTTTTTCATTCATATTTAACCAAAATTAAATAAATTAGTTGCAGATATTGTCAGAAAAGCATTAAAACATCACACATTTTTCAACGTTTTTAGAAGACAAACCCTTGAGGAACTTTATCGACTTGAGTGTTTACCTGTTGATTACATGTCAGCACTTACCTCCAACATCAGCATAATTAATCATTTATTTCCAGTTATTAGCATCAGAAAATACTGTCAGTGTAGAAAATGAAAACCCCATTGAAACATTTGTAGGAATTCAACAGTGAGTGATCTGCCATCCCATTTAATCTGCTATGTACACAGTTAAAAACATAAACAAATCGGAATAATTTAAAATGTAAGACTCTGGGTGTTTCTCAATGTCGAGTAAAGCTGCTCCAGAGCCACTATTTCAAGCATACTACGTCATCGAGTGCCGCCGAAGGACTGTTGCAATGTCCAGCATACTTGGAATTCTACCGAGCCCGGCGTACTTCGTAGCGAGAAATTTCGAGGCTGCACATGTGTAGACTCCGCGGTCTTAAAATCCCCACAATGCTTTGCGCACGGACCAATTTCCCCAAATCTGTGGCGGAAAATGTAAGGCGGGGCCTCTCATATGACGCACACCTGCACACTTGCTAGCCTGTTCCACTCTTCGTTTTCCGAATGCCAGGAAGCATTCTTGCCTCGCTTCTGAAGCAAGTGACTCGGAAGACATGTGCTACCAAGCAAGCATACTCGACATTGAGAAACACCCTCTACTTGTCTGGGTAAATCTAACAGCATTATTTAAAGAGAATCCAGGCTAAGTTATCATTATAAGTAGAGAACTTCCTTTGTGGAGTCGTTCTCAGAGTAAAGGCATTCATATTTCACAATTGGAATGTGAAATTGTAGTAAAAGTATTGGATTTTAGGAACGCATTGCCACATTCTAGCACAATGTTGTAGCAGTATTGAGATGAATGGTTTTAAATGAGGCTGTAGATGTGAAAACGTTTAATTCCTGCACAGATATTTACAATGAGTTGCATGGCAGGGATCTGGCAAAGAAATGGGAGGAATTGTAAAGAACTAGATGTATTCCCCTGACTGGAGAACACTTGACATTAATAGACAAACATAACAATACAGAGAAGTCAGATTTCACATTAAGTGGAAAGAACAACATTTGACAGTTTACAAACTGAGAAAAAGTAAGAGCACCTATGTTTAGCAATGGATACAAACCCGATGATGATAATAAGGAATCTGGTCAATTAATGAGGCATCTGTAAACTTTTGGTATGAAAGTGTGCAGAGATTAGACGTACTTTCAGGTTGAAGTAAGCGCTCTACAGACAGGATTCATCATTGACAAATCTATTTTATGCAATATGTCGGGTGTAGTCAGTAAGTAGGGGGTTATCACAAGTTTTTGTACCAAAAATGTCCAAACCTGGCATCACTGCTCAACATTTGACGAGAAACAAATGTCTCACCAGCAGCAGTTAAGGACAGAGCAGAGATGTATCAGTTGTTCACCCAGGGGAAAAAAATGGCCTTGGCTGGGAGGCTAATTTGTCACAATCACACACAAACACACATGCACACACACACAAAGACACACACACACACACACACACACACACACACACACACACACACACACACACACACACACACACACACACACACACACACACACACACACACACACACACACAGGACAAAGCCGTGATTGTGTAACTGGCGTGTGTTCCCATCCTGACTCTGGGCCTCTGCGAGCAATTTCCCTTAATGAGAGACTCACATGGTGAAACAGAGGCAGACCATTTACCATCATCACGCTATATCTGCCAGGCCAGGCCACTTCCAACCCGATCTCGCCTTTTACCGGCAGGCTCCTGGACCTGGACTTGATTTTTAACAATAGACATGCTGATTTTTGACAACGGAGCGCTGCATTTGCATTACAGTGAGACGTAGTTTGGAGCTTGATGGTGAATGAATGGAATAAAATGGTGATTTATGCAATCAATATGTGCACATTAAGAATGCACAGATGTCGTTCTTTTTTTTTTATTTAACACAAACATAAAATACACACATAAAGAGTGAAACATGTTATCTATGTGATTGAGTTGTGTGTCTTTTATACGAGCCAAAAAAATGAAAACTGCATCCCTGCTTATCGTTCCTCCAGCAAGCGTCCTCTCTCTCCTTGAGATCCATTGTAGGAATAGAGACATCCTTCAAGATGGCGTCCTGAGATCGATTACCGGGATACAGGCAGGAGGAGGGAGAAGAGAAGAGCTGAGCAGAAACAAAAAAGAGAAATGAATAAAATCCCTGTGACGCTTTAAGTGACGTTGACGCACGCCTTAAGTGAATCTAATTTAAAAAATATTGAAATTAATTAAAATCCCATCAGTGGTGTTTGTGTGGCTGCATGTCATTAAAAGGAGGATAATACATTGAGGAAACAAAGAAGCATGAGGTTACAAAAAGAAAAGCCTGAAGGGAACACAAATACGAGGTTCTTAAAGGAAAAATGTCTTGGAGCAACGAGCTGAAATGAGAGGGGGAGGAGAAAGAGACAAATAAGTGGATTTGTGGCCTTCGCCTTAATTGGTACTTGTTGGTGTAAGCGGGCGAGCTCAAGATGGACACGGGTCTGCAAAGTGGCCTGGCATGCAACAACATGTTCTTTAATGTTACAGAAAATGGTTTCTAATAGAGGCAAGACACAGAATGAGACAGGAGGTCATTAACACGAAAGAAAGGGTGTGAATGCAAATGTAACAAGAAGGTTTATGAGATGGAGTGTGCTTTGACAAGAGAGTAATGACGGAAGAAAGAGATGTGATGAGGGATGGGAGAAGAAAATAGACAAAGGTACAGACACGTATATGTACATATGGTGGAAGAGTAATGTTTCCCTTTGAAGGAGCACAGATTCACTTGAACCTTGTTTGCATTTCGTATCTGGAGTTGTTAATCCAAGCAGCAAAACAACATAGGACTTTGAAAAACAACCCGCATTAGCTTTCCTGCTACTTTCTCTTTATTTAATTTACTCAAATGAATACACTTGCCCTCAGCTTGAGGAACAAACTGCAAACGAACATTGTAAAAACGGCAATGTGGTGGTCAGTCTGCAGGCTGGATAGCTAGTTAACTGATCATTTATTTGCCTATTTTATTTAACAGCAAAAACCCTGGAAAGTACAGAGAGTCTCTTTGGGTACTGCTTACATAAACACTTATTTCATTTTTAGAGGTTTTCATTGGCCTTTAGGGATATGTTAGAGAACCAGTTGTATCAACCATTGTCCTTCAACTATTATAATGAGTCAGTTAATGAGTATATGCAACTAATATTTACTGCATTGAAATTGTTCAGTACAAGTAATATAAATAATTCTTGGAAATGAACAGTTTCATCCAGCATTATTTGCTGAGAACAAAGAAAGTGTGAGGAAAGATGTCCTGGTCACGGATTGAATTTAAGTTTCTGTCTTAGCAATTAAGGTGGAAACTACCCACATGACAATAATTCGGCCACTCATATTTAGAAAAACGTTTACTTTATGAATCACCTCTGCGTCCTATATAACACAATTAAGTCGTGCAGTAATGAGTCCTTAAACCCTGAAAAGACATAGCATTGTACCACTTCCAGTTCTCTTGTGCCAGAGAAAATGTTTTCTTGGAAGGTGTTTGTAGTTAGAAGCATGAAATACGATATGCGGATAACAAAAACAAAAGTGCAAGAGATTTCCACGTTTTGTTCTACGAAATAAAATACCTCACTCTTGAATGTCCGAAGCTTCTATGTGTCATCAAAATGGCAGCTGCTAACGAGTGAATAAATTAACCATTAAACTTCATCCCACCGACACTAGTCCGCCTTTAGCTTAGCAGTGGTTATGCGCAGCCATGTGAATATTATATAATTTGTTTATAGCATTACATTAGCTTTTTATTTCTGCCGATTGCTTTACGCTTCAAAAAATAACAAAGTGGTGTTAATAAATTGAGATTATCCTGCTGAACTAAACGTGTATCATAACTGTTTGTTGGCAACTAAGCTTATTTCCATAATAGACCAAAATCCAATGGGGATTTTTGTTGAGGGATTGCAATGCTAATTTCTGTGTACCTCCAGCAATTCCAGGCTGCAAGACTGTGCGTATTATAGCCTCCAGAGCTTACAATCATCTCTATTGGCCTTCCCACTGGGTTTCATCTTAATTTAGTCGTAGGAGAGACAAGTAAGTGGGAGACAAATATGGGTGAAGTAGAACTCAAGAGGAGTGGAAGGGTAACAGGGAGCTAATATATGAGATTGAGAGAGAGCATGAGAGGACTAATGGGAAGGTTGGTGCTCCCTAATTGGGTACTTGTTGGTCGAATATTGTGGGGTCATGCTCCCTAATTGAGCACGTGTTGGTTGAGTGTTAAAAGGATGGGGATTGAGGTTGTGGGAAGACTGAGAAAAAGGGAGGGAAAGTAATGGTGGAAAAGGAAAGGTATAAGTCCTTTTCAGATGTCTTCCAATCCTGCAATCAGTGAATGGACAAAGACTAAAGAATGAAAAACAATTATAAGTGATGGAAAGGTTAAAGATGTAGAAACAGTGAAGGGAGATGATTAGGTCAAGAGAAACATGGCAAAAAGCAGAGAGAGGGATAGAGATTACATCTGAGGTGACAAGAGGCAGAGGGGAAACATCAAGGGGAAGAGGGAGGAGGTAAAGACAAAACAAGGAAGATAAAGATGTGAGAGGACAGAGTGTCAAAAGGAAAAGTGTGGGGCGGTGTGGATCCCCTCAGGAGGGTGAAGAGATGATTCACAGTTTCTGCAGCAGGATTGTGTAGGAGACGGTTAAGTTAAATAAAAAGGCAGACTTTCTTTAGGATTTTTACAGCATAGGCCAGACTGAGACAAACAACAACCTTGGACGTTTGTTTAAATGAACATACAATCACGGTACAACTGTTACTCTGCTAATCATTATTTATCACATACAGTATGTGGTGTGTTTGTTCATGGTGATGGTCGGATTTGTTGCAATTTGAACCTGAGCTAAATTATCTTTTTGGTCATTGGTCGGAGGCCACTGCTTTTTCTGTGATAAAAGGAAGAACTGTTCAATTACAACTTGGATCTCAGTCTTACAATGTGGCCATCATTTGACCAGTAAGGATAACACAGTTTTAACCCAGTACAGTTGCAAAGATCTTCCAAATACGAGATCAAGATAAGATAAGATAAGATAAGAAGTACTTTATTGATCCCAAGTTGGGAAATGTTTGTGTTAAAGCAGCATACAAAGATATGGCATTGTACAATAACTATTAAAAGACTAGAAATAAACATTTAAAAATGTCAACATCTCAATAGCAATAAAAAAGCATGTTGAATTACAAATTTACAGTGACAACATTCTTCATCAAAGTTCTTGATCTAAGTTCCTGTTCAGCATGGGTTCATGGAAAATACAGATTTAATTGGCTAAACCCACTTTACAAATGATCTCTCCTGTATTTTCTTATCAGTTTACTGAGTTGTACAACATTTAAAAATCAAACTAATTGATGGTAAAAAATAGTACCTACATTCGCATTTTCAACCCTGAATTGTTACACAACTTACAACAAAAATAATTGGTACCCAAACTCGCTGCTGATCGTCATTAGCAGCAGATAAGCAGGCCACAGGTCATTGGTCTCCTGCTCTCCTGCTCCAGTATGTAATTAGATGGGCTTTGAAATGTATCCATGGAGACACAGAGCACCATCAAACCTTATCTAAACTAATTTCACACATGATTACACCAATGCCCTCAGAACAATAGAGTGATGATAGGTAGGGTGATGGCTTGGTGGGAATGTTGACTCAGACAGGAGATAGTCGAGGATATTACAGTTTGGACTGAACGGGAGACTGACTTCTTTAAATATTTTCACAAAGACGGAGAGTCAGTGACGCCCAAAAGACAAAAAAGCCCTGTTGAATCAACTGCGTTTTGTTTGTTTTCCTATGTGCTTTGTTCAGCCATCCTCTCTGTTTTGATGTTTAAAACACAGGGGATGTATGAGCTAATGGTCATGATAAAATAAAATAAAAATGACTGTCATGTAACGTGTATAGAGTTATGATGTAAATAGGAACACCTGCATCATTTAAATGTACTGCTGGTAATTGTGATCTATTGCTTTAAAGCGACAGTTTTAATGTCTGAAAAAGACAAAAAAAGAAAGGCAAGTTTATTTTATCGAACCTTTCAACACAAGGCAATTCAAAGTGCTTTACAAACATGAAAGACATTAAGAAAATGGCATTTAAAAACCGTCATTAAAAAGCAAAGACAATAAAATAAACATTAAAAGAAAAAATACATGAATAAAAGTTACAGTGCAGTTTAAGATATGAATAGTTCAATTAAAACCAGCGGCAAAAAGAGAAGTCTTCAGCCTGGATTTAAAAGTAGTAGAGAAGTTTAAGTTTTGTCCTAATGGATAAACTTTACTAAGTGCAATGTTGCATTTGTTATAAAGCCCATAGAAAAGTGCCTCTACAGTTGACTTTATTCTTGTAGTTTGTCTTTATTGTCAAAAGTTCTCTACATCACTGACAATACAATTGGCAATGCAGCTGCCATGCTGACACAAGTGCTGCATGTTCTCAATGCAATGTGTTCACCTGCTGTGGTTCTCAGTCGGGGACGACAATCAGTTTCAGGTCTCATTTGTATAAATTTACATTTCCCTCTTCAATATTTAATTACGCCCTAAAAAACAGTAACCCAAATGACATTATGCCAGGCTTAAACTTGAAGGAGGCAAATTATCACAAATGCTTTCTGACCTGCTTATCTGATCTGTCTGAGTAAATCAACCCCTACCGCGTCTAAAAGTCCTTACACACCAAACTGACACCAAAGAACACCAAAGAACACGTCCTGACGGAACGTCGCCTCACGGACGTCACCTCACGTCACCTCACGTCGCCTCATGGACGTTGCCTCACGTCGCCTCACGTCGCCTCACGTCGCCTCACGTCTCCTGCGTCTTGGCCATGTTTCGCACTGGAACACACCGCAAAGACCTCAGCCAACGGCCAAGTTGCACGTACGAGCTGCGCATGCGTGAGTGGCCATAACTCTCCTTACCAGCAGGCGGCGGTAGTGTGTATTCGTCATTCAAAGGAGGCAACAACCGGAAGACAGACTGCGTGATACACCGAGAGAAGAAGAACAGACTGCGTGATATAAACCATCAACGAATAGCGTGTGCGTTCCATTTTCACTCTACAGCAAGAAGCTCATGGGGCTTTCCCGAACCTGTGTCGAGAGCTGGAGTTAAATGAAATCTCAGATTTGCCTTCTTAATAGTTTGTTTGGGTCCCTCACTTCCGTTTCGCTTCTCATGCACTGATTCGCTAAGCTGAACAGCCAATCAGAGTGATTTCTTTGGTCGACAGCCTCCCGATTCAACATGTCGAATTGGCGGTGGAAGGTGTCGGCACGGCCGAAAAGACACGACAGTGCAGTACACACCAAGACACACCAATCTGAGTAGGGCGACACGACGCTCATCGACGGCCCGACATCTATCGACTCCGACAATCGGCTTGGTGTGTAAGGACCTTTAGTAGGGTCATCAAGCCAATCATGGAAGCTATCACATCCACTAGGCTCACATTAACCTGGTGAAATCATCAATTTAGAAAAATATAGAAAATTACCTTCAAACTCTGAGGAAAGTTTCTCAAGAAAACTTAAAGACCTTTGCTGACTTTTTTCCTTACTCAGACATCACTAACAAGAAAACTTTGAAAGACTGCAGCAACCTTCCTCCACCCTCCTACGCACCTTCTGTCAAACATACAGCGAGAGATTAAAGGTACCGTCTTCTAGGTTCTGCTATTGCATGAACTATTCACCTGCAGATCTGTTGTGCATTTCAAGACAACCATTTCTTTGCTTTTTTGTTAGTTGTTTTCTAAAAATTGATTTTGGCCTAAGAATAAGTGACACTCATAGATTTTGTTTGATTAACTAATCTTTATTTTATAGGTTTAGAAACACTTGATAGAGAAAGCATGAGAAAAATGAATATAGCGAATAATTTACAACAGTCATTTCATAATTGTATTTAGTTCTGTTGTCATGGAAACATCATGGCAAACCACTCAAATGTTGCTCCCCTTCCCATGTCATTCTCAGGTTGATCATCTGAGCGTCTCGACCCAGGGTTTGAGAACTTGATTTGTAAAGGTGTGCAATATTTTTCTTGAAAACCAATCAGACGGACTAGGATTAAAGAGAAGCACAGATAAAGCTGAGCATTTCAGAAAGTGTACATACAGGTTTATCAGACAGCCAGTGAGAGAAAAGTAGTGTTGTTTGTTGTTCTTTTACATTAAAGCATTTAAACATGTTCTAGGTGAAGCCCAAAATAATCAACCTGAAAATTAGCACAGTATGTCCCCTGTAAATGGAGGAGAGAGTTTAAGTTATTCCCTGTTTACCTTTGGTCTTTGGAAGTGTCCATATGAAAGATGAAAGATTAGTAAAGCAGAATAAAAAAAGAGAGTTATGGCAATTAAATTGGCACATGTTTGAAAGAAACCGACAGAAAAACAAATTTAATGGGATAAAATAAATGAGCAGCCTTGCTCATATGGTAACATCTAAAGTCAGCAGCAAGAGCTTAGTGAAGAGGTAGAGAGAAAGTGCGGTTGAAAGTGAAGAGGTGAGGTGAGAGGGTGCTTTAATGGTGCTTCATACTCTCTGTTAACATAAAGGTTACAGGTCTACTCCCCTGCAGCCAAAGGTCTTTATCAACAACCTTGATGAGGTCTTTCACCCGGGCCTGGCTGACTAAAAGCATTGGGTGTTATGTCCGGTGGAGTTAAAAGGTTTTGTGATAATGTACAATATATTCCAGGAGACAGCAGTCAACAATCATGAAGCTGGCATTCTAATGCTTTTGGCAGGGCTTTGAGAAAGGCTGGCCTACTGCCGAGCAATGACAAGGCTGTCAAATAAGTAAATGCCGGCTGACCAAGCACTCCATATCCCGCACCGAGATTTATAAAATAATCGTTAATTATTTACAAGCTGCCATGGCTGTACCTAGGCCGCATCGCTGTGTGGGCGGGAGGTGTTGCATGACTCGTGTCTTTGTGTGTGTGTGTGGTGTGTGTGTGTGTGTGTGTGTGTGTGTGTGTGTGTGTGTGTGTGTGTGTGTCCACGTTCACACGTGCAGATGCTGACTATGGCAGACTGGCAGGTGAAGCTCTAATGAACGTCACATCCCAGGGCACAGTCTTCTCTCTGTAATGTCCTCAGATCTCAGTTCGTGCCTGCCTTTTTAAGATAATGAGGCGAGCTCTTTAGTTTCTCATGACTCGATGTGTGTGAACCAGATGGAAATGAAGTCTTCTGTATCCCTAGGGCCCTTTCAGTTACGTGTAAGTGATTTAATCAAGTGTGATCACATTTAAATCAGGCCTCTGTGTGTCAAGGTGTCTAAGTTGCAAAAGACATAAAGTAAAACTCAATATTAATGTGTCAGGGCTTAAAGGTAGGGTAGGTAAGAATGGAGAAACCAGCTCGAGTGCGCTAGAATTTGAAAGTACACAGCCGAAAAAAATCTGCCCCTTCCTTCAGACTTCCTTACAGAGCCCCTCCTCCAACACACACGAACGCGCACATGACCAATGAGGGCACAAGATAAGTTTGTGCACAGATGGAAGGCTGACAGGCAGGTAGGCCATCCAGTTATTTTAGCCGGGCCGGCTAAAATAATTGGTTGTGCTTTTTACAGCGCCACGGCTTCCACAGATGAATTTTTTTTATGTATTTATTGTCAAAGCATTTAATGTATTCATTGCTATCGGGATGTTAAGAGCATTCCATGGAATATAACAAAAAGTGTTTCTGAAGTGAATTACCTACCCCACCTTTAAGACTAATGCAAATAATATCATCTGTATACCTGTTATATTTCAGAGATATTCACACAGCACACATTTATTAAGCAAGTTAAGTAAATGTTGGCCTGATTAAAATATTGTATTAAGTTTATTTTTGTGATAGAACGGCTCAGACAGTTACATTATGGGGACTCCATTCCCATCAACCCACGTCTGGTCCGAATAAACCTTACATTGTTAAATTAAGGTTTGGTTTACATGTAAGGATCAGGCCTATGACATGTGGATGTTATAGGATTAGGGTTGAGGTTCAGGCTGGTAGTGGTCCAGGTTAAAAGATTAGTTAACTCAAATTACCTTGCAGAAAATCTTGGGTTGGTATTGTCGATTTCATTCAAACTCAAGGCCATGTTATTATCGCTACCATTGTTAAATGTAGCTGGATAGAAAGAAGAATGATGACCCCATACCTAATCCACCCAAGGAACCTATGAATGGTCTTGGATTGATTGGAAGGACTTGTTGATGTGGCAGCAAATGCTGTCTAGTAATTCAAACACAATCACATTATGACAGAGTAACACATTGATGCTGACAGGCAGTGGATCAGTCACTATGCAAACTAACACCACATGGTTAACTAAACACATTCAGCTAAGAGGTAATTTTCCCCGTAAAGAAACCTGTAAAGCATTGAATCCCATTAAAAAAAAGTTGTCTGCAACGACCGCACTGTAAAGGAGACACTTATCAATTGCCTTTTTGCCTACTTTAGATTGTAAGCCTCTAAATTAATGCTTAATCATAATATTGTCATTCAGCAGAGTTATAAATTAGCAGCAGGCCTAATTAGAAAGCAGTGAGGTATAGTCTGTGCTGAGAATAAATCAAGGCTGCTGGAGTAATGCCAATATCGTCACCGTGAAATGTTATACATTTTTCAGAATGGATTGGATATAAATAAAATAAACATTGATTGATTGTTTCTTTACACAACGGATTTCTCACAAAGGGTTCACAGCCTGTTTAAAATATCTTCGTTTAAATGTTTTGACTAAATTGTGCTCACATTCTGTCTTTTTTTTCTGGTAAGAGTTACTGTATTTTGTGAGCTAACCTGCCCATACATTGAAGTAATTCTGAAATAGTTTGGGCCTTTTGTAGAAGCTATATCTAACTAATGAAGATGTTTGACAGGGAATCCTTACATTTTGAAGTACACAGTCATATCTGCTGAAAGTGACACAGAACAAACTGCTTCAATGCATTTTTCTGCCTCTCACAGTTTCCTGAATAGCTCTGTGCTGTCCTCATGTCTTGCAGACTTAACGACAAATAAGATGATTCCCTGGCAAACAAAGATAAGAATAGTCAAGGCAGAGTGTTTGTGTCATTGTTTGGAGACAGAAAGAGAACAAAAAAAGAAAGAATCTAGCAAAAGTGACAAACGCCTGAAACAAGACGTTGAAATCTATACGGAGAGATGAGCGGCAGAGTCACAGCTGTGATCATTTTAAAAGTAGCATGAGACTGATTTGTACATTGAAATCAAATGTCAATGTACAAATCAATTTCAAATTGTACTATGTATCTTCTTGAAGTTTGACAAAAGCAATTAATTTGTAAGAATTTTCTCGAGTCAACTCTAACCTTGTTTTTGTCAATTCAGTTTGAGTTTCCTACGGTTACCCTTCTGGCACTTCAAAAGCATTAGTTTGTAAGTCAATAGTTTTTCCATATGGATTAATATGATAGCTAAATGTATATTCCTTTGGATGAGTTGCTGCTTAAACCGAATTTTCTTCAGCCTGTTGCCAGATTGAATAGCCGCTTATTTCTTTGAATTGCAGTGTTGACTTGTGTTAAATAAGGTCTAGTGCCTCGCAGTATGGCAACCATTTATTTTCAGTTGTGTATACCCAGCATCTGGCAGCTCAGAGCGCTCTTCGGTTGTTTATTCAGTTTATTAACATTGAGTGTGTCAAAATGTACCCAATTTCAAAAGCTAATTTATTTACTTCCCGCACAATATACCTACCAAGCGTGAATCAGATTCATGTATTCAGGAAATATAAGAAGGGAAGACCCACACAAACACAGATATACACACGCTTCATAGTTTTAAAGTTAGATCAGGGATTTACATGAATAAGGCCTCCACCTTAATCACAATGCATGTGTTGTCATCAGTGTTGTTTTACTTACAGCTAAAAACAACACTGATGACAACAAATGGTAGCATGGTAAACTGCTTGAGAGGTCTTTGGCGTTGATGTCAGCGTTATAATCTTCCAGCCTGTGATGTTTTACACTAAAGGAGACGAGATAAAAAATATCTAACACTGGTGATTCCAGTCCTGTTATCCTTCAATTTTCACCTTCTGCTTGAAATGTCCCATCTGTGTCCTTACCTAACACCAAATGTCGGTAGAACTAGCAAGGGCTGCTCTTCATCATCTCAGTCTGTAAGGTTGAGAGCAAGATCCTTTTCGCACAGCCGTCCTTGGTGAATTTAACCGATAAGATATAAAATCTCAAGCAATGTTCACATCTGAACACAAGGCTTAAAGTGATGTTCCCGGAATAAAAGACTTGGTAGTAGACCATTATTTGGGGACAAAAGAGTCTTGTCTCTCCCTCATCTCCCATCTACTTTCACAGCCTTCACTAAAAGCATCGGGGTGTTGTTCAAGAATCCTCTCGCAGAAAAAAATATCTCTCGCTGGCAATTTGTTATTTTATCAGCTGGAATTATGTGTTAATGAAGAAACACAATCAAGTGTATAACACAACCTGAAATTGCACCATGGTGAATAACAAAGTAGATTTGTTATTGTTTGTTCACATTCAAATGTGGTCACTCGTGTCAGGCATAAAAAGGCCACACAAAGAACTTAAACAGCCAATTAAGCCATGTCTTCCATCACCAACCAAAAAAGAAAAGTCCAACAATAGAACATTCTGTTTTGTGACAGTTATTTTTGCAGTTACATATTTTGTTCTCACCAAGGCTTTGAGCTTAGAAGTGGTTTCCATCGGTCATTAAACTGCAAAAGAGTTGTGTCACTGTCATGCAAGGCTGTGCCGAGCAATGATAAATTGATGTGAACTATCCTTTCCACACGGACCATCAAGTGAAGGCTCTTATTGAAGCTAAACTGCAATTTGAGATAAAATGAAACGTGAAAGAGGAACACTGCAGAGCGGTTTGAATGGTGATTCTGTTTGTGATTGATTGGTTTCTTATTATGTTGACATGAGGAAAAATAAATTGTGAGATAAGGTTGCGCTGTTGTCCGTAACACTCAAATGGAGCTGGGGAGATTGATAGACAGACAGACAGCAAACGTCTCAGTTTCTGCTTTTCATAGTTGTAAATATAACTATTGGCCTTCATGCCATTTCCCTGAGTGATTCCAAGCCTGTTAAATAAGCGTTTAACTTGCAATATAACTGTGAATTTGTTTTTGCAGAGAAATATACTGTATTACCCTTTATACATTGGCAAGGCTGCATGTCATTATGGTCATGCCAATAAAGCTATTTGAATGAAATTGAAATCAATGTAGCAGGCAGGCTAGTTAGTCCTGTTTCAGAATGAGAATACTGTGACATTAACAACAAACAAAGGGATCAAGGATTCAAATGGTCAGTACATGTCATGCCTGTTGTGCTTCATAACAGAGCATCATTTCAGATATTTGTCTTGTAGGACAAGTGTTATGGCTCCCTATTTGTTGCTATATTTTTTTAAACATTACATTGTTAGCATGTCCTATATTTTCACAACAAGGAGACAAACAATACATGGACCTGAAGAGATATTAATGGTGTACACACCCCTGGAGCTTCCTTTGGAGGAAGAATTGTATTGCAGCAGTGGTGTGTGTGTGTGCGTGCGTGCGTGCGTGCGTGCGTGCGTGCGTGCGTGCGTGCGTGCGTGCTTGCGTGCGTGCGTGCGATTTTTAATTTTGTTGACATGAGGAAAATATAAGGTTCAATAGTGTCTTCAGATGATGATTCCCATGGTCCTGAGGCACGTATTAATCAGCAACACATCACTTGCAAGTGGGAATTGTGTGATACAACATCACTATTTAAATTTATGATTGGGATTTTGGCTTAGGTTTTAAAATAAGTAAGAGTTGGTACACGTTAGGTATAAATGATTAACTCATACTTTATGAATATATTTAAATGTGATTAAAACAACATTTCCCTTGGGCTTTGCTGCCTACTCCTATTGCCTGCAGTCATTAAGAACCGTCACTAATTGTAACTATAATTAATTAATAGCCATTTACAAATGAGGCTCAATGGGATTACAACTGGAATTTAAATGGACATTTTTAAATGTTATTGGGAAAATAGACAAGTGTAGGGTTAAGATTGTTCTGTTTTTAAATAAATCTAACTCTTAGAGATACTGACTGGTATAGCTGAGTTAACTTCAGATGAATGGATTCAGATAGATGAGTTCTAATTGCGCCCTCTGGATATTATTAGGGCCAACATGAATGAGTAGCCTAATTTCACAAGGGTGCATTTAAAGGATCAATGGTATCAGATCTGTTTGATCCTAAACCTTGCATCTGAATAGAATGCTTTCACCAGTTTTGAGTTTTGATGATGGAGTCACCAAGGTATGAGGGAAGATAATGCTTAAACAATTGGCATAGGTGTTGGCAAGCAGATTAAAGATAGGTTGGGTGGTCCCAGGATGCAAAGTGTGCTCCATTGCGGTCCTCTTAGCAACCTGTTGTCAAGGGGCAGTGGTCTCCATCAGGTAGAGCACTGAGCCCTGACTGAGTGAGAGCATGTCTTACAAGAAGATGCAATACTTACTTAGATATTTTGGCTTTTTACATCCAGGGCAACCAACTTTATGGGAGTACAACACTCTGGCTGCCAAATAAATCATACATGACTTCATTCCTTAAGTGTGTATGTTTGAACTCTCATCATTGTAATCCTCAGAAAACGCGCCGAAACTTTGTATTTACATCAGCAGGATATATAAATCCTCTTGCTAGACAATTGAATCCCCTTTCAGCTCGGCAGAGATAATCGTACATCCTTTGGATTGCTTTCAGACACTCTTAAAGACCTTGAAGAATAGGGCTGAGGATGTCACCAGAGGAGAACTGTGATAATAACCCTGCGGCGGTAGCTCTGCTTCAGCTGGCGACCGTGAATTGGATACTGTGATTGTCATCAAGTAAGGCTATTCTTCAGGAGCTCTTTCCTCTGAAGGCACACACGGCTTTAGATTGGAGCAGGATACAGATAATAGCTCCTTATGAATCTGTCATTGATGCACAGAGGGAGGGATTGGACGAGACTCAAAGAGACAAACAGAATTAAAATGATTTATTGTAAATTGAATGTTTGTTCAGCAAGCAATTGGGAGAATCTTTGAGTTCTGCTCTCTAATGAAGCTTTCTGGGGACTGTTACCTGCTTCTTGAATTATCCTTTAATGTATGCAAACTTGACATCTCTATCAGCATAGTCAGGCTGGTAGGCCATTTTTGGTGGAATTAACTATTGTAAGCTACAAATAAAATGCTGTACTCGCAAGAGAAACACAAGTAGAAGTTTCCGGGTATTAAATTCTCCAAACTTTTAGAAATAAATGGTCAAACTGACCTTGATTTATGCTACTCTGTACTACCCTTCACCATTGTAGCGATTCAGAAAACTCTAGCAAATAAAAATATAAGAGCATGACATTCACACAACCAATCTAGCTGCCATATTCATCTGCAGTACTACAAAACATGTATTACTATTTACTACTTATTGGTTCCTATACATTGTGACTATTCAAACCAAGGGATATTTATTAAAAACATATCCTATAAGGCAGAGGTATTCAACTAAAATTCAACCAGGTCCAGTAAGAGAAAATCTCCCCATGCAAAGGTCCGGAACATCAAAATGTCTAACTTGCTTTATGAATTAGTGTGATATATATTGAAGTAGCTGTAGCTTTATCAACGTCTGCGTGTAATCAACAACTGACTGCCAATCAAAAAAAGAAAGTACAATTAAAAAAACAACAATATTTATTGTCAATTAACATTGAACTATACAGATATACAGTAAAATACTGTGGATATGTGTAATGTTCCTCTCTGGCTGCATTTAAAAATAAAATAGAGAAAATAAATAAAATAGCTTTTGAAAATGTGTGCATCTCAAAAGTGCTTAATTTCAGATAAATACAATAAAGTGTAGCAGCAGCTTGAGTTTCCCTTTTTCTTTGTTAACCGTTTCACATCATGACTTAACAGTTTCAGACGATTATAGAACAATATCAGTCTTTACACATCATAACAATTGAACAGTTTTAAAGTTTCTCTTTCTTTCCCTCTTATATTGCAGTCCATCACTCACTTTTTTTTAATTCAGTGCGAGAATTGAGCTTGAGCTTGTCCTGCCAGGAGTTTAGATCTGGGCTGAAATTGTGTCAGGGCCATTCTCATACACACATGAAGGTGCTCATTGGTTAGCCTGGAACGATATTTCGTTTTCATTTTGATGCTGCTTATTTTTTGTGACCTCAGTTCTGACTTGAGAGGGAATGTTTGGTCAAACACCTTGTGTTTTGTCTCATAGTGGCGTGTTGGCACTTTTAATGAGCACCACGGTCTCTGACAAATGAGACACACTGGTTCTGTGCTCCCAGTGGGCAGGATGAACATGAATGAGTCCGTCCACTCAGGGTTAAAAGCTCTGTTCCCACTGTCCACTTTCGTCTTCTTGGACCGCGGTCCGCCTGTTACTGAACTATGCTATAAGGCTTTAAGGGGTTACGATTTGTTGCTTTCTATATGTATTATGGGTGATGGTAGATGGATCCGTCAAAGAAGTGTGTTACTTTGTATCAACTGCTGTTCATTTGTTGTACATGTTCCACTTCTTGGCTTGTCTCAGAGCTTTTGGTTGTAATAATAGATGCAATGTATTTAGTTGAATGCACCTGAAATCTCACTTGTTATTCAATCATTAAACAAACTAAAGTGTTCTGAGTTAAAACACAACATGTTCAACATTTACAGCCTGTTTTATGCCAGATACTAAGCGCCTCTGCATCTTTCAAAGCTGTAAAGAAGAGTTGGCAAACTTTTATCCCTCAGATCACCTTCAACTCATCTTTGTTTGTTGGGTCGGTTCAGTTCAATGTCTGCTTCAATGCGTGAGGTTACAGTTGTATTTTAAAAATGAAGTTTATCTTATTTCACAGCAGAAGTAATGGTGTTCTTTGTGTCATAAAAAGGCTTTCATCTGCAGCAAAAAGGTTTAACCCCTACAAATAAGACAGCGAAGCCCCAGGAGATATTTGGCTTTACTAAAAAACACAGCCTGTTGGATAAAACAAACTTCATGTGCATCTAATTCAACGGATCTTAAGCAGAAATGTTTTTTTTTCAAGAGTCGGTATCATTGTTTAGCAGTGGGTTTTTTCCAGGTTTTTTTCTTCTGAGGAGTCTCGATGGAAGACAAGATTGATACACTTTGACCATCTCCATTTTGAAGATATTTCAAATGAGAAGAATTTGTCTTCTCGACCTTAGTTGTTTGTCCTTGAGAGGCTTTCAGGTTTCTTTGTTGCAAAAATGAGCCAAGCAACTGCTGCTTATTCCTGAATGAACATATGAACAAAGCTAAATATTCCATGGTTCACGACTTTTCTGTTGATGCAACTCGTGGTGAGTATTGACATTTTCTGCTCAACAAAGACTCAATGATATGGCATCTACAAAGACTATGAGTAGTGCTTGAAGTATCATTCTTTACTCGCTTTTCTGTTTAATCTATTTAGGTATATTTTGTCCCCCTTCTATATGTTTTGAGTCTAGACTTTCAGATAAAGTTTCCCTCTTGATTGTGTATGTTATATACATGCAGAAGCACCTAATTTTTTCAAAATGTCATTGATTATTACTTAGATATTGTACTTTGTAATCGTTTATCTATATGTTCTGTCCTATTAAGTGATCCCCATTAAGTTGAGTATGTCATGTTACAAACACACACACACACACACACACACACACACACACACACACACACACACACACATCTGTGCCAGTGTGTGACAGCTCTTTCAAGCCGACACTTTGCAGACCGGCAGTTTGTGAATAATTCAAAGTGATTATTAATATTTGAAACGGAACAGCACGGCAGATGAAAGACTCATCTGATCGACTCCTTTCATCCTTCTTCCTCCTCCCGAAGAAACACCTTGATAAAATAAGGGGTTCCAGGTACTTTAATCAAAAAGTCATCTTGTGTTAACATTACATAAAGATCACAATGCCAAACCTTGACTGAACATTTCATTCTCAATGAAAACCATCTTGCCCTCCAATCCTGTATTTTTTTTACCTTAAGTTATTTAATTTTCTTTTAATTATATAACTGTAAAGATACACTAGTGTATTGCCTAGAAAATGAAAAATAAGGAACAAAAACACAACACTTTCTTCATCGATATAATAAACCCACACTGTTAAGTGTCTTAAAGTAATCTTAAAAAGTACTAGTTTTTGAAATTCAACTTGATATCCTTCTTGTAGATTTGCAATATTAATGAATTGCTAAATCTTGTCCATATACAATTATACAGCATGCAGCAGCGGATTTAGCATCATTCATTATCTGCTATCAATGTGTTCATAGGCGTTATTCATTAATGCATTTATTACAATTACATTTATAAATTAATAGTTTCATGAAGGTGAAAGATGATGAAGAAAAAAAAAGGGAATGTAGCATGTAGGGGGGAGAGTGAAACTTAACATAGATCGTAGGTTCTGGGCAATAAGTGAAATACAGCGGGATATTAAATGATTTTGTCTAATTCATTTGACATCACATGAGATATAAATACAGTGATCTGAACAGAAATCTGGTTGCTAAAAATACAGCAATATGAAGTCCAGATTAACGTCATATTGAGCTTTTTCTTTGGATTCTTGACAATATTAAGAATTAGATAAAGGTTTATGACACAAGGAAAATATAATTACTGTCCAGCTGGAAATAACAGGATTGCATGTCGGTGTGTTTGTCGCAGGCTGACAGGTCTCAAGAACTGGCCAATTATCAAAAGCTCAGCTTGGCACTTTTGCTCACTGATTTTCATGTAATTAAGTAGTGTTGGCTTCGCCAAGGTTTATTATTTTTGCTGAATTTCACCGGTCTCTGGCAAAATGGCTGGCAGCTTCAGCCATGCTCGTATTAGCCTGCAGATTGCATTTTGTTCAGAGGATAATACCGGTCTTTGTGTAAATATGAGGACAAGTCAAATGAGAATTAGGGAGAGATCTTCGCAATTAGCCGGCAAAGAGAGAGTAAGAGAAGCATGACGCAGTAAACCCTTTTTAATGGATGAATATTTCATGCTTTTTTAAGAGAGAATGTGGTATTACTGAAATACAGACAGCCTCTGAATGATATCAGGTCTAAGTCTATCAGTCAGGGGAACATAGGACTGGGAATACTGCCTCCAGTTTATCAACAGATTGCGGAAAAAATGCAACCTGACAGAAACAAACCGCAGAAACAAGACAACATCCGGCTGCTGTTGAGCTTAAACCTGACTGAGACCACCTTAACTCTGGGGGGGAAACTGAAGACAAAAACACCCAGGGCAAGGAAATATAGTCAAGTCAGATCTATGTTATTTATGATGCCCCATACCACAGATCACACATTTGCCTCAGGGGTGCTTTTTGAGAATATACAGCATAAAACATCTCTAGCCTACATATCTCATAATCTTTTATGCCTTGATATTTTCTGACAACATTCCTGCTCCCCAGAGGATGTGGTTTTAAAGACCTCATGACTGTTCCTTGAGGAAAAACCTTTTAAATAAGTATGCTGAGTTGTTATAACTGTTCTTGCCTTAAAAAGGGCTTTTCAATTTGGGTTTTGTTCATATAAGACCAATAGTGGTGTAGATAATATGTGTATTTTGTAGGCCAATCATGATATTGCATCCCTCTACAGAAAGCAATACAATATTTCTGTTGTTTAATGGAATATGGCAAGAAAATGTTTATGATACTCACACATTTTGTTCAGCAGGAGAAATTCCACAAAGTAACGCCCCTTTATAATTTTTGATGGGCACTGCAATCATCGAAAGTAAAAGGCCAAGTAAACGCTACAAACAAACTACAAAATAGTCGCATGGATCCCCGTCACCACTCCTAAGCTAAAGGCGGCAAATATCGGTATGATGATGTTTAGTATTCTCATTTATTTTGATTCATAGAAAAACATAGGTTGTTTACTGACCGATTTTCTGTCTTAATACAAAACGTCTCTTAAGTCTCTTAAAATGGTGTGAACGACAGACCTAATTCCAGTCATCTAACCAGAAACCCTCAAAAAGGAACCAATAGGGCTTTCTTTTGCTTTAATTAAAGCGCAGTTTACTATTTTCCATCCTATTTATAGTTTTAATTCGATCAACTTAACATACAAAGCACCTGCAGTCCCACAGTGTGTGTTTATCTGTCATGCAGATGTGACTTGTCTGTCGACACTTAATTAAGATGTTGGGTGTGTTTGTGACCTGCAGTCAAATAAGCAGCCTGTCTCATGCTCTCTCATTTGGTCTGAGAGTTTCTATTAGGACAAGTAGTCAAAACAGAATTAGAGTAACAGCTGAGGTATGAGCTGGCTGAGGGAGTGTTAACGCAGTGGCACAAAGCAGTAAACAGTCTTTAATGGATTTCTCAATATTTCATGCTTATTTTGGAGATTGTGGGATTTGTTAAGTGCAAGCAGACAGAGAACGCTAACAAGACTGAGCCTAACAGATTAGTGTGTTACCGCTGCTTTTTAGGAATGTAAGCACAGAGGGAGAGAGATCCGGGCTGACTGCTGCGCTCACACAGATGGAGCCGTTTGAATCCACAGAAACACTTTGATCCCATGTCAGATTCTCTGTTTAATCCTTGATGGTGTTTAGTTCAGATGAAAGTAATAAGGCAATTAATGAATTGATGAACATAAGTTCTTCTGAAGGCTGAGTTTCTGATTAAAGCAAATCATGTGTCAGTTACAAATGTTTTACGTCACCTTTGTGCTGTTATTATGTTGTGACACCTTATACACATGATCTCCACACAAGTCAAATTCATGATATCAGTACACATGTCTCTGCAAGCTGCTCAACATGCTGTCTGGTGTATTAACTCTCCCTGTATCTCCATCAAAAGGAGCCTAAAACAGCTGTGAATGCTGGTTAAATCAATCTCTGGATGTGTTTTTTAGTGTTAAACTTAAATTAAGATTTCTCTTTTTCATAACTAGTCCTTCAATTATTCCTTATTTAGTCACACATATTTCATCTTCTAGAGTAAAACATCAGATCCAGCTATATTAAGCTAGAGAAACAAACCATGTTTGATTGGTTTCCGGCTTTCCGCTATTTTCTTTATCGTGGAACGATTTTTTAAAAAGCAAGCTCATCCGTGAGTGAATTTACAAACATCTCCTGGCTAAGTACAACTAATTGAGCTGCAGAAAAAATGTCCTTTTTTTTGGCAAGGCAAACACATTTCGAAAACGTATTGATCTGTTTCTTTATTCTTTGCTTGTGTATTTCTCTGCTTTTTAAGCTGTGTCTTCAAAGAAAAGTGCCGTGCATCAATACTTATTTTATATTCAGTTGTATTCTCTATATTTGAACGCTTTTCCAGTGTACAAGAAATAAACAACACATTTCTTTATCACCAAAAGAACACAATGATGCAACTCCCTGCATGCTGTTACGACTGTAAAGCTGCCCGAAAGTTGCCCTCTTGAAACTAAGTTAAAATGACATATGTGATACACTTCATAAACATCGTTGTTAGTGTACAAATGGTCCTTTATAGACTGTATCTTAACTTTGCTCAGGGTTTGCCTTTCTGTCCTTTCTACTTCTAGTATTGCCTATTTATTGTTCTCTTTCTCTTCTCTGCTGCTGCCTTTCCTGCCAGGAGCTTTGGACTCATCATTGTAATGCAATGAAATCTTCACTGCATGACAAAGAGGGAGAAAGAAAGGAAAGGAGTAAGAGGAAATTAGATGGTGTAGGGAACAGGACTGAATACCAGGAGGTAGCAAATGCCAATAGACATAGAGAGCAAATAGCTTTTGAGCCGGTGAGACAGAAGGGCAGAAGACAAGATAGACCTCACGACATATGAATAGGATGACAAGATGTTCTGAAGCCGAAAAAAAAAGGATTTAGAGGGTTTGGCTGGATTTGGTTTGGTCCCTCATGTAAAGAGGGGAGGGAAGACGAACAGATATGAAATATTCTCTCTGAAGAATCTCCTGCCAGCAAGTCTTCAGTATGCAGAGAGAAAGGGGAGATATGTTGAGAGAGATCGAACTGGAAGAGGAGAAGGACAAGAAGCCATAAAGAGAAGAGAAGAATCAGAGGAGATGAGGCAACATTCACTCAGGATAAAGAAGATAATTAAGAAGGATATTTAGTTGGATAAGGGAAGGAGGTGGGAAGGGATGTACACGATGAAGAGAAAGAGATGGGCAGGAATATATTCAAACAGTGACGGGAGGTTAGGAAGAAGGAAAGATACTGAATAAAAGTGAGGAAGGTTTAGCAGGATTGGAGGATGCAAAGAGGAAGGAAGGTATGAGAGAAGTGGGAAAATGAAGATATAAAGAGAAGAGGTTAAAAGCAAAAGAGCTGACAAATATGAAGAGAAGATTCAGATTTGACTATACTAAAACAAGTATACCTGTTTTCTATGCAAGTCGAGGCAAATTGAAAGCAACTGGTGCCTATACAAACTAACACTTACAGTCCATTACATTAGTTTAAGTACATACTAAGATGAACAAACTGCGTGCCTTGCCTTGTGAAAATGCTTCACATTTGAACATGAGATGCTTAATAGACTGATTTGCTTTTGTCCTTGTGATGCTGCCAATTCCCGACATGTGTTCAATTTACATATTATTCAGTGTCTCTTCATTTTGATCTTTGAGTCTTAGATATTTTAGGCATCAAGTATCATAAAAGTATTGAAGATATCTTAAAATGATCTTCCTTAAATGTGCAGATGCAATGCAGACAAAGGCAGGAAGGATGAGAGCAATCACAAAGATAACAAGTGAAGAGCAGGAAAGATACAGAAAACTCAAAGTTAGGGGAAGGTTAATACAAGGGATGAAAGGATTAAAGACTGAAAGAGACAGATGTTGAGATGCAAGGGAACAGATGAGTGAAGGACCTGAAAAAAAGGGAAGGAGGTGTTGAGTACAGTCGTCTTCTGGAATTGGAAATTGATGGGGGGCGAGTATGAGAAAGAAAAATGGAGTCAAAGGGGAAGATGGATAGAAAAGGGTGAAAGAAATAAGTGGAAGTTTTGAGGAAAAAAGGCAAAGTGCTAAAGAGCCCGAGGCCAAACTGAACTATACGGGGGAGGAGTAGAGGGGTGAGGCGGAAATATTTGACTGCATTGCGTTTTTGTGAAGTTTTTATTCAGGGCAGCTGAAGCAGAAAGTGGCAGCAGACACAATCTACACACACTCATAAAATGAATGCCTCATTTATTATCTATCTCAATTGTTCGTATAGTAGACCTATTTTTACTTGGTGTGTGTGTGTGTGTGTGTGTGTGTGTGTGTGTGTGTGTGTTTGTGTATGACTAAAATTATCACCCCAATTTCTTGTTTTTATTTGAGCGAGACAAGCCTCTAAGATTAAATAAAAATCACGGGATCCCTCAGGGCAACGCAGACTATGGACCATCAGACCCTTGAACACATAAAAGAGACAACCAAACAAAGTGGAAACACAAACCGCAGGGTTACATCACACTGCTGCTGAGCCACTACCCAACCACAACCAACTCACTTCAGGCGAAAGGATCAACATAGATCACGGGATATCTTTTAGAAATGTATTGTCAACATTCCTGGTCGCCACAGGATGAACCATTTTGATATAAGCAATGATCACATAACCTTTCCTCTTGTCTAGTGCCACCCTAACAAGACAAAATGTTAAAGCCATTATAGATCACTGGAAATCCTCTTTCCCTTGAGTCAGAATAGATGCCTTAAAAGGTCTTTTAATGTTGACTCATGGTAATGTTTGACCAAATGCATGATTTAAGAAGAGTCCTATCCATGTTACTTTAGTTGGCTAGTTTTGCGAAATACTTGTGATCATTTGTTTAGTCATTTTTATAACTTGGGCAATAATGTTTAAAAGTATCATTGCATTACTTTCTGGATAGTTACGGTCTTGTGTGAACTTGTGCCACTGAAGTCACTTCAGGCAGTATCCTTTACTTATCTTATTTGAATATTATAAAATACAATTCAGAACTGAAAATAAAAGCCCAGTCACAATGTCTAATGAGATGCACTGATAGATCTACATCAGTAGTCATCTTTCATGGTAACAATGTCCTCACTCTCCTTCAAGGTGATCTAGATAAAAAACATCAATTTGATCAGCATCACATCACAAAGACACTCTGTGCATTATAATGGCACCAAGCACAGACCCACAGTGTCTCTGTTATGCAGACTGCATACTGGACTTGGCTGCAGACGCTTTAATAAGGTGTTACATAAAATGTGTGTGTGACCTTCAGTAAGCTGCCTGTTTCAAGCTTTCTCATTTGACTGAACTTTTGTGTTTCTGTGCTTTTTCTCTCCACAGATACACAAAGATGAAGACAGCTACCAACATCTACATCTTTAACCTGGCTCTGGCTGACTCTTTGTTCCTGGCGACTTTACCTTTCCAGGTACTACCTATTCCACGTTTTTCTTAAACTACTCTTTTTGCCCACTCTTAAGATTAACTTAAATTAAAACAAAAATATAAATGAATGTTTAGTTGGTAACAGATACTATACAGTATAAGATTTTAGGCGGCAGTAATAGGCACTTGGCTTGGGTACCGAAGTATTGCCGGTTCAAGTCCTGATTGGACCAAAAATAGTGTTGACTGGTAGCTGTAGAGGTGCCAGTTTGCCTCCTGGAAATTGCCGGTTGTCCCTTTTGCTCTGCCACCTCTTCTTTTGTGCATGTTTATAGGTCTAAGTTGTGCATGTGTGTAATTTGGGCCTATGTGTGTAATTATAAAATGACACCAGAGTGAAAAGTGGAATTTCCCCTAGGGTATTAATAAAGGTGATCTTTGAAAATGTTGGTCTTAGAAATATGATTTGTAAACTTCCAGATGTGGTACACTCATTTGTTTACCGATCATATCAGGCATTACTCTGCCTTAAAACCCAAAGGGGCTGTTGTGTTTAAAGATAGAAAGTTCAAACGAATGTCAACAAACACCATCACAGCCTAACCATTAATTAAGTTGTACAATTAGCATTCTGCTCATGTGTTGTGCTGTTGCTGATTCAATTAGTTTGACAAGATTACAAATGACATCAATATTTGTCGCTTTGGTAATGGCATCTTTTTCAAAGCCTTGTGTCTTTTTCCTTCAGCATGGCTTACTAGTAACTCTATGTGATATCACTAAAAAGTACCCTTGTTCTGGTACCACAATGGGGTCAGGATGTATTGATGATTGATGAATTAGGGAACAAGATTATAAACAATGCCGATAAGCATTAAAACATGATTGAATTCTTAAAAAGGCAGCATTAACTAGTGAGTGATTGTACTGGATTTTACAAAAAATGTAGCTGATATTATGTCCACCCCTGGTTATAACTACTCAGACATGAACTCTGACTGATATATTACTTAAAATACAATTTTGATTCTGCTGTTTCACCAGCATCAGGGTTTTTATATGGTTATTCCACTTCATAGATAATTAAGTGTCAAAAGTTATATAACAGAGGAGATTGTATTCTCTGTTCTGCTTGCAGCTGTATTTATATGCTCAAACTTCAATTTCTGGATGTTTGTTTTAGGGCACAGACGTGTTCCTGGGCTTCTGGCCGTTTGGGAACGCTCTGTGCAAAGTGGTGGTGTCTATCGACTACTACAACATGTTCACCAGCACCTTCACCCTGACGGTGATGAGTATGGACAGATATGTGGCTGTCTGCCACCCTGTCAAGGCACTGGACATGAGGACTCCTCACAAGGCCAAGGTAAAACTGTTTCATTTCAAAGTGAGATATTTACTCTTTAAATCCTTCACACCTTCTGTATTGTCCCTGCAATGGCCGACATCAGATCAGACACTTCAGCCCATGAATCCTTAAAAATGACTTTGTGTGTGCTGTCATGTTGGGAAACTCAAAAGAAATAAAGATAAACTGATACAGGCATCATTTTCAAATGTGATATAATATCGCAGATTTGTATACTAAACAAGTGGATGTGGCTGCAGATGTTTGAAAACTAGAAATCATTTTCAAATTGCGATGGAATGATAATTGAAATGAAAAACTCAGATTTGTATGATAATGTCATAGCCAAGCTGACTGTTTAAAAAAACAGGCAGCCTTGCAGTCTTTACATTTAGTCCTTACCAAAAAGCCAAGAGTAAATAAGGCAAGAGGTTTAATAATCATATAACTCAGATTATCTAATGCAATTACTGCACAGCTGTTGATGTGTCTGCAGCTGTGCAGTAATTGTGGTAAATAAGAAATGCAGAACTCGTATTGCAGTGTGTTACATAATGTTTGTGGCCTGTTTATATATTTATATACTGGCATGCACTTTAATTCCTGTGGTAACCTCTAGATATACGGGTGTAAGAAAAGAAAAAAGTGTAATCCATTAGACCAATTTCTCCAACCGACGTTGACGAGTAAACCGTTTGTCCTGTAATGACACCCTGAGAAACAGACCTTTTCAAGTGCTGATAAGAAATGTCAAAATGAAGAAACACTGATTCAAACAGAAGATGATTTTCTGACAGCTCGTCTGCACAATCCTTCTCATCAGTCATTGATGATGTGCAAAACATAAAGAGATAACACCACTTAACTTAGAACCAAATAGATTGTACACATCAAAGTCTGTTGGGGATTACAACTGCACATTTGAACAAAGTTTAAAATCATTTTGCGACTTCAAACTTAGTGCAATGCTAACTAATTGCTTCAAGTGATGTCACTTGCTATGATATAATCATTGCACACCCTACAGTAATGGATTCAAGGGCTCCAGGCTTTTATTGTCATTTGTACATAGCTGCAGTGTAGTTATGTTGATGAAAATCTTAGGTCACATGCTCCTCCAACAGTGCAACACAATACAACTGATAAAATAGTGCAAGTAAATACAATAAAATAGTTGCAGTTGGTGTGAATGGTGGGTAATGTAGGTGGCCCGTTTTTGTTTTTGTTAAGTCCAACAATGTTATAGATGCACAGTGCTTGATTGATTTAGTTATAGAGTCCTAGTATTGTAGTGTATTTGGTGTTCTGGTCCTGGTTTCCTACAACACCTTTTGAGGAAAGGTATAAATTGTTCAAGTTCTAACTTAGATTGTTCTGCTAGTCCTGATATGCATTTGAACAGTGATGTCATTGCTCAACAAGGTAAGATAATTGAAACTACTACTTCTCAAATGGTGATGCCTCAAGTAAACACAGGTATTGTTATTGTAAGTAGTAGTGACTTTTACTGTGGAATACTGGGCATACAATGGGACAGGCTCGCTGCCCTCAGAGTGCTTGTTATAGCCCTTTTTATTCTTACACATTCAAATAGACGTTTTAAGCTTGAATATTAAAGGGTTGAATGATACATTTAACTTTTTCTTTTCTGTATGAGTAATTGGAAATCTATAATTGACCATCATGTTATCATGTCTTTAGGTGGTGAATATCTGTGTGTGGGTGTTGGCCTCAGCCTTTGGTGTTCCAGCCATGTTCCTGGGAAATGTTGAGGTGGAACAAGAGCATGGCAGTAAGTAATTGACAAGCACACGCACATGCACATGCACACACACACACACACACACACACACACACACACACACACACACACACACACACACACACACGTTGCTTTTCGGCACCTGATTTGTATGTCCCCAAAGAGTCAGAGGTCCCCATGACGTGATTGTGTAAACAGACTGATGTCCGCAAATAGTGATGAAAACAAACTTAAATAAACACACACACTTGTAATGACCTCTGCATGTACACATTCTTGCACATTCACCACAAATACATTTGAAACGAGCTGTCCCAGTTTTTATGGCTTCTCTTGCACAGCGTCTGACTAATAGCTTCAGCACACATCATCGCGTGATGCCTCTTCTTCTCTTTGTTTCCTATCAAACAAATACAGAGCTTTGACAGCCGGCTGCCTGCGACATTATACAATACTCTACATGGTGCCCCATGTTATGAACTTTCACACAGCAGGTGCATATTTATATCTACCAAAATAGAAAGAACATTCAGCTCGTGATCCATTTCTTTTTTTGCAGTTCAATCAGCAGAGGTGATAAAAAAACAACAGCATGAGTCACAGTGTTGTGATTATCAAAAGCTAAATTACTTTCAGTAAGTAGAAAGGAAGATGTGTTACAACCTGTCGCACAAACTGCACATGAATGAATGTGGCATAAACACACATATGAATTGCGAGCGCCGACATTTACATAAAATAAATATGCATGACTGAGATCAACTGAATCAGGAAAACACATGTAAATTCAATTAGCAGAAGCTCATAATTAAAGCATATTTTCAATCATTATTTTACATTGTATAACTAACACTTGTCATTCAATTGAAAAAGACTTAACAAAACAAACATTTACTATGACCATAACAAATAATAAAATAAATGTTTACGTTTCTGTTCAGACGTCAAACTTACCGAACACAACCTCATTGCATTGGTTCTGCATTTAAAGAGAACGGATCCAAAAAAAGTTAGAAGTAATGTATATCATTATTTATTCCCTTAAAATAATTTCCTTTAATGTGCCTTTATTGTTGTTTTGGTTCTGTATATTGGCTTGTTGTTCAAAAAGGAGCTAGAACCACCTCGATTTGGAAATCTAACGCACACGCAATTTAATCAACAGTCTCCAGAAGTTTCATAAATACATCTAGCGGGGCTCCTTTGTAAGATGCACGGCTGAATTCCATTTCCTGTAATGAGATCTCAGTCCATCAGGTGCTCACCCTCTCCCTGCAGGTTAACCTCTTGTGTGTTGCCCATCTCCTACTACATGCGTGATTTGATTAAACCAAGGTTCATTTAATCTTCCTGGTTCATCTCACTGTTTTATTAAAAGTTTGCATTTGTGAGAAAGTTTATCTTGTGTTTGGAATAACTGCTCTTGCAGCAAATTGCAATGCCTGACTTCAGTTTTCATCATCATTCCTGGTTGCAATTTTCCATTAGTGTGTGAAGCCTGTATGAAAACTGCATCATTATATTTCTCCCTATGGCAGGCTGGTTCATCTTCTTGTCACTTAGGTTTGTTAAGGGGTGAGGAACACAACCTCAAAAGTGGAATAAGAGCACGAACATGTGGGAAGAATTCCAACTGAGTTTAAACGAGGGTTGGGGATTAGGGATAGGGTTATTACAAATATTTTTCTAACAAGCTCTTTACTACATGCAGCTTCTTACATAGTTCTTATGGTTTTGTAAGTTTCACTGTTACAACAACAATGTTCTAAACATTTTTTAAATGCTTCTCAAAACGAGACATGTCTGAATTAATTGCTTTTAGATAAGCATATAAGCTTCCACAGCACAAGGTCCATATAGGAAAATAAATAAATGCACATCCTGTTTTCCTTCTAAAACAACAGAATACATATATAAAAAAAAGAAATCAGCTGAGCAAACTGTGAATTAAGTTGATTTAAGTTGTTGAAATTCTTCAGATGCTTTATAAAGAAAAAATTCTCTCATAACAGCATGGGTCATATGAGGAAGTCATTTTGCTTAATCACAGTAATAATCAGAAAGCACTCCCTCACCATATTTTCAGCGCTCTTTTATGTCCATCAAGCAATATGAGCAAACTTAATTTCTAGTCACTTTATGCATGAGCACTGTCAGGCATCATAAAAGAGGCAGCACATATTCTCTATCTAATAAATTATGAAATTGTTGAGGAGATCTTTTAGGGGATTCACAGTGGTAGGAGAGGCTAAGTGTCCCTTGCATTTGTCAGATATAGATTAAGGCTTCAAAGGCAACATTTGTTTTAAAGGGGACATATTCTGCTCACATTCAGGTTCATGATTGTATTTTGTGTCTCTGCTGTGACATGTCTCCATGCTTTAATGTTCAAAAAGCTCTTTATTTTTCTCATACTGCCTGTGCTGCAGCACCTCTTTTCACCCTCTGTCTGAAACCAGAGCCCAGTCTGCTCTGATTGGTTAGCTGGCCGGCTCTGTTGTGATTGGTAAACTGCTTAGAGATATCCCGCCCATGTACACTCCAGTGAGTCCAATGAAGGCGTTTCACGTTACACTTACGTTTGGATAATCAATCAATCAATCAATCAATCAATCAATGTTTATTTATATAGCCCAATATCACAAATGTTACATTTGTCTCAGTGGACTTCACAGTTTGTACAGAATATCAGTAGACAATACGACACCCTCTGTCCTTAGACCCTCACATCGTACAAGGAAAAACTTCCAGAGAGAAACCCACAGTTTAAAGGGGAACATGGGAGAAACCTCAGGGAGAGCAACAGAGGAGGGATCCCTCTCCCAGGACGGACAGACGTGCAATAGATGCCGTGTGTAAATCGAAAAGATAATACATTTGCAGCATAGGTAGACCAAATGTTTGGAAATGCATGTGTCTATAATAAGAAGATGAATCTACGAGGATGTCAACAATCCTGTGGGAGCCATCAGGGAAGTAGTATGATGAAGGACTGGCAGGACCACAGTGACAGGTTCAGCCACGACTTGAAATCCAGGACTCAGATCAGGACTCAGGACTCAGGATCATCCACGACTCAGGACTCAGGGCTCGCGATCCAGGACTCAGGACCACAGCAACAGGATCAGCCACGACTCAGGATCCCAGCGTAGATAGACACCAAAAAGAAATTTGGGGGAAGCTGGGTTATTCGGAATAAAGAGCGAAACTTTAACAAAGACACAAGACCAGCATTATTACATTTCAAATATGTGAAAAAGTCTACAATTATGTTTGAACTTAAGCAAAAAGGTTGCAACTTCCTGGAGGACTCAAACCGAATACTGAAATCTATAAAAAGGATGTAAATGTCGGGAGGTTTGACCCCTATTCACAGACGCCCTTTGTTCATCTGAGTCTTTTCGATACCTGATAACACCAGATGGATAACGGCAGCTTCTTTCTCAGTTCGAAATAGACTCAATTAATTTCGGCTTATTCGTTTCTGCTGAGTGGATCCAGCTGGGTCCTTCGTCTCTACACACACTACAATGTGTGCGTGTCTGTTTGTGTGTTTCAAGGCAGTGCATTTGCCTTATAGGGTTGTGTGAGAGTGATGATGAGCCTTTGTGTTTGTGTGTGTGTGTGTGTGTGTGTGTGTGTGTGTGTGTGTGTGTGTGTGTGTGTGTGTGTGTGTGGTGTGTGTGTGTGTGTGTGTCTGTGTGTGTGTGTGTGTGTGTGTGTGTGTGTGTGTGTGTGTGTGTGTGTGTGTGTGTGTGTGTGTGTGTGTGTGATCTAAACGTTCTAGCAGCCTTGGATAGCATGACACACTTGCTGTTGGAGTTTACAGCTCGCAGATGGCAGCTATTTCCTAAAAAGGCCAAAACATTTAAAGAATTTTGTTCAGTTTCTACGGTAACAGGTGCACAGAGACTTTCATATGATCTCAATGGGGAAGTATACATATTTCTAGAAAAGCAAAGCATAAAATGAGCATCAAATGTCATCAGTAGTCAAACAGGGTTGTACATGTATACGAGTAAATGTTTCTTCAGCAGCTTCTGGCTAATAAAACTAGTTTCTGGCTTCTTTTCTGTTTTGGAACAAAAAAAATCCCACACACTGCAGTTTTAACACGATGCCTGTTTAGCTCACTTACTCATTTGGGTTATGACAAAGTGATCTTACAATTTATGACTTGTTTAGCAAGTTGGAAAGAAGAGGAAAGTTTCCTACTCTAATTTATAATACTGTTGTTGTAATTTGCTTCTTAGTCCCTCCCATAGGGGATGCATGGAGAGACGCCAGAAAACTAGGAACATTATTTTTAGATAAGTGAGAAGTCCTTTCTTCTGAGGCGTCACACGAAGCCACTGTAGTCAAAAACAGCTGTAGAGACAAATGTGAACCGTGCCAATACTAATAAAGGCACATGGTTATCTGAAAAGACAGGTTAGTGCATTTAGGAGACTTACGATGCATCCCAGGGTTGCCAGCTGGCATGCTGTGCGGACATGAAGACAGCTTGCTGCCTGGTGCTGCCCTGGCTGCACTCCCTTGCACTGTTTCACATTTACATCGATAATGAACAATCTTAAAATGGATTTTGTTTGATTGATAGGGAGAAAGAGCGAGGGGTTTGATTGGTTAGTTATGACAAACCCCCACCAACTAGTTAGGGTTAGGGTTGTAAAGGACTGCAATGGCTCATCAACAAACCATGACAGATTTGTTTGGCAAGAAGGGTGTTTCTGCAATCTCAAAACAGTCTAAAAAGATATTACTGAAGCACATAATATCGTTACATTTTCTGGAGAAAAAAATTCTGCTCTCAGTTATAAGGTTAATTAATTGAGTTTGTTCTCATGTTGCAGTATTATCCTGATCATGTATACTGCTCCGTTTTCTTGGGATCCCTCAAGGTTTAAACAGTGGGTCCCTTAATCTTTATCTGTATGTTAGATAAGAAAATAAACAGTTAAATAACAGAGATCTGTGTAATTTCTTACACCAGCACAAAGTAATTCAACTGCAATTTCTCATATGTTCAGTCTGGGTTGCATGTAGACTATGTGAAGTTAGAAACCAATCATTTTCGTACAAATCTTGACCCCTATCATTTAATTTTCATTTGTCACTTGTACGCATAACATTTCATACACAGACCTGGAGGTGGTCATTGATGCTTTAATTTCCTCACAGCTTAATTACTGGAACAAGCGTTCCTCTTCTCCCTTCAAGCAAAAATAATTTCTAATTGCAGCTTGTGCAGAACGCTGCTTTCAGACTACCAACACGCTCTCAGAGGCCTCTTGTTATTCCAATCCTTTCAGCCCTTCACCGCCTACCTGTCAATTCTAAAATTGATCTACTGCTTTTTAAAGGTTTGCATGGTCAGGCTCTGGCTTGTCAGTGAATTGATTTTCTCTCCGAGCCTGGAGCCTGAACGAGGCCGGAGAATCTCTGGCAGCTCCTGTTGCTGTCAGCGACCACTTTTACTTCTTTCCTTAAAGAGCCATTTTATCTTAAGACCAATACTTATTTAAACTAAATGGTTCTGTGTAATGTCAATCCAATGGTAATGAAGTTTGGCGAATAACTGTACATATTATAGTTAATACAGATACATTGAAAGATTGAATGGTAGGCCACAAAGAGAAGGAAATCAAATAGATGTGCTTTCATATTAAGTAAGGGTTAAACCAAATTAAAATAACTGCAACAGCCAGTGATTTTCCGCATGCCCACACATAGAACAGGTATAATAAGGACTATTTTACGGTTAAATGGAGAAATATGTTGTCGCTAGCAGGGGAATTGGAGGTCTAGTGGCTAGATATTGATCCAGTCTCTGTCTGCAGCTACAGCCTAATCCTATAATCATTTTTATTAGTCTACTCCACTACAGCTGAGCTATTCTCTGCTCCGTGCTCTCTATATATCTCCTATTTGCTTATTCTCATTTCTGTATTTTCTTCATTTTTACCACAATTGTTTTACTTGTCCTTGTACTTTTATTATTTATTTTCAGTCCATTTCCTTAACCTTATTTGAACATATGTTTTGTAATCTAGTATTCACTCTAATTCTCATCTCAGTCTCTCTGATTGCGTTCGCTGTAACTACTTTCATTTTATCCTCTTCCGTGTCGCATGTGAAACTAAAAGACAACGTTTACTTTATTTTTCCTTAAAACTTAATTGAGAATGCAGTTATTATATCAGAACAGTATATTATGGTTTTATATAACAGGTTATTTCACAATTTCTTATTTTAATCATTATAATTTCATCAACTTTAATCATTCTTAGTAATATCATTATCTTTGCCACACTCCTGTCTTTGCTTTGTCTTTCCATTCCTATAATTGTTCACACTTGTATTTATATCCCCCCTTTGCCTCCTATGTGTTAACAATGTGTTGGTTTCTCATCTGTGTTCTCACATGACTTCTAGCTGTACCACAAGATGACATTCAGGGTTAAATAAGGTTTACCGTACTTCACACCTATTCCTTCTTCCTCCAATCACCTCTAAACAAACAGAGAGGGGGCAGATTGGCTTCATAACTCGACGGCTGCAGGGAGAGTCAGGACACACCGCTCTCAGTAATTGGGGTCAAAAGCCTTGCCCAAGGACACATTGGCAGGAAAGAGGATATAATCAGCCGTCACACTGTCATTAATAGACGCCCTGACTAATCACTCCAAAAGATTTGTATGGAATGTGTCAGAGTGTGTTTCCTGTTTTTCCTGGTTCGAGTAAGACTATCGTAATGTTGTTTGAAATCCTTGCAAAGACCTCAAATGAACTATAATTGTTTCCTTAATTGTACCTTTGCATCAAAGATAGCTGCATTGTGTTTATTTAACAATGACTGCATTGTTTAAGCTGGTAGTTTGTGTGTTTGAAGCTCACAAAACCGTAAAGGTTATATTGAAAGGAGAATGATGACCATTTATGTTGCCATTCATGTCGCTTTAAACACCTTAACATCCAAAACTAGGATCCCACGAGTTAGGGAGTAGGATAACATACACTTAACATTGATATTCATGAAAAGAACCTAAATATTACAATCAATATCAAATATGCACCACCAGAAAACACGAAATAGGATAACTACTAGTCATTACAATATAAAAAAAAATGTCATAAAGCAGTGCAGACTACTTAGCAGCAGTGTAATAATAATAATAATAATATATTTTATTTATAAGCGCACTTTTCATTTGCGTAAAAAACTCAAAGTGCTACAAAATTAAAAAGGGTGAAACAAAACAACAAAAACAATAAAAACAATTATAAAAAACAATTTAAAAACAATTAAAACAACATAATAAAAGCCGTGACATTATGCCGGCATGGCATAATGTGGGGGATTTAAAAATCTAGTTAAAGGCTATTCTAAAAAGATGCGTTTTTAGGCCTTTTTTGAAAGCATTCCACAGTCTCGGAGCAGCGGAGCAGAAGGCTCGGTCTCCCATGGTCTTCAGTTGTGTCCTTGGTGGGATGAGGAGGTTTGCCTTTACTGAACGTAGCTTCCTCGTGTAATGGTTTAAAGGTCACTTCCTCTGCCCGAACTGATTTAGAACAAACCACCTTATGCACGAATAAATGCACAAAGGCAGGTTGCGTGGGTGTAGGGATCATATTTGATTTAACCCAGAGTTAGTGAAAGGGAAATTAGCCGAGGGAAAACAAACAGGATTCACATTCATGAATAATGTCAGCCGAACAGAAAGAAGGACAACTCCAACCTCACGTAAAAACTGTGTATCTATTTATATTAAATCGTGGTTTATAATGTAGATTTCTATGATATGGTAATAAACCTTAGTGTTACTACCCTTGTCGTTATCCAATATTTCATGTTATTGTTGTATTTTCTTTGCTTTTATAAAACAAAATGGTGCAGGATGCAAATAATATTGAATGTTATTACACAATCAAATATATATGCTAATAGTATGTCATTATTGTTATACATTTCCTGCCACGCATCATCATCTATGATGTTGTGGTATATTTTGAATGAGTTAGTTGTAAAAGTCGTATTACATACAGTATGATAAGGTAATGTCACTCGTGTCATTACTTTGATTATGATGGTGATGATCTGGATTCATCTGTTTATAAGCATAGGAATTAAACCTTTTATTGTTTTTTTAGATGAAGAGACTTACCAGAGACTGGAAACATGCAAATATATTCAGTTGTATGTGTGTCTTTATCAGTACTCTCACTAAGCTGTAAAATGCAATGCAAATGTCCCCTCTGTGTGACGAATAAAGGGATTCTGATTCTGTGCGCTGAGGCAATTATATGCCGAAACTATTTCTCTGCAACACCCTTACTGTCTCTTCATTTCATGAAATGCCTGCAGCCATTGGAAGGCAGAAGAACACACGTGTTGATACATCTGACAGAGATGTGCCGCACCCAAGCTCCCGGTTATTTCACACGGCTGTCAAGTGCGTGTTATTTGATTAAATCATGTCCAAATGACACCAGGCTGCTTTTGTGCTGCTGAACATGCATGAACCTTAAATAGCAGTTGCTCTTGGAGACACCGACGTGCACCCAATACCTACAGCTTTGCATTAATTGTTTTGCTTGCATCATGGGGCACGTGTTCTCCGAGCAGAATCTCTGTTGCTTCTAGAGGTCCTTGGGAGCCCTCTCAAACCATTAGCTTTAAATGGTCAATTCCTTAATATAAGTGTTTCTGACTGAATTGACTGCACATATAATGGTTTATGAGAGAGAGTAATGGTGTATGAGAGACATTTGTATTGGATCTGATCCCGCATTCTACAGGGTTTATAAAAACGGAGTCTCATAGTTTTATGTTTGTATTATCCGCAGAGAGATGAGACATTGAAGAGAAATTGTCTCAATATAAATTCCATCGATAAAATGTGATGAAAGAAACCGTAACAAAATTGCAACTGAGAAATATAAATTATAGTGTGTGTGTGTGTGTGTGTGTGTGTGTGTGTGTGTGTGTGTGAAATAATGTTGTGCCCTCTCCCCTTCTGACATAACCTGATAAAACTTTTATGAAAAGTGCTGTGTAGCCCAAAGGTAGACACACACGCAGACACACACACACACACACACACACACACACACACACACACACACTCAGAATACAGAGGGACAGGTTCATACAGTCACACACGTACAGTTGCTTCAGTCCATTTGTCCGCTAATAGGTGCAGTATGAAACCAGACATTTTATTCAATTAGTGGAACACAACCCTAAGGCTCAATACATTCTTGAATTCACAAGAGACACTCGTCAACCATATAGTCTAAAAAATGGTGGCAGAAAATGTAAGCAGTCATCAGCACAAAATGATCCTTACCCTTAACAGGTAGAGAAGGCAGGATCACATGTCAGCCTCATTAACTCTGGACGGAGTAGCCCGCTAGGCTCTGGTTTTTAAAATTGTTTGATGAAGTTGGTCATTTCTTGTCATTCATACTGCTGTTTTACACTCATTTAAGTCATTGAATAGTTTGTATTCAGTATCAACCATCTCAGACAGCTTAAATCCTAGAGATCTGTGAAATACACCGAAAGATAATATAATTATTTGTGAGCTGTTGCTGTGAGGCATATTTAAGCCTGGGTAGCATGAAATGAAAATGTCTTCAGTGAAACCTGTGGTTAACTATAAAGAAGCGAGTCTACTGATAAGCTGTGAGTCGGGAGAATAAGCTGGGCAGTGCCTGCAAAGACTCATCTAGAGCTGCAACGTTTTCATGCAACAGGAGGTGAACAACTGCAAACACAGCTCATATGAGCCCAGCTAAGCGAGCAATTTATCAGCCAGGAGCTAAAGGAGCTGACACACATGGAAGCCTCAGAAATGCACTTTATATGTGGATAAGCTTTAGTACAAACAACGTGCTTCAGGCTTGTTGTGATCAAGTCTTGCGTCCATGAAAAAATCGTATAGAAATGTTCTTTCTTGTTTATCTTTCCCTCTGTCCTTAGCCTTTTTATTTGCCATTGAAAAAACGTTGTTGTGTCAATGTCTGAGAAAAAACGTTAAATGATAAGTGTCCTTGTCGTCAGCATGGAAGAAGAAATCTTAGAAACGAAAAGAATAGTCGGTTCAGATACATGAAAAGAGCCACAGTGCTATACAGACTAGAAATACTAGGTAACACTTACGGTTCATAAGTACACAAATAATTGAAGCAATGAAAAGTCCTTATTAAATAGAGAATCAAGATACAAAAGTAAGAGTTAATAATAAAGATGAATGAAGAAGAATGAAAGGAGGTTCAAAAGGTGAAAAACTAAAGAAAAAAGAGAAGACATTATGTGAACATGGAGGTACAGAGAGAAAATAAAACCCTGATGAACAGAAGCTCAAGCAAAATGAACTAAAAGAGAAATTACAGGTCTGTACCAGAAGTGAGGAAAGTGGGGAAAATAAAAAGATTAGAAGAGCACTGACAAAATGTGCGATGCTGGAGGAAAAGAACAAATGAGGAGTAGGCAAAACGCAACAGAGGAAAGAAGTGAGAAATGAAAATAATGAAAGCAGCGGTGGAGAATCAGAAACTGTGAAATGGAAACCAGGATAAGACACAGACTTCTTGTTACTGTATGGAGGGAGCTGATGACAGAAATATGAAGGAAGAAAGTGTTGAGAAGAGAAACAGTGGATAGGGACAAGTTCACATAAAAAGAAATATCTGGAGAATTCTTCCTGTTTTGAAACTAAGCTTCAATTCAAAAACTACCATACTGTTCTTTTAGTACTAGTACAATGTATACAAATATTTAATATTTTGTTAAAAAACACAATAGTCACATGCAGTATCCCGTAAATAGTGGGGATTCCTACAGCATTCCATTGCATTTTACGGTATGCAAGTAAGCAAATAAACGTGCTTCACTGGCTATTCAATAGTTTGTGCTGTTAATATAAAGGGAGGAAGGGTCTAGTAAGGTATGTGGATTGGAATGCAACAATGTTTTTGGTTCACATAAATATATTGTAAATCCAAATCCAAAGAGGGGTTTGGTACGTAGGGATGGTTGGGGGTTGTATTGCATACCAGAAATGCCATGTATTAATGTATGAATGTGGTCTATTTACAGTTTACTTGTTGGCTGGGTCACAGGCAAAAAGACCAACCTGGTGACGTCAAGAGTCTCAGAGGTAGAACCAGTCAAAGTCCTCCACAGGAAAACACTAGAGAAAGCAGCAATAATGACTACAGTGCAAACAGAATTTGACTTTTTAATTTGGACAAATGAACTCGAACTATAAGGAAAGTAAAGGATGATGAATGCATTTAAGACCATAGGGGAGAGCACCTGAGCAAACCATTCATTATTGTAGCAACAGCTTCAATGCTTCTTCCAACATGATAAAGAGGCTTTGTGGCCAATAAACCTTGTATAATGAAGGTTAACCTGGACTAATCGTGAATACTAATTCATTGCGTGCTTTAAAAAATATGGCAACCCTAGTTTGCGTGAAAATGGACGGAAGGAAAACGTCAGGCATTGACATTTCAAAAGGTGAGATATTTCAGAACAGCCATTGATTGACTGTCGCTAACAGCTATCCAGTGATTGCTGCCTGACCTTTTCGAGCGCTTCTTCCAGCGATGCAGGGAAGCTTTAATGGAACCACAATAAATCCCATCCCTGAGATTTCTATCTATAAGCTCCTCAGAGAGATGAGAGCAGAGGTAATCAACGTCTCTTGTCAAATTACTGAAAAGTGTACGTCTTTAGTGTGCGCCTATGGAAGTATTACCAGGAAATCCCATGTTTCTTTTTAGAATGTGTGTGCATTAATGCAGCAGGCCATCTGGGTAAACTAGAGAAAGTGAATGTAATTAGTGCGCGGTTTTTGCTCATTTAAATGTCATCAGAAAACCCCCAGTAGGAAGCCTGTTTTAGTCCTGGACAAGTAAAGGTGATTTTTATTTTTTTCTGAATCTGAGCCCCAAACATCCAAAGAGATTTAGAACATCCTTGTTAAGTGTTTTATGATCATGATGTAGCTGTTAGAAGCTGGATCTGTAGATATGTAGGTCTTCATGCTGTGGCTTGTATCAGTGTACTGAAGAGCTGTCAGCCTTTCTCAAATAAATCCGGTGTCCGCAAGGTTGCCTGTCAAAAAATGTCAGCAGCTTGTGAAGAATAGAGGGAGAGAGACTGAGAGAGGGCAGTTTCCTCAAGATGAACTCAGGTGAAAGGGGAGAAATGAAGTGAGAAGATGATCTATAGCAGGGGTGTCCACACTACGGCCCGGGGGCCAAATGCAGCCCGCGGACCATTTTGAATCGGCCCTCATCAAATTAAAAAAGTATAATGAAATATGGCCCACAAATGTAACATCTACTATTGTACTTCTTAAATATATATGTTCAGATATATAACAGTATCTATGTGTTAATAAGCCCAATTTCAGTCAATTAAAGTTGAAAACATTTTCTAACAAATCTTAGTTGAGAAGAAAAAAGCCCAATAACACATTTGCATAAAACATTGAAATACACCCTTCTGTTTCCTCTTATTATGAGCAATCTGAGCCTCCTGTTTTAAGGAATGAGCTGCCAACACAATCAATGAAACCCTACGGAGAGCTGTGTGTTTATTTCATCAATATCAACTATAATTGACCTACATTTGATAGATTTTTCTAACTTATAACTTATGAGGCAATAAACCTCTAGTGAGCGGTGTTTGTTTGGACACCCCTGATCTATAGTAATGTTAGAGGAACATTTTTCATCACACCGGAAAACATTTCTGTTGGATTGATTAATAATGGAGCGTACCAAAGTCATAAGCAGTAGGGTAAAGGTTAGGGCTAGGGTTATGCTTTACCAAAAAACAATACCAGTCGATCGGTTCAAATCGGGGCAGCAGCCATGCTTCTCTTAGTTTTTGCTCATTAGTTGTCAATACGCTGTGACATACACAGCCCTGAATGGATTTTGTATCTGAATTTGGAGATGGTTACCATGGTTGCAGGTCCACTTGACCCTCCCTGAGGAAGGCTTATTCACCTTCAGGGATCAATACCATTATTATATACGTAGGTGTTGTTGACATTAGGTTTAAAACCTTCATTTCCACCAGAGAGCCATTCTTATAAAACACGTACACTTCACAGCCCTATCAGGCAGGTAAGAACTGTTCCTGTCCTTTCACCAGGGCTTTTACTGTGTTTTTTATCAACGGCTGGATCTTGGCAGTAATGGAGCCGCGGATACAGCTTCCATTTATACAGGGGACACACACACACGATAAATCACACACACTCATTGCCCTGCGAGGTGCATCCCCCAAATGGAATAATATCAACCGTTTGTTTTAACAGTTACAATTTATACCTGTTTGATCTTGCTTTATCTCAACTATTTATGCAGTGTGTGTGTGTGTGTGTGTTTGTTTATTTTGTTTGTACTTCTTGCCTTATCGTCCCATTGCAAACACAGTATAAGGATTTAATTCAAAGACAAGACACTCCATTTATGTTTCTTTTATAGCCACAAACACTACATCATAAGTATGATAAGCTTCTTGTGACTTAAGTGGAAGAAAAATAAGGCAAAACAAACCGCTTGATTTATAGCATAATGCTTCAGAAATATGAAAACTATCACTGCTAAACATATACTTTGCATAATAGTAATGTTTTAGGTTGAACGTATTTAAAGTTCTTGAGGGTTTTTAAAACTTCACTAATTCACAAAAAGCATAGTTGTTAGTGCAGAGGAAATATTATAATCAGTCACAAGAAGGCACACAGAGAGTGGTTGAAGGGTTCTTCTGCCACACCTTTAAGCCTCAGGGCTTGACTTGGCCTTACAAACAGCATCTGGCTTTGAAAAAAATACTTAAATCTCTGCTCACTACATAAAATGTGTTAAACATGATATTCATCTAATGGCAAAAACCCCAGAAACAGATCACGTGTAAAATATAATCAATGGCTGTTTAGACTTTTTGTTGATTCTCTGAAAAATTGATTGTCAAAAAATTATAATGTAGAGCATGTTTTGTCTTTCTTTTCATCCCTCTGTGCTTCACCAGGCTGTCTGCTTTTGTTTAACTAGGCTGACATAGCAAGAAAGTATTAAACTGCCGCTGTAGGCAGTTCAAAACTTTAAACAACTTAAGATCCAAATGTCCGATTTTCAGCAAGTGCAAAAATAGCTGTGTGTATAATTTGAAAATTGTTCTTTTATCAAAACATAAGAGATGGTTTCACAGAATGTTCTCTAGGCGCACAAAAGGAAAATTCAGGGCTCCTCAAACAAACTGCTCAAAGATGTATCCAGTGTAACTTTAATGCGAGAACACAACAGCAACAACACACACTCTCTACAGATAACCTTGCCATAACAACAATGTCAATAATAGAAATTACTCTACATTAAAACCACATTTATCTGATTACAGGATCGCTGTGAATGATCTCCACCCACACTGTATATTTAACATAACTAATAGTTTGTTAATCAATGGAAAACATATAAACATTACACATCATAACTTGTTGTATTTGTACTACAAGGTATGATCTGGGTGTCCTCTCTGGTTTTGGACCTTCCTTGCAGCATGGCTCTTCGGACAGCATTGTCTGTTTCAACATCTGTCCATCTGTCCACCACTAAGTTCCAATCTAAAATATCTTAAGGGAAAGAATTGATGCGCTGTTAACAAATATTTTGTATTACTTATGGTAAAAACTTTAATAGTTTCATCCAGAGCGCCCATCAAAAGAAAATCTCAAGTTATCCAATACTGCAGTGACAGTGAGGATTTATGAATTGTACATTTTCATCATTTTCCAGAGGACTTATCAACCAATCTGTAAACAATACTACCTGATACTCTATCAGCAGGTCAGCGTCTGGAAATGAAGCCGTTCACAGTGTTTGTTTTCTCTAGCCGTCGCTCACTGCTCTTCAGGTGTCATTATTTTGTTTCCACTTCAATTTGTTATTCATTGCTTACTGCATGATAAGAGGATTTTCCTCTGGTGTCAATCCCAATAGCTGTTTTTCAAATTGTCCAAACAAGGTGTTTTGATTCAGTTGATCAGCAGGACTAGGATAATGTTCTCCGTTGGGTTTTAAGCTGGAAACACAGTGTGATTTAGTTCTCCTGTCAAACAGTTTTTAACATCAGAGTCAAGTCAACTTTGTTGTCAATATACTGTTTGTGTGATACATCAAAATGCTGTTTCTCACAAGCCCGAGGAATAAAATAAAAAACTATACTGTACATACATTTATATATACATACATACATGCATACATACATACATACATACATACATACATACATACATACATGCATACATACATACATACATACATGCATACATACATACATACATACATACATACATACATACATACATACATACATACATACATACATACATACATACATGCATACATACATGCGTACATACATACATACATACATACATACATACATACATACATACATACAATACATACCTGTACACCCACTCATATAAATATATACTGTACATACACATACATAATCAAACATAGAAACATATATACATATGCACCAATTAAGATGCATAAATAAAACAACTGTCAATATATCCAAAATAACAGTCACTTTGAAACGGGTGAGGTAACATTAAAACAGTAAAAATATGTACAGCAGTGCAAATTACTGTGTTCACATGTCAGTTTTATCCTAACCTGTTAAGCCCTGAGCCTGTTTTTCAGGTCTCAGGCTCGAAAATGACCCGGACCCGGATTAGGGTCCTCTCGGGCTTAACAGGCTAACATATTTGTCACTTCTTTCACAATTACTTGTTTTAAAATGTTAAATTACTCCATCTTTTGCTGTTATGGCCTACTTATAACATATTGTTAAAAAAATATTTATTTTACCTTTCCCTGCATACTGTAATCTGAAAACTAAACTCTTATGAATCTTTATTTTATTTTGTGTGCTTCTTGTTATCTCTCTACGGTACACATTTTTATTTCTGTCTTCCTTCTCCCACCTTGTTTATTTATTCTGCCACACTTCTGTTTCCATTTGTACCTCTGTCATCACATCCTACTCTAGATGCATACATGTTTTATTTTCCTCAATTATCTGTGCCTGCCTGCTATTATTAGTATCACTGCTAAATGTGCATAAGCAATTTGCATTATAAATGAACAATTGTTATTCAAATATTCATCCACATTGTTCTCCGTAAAAATAAACAGAGGTTTAATTGCGTAATATGTAAACAAAGGTTTAGTTATTAAAATTCAGCTTCGGTAAGATTAGGAGATTGATATCAATATCCGCTTTGTGCAATCAGACTGGTCAAGCCTAGCTTATCGCACAGACTGGAAGTAAGAAAGTGAAGTTAAAGCAAGAAATTAGACCATTCAGCTTCTAATAAACTAGATCCCCAGTGCATCCATGAGTCACCAGAGCTTTGAGGAAGGATTGTAGTTAATGAAAGCTTGTGTAACTGCCCATATGATTGACACATCACTGTCTCTGCTTCCACTCTTTATGCTGCCTTAGGCCAAATACATCCTAACCCTACCTTGTTGCTACTAGGCCTGACTTACCAATTATTATTTTTTCTTTTATTTCTTTTATCTAGCCATTGAGTGCATCGTGGTTTTGCCTGAACCAAAGAGTCACTGGGATCCTGTCTTCGGCACCTGCGTTTTCCTCTTCTCCTTCCTCATCCCTGTGGCTATCATCAGCATCTGCTACAGTCTGATGGTTAAGCGCCTGCGCAACGTCCGCATCCTGTCCGGCTCCAAGGAGAAGGATCGCAACCTGCGGCGCATCACCAGGATGGTGCTGGTGGTGGTGGCGGCATTTGTGGTCTGCTGGACCCCAGTCCAGATCATGGTCCTGGCTCAGACTCTGGGCTTCAACCTGAGCAGCCTGTTCACGCTGGTGCTGATGCACTTCTGCATCGCGCTGAGCTACGTCAACAGCAGCTTGAATCCTGTGCTCTATGCCTTCCTGGATGAGAACTTCAAACGCTGCTTCCGTGAGTTCTGCAACCCGTCGCCCTTCCGCCTGGACACCCAGCAGTCGGGCCGGATGAGGAGCATCGCCAGGGAGGTGGCGGCGGCCTACAGTTGCAAAGCTGATGGTAGTGGGCACGGTGGAGGGACATCTAATCCTGCATGACTAGGCGTGGAGCTTCCCTTGGTGGGGGTAGACCCCCAACAAAGGGGAGAGAACCACGGGACAGGGAACTCCAACACAGAATTGACCCAGATTACAGCTCTCTAGCGGCACGAGCCCCCCCGCCCCCCAACTAGAAGACTGGCCTGGGGTGGGGGGGAAGGAGATGAGGAGGAAGGGGTCGAAAGGAAAAGGATTTAGAAATATGGATGGTGATGCCAAACATATAATACATATAGTATTAGGGAGAGGGAAATGGGCTACATTGAAAGCTTTCGTAGAATGGGTGATGGACGTCTGTGTAGGCGACGGTGCCTGATATGGGGTTAGGGTTAAATAGCCCAAACCATTTTGATTCCCGGATTTTGGAATGAATATGGCCCTAACTCCACTGAAGCGGTAAGTCATTTTGGAATGTAAAAATCAAACTATCTTTAGGTGGACTTAAACACAAAAGGGGTTTGTGAAAGTGATTGAATCGTTCAACTGAGGCTGGTACCCAGTTGCTGCATCTCTAGAAAGATATCTGACTTAGTACTTGTATATGAGAATGTAGGGGTTGGGGCTAGACATTTGGAGAGACAATGAAAGCAGCACAGGATTAAAAGGAGTGCAGATACCAAGATCTCTGAAACCACCACAGACTGAACACCTGCCAAGCGAGAATAAAGCTTTCATGAAATGTGGAATATGTAATACCCACTTCACTACAGTTTATTATATTTTCATCAGTTGATGCTTCAGACAGAATAACTTTAAATGCCCTGTGTACAACGCTGATCCCATTATGGGGTCCCTATTGTGACGGTTCTCTAAAAAAGGGTATGCATAATTTTAAAATGCTGCTGAGCCCTTTTAAGAAATTAGAAGGGCTTACAAAGTATAATGTGATCATACAGCCAGTAGACAGAGGGTTTATTGTAATAGAAGTATATGCTACAAGCCACTATTGAACAATGTTTCCTAAACTGTGTATATGGAACTCATGAATGTTATTTCTTGTTTGAGCAACATTTCTCAGCGGTACTGAAGCTAAATAGCCTGCGAAACCCCGTCCAACAAGTAGAGTTTTTGTGATTCTGTACTTTGTATGATAACCTATGGGGTGTGGGATAATTAGGGTTAAGGGCACAGACTGGTGAAAGAGTTTCCTGGAAAAACAGCAAAAAAAGACAGAAATGTGGGGTATCCGGCTGGATGAAATGTGTTGGGACAAGCCTGACCTGGGTTTCCTTCTCCTTATTCTTGCCTGCTTGTGGTGGGTCAACACATGAAAGGTCAAAAAGCCTGTATCCTAGGTATACAGGGTTCAAAATTAACCATTTCAATGTGCATGTCGGAGTCACACTTTTTAGGACAACCTCTGACCGCCATACTGTAAGCACTGTATGTAAACATTGAAGCAGTCATAATTTGCGATGTTGACTGAAGTTTATTTGCATAAATAAACCAAAGTTTGCTTTCTAGCCAGTGAAATTGTAGGGCTCATTAGTTGGAAAAGTCTGGTTCTTATCAATGTATGTACATTTTTCAAAAACATTACTGATACCCAAACCTAATGATCGATTTGGAATAAATTGGTTACTTGCCAACAACTAAATCTCTGATTGTCCTGATTGAAACATGGCAAATCTCACATAAGGCCATTTTAACGATCAATTGTTAGTATATTATCAGTGTTTAGTAAATGCTACAGGCTTACGCTTACAGGTTATATGGAAGGGACTTTTCAGTTTCACCCAAACCACTACATTTTAGACTTTGTGGTAACCGACAGTTCGGTTATAATATTGCTAACGTTATATGTTTATGGAAAATTAAGTGTTTAAGATATATATATATATATATAAAAATACACTTTGGGGTACGCTGATTTTCCCAGGTCTGTAGCTGCTGTCAGGATTGGATTGGATTTGGGGTTGCGTTTTGGATTGGTGGTGAACTTAAGGTATTTTGAGGATGTGACATTAACATTGGGCGGGTTTGCGTAGGGGTGCTATCGTTGAGTCATTTTGACTCCCAGCGCTACAGTGGCAAAGCAGGAGTCGGGTCACAGTGTTCTGACCCCACTCCGAGGGACAAAGGGGCTCTCTCTCTTCTCAGTGTCTTAAAATGGAAATCGACACTGATTTAGAAACCATATGTTATTCTTCTTTTCCTGGACAGTTTCGGAAATAACACTAACAGCATTAGACTACATACGGTATGCCAACATCTTATAGGACACTAAGTTGGGCTTAGTATAATTAAATGTAAATATTATTTACTTGTGTTCTTAAAAATAAATGTCTCCCTCACATAAGTCAACAATTTCAGAAATGCTTGATCGCAGTTGTAGTTCTATTTGTCGTAGTTTTTTATGCACTACAGTTTTTGCTAAACACTTTAACAGTTCTGTAATGTTTGCATAAAGCATGTAAGGACAAACAATTTCTCAAAACTATTCACACAATTTGCTGGCATTGGACATATGCAGTAACAACAGAGTGTCACCTTTAATATCTTGTACATCCTGTATCTTCAGGATAGTGGCCCATTCATTAATACTGTTTCTCTTTGTTTCAAGGCTACATATGTACGAAGAATTATTTAAGAAAACAACAATTACACCATTTCACACTTTGGATATTGCTACTGCTCTGACATTTTTGGCTGCAGTTTCAGTGAGGCACTTAGCAGTCAAACTGTCCAGGCTTTAAGAATAACTTGTGGATTCTGTTTTAGGGTTGGTTTCCCCTTTAGTTTTATATGTATGTCTCTTTATAAAGGCCTAATTTGGTCATTTGGTTTGATAATTATGTAATGTAATTACTTTGAATTCAAACAATATGTGTGTGTTCATTTTTTTTCAGATGTATTTGTGAATAGCAAGTTGACACATTTTGCTGTCATGAAGGGTTGTGGTTTGATGTACATTGAATTGTTTATGTTATGTATGTACAAACCAATTACTTGGTGCCGTTACACTTTGCAGCACATATAAATCTTTATGTTGTCTTCTTTTATCTGAGAGGAACAATTCTATGAACTTACATTGCCTTAACTATCAAGTGAAGTCTGTTAACTGAAGCTCGCTCTCCGGCTGGATGAAATGTGTTTTTACTGGTGCTTCGCTGTTAGTTTATACTAGTCCAGACCTGTATTCATAAAGCCTTTGAGGACAAAGCTTCTACACCAGAAAAATATCTATTTTGAGTTTGTATTTCTTGAAAAGCGGTCTTAAGCCTTAATATAAGGGTTTAACTTCATTATTCATGACTACCGAGTGCTAAAATATCAGAGGTTGTGTATTTAACACAGTTGGCATTTTAGAGAATTGTGCATTTATCTTTTTACTTATTGTTACCTACAGGATGCTGCCTGAAACAGTAACACAGACCTGCTAAAATGCTAATTGAGATGATGGACATGTAAATTGCACATCATCAGCAGTGGGATGGGAATCAGTGGGTTATTTGAGTTTAAAGAATCAGGTAGAGAATCTTTAATTATTTAAAGGTCCCCTATTATACTGTTTTTCATCAATACATTATAGGTCTCAGATATATACAGAACATGTGTCTGAAGTGTTTGGCTCGAAATACCAAACAGATCATAGTAGCATCCAATAATCCCCTCTGTTTCAGCCCTGTTTCAAAAGTGCTGATTCTCTGTCTGTTACTTTAGATGAAAATAAGGAGCCACTCCTGGATCAGGACAAAAAGTGAGCAAATCTTTTTTCCTGAAACTTTCAGAATCTCTTTACACCGAGGGGACACATGTTTATGTATAAAAGACAGGAACAAGTCGATTTTGCATAATAGGTGACCTTGAAAATAAAAAAATGTCCAAAATAGTCTGTCTCTAATAGGCACTTCTATAACACATAAAGTGTCATACATTCTTGAAGCTATATGTTTTTTGCCACACCACCCCTGGTATCATTGATGAAAAGTCTGGTTGTACTGTTTTAAAATAGCTTTATGAATACTGGTCATCTTTTGTTCAACATAGCAGACTCTGTGTAGGAAAAATATCCGGAGCACCAAGGACACTGTCTTCGACGTGATTAACCTTTATGAAGACGTGCTATAACGCAGCTGTGAGGCTCTTTGTTGTCGCTGTTAAAACTGAAGATGCTACCATATTTTGTATTACTGTTTGATGTTTTTTGGAGCACAAAACTACATAAAGAGGACTCCAAGAGGGCAAAATCTTTCTGTTTAACAATGCAGAGTGCATTATACCGTCTGTTAGCTCTGTATAAAAAATATGTTTAATATTACACTTATGTGAAACTATAAAACATGGTTCTGATCATCATTTAAAGTCTGACCTCTTTCTCTTGTCATTCTTGGTGTATAAATGAAAACTTTTTCTCGCCAACCGTAATGGTACGTATTGTTACCTCCGTGCATCTGATCGCAGGGAGATATTCCTTTCATTCGTTTACCTTTTACAGACCACATGAATGTCAAATTAAAAACCTGTTGAAAATCCAAATCTAGGAAGAAAAAACAAACAATGTTGATGTTGTTGTTATTAATATTATTGCTATCAAAAGAGAAAAACAGTATCGCATTAGTGTTTTTTGCTGTGCGGAGACTGTCTGGTATGTATCTATGTATTACTTGTGGACCGCATTTTGCTCGCTGCCTGAGTTATGAAATGAAACAGTTCTTAAGGCTGAAAAATGAATTACATTTTTGCTTTTGTTGCTTAAAAGGCCCCACTGTTAAACTTCCCTTCACCTTCAACTATAAATCCACACACAATTGAGCTGTGATCAAAATGTGAAGTAGTTTTTTACACTTCTTATCTCACGCTGGGTTTGGGACTAGGTCAGAGTATCGGCTAAATGCTTAAAATGTGAAGAACATATGTCAGTGTCAAATGAACTGATGCTGTCTAGTCAAAATTCGCTGATAGTGGGATTTCAAAAATGGTTGGGGATTTGTTGGGGTCAGGTGACAGAGCTGTTTGTATCACATGACTCTGGCTGAAGCTACATAAAATGACTTGTTCCGGTTCTGCAAATCGCAGACTGAACTACCATGCTAGCTGGCTTGTTGTCGATGCATAGAGACTTTTTGCTGAAGCTTGAATTTTAAATTGTATATTTTTCTCTGCATATGAAATGAAAATAAAATAAATGATGGCCATGTAGTGTATGACTCATTGATCTATTATCCTGACTGTTTGTCGTATGGACTGTATCGTTTTTCTAATAGATGTTGGTGTAAGTAACACACTTCATTTTATTTTATTTTTACATTATTATTCTTGCATATATTACCATGTTCCTTATGTTTAGGTACAGGTACAATATGTCTGTATTCAACAATAGGGACACAAATGATCATATCTTTACAAATACGCTTTTACTATTAAATTGTTTGGTTATTCCATCAAGTATTCTTAGTTTTACTTTGAGTATACCTTGTAGGAAAGTTTGGCTTAGTGGTTTCTTTGTGTTGTTTGACAATTCCTTTGTAATTAATTGTCAAGACAATGAGCTGTCACACACATGTCCCAGTGGACAAGGACAAAGAATGAACAGCTCACTGGAGGAGGAAGTGCACAAGTTTATGTGGGAGATGCAAATCAATCAAGCCTGTTGCCAGTTATTGTCAGCATCTATTAAATCAAAACAAAGACAAAGGTTTGACTCATTTTCCAAAAGGTATACATGCTTAGACCCTGCTGTATGTAACTAAGATTGATTGTTGATGTGTATCTACGATGGAGAATTGTTTGCTGACAGTGCGTACCGCACCAACACACAACAACAACTGTTCTTCACTCTGTAATAGTGCTGATCCAACATTGTTGTTTTGACACATAACTCACATTTGATCTATTCATTGTTCATCAATTTAAAACGAATTTGTATCTTTATAATCTGCAAACCTTCCCATTTTTAACAATATGTTGGAGACATAACAAAAGTGCTGCAGTAGCTCAGTGAGCATTTGGATCTACATGAATATTTTAAAGCTGCCTCTATATTAATGCGTGTTTGTGAAGGGAAATCAGAAGATGTATTTATCTTGTTGAGAAGTCTTTGATCCCTGCAGGCCCCACATTTACCATTGGAAAATGTCTAGCAGCAAAATAAAGAGACTTGATTGATCTCAGCTTTTGGTTTTTAATAATGGAAGTTATGGAGAGAAGCTGTAGAAATGCATTATAGAGATTGGTTTTAATGCAATCACTGTACATCCTGACATGTTTACAGTTTACCAATTTGCTCTACACTTTAGGGCTACGGTGTAGTCATAGATATACTAAACAGATAATCCAAAAAATTAAATGATCCTCCATATCTTTAAACTTGAGGGGTAAAGGGTAAATTGGTACGCAGATTTAACTTAAACCTACCTTAATATAGCCAAAGACAGGTAGTGCACATCCTGCTGAGCAATACTGCAGGCAATCATGTTACAGGCTTTCATGTAATAAGTGCCATTTACCGTTCCCTGACCTAGCCTTTAAAGTATTGTCTCCTAGCAGGCAACATAATTACACCCATAAAATAGCATCACGCCTAAGGACAAACACAGGGAGCAAATGTCCCTTCATTTATTTCGTTCCATAATCATTAAACGGGAGGTGAGTGGATTGATGAATACAATTAAGACACTAGTACATGGCTAGCAAACCAACCAGACACAACTTCTAAAATGAAGTCAACACATCAAGAGACAATATTATGTTTGGTCGACAAGGAAAAAAGGTTTCACAACGATGACCATGGCGACCGTTAGGAGTCGGGAAGCAGCAGGAGAATGGGAAAAGTAATCAACTGAGAGTTTTTCATAAACAACCATTTGACCTTTGAAAATAGTTTTTCAGAGTTCTTGGTAACAGGTTCGAAATGTCTGTGGGAGTATAAAGGTTAAAACAATTTCCCCAAGTCGCCCTTTCAGCGCTGAAGGTCATCTGTTTCCAGTCAGATCCGTCCTGTGTTTGCAGCTCGGAGGCTACTGTAGTCGGCTTCTTGTGAAATTTGTGTAATTTAAGTTGGAGCACAGCAAGATATGTTAGTGAGCAGATAAACATAAGATTAGTAGAACATATTTGTGGTCCTAATTGTGATCATGACCCCTATTATTTTACATAGCTGTACTGTAGCTGCAGACATTTTCACACATCCATATGCTTACATGAGTGATTACTGACTTCCACTTATGTTTCTTTGTGGATACTTTGTGGATAATTGCCTATTTACTACTTTTCAGCTTGTCTGATTACCCAATCATGTCACAGGAAGATTCAGCCCCTTTTGTTAACACTTCAGACGATTAGGCTGGTGTTACTGATCAGTATATTTTCCGTAAGGTGAACAAAGCGACTTATCTTTTTACATCCTGGTTGCCCAGGCATCCCTTTTATTATCTCTGCCAAGATGATCTTACTTATCTGTTGGTTAGTGTCAGGCGCTTGGTGGAGATCCGCTCATGAGTGCACTACTTTTTGTTCAAAATGTGTTTGTGGTTAACACCTCCACAAAATGACTCAAAGCAGCTATATGTTTTAATGCAAACTCATCTCTTTTGTCCTACTGTTCTCCGTGATCTCTGTACCTCGTAATCTTTCATTTATATCCATAAATTCTGACTGCTGTCGTGATGAAAAATAAACACGTACTACCTTTCTGAAGTGTCCAGTGAGTACAAGGGCCTTCTCACTTCACAAGGAAAAGTCCTTGCACGTCTATTCTTCTGCTTCTCCCTTTGATCTTACTCATCTCCTATTCTGTCTCTTCTTTTCCATTTTCATTATATAACATCCCTGCTCTATCTATTTTAACCTTTCACACACATACACACTCCTCTGTCACAGCTGTCACACTTACCTTGTATACTTAATTTTCCTTTTATTGCTTTTACCTACTTCTTCTCCCTCCTCTAAGAGCTTTTGCATATTCTGTTTTACTCTTGTATTAAATGAAAAACCCTTTCCTCGGCTCTCTCTAAACCTCTTCTACCTCTCACCTTTCTCTTTATACCTGCACCTGTGCATTCAGCAGACACATTCATCCAAATGACTTTGCGCTTGTACTTTATGAATATTTTAACCCTAATAAAAACAGACTATATATACTCATATACTCTGCTAGCTTGCAATTTAAAGTGCGCGTTTAATCCTATCATCCTGCTCACTCGTCCAGCACATTTTAGGACATTTGCATTTTCTTGACACACTCTCCGGAGAATTTCTTTTGACTAAGTGCTTTATAATTAATGCTTTTATTCATCAGCTGAAGTGCTTTAATGCTGAATAATAAAGTGAACAAGGAGTAGTTACAGCTGGTTGAGTATTTGTCACTTTCTCTGTTCTCATTTCTAGCATTATACGAAAGATCTGCATATAATGCACATCTTCTAAACAAAAGTCAACCCACATCTGGCATTCATTCTTTCAGGCAAGGCGCCAGGATGAAATGACTGAGTGGGGAATGTAAACCTGCAGTTCACACCAACATATCATTTGGATATGCCTTGGCCATGTAAAAACAAGCCCTTATACATTTACAAGTAATCATTAACCCATTCATACACAGCAAGGGGCCTTTTTTCAAGGGAGCTCACATTCACACTCAATCATTGACCATGTCATCGGGGAAAACATGGGTTAGTATCTTGCTCGAGGATACAAGTTTGGACAGGATACGTGTCAAGTTTGTTGACACAACTTGACACGTCTGATTGAAAAGACGATCGCACTACTTCACAGCCACAGTCACTCAAACGATAGTATAGACAAATCCAACATTTCACATCAACAAAACAAACACATTCATCCAGAAACTGTTCTAAAATTACAAATCATAACATTTAAAATGAAAGTCTGTGTGTGTTTTAAGGTCCAATTCGAGATTTGGCGGTAAATGGAAAAACAGATTCTGCAAAGAAGGACCGCTTCAATGGGATGTTTAAGTTTAGAGCAGATCGAAAGGCTGTGCTCTTTGGCCCAGTTCGTACAGTGGTAATACCCTATCCAGTCTGATTTAGTCATATCTCGGTCTGCATGAATGTAGCACCTCATTCATAAATAAGAAATGCACTGTTATATAACTGTGTTTCTAATTCAAAGAACTTGAGCTATTGTGGATGTTCTCGCTACTTGGAGCTGTGCTGGAACATTCTGATAAATACAACATCTTAAGAGGAAAATAAAACGCCATCCTGAGTGGAGAACAACAGGAAATATCATATAGTATGATAGTGTAAGAGGCATTTCATATTTGATTAGTCTTTGGTTCTATTGATTAAACTAATTTCAATCCATTTGTTACAGTTTTCAGTCTCATTTGTAAGACATCCAGCAATCTATATGTCATACCTATATATCAACCTACTATAAACTTAAACATAGTGACGTTGGCATGTTTGAAAGGAAAAAATAACTGAAAAAAGCTTCCACAATGCTCTGCTTAAGGGAGTTTCAAGTCAAGCTATTTATTTATATAGCCTGATGTTACAAATCACTTATTCAACTATGGGGGCCCACGTCTGCTCGAGAAATACAGAAGTGCTTGTGACCCGTTTCCGGTCACAGCTCTACCCTTGACCTCAGAAATGTCTATGTTCACCTTTAGAAAAATTACAGATACTTCATCTTAATGAACAGATAGCCGGGCTGTTCACAGGCAGCAGCAACTAATCTTTGTCCACCACTGTGATCTATTACATCAGGGTCCTCTTTATTATAACATCATTCAACCACAGCAACAGGACGCTTACCCCGTGGGCAGCAGATCTTTTCACAGCTACAAGGAACAGTTTGCCCTTGTGTTTTTAATAAAGGTCATGCTTGCTCCACTCTATCTGTTATTTCTCTTGAGCCACAGAGGATAATACTTTTTCTTTCACTGTCCTTGTGCATGTTGGCCTCCACGGAGCAAACAAAGATCATCCATTTACCTCCGCCAACGTTACATGTCATGCTCCGCTTGAGAATGATAACGGTGAAGCCAAGTTGTCGCCACGAGACAATTATCGCAATACAATTACACTGAAATCATTTCCAGGCAGCGTGGGAAGGGTGGTGGGGGAAGGTCTCTCATTCATGCAACCCCTGCACACACATGTACAAACATCATCATCATCATCATCATCATCATCATCATCATCATCACCATCACACAGAGACATTTACTTTGCATTGGAACCGAAAATCGTAAACAGATTTGAGCATGGATGCAAAAATGTCATTTTGCAGTAAGACACATTATTACATCCTCATATGTATTTGTCTCAATTTGGTAACCATGCAATTAGCAGATCTATAAATAGAAGCAGCTATGACCAATGACCAATGATGATTGGCAGGAGGGAAAAGAGATTTAATGATGGAAGGAAAAATGGAGCGAGGCGAATAGAAAGACAGATGAAGACAGACAGTTTGACAGTAATATACAGTCTATGCTTAACTCGCTTTGCCAAAGCTAGTGTCACACTTTGTCTGTGTGATTGCATGATATATTTTATTAATTCAATATAATTTTTCGAAAGGAAATAAGATGTTCTTCTAATACCATGCTACCACATAGCCTAGAACTGCAGAGCAACTACAAAATAAAGAGCCGCGTTGTTGCATCAAGTAAAGTGGAGGTGAGAAAGGTATGTTTTATGTTTACATTGATTTTAATTTTTTTTTATATTTCAAAGTAAAACCAATAACATATAGTGCAGACTTCTACCAAGGAATATGATGCGTTCATGTTCTCCTCAATTGGTCCAATTTCCTCAGTCGGGGTGTGTTCTTTAGATAATATATGATCATGAATGCACTATATGAATGATGTATTGTACAGTATATATTGTTTCCTTGAGGGGGAGTTCAACAAAAAAAATGCTGTTAAAAAAATAATCGAAGAGCCTTTTCTGAAAATCTTTTGTAAATCAACTTCCTATGAGTGATTAAGTTCCTCGACAGGTCTTTTTAAAAAACGGTATTGAGAATAATGCTAGCATATAGTGCTAACAACCATCTTGGCATGCTGGTTGTAGCAACCAAACTGGCCATATTACTTACAATGTCTCTTTTTAATGAGGCTGTAACTGACTAGTCTTTCTAATAAGAGCGTTCTTTGTTAAGCTTTACTCGCTACTGAGGGAAAGTGAGTGGCAGATACACTAGTTAAGCAGAAAGAGAGATGGATGTCGGGTGCAGAGGTCTTTCTAACAGCCTCTGAGACCTCCGTCTGCCCTGAAGCAGCAACATCACCTACTGATGACCCTGGTATTGTTCTCTCCTCAGTGAGAGCTGCAGAGGAGAAAAATGCCCACTGACCTTTCTGAAAAAGCCATTTATATTACCTGGTGATTATATATTGTGTGTGTGTGTATGTGTGTGAATCTAACAGTGCAATTGCTGTGCCTCCACCTGGAGTTCTTTTTTTTCTTGGCTCCAAAATCTCCTTTATATGTTTGGTAGGAGGGTGAATGTGTGGGTCTGAAGGCCATAATTACAATCATTAACTTTAAGTGGTCTCGTGTTCCCTATATGGGAGAACTGCATCCATGTAGTACCTGTACATTCAAGAAGTGTACCATTAATAAGAGACCCAGTCACCAAAATCAATCCCTGCTAAAAGTGGCTAACAGGTCCTAAAAATATAAATAGAGCAAAGTTTAGTAAACCGTAATGTATTTAACCCAACAGGCTAACATCCTCCCTGCATGTTTTCATCTGTATAGGGGGAGTTTTAATGAAATGACCAGAAAATGGATCAAAATCAATACATATTTCTGTCTTTTGGCCACTTTTAATAAACTGGCAAGTGTGTGAGGGGGGAGAACAATACACAGGATTTGTTTTGTTTTGGTTTGATTTGCATTTCTGTCATCTTTTATGTATACATGCATTTTCAACTCTCTGATGTCGTTTCAGGCTGTGCAACATTATCCACCTCTTCTAATGCTTATCACGTTTCTCCACTCTCTGTGACTGCTGGCTTTTCCCCCCGACTTCATAGCTGGAAGAGAGAAAAATTGTGTCGAAAGGAACCATTTTAGTTGGTTCTGTGGAGGAATTCCAGAAATTTCAACCGGGAAGGAGACACTCGGGTAAACCTAGGACATGCCTTAGGAGTTTCGGCTGCCTTTAGAAACCTTGCTAGAACCAAATTTCAGGCCAAGTTAAGCAATATTAAACGATTGAGGATGAATCTCTGCACACCTCACAACCTTTTATCCTCACACAAACACAGTAAACATTCCTTCAGTCTTTGCACAGGGTATTTTTCCATTGGGAGAGTTTCATATGCGTCCACTTTCTCAAAGTACAAAAAGAGTCTTTAAGAATGCTGCTTATGTTGGTTTGAGCAACATCGAGTGGACAAATTAACATAGATTTTGCCAAAGTAGGATTCAGACTGAAAGTGTAAAGCTGTCCGGTTCACTATTATAATTTAATAAAGCATAAAGGCGAATATTCCTGCCTTGTTGAACTATACAGATAATATTGATTATAAATGATCGTATCTGACCCTGTTATGTCATGTTAATAGTTAATAGTAGAAGTGTAGTTAGAAGCTGTTCTCTGTTTTTTAATCACTGGCTGCTGGGAGTAAAGTCCCTCTTTTTCTTTTTAAGTATTGCATTAGTGCACACAGCCCTTCCATCTCCAGCAGCATCTGTTTGCTTACATTTTTTAAAAACATTAATAAAAACATGGCCTTTTTATAGGAAAAACAAGCAAAACAAGCAATTTGGCTTTTAGAGGCACTTCATTAAACACAACTAACAGCCAGAAATGAATGTGTGTTTTCCATTTTCCATCATTTATTAGTTGTTATTGTGTTTTCAGGATTGGGTTGTGGGTGAACCGGCAAGATGGTCTGATCCAGCAATAAATAGAAGGCATCATCATTTATTTCAACAAACATTTAAAATCAGTACTCTTTCAAAAACACTGGATCGTACACTTCCATATTGAAAAACAATAGGATATGTTCGTTCTCCCGGGTAGCCATGGCCTTGCATTCAAAGTCCACGCCTCCAGGTTAGTAGGAATAGCTTTTGAGTTTACAAATAAGCCTGATTTAATCAATTCATATTCAATTTCCTATTCATTTGTTTGCTGAACAGTCTAACCAGAGCCACATAAGATATTATGTGATCGTTATCCAGGTTGAGAACATTAACTGTTTAAGTTTATCAAAAGCCACTTACAGTACTCCCCATGACATGTGTAGAAAGTTGATTGCCAGTCTTATAGAGATATTGTCAATGCAGATTACAAAGAATATACAGTCATATTGATTGATTCAAAGTGCAACATAAAGAAAGAAACAATCTGGAGGTTGAGTAAGATGAGGTAATTTATACAGTGGAGTTTAATAGATATATGATGCCGCAAAACTTCTAGGAGACGAACCCCTTGGTTTAAACAAATACAGACATTTAAAACCACATACATTATGGATGTTTCTCTTTTTGTGAGGGGAAAACCCTTGGATTTATGAAACATGTCCACAATCCAAAATAAAAAGAAGCTTTCAAGCATTTTGGAGATAAAGACAACGAGACATTATTTCCATTACTGTTTTTCTATTAGGTTGCACCATTCCAGACTCCTGGAACCTAACTGTGCAGAATCTAGCATTAACTTAATATCGAGGCTTTCATCCTCTGCAAAGCTACAGCCAGCACATGATATTCCACAAAATGCATCCATCCTCTATTAACAGTGCAGTCGCCGCAGTGGAATTTCTTTTTGAGTTTTATTATTACACCATAAAAGCTTGCTCTGGTCTGCAGGTAGAATACAGATAAGCAGTACTGAATTGTTTTATTTAGCTGAGAAATGTTCTTGTCCCCTGCTGCTCACTCGGTCGGGGAGCTTCCCACTATAACCAGTGTTCTATCATTTGTAACCAGAGCCCATTTCCATTAGTGCTCTTCAAATACAGAATGCCTTTCAACGCAGTTTATGGGATGAATTCAAAGGGAGAAAGAAAAATCTATTCATCGATTGAAGAATCGGTAGCCATCAAACAAACTGGTGAGTGTGTGTGTGTTTGTGTGTGTGTGTGTGTGTGTGTGTGTGTGTGTGTGTGTGTGTGTGTGTGTGTGTGTGTGTGTGTGTGTGTGTGTGTGTGTGTGTGTGTGTCAATTATTTGCTTGGCTCCCACATTTCTCATTTATGTTTGGTTGGATTGAGAACTGGTGGCAGTAAAGGTACGTAAGATATGCATTTGTTACGTTTTTCCATTTATTTATAAAATGTTGGGAATCTGAACTAAATGAAGACTTAATGAATATTAAGGTTGTAAGTGTCTTAGGTTTAATGATCAGTTCAAACTAATTGTATTCTCTGCCACTAGATTGAAAACAAATATGGTTTAGAAAGTCACATTACACATTAAGCAGACATTTTGTTCTAAATACAAAAGTGTCCCCTCTTGAAATCAAACAGTTCTTATTACATTTGGATATGTCTTGTGTACAAGCAGAAACATTCGTCTGATGGTTGCACTGAAAAAAGACCCATTAGGATATTGGATCAGGGGGTATCATTAATATCCACAGAACATTTAACGGCAGTCCATCTAATGGCGCGTTTCCACTACAGCGTGGAGCCCGGTTTAAGAGGGCTGTGACGTCAGCGGCCCGACTTTGGTTGCGTTTCCACTTGGCCTAGTACCGGCCGGCGGGTCCTAATTCACAGTTTTTCTGGCCTCATAAAATCGTGGTTCTAGGGCCAGGAACAACCAGGCTGAGTTGTGACGTCAACACTCTCGACTGCTGATTGGTCAGAGAGAATCGTCACAATCGGCGCGCGAGATAATCCCTGGCGTCGCATATATATATAGCGAAGCTTGCAGCATTTTTATAAACAGCATTTTTGTCAACAGAGGAGCTAAAATGGCAAAGAAAAGCACGCCGTGGTTGGTCGAGGAAGTGACGACGTTCCTACATTACATTGCAGATGATAAGATCCAGCGGGAGCTCGACGGGACAACTCGCAATATTAAAGTATTTCAGGAGGTCTCTACACAGATGTCCACAAGCGGCTACTCGAGGACTGTCGTGCAGTGTAGGGAAAAACTCAAAAAGATGAAGAGTGAATATCGCTTGGTCAAAGATAATAACAACACGAGTGGTGCCAGTAGGAAAAACTGGAAGTGGTTTGAGCTAATGGACACCATTACGGCCATAGACCGGCTAGCGTTGGGAGGGATGGAGGCCTGGACTCTGCAACGGCGTTACTGGAGTCTCTGCATGGTACGTTTTTTCTAACGCTCTGTTATTTGCTTGAAAGCGTTGTGTCCCTATCTGTTCTAAAGCTCACTTCTAACAAATAAGTCTATTTTATCCTTACATTTATGTTCGCATTGAAGATGGCGTCACGGCAGTTTTAAGCAGCGTGACTCCGCCCACCAAAAAGCCGATCGCTCCGCCTACACTGCGTTACTATAGTTACTGCCCCAGTTCCTAAACTGTAATGGAAATGCGCCATCAAGTGAGCTGGTCCTAACAAGGCCTAACGAGGCCGAGCGAGGCCGAGCGAGGCCGAGCGAGGCCGAGCGAGGCCGGGCTCCGCGCTGTAGTGGAAACGCGCCATTAGTGTCACGATCACCTGAACATGAATCCTCACTGTCCTGAGGAAGTGCCGGCTGTGAAAATGAAATCCCAGGAGGAGCAGGCTCCACAGTGCGAGCTGGGAAATGTTAAGTGCGGAGAATGAATGAGTAACACCTCCTCCTCCTCGTCCTTCAACAGCTCCTCTTCGTCGGCCTTTGATCGAAGCAGCTCGGCTGCCAACAGCTCAAGTGGAGGGCTGTGTGCACGAAGTCGAGCAATTGGAAAAGTGAAGGACATGTTGAAATAAGTGAAGGTCTTCAGTTGCCATTCTGGTGACTGAGGGAGGATGTTATTGTGTGATTTTGGGATATATGTATCAAACTGACTGTGATCACAAGGAAGTAAACTCTTCATAATTGGTGTTCGACCTCAATTTGTTGGACTACTCAATACTAACAAAACACTGATGCATCATTGTGTTTGTAGGAATACGGTTTACAATTGTATAATGTGGTAATCGTTGTATTTTTTAGACTTACAGAAGAAAAACTGGCAACAGAACATTATACCAAGTGATAGTGTAGGCCTTACTGTGGAAAAACATATAATATTGCTCAGTCTGGGTATCTCTGGACACACCCTGCTAGAAGGACGGTGTATTGATCTTTAAAATTCTAGTTTGTTGCAGACAGATCAGATTCCCTTCCATAAACAACGGCATAATTTAAATGTAGCAAACAAAGTTCTCCATTATAGAGGCCAGAGGTAAAACTATAAGGTTAATGCAAATGTACTGATTTCGTCTAATGCCTACTGTTTGAGCTCCGACTTTGTCTCCAGGCTCTGTTCATCGAATGTTAAAGAATGGCTGAAAAAAATAATAAACAGCAGAGAGAGGACAGATCGATAAATAGTGTCTGGCAGACCGCTCCAAAATTGTATCAAGCCCTGCACAAACAGCACACTCACAGACTCTCTCATGAATAAAATGTACAAAAAGAAACAAGTCTGATGCAAGGCCACATAAGATGATTGTTATTGGTTTGCACTCAGGTGAGCTGAGAAGATTCAAATAACCAGGGACACAAAATGACAGATGGGTGATTTTCAATTCTTGTTTTTCTCCCTAGATAAGCCCACCTGTGGCAGCTTTCAAACATGTGTTCTATCCCTCATGTGGTTTATGTATGAAGAGAAGCAGGGATTGGGAAATCTGAGCTACCAATCTCCTACACAAAGACTTTTCAAGTAATTGGTCCATACAGCCGTGATTTGAATGGAAGCAAAGACAAGAATGTAGGGTGTTAGGTCTGTCTGTTTGCATACAGCAACATAACCAATTACAAGACTCTGGTGATGATCTGTTTATTTGTAAGCATTAAAATGAATGATATGAAAATTAAAAACAATACTAGAACATTGACACCAAACTAAAACAGCTCCTGTGACAAATGCCAAAACACATTTTTTGTATAATTAAGATATTGCAGATGCTATTCGCCCCCGGGTGTCTGTAGCTAACAATGCTATTTGTACCCCGGTGTCCATAGCTAACAATGCTATTTACACCCGGGTGTCCGTAGCTAACAATGCTATTTACACCCGGGTGTCCATAGCTAACAATGCTATTTACACCCGGGTGTCCGTAGCTAACAATGTTATTTGCACCAGGGCTACACTTTAGATACTGTTTTGGATGTATAGGTATGTATGGAAATGTTTCTTTGATAACTTATTTCCCTTGTGCTGCTGCGTCAAATTGTAATTCCCCTATGGTGGATGTATAAAGGCACATCTTATCTTAAGCACTGTAGCTATACACCCGGGTGTTGTACTGAATGCATCTCTTCTTGCTCTTTTTATGATTGCTTGGTAAGGTTACCTGAACATCAGGGACAAAAAACACCTGTGTTATATTGTGAACATGGCTGTAAGGTATGAAATGTCCCACAGACCCCCCTGAAGAAAGGGGGTTAATTAATCTGCCACAACAGTTGGAAAGAAGTTATGAGACGTGATGAATTTTAGTATGTGTAAAAATCAATTATGCAATTGCCCCAATCAGTCTATTTAATATGTACCCCCTGTCACAACCATGTTTAGATGACCCAAAGCATTATAATGAATCCTCTGGGAACCATGAAAATATACACTGAATTGAATGTCAATGTCGGCCTTTGGTTCACATTTTAAAATTGCTAGTTATTACATAAAATAAAAGTTTCCCATTATTTGCGGAAGAGGCTGAAATATTTGGCATATTGACATGTTCTGGTGTTCCCAGGCATTTAATAGACCTTTGTGGGAGGAGGAGGGGTGATAATAACAGTGGGACAAACATTAGAGCAGTAGGCGGTATTCAACATCCAGCCGCAGAATGGATGCTATTAGATGGAGTCGATAAGTTGAAGTGGTGGAGGAGGGGAAGAAGAATTTAAGGCCAGATGATGAAAACGATGAAGAAAAGGTTGTTTGGAAAAAACCCAAAGCTAAATCGAGGGATTGGATGTGCTATTAAGGATCAAATATAGATGAATGTTCAAGGGGAAAAGGCAGAAGGGCTGAGTTCTGGGATTGGGGTGTTGCTACTGAGATTGGACAAGAGGAGTAAAAGGATAAGATGGAGACTGATGAGATACAGATGGTGTTGTATATGGCGCAGCAGAATGGATTAGTAAATGATGTTTGGATTAAGGTTACAGCTAATGGACAAGAAGAATAAAGAAAATGGACAGAAGCGAAAATGAAGGAGGAGAAGGAGAGCTGAAAATAAATAACCTCTTATTTATATTTCACAAAAGGTGTGTTATTGCACAAGTGTATGAGTGCTCGTCCTGTCTTTGAGAGGGCTATTTTAGTTTGAGGTTTATTTTCAAAGTAGGAACATTTGGTTTCATCCTAACTTGGTGGTTTTAGGGGTTGCATTACAGCAAATATGGTCCTCACAAGACTGTCCTACCAAGATGAACAACAGCATTGTCTTTGCAAGCAAGCCCCCTAAAACAGTGATGTTTTGAGGTGGGATAAAGGCAGGAATATGTCTTGATTGAGCAAGGACCATGCATAAAAATACATTAATCCCAAAGAAAAGATCATAGCTAAAAGCAAGTGTCCGTCTGCAGTCCATTGGCAGGTACACACATAACAATCAACAAACACTTATTTGTTTTTATTTTTTGATTTACCAACTCAATAACATGAATATTAATGTAATCCAATCATTCGAGGGGCCTGAGAGAAACCTCTGCACCTAAATTTGGCTACATTTTCAGGCTTTAGAAGATCTAGCATGGGATGTGATTCTTTGAAGCATTTTAGAGATGAAAAGACTGTTGTTATTGCATCGGCCCCCACTTGGGATTCTGCGCTGGTACATTTCCTCAGCGATCACAAAAACTTGTGTGTATTAACATGTAAAAAGTTTAAAGAAAATTGTTTTCCTGAATCCTTCAAAGCAGGTTTGTGATTGCAAACGCGAACATGTCTCGGACTTAAATCCATTGCTTTAATCATTCACAAAGTAAAGCAACAAGAAGAAGCTTTTCTGATACTTAAGTAAGCAGGAAATACTTAATGATGAATCTGTTTCAGGATGAGAAGAAACAAATGTCACCAATTGCTTATTTCCTTTTCATCAGAAAAACCGTTGATGTAACATTTTGAATAAATGTGTTTACTTCCTGGCATTTAGAAAAAAATCTGAGGAGTTTTAAGGATAGAGCAGTTTTTCCAAAATAAGACATTACATAAATATGATGTGTTTAAGTTGTTGTTTTATCATCGGTAATGTAATTTCCTCAGTTGCGGACATTTTATTTAATAATGTTACTCAAAGACTTCTGTACGTATCAACCAGTGGCGAGCCGTCAGGGCCCTCTATGCCCTCTCTGAGGGCCTAAGATATTCTACAAAATAATATTTAAAAACGTTTTTTTTTTATATTTGTTTGTTATATTTTTCATTAGTTTTACCAAAATAACTTGATTTAATTGTAATTAAAATAACATTTCCAAATAAATAAATCCTTCGAATCTGCCTATTCAGTTTCTGTTGGAATGTGAAGGGTTAAATTAAAGAAGCTCGTCTCTGCGAGGTGAAGACAGGAGCTGATTGGTGGTCCAGCTATGAATTCACAGAGGGCCCGCTATAGTAACTCAACAAGAGAGTAATGTAAAATGACAGTACAATTGACCAATCATATATTCCCTCTAAATGGGTGGGCTTTATTATCGCGGACTTTATGACAAGTTCCGCCCGCTGGGAAGTTTATGCATGTGTTATAACAACGGGTCAAGATTTCCATAGCAACAACAACTTCCTGTCAACAGCGTAAACTCTCCTTCAAAATAAAAGCATGTCCATACAAAATAGGAAGCCAAGCCAAATTACACTTAAGACATATACACAACTGCAACGAAAGTAACAAACACAATGCAATAATCTTTTCAATTTCAAAGAACACAAATTGGGTTATTTACAGGTTTTGTTTTGTGTGGTAGAGGGTCGCTGTCATTGATGCGTTTAAGATATAAAAGTCACGGCTCGCCACTGGTATCAACCTTACATTCCTTAAACGTGTCAATGAAATTGCAAATGAGTATGTTTTACTAAAATGTTAATCTTTATTTATTTGTAAGGAATAGTTTTAAAATTACCTGCTATGAAGGATATCTTTTTGCCTCTTTTTATAATTACTATAATCCAATGTCTGAACCACTGAGTCTCATTTTAAGGACCAGTGGCGGTGCTAGGAGGAGGCTACTTGGGCTCAAGCCCCGGATGTTTTCTGAAAATCCCCGCATGTTTCACTTAAAGCAGTACCGGAGTCCAACAGAGAGGCAGCTGCGGGACAGTAGCCTTCCCTGCCCTGAAGAAGAAGTGATCCTTCGTTAGCGTGGAGAGTCAGCTTTATGCGCTCCACAGTAGCCCCGCTGCGAGGCACCGGCAAGTTAACAGTTCATGAGCGTGCTTCACTAGCATCCCCCCCCCCCCGCACCCACCCGCTCAACAACTTCAAAATTCTGGGCTAAGCCCCGGATTTCCTACAATCCTAAATCCGCCCCTATTAAGGACTCTTGTTGTATTGGTTACAAAATGAAACATGCATGTCTCTGAAAAAAATATTGAACATCCAGGGTCCAACTCCGTCTTCATAATACCTTTGGAACTATACCAAATTGTATTTTGTTAATGGAAAACTGTAAGGGGCCATCTGAAGTGTTTACCACTCTGAGCACACTCGGTAAGAGAAATCCTTTCCTGAAACTAATGTTCCCAACATTTACCCGCACCCGCACCCACACCGTGAAATCCTCTTTCAATGCATGCCTTTAGCCGAGACTGCCAGCTTACAGGCCAGTACTTATTTGTGTGTCCAGGCGGTGAAGTTTTACAGAAGTGTGTTCAGTCATTATGCTGGAGGCCCACTGATACACGGACCTGCAGCTCAGCAGGGAGCCGCTTCATTGCACTCATTATTTCCTACCTTATAATATCACAGTAACAACCTCCTGCAGCTTTCATCCTCCAGCAATGTTAAGGTGTGCAGGACGTCTAAGGCTCACCTCATATCAACTCTTTAGTGTGTTCTATGAGCTGTTCGCTCCACCTTGGTGCAGAGGCTTTTTTTTTTTTTTTCCAAGGCAAAGAATATTATTGTTTTTCTGATCTGAAATATCTCTGCAGGATGCTGTAGATACCAAACTAATGGACTGACAAACAGACCATCCCTAGAGCCTTAAAACCACATACTTCTGTACGGCAGGTCGGAAAAAAGTAGGACATTTAATTATTCTAGTTATAACTTACTAGAATGATGTGACAAAAGACAAAAGTGTTGGCAATTGGCAAACTGGGGCTGTGTTTGTGAAATAAGACTGCTCTCAACTTTAAGATGTTTGCGTTGACAACAGGGGACGGGTCCTTGGTGATCTGATTAGATTCCATCAAAGCTGTTTTGTTTTGAAAACAACTTATTTCAACTTATGTGAAATAGGACAGAACAAAAACTCTGGAGGTTTCTCAGGGTTTGTGCATGAGTATTTAATATAGGTCGCAACTTGTCAGAACATTTTCCTCCTCAGAGAAGCCAAATGCCTCCTCCATCCCCCTCTCCCATCCTCCTCCCCCTCCTCCTCATCTTGTGTCCTGAGGTGTTGAGTTATGAGGCTCCGGAGGATAAGCAGGATGTGTTTGCTGGAAAAGCCTGTCCTGCTTTCCTGACCTTCACCAACGCAGCCTACCTGGCCGGAGTCACAGTGGAGCTTCCCTGCCACTGCAAACCAGAACAGGTAACAACCATAACGTCAAGGTTTGGGTTTCTTAGAACATGAATACATGCTTTAATAACGTCTTAAATAATTTTATTCACCCTCTGTCTGATGTGCTCTGTTTTAACTTGTTTTAACGGAATTGCATTGCTAGGTAAGAGCTTGGGTTAATGTCTACTTCCTGTCAGCTAATGTCATTCACATACGCTGCAACTTGGACTGTAAAGAATAGTATAGGTTGATGTATATGTTGTGACATCACAGATTTCCTGGCGGACGGCTCGTTTGAAGGCCCAGTTTCTGAATAGAGACACTATTTCTTGGGTTCAACAAGGATCAGGATGTTAGGCCAAAAAACCTGGTATTTGATGGTAGCTTGTAGAATTATTACTCTGCGGAAAAAGGATCCCAGAAATAATTGGTTTTGTAAATTGCAGGTCAAAAGGTGTGTGCAACAGCATATTAATGCATGTATTATAATATTTTATATTTAAATGTATTCTCTGAATGCCAGAGTTACATATACAATTTTACAGGACCTAATCCCAAAATCAGAAACAAGAATGTGTATGATGTATTAGCATAATCACACAGTTATATAACATGATAACATAACACATCCTATCATCTTTTCTTTGTGCAATACCAGCTGTGTAAATGGCTGGACTTGTTATCTAGCTGCTCTGCTGCTAAAATCCACAGCCTTTGTAAGCTGTACAGATCAGTAGGATTTGCAGAAAACAAAACAAATATGTAGAAGAAGAAATCGGTTAAATGGAGCGAGGAAAAAGAGGAAAAAAGAGGGAATAAGAGGACATCTGGGTAATTTGATTTCAAAACATAAAAAAGAGTGATATTGATATAATGGAAAAAGATAATCTACCATCAGCAGATATATCTTTGGTTCCCTGTGTGTTTCAGATCCAATCGGTTGTGTGGTTCTTTAGGAAACATCTGGGCGGCTCCAAGGAGACCAGAGCCTTGACTGATCACCATGGCAACAGTCTGCTGGACCTTCGTAGCGTCCCACACAGCGGCGATCTGAGGAGTCGATTTTCTATCCGTCTCTTCAGCCTATTGATCTTCAGAGCGGGGCCCGACGACTCAGGCATTTATATCTGTGGCTCCGCCCACAAAGACTTCTTCTACGGTTATGACCTGGACATCCAGGAGGCCCGCACGCTAAGCTTTACTCCGAGGTGATGAAAAAGACTCAATGAAGGGGACTTTATTGGAAATCAGACATTGTGGTAAAATGCTGACACTGACGATGGTTGTGTTTTTTATTGATAAGTAAATCTTACTTGCTTCTGTCCAGTGAACATGTTCTGACATCTAAAGTCGATTATCAATGGTAATACTTTGCATTTTTCTGCAAACAATATTGAGACATCCGATCATCAATTGACATTTTACCCCTTACATGCTGATGGGTAAAAGACAAAGATAAGAGAGGAATTTGTGATTAACATGGCATACATTTTAAGCATACTGAACAACCAATTATTGCAAAATGTTCAGTGTTATAGTGAATGTCTCCATTCAAGTGCATAACCCTAACCCTAACCCTAAACCTAATGGAATTCATTTTAGTTTGGGTAAAGGACAAATCCATGATGAAACACTGATTAAGGTGAGTCTAATTCAAAGTTTTATGTTTGTAGACTCACTCGTGAAAGTAGGAGCAAGAAAAAGAAAGAAAGTCAAGGACTCGGCTCTTCTCAGCCTCTTTACCAGGTCTTCACCAGCTTCCGGCCCTGGACAGTCTGCGATCGCTGTGGCGTACCTGGAGAGCAGGTTCGTGTGGGACTCTGCTACATCCACTCCCTATACCTGCATGTCCGCTACAGACGGGCCAATCAGACGGTCGCCTCATGCGGCTCGGGGGCAGTGCCCAAGGCGTTTGGACAACTGAAGCGAAGCAGAGCTGGAGCCGAGCTGGAGGTCAAAAGCTGTCAAGTTACCTGCCAAACTCAAGCTACTAGCTCCAAAATCCATTCTCTGATGGCATTTCTTGGGTACAAGTAAGTACGTAGATAAGTATATAGATGTAGATAGACAGGATGTGGAGTGGGTAGCCAACACATTGAAGTGAAGAAATTGCTCCCGACGATCAGACCACCTGCTATCATTGTGAATTGGTAAATGAGAGGCAAATTGTAAAGCTCTTTCAATACAGCATTATATACTAAATGCAGCCAGTTAACTCTTCAAAAGGGCTGCAGGGAATAAATAATAAGCTGACTGCTTCGCGGAGCCTTACCAATATGCTGTTATGTAAAAGTGTCAGGAAATAATCAGTAATTTCCTTGGCAATCAGCCCATTATATTTTAGCATGTAGATTGGGCATGAGGAATTGTCATGTTTTTAACTAGAGAGCAATAATGTGTGTAGTAAATGTCAGAAAATAGCTGCATTACATTTAGATTTTGATTTTTACATATTTAGCCTGATGATAGTGCCAGAGAAAAGTATCGATTGCTCAAAGAAAACTTTAGGAGTCATCTTCTGGGGACCAAGAATACCTTCAGCAAAATTCTTTCTGCTATTTCCATTTTACTTGTCATAAATGTAAACGTTTTTCAGACATACCTTTGACCTGATACAAGGCATCATACAGTAAATCAACATCCTCTTGTGAACATGAATCCGGCCAGAACCAAAAGATAGTTTGTTTGAGTTACAAAATGTTGCTGCTGACAATGTCGGAGTATATTATTGCTATCAGGTTCAAAATGGGATTCATGTTTAATGTCCACGTACACAAAACATCATGTTATTTATTTTTTCTGTATTATAGTTCTGCCTCCTCATCAGTGGAGGTACCAGTGTTCTACCTGAGCCACCCTGCAGACCGTGTGCTGACCCTCGGCTGTCCCGGGGCACATCCCAACATGGCCGTGGCCTGGGACCAAGGAACTAAACCCATCTACCGATATGAACACTTGGCAGGTCGTAACCTCAGCACCACACCCCCCAGGCTGATGATAGACACCGGACACCACCTGGTGTTTACACCTGCAAAAACTCAGGACTCAGGTACTGCATACTGTTCACTTTAATGGAACTACACCTGAGCCCGTCAGCTAATGTTTTGTTTACTTTACGGACAAGCTGCAAATTCAGGTCAACTTAGTGATGCATTTAAGTGCATTGATTCCACGCTCCAGCACAAAATGGCGCGCTCCTCTTCCCACCTGCCCACCAGCCGTCACTGTTGAGTTTCCCACCTCAGTGACTCAATCAGCTGCCTACACAGCTGTCTCTCATTACCACATTATTCCAGTGTACTGTATATATAGTAGCCCCTTTGCACTCATGCTGTGATAGATCATCCATGTATTTGTGTTATATTCTGTACCTCCAATCCATTTTCTGTTTGGATTGCCTGTTTCTCAGCTCAACCTGGTGTGATAGCTCATACTTAAATATTTTATTGAACATTTTATTTCATTCAAATTTGTTTAAAATTTAATTTTTGTTTAATAGGTAACTATCACTGCTGGCTGCAGGGTCAACAGGCTGCTGAGATACATCTGCTGGTCTACGCTCATTTGGGGCGGGGACAGTCAGTGACATCACATCCTGACTTCCCGACAGCCATCAAGACTGTTTTGAAATCATATGCCGCCATGACAGCTGTGTTTTGTCTGCTGTTGTTGGGCAGAGCTGTTTTCAGACACCTTAGAAACACTGCTGAAACCCACTCAGATTAAACTCTTTTATAAATAATAAATCATTTTTGTGTAAATGAGTACTTTAAAATCATTTTTTATTATTAATTCATCTTTGTTTAAGGTGAAATTTGTAAGGTTTCAAATTGTAAGGGCAAAAAAATGGTCAGACCTTTGAGACGTGCAGACTACAAAATGGCTGTACGTATAGCTAGCTGGCTTAGCTTCCACCTGGGCTCACTTCACTTGGTGTTCCCTTCTGATTTGTTGAATTTGAAATCGATGCAAAACATCATACACACATGTGTGACATACCAAAGGCAGCACTCAAACCCACATTTTACATTGCAAGTTGGTGTCATTAATCATGAATCAACACCAGAGAGAGTAAGGAGAGCAGATTGAAGCTGCAGAATCTTCATCCTCATCTAGCTTCAGACTAAAATAGTTTAAAGATGTTAGACTGTAACTAGTCCACATTGAGACACTTTCTCACTGAAACAAATACACACTGAAACATGATAACTGAGAAACTGAATTTCTTTTCGTGAGACTGTTTCATTTCCAAGAATCCTGAAAGGTAAACGGGAATAAAAACCTTGTAGTACAAAGGATGTTAAAGTTAGTACAAATTGAAGTGTGTACCTGTATCAGTTGTGTAATTGGGCTGTACTTCAGATGTTCTCTTCTCTTTAACATGTTTGTTGCTTTTTTTTGTCACTAGACATCCTTGAGTGCTGATTATGTTTTTGTCCCCTGTGTTTGTTTCTGGAGAAACAGCTGATGCATCTTCAATCAGGGTGTCAAGTGCTCTCAGGTGCGCAGCTACTCCTGATAAAAGCCTGGAGAGTGAGCTTGATATGATGAAACAAAGAAACCCACTCAGAAAATAATGGGAGAGGAGAAACACAAAACGTTAAGCTTGAGCTTGAATTGAATGAAAGATGACTCCATTGATGAGAAAAAAAGACCAGCATTTCCATAGAACTACTGTTTTTATGCAAATAATATTGACCTCAAATTGACGGACATACAAATGTTTTTCCCGCAATATTCAAAAGTTTGTGTTCTTTCGTTTTTTTTATATTCTAAACATAATGTCATATGTGTTTTAATTTAATTATTTATATTATAAAGGAGGCAAAATGTGGGACCATAAAAAAGTATTTCTTCTTGCATTTTTTGATTAAGGAAGAATAGATAAAAACCTTTTTTCACATGTTGATAAATCAATGCATCTTAATAGGAAGCACTCAATCTGTTTCTAATGAGTTGAGTTAAGAGTTGTGTGGCACCTGCAGGTGGTGTTGAAGTGGCTCTTGAAAACCTTGGCACTGCGATAAAGAGCAGCAGAGAGATGAACAGAATCAGAGGAGAGATATCTGGTTGGCTGCCAGATGCCAGAGGATGAACACAGAGACACTTGTTACTTCACAGCCGTGGCCTCCTCTCCAGTCCCTTGTATCCCTCTTTTTTCATCCCTAATTCCACTATCCATCTCTCTTCCTCAGCATCTCTGCACCGACTTAGTTTTCAGCCTACAGCAAACACACTGAATATTTTCTGACACGCCAGAATGAGTCTACATGAAATTCAGAGCGATTGTCTGCACACGGTTCTCAATAAAGGAAGTTTGGCCCGCTGGCTTGAAGATAACTGTGCTAGATGGAAATGTAGGGTATGCATTAAGCTTCCATGACTACATACCATATTCATTTAAAAGGGCCCTGTTATGCTTATTTTCAGGTTGATATTAGTATGTTGTGCCTCTACTGTGACATGTTTACATGCTTTAATGTTTCAAAAAGCTCTTTATTTTTCTCATACTGCCTGTGCTGCAGCACCTCTTTTCACCCTCTGTCTGAAACCAGAGCCCAGTCTGGTCTGATTGGTTAGCTGGCCGGCTCTGTCATGATTGGTCACCCACTTAGAGATGTTCCGTCCCTGAGACTATCATGTACAATGTATAGCAGCGCTAGCCAATAGAAGCGCATGCTACATAGTGATGTCACAAAAAACTCCCTATGGAGGAAACTTTGGGATTTTAACCTTTGCAGACCATTTACATGCACAAAAAACCTAAATAACACACTACAGGAAAGGGAAAACCTCAAAAAGCATCAGAGGGCCGCCTGGCTTGAGAGAATGAATTCAGTTCAATATGATTACCATCTTGAACTCTAAACCTTTAGAAACAGCAAATTGATAGCTGTGTCAGATGATAGTAACGGTACAATATGAACTGAAGAGAGCATTTACACTGTCTCCTCCCCTGCTGTCTCTTATTGTTAATTCTTTACAGCTCACAGTTGTTATCTACTCATGTCTGATTCTGTCCCCACCCTGGCTTTTTATTTGCCATTTATCCTACTCTCTTTAATGTGAACTCAATGGTTTCACAAGCCTTACAAACATTCAAGGACTTATTTACAACTGAGATGAAAGGCAAACAGCCCTTGACAAACTGTGAGGGAGAGAAAGCCGGCACATCTCTGGCATCAAGGAGTAGGTGTGAGAAAGAACTGCATTAAGGGGCACACCAAGAAAGGTCAGTACAAAGTGTTCATCATCTTCACTGAGAAAAAGGGTCAAGGTTATAAGGTTGTTTAGGGCCCTAAACAAGCACTCAAAATATTTGATTGATATTTTCATTTCACTATTACACAAAATCTAAACTCTGCAAATAGACAAAGTAGATTTTCCTTTTATCAGCAAGTTAATATTTAAATATGAATCAACTGCGAACATTGTAACATGTTTAACTGTTTTTTAACAACAAGTCCTCCAACTCATACGACCAAATAGGTCGATTGTTCAAGCCCTTATTACGACCAAATAGGTCGATTGTCCAAGCGCTTATTACGACCTATAATCACGTTTTAAAGTTTTCGACCTCGAGTGCTCCTGTTGACTGCAAATGCTCCGGAGGGTCGTATATTCACAAATAACCCTCTCTGGAAAATCCTAAATTGTAGGATAGTTTGGCCATTCAAATGCTTTTTGATTAGATTTCTAGCGAGAAGTGTTTATTGTACTTTTAGAATCCACGTCCAGTGGATGTGTAGGATCTATAGTTTGATAGATATTACGAAGATGATTTGAGGTCTCGCCAGGAGAACGTGTAACGGCAGCGTCCATGTAAAGTTAGCGTCAACACTCACGGGGTGAAAACAGTATTTCCGGTCTCGAAGTTTTCATAATAAAACCGTATTCCCCTCACTGTCAAATTATTTTAAAGCTATATCTGCAGTACTCATCCACTAAAAAACATCAGTTTATCCTTGTTAATTACACAACATTAATTGGTTTAAATTGTGTACACTGCTTTTGTGTTTTTTCCATAGGTTTTTCCCTTTCGATTCTGAGACACATTTCTTTTTTCAGAGATTTTGATAAAACAGCTAAAACATCAAACTACCCATAATCCTCAGCTAACGTTGAAGCTCGGTGATTGGATGTTTTAGCCGCAATGCACGTCGGGATATGGTGTTTATGCGATGTGAAATCCGAAAACATTTAAAAAAAAAAAAATAATAATACTTTATTCCGAGTGTGCTTGCTTTTCTCTTTGAAAGTCATCACATAACGGCATTGTAATACACGGTTCGGCTGCATTAAATATTACACATCTGCCGTAGTTCTCTATTTATAGAGCCCTGATTAGAAGACTTCTGGACAAACTGGAAGAAATGCCGCCGAAACTGAATACCTGACGTGGATCATAAATATATCAACAATTAAACAACATCTTCAATTTCTCTTCACACAATACGTCGCCTTGCAGTATCAATAGTAATTCGGCTGACTTTTATATTTGATCCAATTGGTAGAGGTTATATTTACACCATAACGGTGCACAGCTTATAGAAAAGGACTTGTAGTTTTTAAAGATATTACTGATTTTCTTTGCATTACAGAATGTAAATACTGAGTTGAGAGAATAGTCAGGGGTTTTGGGTGATGGGAGACACATCTATGGAATCAGAATTTCAGAAACTACCTTTCCAACTCCTCATGCAGTTGACTGTTACAGGTCTATACAGGTTCATGGTACAATGCATAAGCTTCAAATCGAGAGACTGAAACTGTATTTTTATTTACCGTTCTGTTTTAATTTCACAATAAAGTTAATAGTAATATTATGTTTGATATTATTATGTTTTATTAACTAGACCACTGGGTCATGTTTGGTGTTACAAATATCAAAACAATATATGTGTGGATAACAAAATAAATCCGTCATAAACTAAACTGGAAATTATACTGGAAAGTATAATTTATTGTGTTTACACTGTAAACTTGACAGTTTTTTAACCCGAACCGCCTAGTGGTTAAAGCACATTATTGAATTTTTTTGTTGAATATGTTATATTTGATGAAATTAAAATATTAAGAGTACATACTTTCATAGGGGGAAAGTAGAAGGTCAATGATAGAAATATAGAATAGAAAATATCAAGAAGATACTGTAGTGATCTCTACAATAAAACAGCTAGTGGAGGACGTCCAAAGATATTAATAGGAGGATGTGCAAAATAGACAAACTAATAAGGCTTTATTTAAACATCAAAGAATACTTTAAGTTAAGGTCTTCTTTTGAATGAGAAAAAAACTTTGGGGGTATCAACAGATAAATATTAAGTCTGACAAAGTACTTAACGTCTAATATATTGCATAGTTCATTTTGGCACTTGACAATCACCTTCCCTGAATTTTACTCAGGTGTAACTAAAGTCTGCTTTAAGGGTTGTATATATTTCACATCATTAATCAGAATCTGCAAAGTAACTAAAATAAATGTAGTGGAGTAAAAATACCAGGTTAACCTCTGAATTGTAGTGGAGTAGAATTACAAAGTAACAATAAATTGCATGTTGTACATGCTGCTGTAACAAAAACATTTCCCAACTTGGGATCAATAAAGTATATCTTATCTTATCTTATCTTAAGATGATCGATGGCTACTGCCATATTTGCAAAATTTGCCCCGAACCTTGACAAGTGCATGTTTCAGGCTTATCAATTAACAACAGGAGGGGTCAAAGAAATAAGTCCAGCTGTTAAATAAAGCTCTTCTGACCTTAGCTGTCATGTGGGTATATTAATGCTGCCCATTATGGACACAAGCGATTTTCACCCATTTATGAATTATATGTTTAAGCAATAGCTTCGCGTCGGGCCGAACCACGCCCCTTAACTGTGATATAATGACCATATATCACGGCCTGAAGTGAGCTATTGCTTTTATAAAACGGTTACCAAGTGTGGCAATATGAAAGAAAAATACACACATTACATTAGTAAATAATGATGTTCAAAATAAAATAGTCCCTCCGTTGCCTTCTGCACAAAACATAGTGCGAGGTGGTTGCTATGCAACAACACTAACAGCTAGCGAACATATTAGACAGAGCGTTGATAGATTATTTGGCAATTTATTTACATTCATTTGTATGTTGCCGTTTATTGTGCACCCACTGAAAAACTGTCCAGCATCAGTAGAATGGCTTACGAGGTTACTTGTATAGGTTGAGGTTGTTCTAGGCTGTTGCTTGGTGTGGCGAGAATATTGCTCCACTTTCTCCGGTCCCCGAGATTCGGCTTCCAGTAGCTCTGGAGAGAGTTTTCGCGCCTGTGGCCACTAACGGTCATCATTTCTCTGCTTTGTTTCAAGACCCGCATCAGAAAGCTTTTGAATGGTGGTACTTTTCCAGTTGGTCTACCTGCTCTTCACGTAGCTCTGCATGTTGTCGTTTAGGTGCATTTTTTTTCTGGAGATAGGCACTGCTCAATCCACTCCTCCATAGTAAGGCCACCCCGGAGGTCGAAGTTAAGTAAGGGATAATGTGCAGCGAGGCGGTCATTATGGGTAAAAGAACACCCGACAGGCAGATCAAAAATAGTCCGTTGTTACTGTTTGAACTACGTAGCAACGGTAGGAACTGCTTCAATAGCGTTTTTGCGGACCTTTTTGATTACAGATTTGAAAACATCGTTGCTTGCTTTAAAAGTAGCACAATTCATTATGTCAAACCTTGGAAAGTATCTAGATATCCCTGCCCTAATGCCAAAGTAACTGGCAACTGAATATGTTTTGCCGTTTGATGTCTATGTCTGGACCGTTGCGTAAAAAGGAGGGTTTCTGCCCCATTACTTCTCCGCTGTTTTCTTGTCCCAGTTTGCTTTTCAGCCCAATTGTATACAGTTAAATCGACCGGACTTCTTTCTGCAGATGTGAGCGTCCTTAACAACGGTCAATAAGTCCTTGCTGCACATTATCCCTTACATGTTTCCATCTTAAGCTTTGTTAGTTAGTTAGTTTCGTAACGGATGTAGTGTAACGGTTGTAGCTTTTCTCTGACGTGGAGGGATACTGACTTGTTGTGAAAAGTAACTACAATTCTACCCGTGATATACGCTCATTATATCACGGCTAAGAACCAATCAGATTGCTTGATTTGACTTGTCCGTTTTATAATTTAAATTTGATAACACCAATGTGTTTCGTATCCCCTAAACCTCCAGGGATGTACACAGTTTAATACTGGCAACTTCTAATTATGGGAAATACGAAAACGTCTTTTAACACTACAATTCCCAGTAGACACGTGCCATAGACCATGTTGCGAAACACAATAGCCAGCATGTGTAGTTCTGGGGGGGGGGGACTGGGCTGGACCCGTTCGAGTCCAGTTTTGGATAGGCTGCCGTGGATTCATTCCATTTCAAAGAGCTCGGCGTAACCTTGGCGCACTGCCACTCCAACATCCAATCACAGAGCTTGAGGACTAAACACGGGGTTTGTCAAGCAAAGTGGATGTTGTAGTCCCAAACGATAGCTGAGGATTATGGGTAGTGTAGTGTATTCGGCCATCCTAAACTCCGAAAAAACTATTTGTTTCTCCGAATCGAAGGTTAAAAACACAAAAGCATTGTACACAATTTAAACCAATCAATGTTGTGTAATTAACAAGGATAAACTGATGTTTTTTAGTGGATGATAATGCAGATATCATGTGTAATCATTTGACAGTGAGGGGAATACTTACGGTTTTATTATGAAAACTTTGAGACCGGAAATACTGTTTTCACCCCGTGAGGGTTGACGCCAACTTTACATGGACGCTGCGGAAAGACGTAGTATATACACGTTCTCATGGCGAGACCTCAAATCATCTTCGTAATATCTATCAAACTATAGATCCTACACATCCACTGGACGTGGATTCTAAAAGTACAATATCTACTTCTCGCTAGAAATCAAATCAAAAAGCATTTTAATAGCCAAACTATCCTACAATTTAGGATTTTCCAGAGAGGGTTATTAGTGAATATACCACCCTCCGGAGCGTTTGCAGTCAACGGGAGCATATGCCCCAAATTGTTGTTTCTTACACGACCACTAGAGGTACTAAACTTTAAAACGTGGCTATTAGGGGTGTAACTTTTCACAAACATTTCGGTTCGGTACGTTTTCGATCAACACAGTCTCACTCTCTGAACGTCCAGGAGCGACGCTTGGTCAGGGTCCTATGGCGTGCAGTTGTGACGCGCCGAGTCTCCTTCAGCTTCATAAACGGACACAAAGAGCTTTCAACTGATTGCAATGTATTGCCATCGGCGGCGGTATTTGACGCTCAGGGAAGCACCGCATCGGTCCATGTCGGCGGCACTTAAAGGCAATGTGAGCGTCCATTCCCATTGGATAACGGAGGATTTTACACCTGGAAGTAAGTATTCTTTTACTGTCGATTGATTTTACAGTGATATCTGCACTACTCATCAACTCAAAAACACCAGATTATCCTTGTTAATTACACAACATTGATTGGTTTAAATTGTGTACAATGCTTTTGTATTTTTCCCCTTATTCGGAGAAACAAATATTTTAGATTAGATTAGTCCTCAAGCTCTTTGATTGGTTGACCTCCAACTGCATTCCATATGAAAAAAAACGTATAAAAATACGTATACCGTTGCACCCTAGTGACTATAGGTCGTAATAAGCTGCTGAACAATCTACCTATTTGGTCGTTTTTTGGAGGAGGACAGGCTGTTTTTTAAAGGAGTTAACGACTTTTATCCAAAAAGTTAGCAATGCGTGTCTCAGAAACCTTGAACATTTACTGTAACAAGCGTTGAAGTAAGGAAGCAAGAAACACATTTATAGGAGGATATTCCTTGCCTGCGAAATCTGGATGCAATGTTTCAGGTTTCATACTTAAAGGTGGGGTAGGTAATTTTGGAGAAACCAGCCGAGTGCGCTAGAATTTGAAAATACACAGCCGGAAAAAATCTGCCACTTCCTTACAGAGCCCCTCCTCCAACACACACGAACGCGCACATGACCAATGAGGGCACGAGATAAGTTTATGCACAGATGGAAGGCTGACAGGCAGGTAGGCCATCCAGTTATTTTAGCCGGGCCGGCTAAAATGATTGGTCGTGCTTTTTACAGTACTACGGCTTCCACAGAGGAGATTTTTTTATGGATTTTCTGTCAAAGCACTTAAGATATTCATTGCTATCGGGATGTTAAGAGCATTCCATGGAATATAACAAAAAGTGTATCTCGAGCCGGTTTCTCAAACTTACCTACCCCACCTTTAATGGCACTCTTATTTTGAAATACAATCACCCAGCTGTATTGCTGTTTCTCCTCACACAATGTACTATCCTGTCTGTTCTGCAGCTCTCTGCAGAACTGATTGAAATGCACTGCGAACTCGCCCCCAGATATTTTTTCATTTTGTGGAGCTGCCGTATAAATGAGGCAGCAGCTTTTCACATTACTATACTACTATCTATGCAGCCAAACACAAAAAATGATTTTGTGTGAGCGTACCGGAGTCCAACAGAGAGGCAGCAGCTGCGAGACAGTAGCCTGCGTACTGCGTAGCCTTCCCTGCCCTGAAGAAGAAGTGATCCGTTGTTCGTGAAGAGTCTGCTTTACGTGCAGTAGCCCCGCTACGAGGCTCTGGCAAGTTGACAGTACATGAGCGTGCTCACTAGGCTCCAGCGGTTAGTACATTTTCAGAGAAAGACACATACAGACTATTTTTGTAAAAAGCATAGTCTTCATCCACGTGAGTTAAATGCAATCTCATTGGGAGTTAAGGCTGCACCTTATGACAATTCAGTTTTATGGAATATTGAAGAGCATCCAGTTTGTTGACCTTTGACATTGCGTTTTGCTGATGGTACTAGTATTGTTGACTCACTGCAACCCCCTGCTACTTCCATGCACAATGAGGCGGTTTGCAGGCGAGGTATCTATGTCTGCATCGAAGGAGAGCAGAAGAGGACTTACAACACACTGTGATTATCTATCCAATCTCATCTTCGGATGCCTCGGTGTCCCCAAGGAGGAGCTGGAAGGAGCAGTGAGGGAGATGAGCATCTCTGGCATACTTCGCTTTGCCGTCTCCCACCATCACTTGGATTAAAATAATTTGCAGGATGTAGATGGATGGAGACTGGATTTCTAACACTTAAAAAAAGACCTGAGAAAAAAGCACTTTCTCGGCAGAAGTGACATTGAGGACGATAACTTCAGTGCTATAGAGAGAACAAACGCAACAGAACACTTATCACTAAAATGAAACCTCATCACTGGATTTGTCATCATATTTACTGCACTTTAGACAGCATTTCAATAATTAACAATGTGACAATCTGTTTTTACCATTCGTGTTCGTGTGCACAGATGGTATAAAGCAGCGGTTTTCAAAGTGTGAGGCGCGCCTCCCTTGGGGGACGCCAGAGAGCTTCAGGGGAGGCGCAGCGTGAGAAAAAAATAACGAGAAACAGTGAAATCTAGCTGGTTAATTTCAGCTAACTTTATGCGAGCGGCAACATGCAGTGTGCGAAAAAGCACACGCCCGATCGTCCGGGACGTGTTATTCATAATATCGGACAAATACATCTTTCCAAGTGACGTTTTTCGCCCATAAATGTTAGTTTCGGTTCTGCTTGTCGATTCCTAAGGAAATGCATCTCGCCGCTTTCTGTACTGTTAGACGGGGCGGGCGGGGGACGTGTAGCACAGTGGCAGGGTTGGGAAGCAAAACTCGGTTCCGAGTAAGAACAAATAACAATAGTCCGGTCCCTGGAATTATAAGAGTTGTGAGGACAGGAGGCGAGGCCAGCCCCGCGGACCGCAGCTCTCTCTCTATGCTCCGTATCAGCTGATTGCTGCAGGGTGCAGCTCAGCGTCTCTCTCTCTCTCTCTCTCTCTCTCTCTCTCTCTCTCTCTCTCTCTCTCTCTCTCTCTCTTTCTACACACAGCGGCTCCGCTGCACGTTTAACAGCCTCATCTTTGTCAACCATTCTTATGTTATTTCTTTAACACGTAATGAAGGTTATTAAGCGTTTTAGCTCCTGTGTTGTTAATATTGACCGCCATTTCCTTTATGAAGTAAAGCAGCCATCCTGTCTTTGTCCTCGCGCTGTCCTCAAATCCCCGCACCCCCAGACTCGGAGGAGCACAGGGATGTCAGTATTGTTTATGAAGCAGGGTAAAGAAAGTAAATTATTGAAATTAAAATACTATTTATTTACTTTATTTACTGGGCAGCTGCAGCATGTGTATTGCAGGACATGTGTTGGACAGACAGAGTGTGTGGTTGGACTCTGTCTCACAGGCAGGTTGCAGTGTAACATCAGAGAAGACTGGGACTCAGCACGGTAGATTCAAACACACACACAGAGACGAGACAAGAAGAGAGAAACAGTCGGAGTAATTTCAAATGGCGTGCTCAAAAAAGAGAAAGGTAGACAGCAAAAACAGAGCATTTAATGACATTTTCTCTTACTGGACCTTTTTGAAATGCAATTGAATGCCCCTGCATTATAGCAACAACAACAATAATAATGATAATAATAGCAATAATAATTGGGAGGGGGGGCGCGGCTGTTCTTATGTTCTCTGAGGGGAGGCTCACCTTCCCACACTTTGAAAACCCCTGGTATAAAGGAATAATGGAGGATGCTGCGATTTCTGTCTGGATGCAGAGACATTTAGCTCGAGACTGGCTTCATTAGCAGGTTGACTTCCCATAATGTAGGACATACTGTGTCTGCTCTTGCCTAGTGTCCTTGAGCAAAGAGGAGAGAGTGACCATCTTTCATTTAATCCTGCAGAAAGAAATATTACTGTGTTGGAGGTCTCATTAGACGCCACCCTCACACTTACACCACCACATTTGCCTCCGTTAGCTAACATCCTTCATACTGAGCCGATTAGCAGTAGTTGGCAGAAGGAGGATGGAGAAAAAGGTTAGGGAGAGAAATTTGGACCCCACACCACAACCATTAATCAACTTGTTAGTACATACTGTCCAGCAGTGTAGAAATCCGGCTGTCAGCTGGAAGATAAATGGAGACTAGTTTCTTAACCTTGTTTCGCCTCTGCAATACAGACAACATTTTCAAACCTTTCTGCAGCAATGCTACCTATGAATTATTTCACTCGATCAATAGGAATAACCTTCAGTTACTTTGCATATGCTGCCACCATGTTGATTGAAGTAATTGTTAAACATGTTGACAGCCTAATTTCAGCACTCTCAACCTCTTAGTTAGCTGAGAGAGTTTCCAATTTGGCCTCAGGAAACGATTACAGAACACTCCCTGTGGAGAGTGTGGGTGAAATTAGGGAAGCTGTAGAGCACATGTGTCAAACTCAAGGCCCGGGGGCCAAATCAGGCCCTTGGTGGATTTAATTTCGGCCCGCAGGATAATTTCTAATTACTATTAGATCTGGCCCGCCAGTATATTGCACACACCTTCCTCAGCTCAGAGCCTGACCCCAAACATTGATGAACTTGCACCCAAGATGAGATGCCAAGTATCTGGCTTGAACTAGCATCACAGAGCAGCAAACTGAGTTTAATGGATGTTTCCTTCTGCACTTTTTTTCTTGTGACAACAGGGCATGTTTGTTTTTTTCTTTGAGGGAAATTGTTTTTTTGAAGCTGTTGTTGGCCTGTGGAAAAATGTAATCATAAGAAATGACTCTGCAGATAGAGCCATAAGAAATGAATGCAACTGATTATTTAATGTTTAATGTTGTTTTCATAGGCAATAATTTAATCTTTGTTAGTTCCAGGTTTAATATGTGCAATAAGTTCATTTCAATAAGTTTTGCAATAAACATTGAACCAGTCCGGCCCTCGCCTAGTACCCATTTTTTAATTTTGGCCCACTGTGTATTTGAGTTTGACACCCCTGCTGTAGACTATATTTATACCCCCCACCCTTTCATCTCAGACTAGGTGTGCTTTTTAATTTGTCCTCATAAGATAGGATAGGATACCCCCTTAATGAAAGGACCACTTTCTAAGCAAACTAATATGACCCCTACATTTGAATGTTATCTGATATGCGGCCAGCATGGATCAGAATCTGAATCAGAATACCTTTATTCGTCCCACAGAAGGGACATTTACATTTGTTACAGCAGAAAAGAGCCAAAGACAGCTTAATGTTTAACAAAGAAGTATGCATCAAAAAACAAAAAAAATATTAAAGATAAAAAATGTTTTTTTCAAAAGAATTACACAATTTACAAAATAAACAGTCTGTAACACTTCTGAAGATGTAGCAGCCATATTGCACAGTTATTCACGGCATATAGATATATTGCATCATCTATATTAACTTGGTGAATGTTATAGAATAAAATCTTCTTCATTGCATCAACCATGCAGCCTGGCTTCCCATGTGGATGTAGTGGAAAATGTTGTTGAATCAATCTCTACTTTTTGATCCAATGTTGTTGTTGTTGTTTTTTTATGGGAGGCTGTGAATCTCCAGCTATGCATGTAAATGGAAAGAACACAATTACCAGTGAATAGTGAGACATTGATGGAAAAATTAAAGAGGAATACATACAATATGAATAGTTAGTGCTTTTAAATTGAAACAACATGAAGGAGAGACATGATTATCAAAGCTCAGCATCTTACTCAATATTCAGATCGCCTGGTGAGAAAATGTCCCCAGGTTGGAAAAAGTAAACATACTTCTAAAGAAAACAGAAAATGCTGTATCTTCACAGTCAGAGGTGTGCAGTGATTTTCTTTGGTATTTAAAGAATGAGCCACTTCAGCTTTACAGAGTCTTCAATACACTCACTTTCGTTCTCAAATGTGACTTGAAACACGAGGTGATTAAACATATGACAAACTATTCAGTATTTATTCTCTTACCCCAAGTGGCACACAGCCATGAAAGATGTCCAGCTTTTGAGATATCTGTCTCTCAAAAATGTTCTACTTCCACTCCAATACTTTGGAGATTATTGTAATTTAGTGACAGCATTGACAACGGCTTTTAAAAAACGTTGGTAGCATTCTGTCTTCCCATATAATCCGTATGGACACTATCAACAGTTCCCATGAGGATTATTGCAGTAGTGCCAATTAAAAACTGGTGATAGTGAGGTCTGTGGAACATCCAGAATAACTGGGACACTTTGTTGCAGACATTTTGATTCAGAGTTTGAGCCTCACTAGTAGTTTTTGGCTCCAGGGACAGTTATGTGGGTTTGCTGGTCCAACAATTTACAGGATTTTCAAGAACTTTTGTGCAGACATTCTTGATTCCCACATGATAACTTATTAAGATTGTAGACATCCCCTGACTTTTACTGTCACCATTAGGTTGTTTAGTCTGGAATTGGATGGATTGGTATGAAATGTTTGCCTCAAGATTCATTGTAAGTCTATGAATGACCCACTCAGTTGTGTCATTACACAGTTTAGTTTCTGATTCTGATTGGTCGAAAAGGACCTTTCAGAGGTAGTTAATACATGCGGTTAGGGATAACATGACCGTTACTAATGAGGCTCATGGGACTATGTGCAGTCATAATAATCCGCAGAAAGAAGTCTGGTCGATTTTGCATTTTTTTTAATGTATGTCTGGCTCGTTGCACCCTTTCCATTTCATATTCACAGCCTCAGGTGTAGTTAAGGTTCAAGTAAGCAGATGTTAGCATGATGACATGCAAACTGACATGGTGGACATGCCGTGCTGATCATCAGCATGTGGACTGTTACCTGGAGGATAAAATAAGGAAGTGTTGACTATAGGCGCACTAACTTTTTTGCGTCTTTTTTTCCCTCTGTGTTGTTTTTAATGTGTTTCATTATTTGTATTCTCATATTGTATGCACATTAATGTGGCCCAAAGTGTGTTATTATTATTTTCTTTTGTGCAGGTGACCTTCATTTAATACTTTGCCCTGTGTCATCACAGATGGATGCCAGAAACATGCTGCTTTTGCTTCACTGGCTGTGCTTATGCAAATGTTCATACAGTATAGGTCACCCATTAAAATGGACCAAAATGACAATAAATATTGAGTTGTCTATGCTGTTTTGCCTGTATGTTCAAAATGAATGTCTCGCACAATGTCGCTCAAGGACCTTCAAAGTTGAGAGTCAGCACTTTAATGTCACAGTTATTGTTTTAATATCAAAACCTTCACTGCCAATGTAAAATGCGACAAACTGCAGGGCGTAGATGCGGTTATAAATCGACCAATCCATCATTTTATGTTTCCGGTCGAGAAACAATGTTTGTTCTACGTTATTGTACGTGTGCAAGTGTGTACCTTTACCAGGGTAACAGTAAAACATATAGAAATAAATTGTGACCTGGTTGTGTACATGCATGTGTGTATGTGTGTGTGTGTGTGGGGGGGGGGGGGGCATTGGAGAGGAAGGAGATTGCAAAACTCGGTGCTCACTTTGATCAGCTTGTTTCTTCCTGACGAAACGCTGTAGATCAAAGGCTAGTGTTTGTTCCTGAGGTGACAAGAAAGTGATGAAGGGGCCAACCCCCACCTGACCATTTAGACAACACACAAACACACATGCATGCACACACACACGCACACACACACACACACACACACACACACATAGGCACACACGCAACATAAATCAAGTGCAATGCAGTGATCTGCTGATGCAGTACATAGCAGTAAATACAGTGTGTGTGTGTGTGTGCATGTGTGTGTGTGTGTGTGTGTGTGTGTGTGTGTGTGTGTGCATGTGTGTGTGTTTGTTTGTGTTTGCATTTGTGTGTGTGTGTGTTTTCAATACTTAAAAAATAAAACATGATAATGCAATGAACATTATGATTGGTTTGTAGCTTGTGTTATTATTTTTTTCAATGATTTATAATTTTGTTATTATTACCATGAGGTTTTATTTTAATAGTTATTTGCAGCAGTGTCTGACCTAGCTTAAACACATGGCAACAACTCATAAAGAACCATTGTAGCATTCAACATAAGTCTATTTGTTTTTTGAGCCATTCTGCATCCAAACATCATTTCTGGTAACACCAGAGACAGAGAGCAGATCTAATTGCCACCGTCGTATTTCTCTAACAGCCATTCTCTCGCCGTGAAACATGATAATCAATTTATTCTGGGAAAATGAGACGTTGTTCGTTTGCGACACTCGAGACGAGCAGGGCAGGGAGGTGAAGCCTCACAAACCCAGACAGGTAATTTGATCGCTGCCTGGCGCCACACACAGGTGCAGATCTGAGATCGTAGCAATGATCGGGATATCAGTTACACTAGAGAAGGTGGAGCACTTTGGGGTGAATGTCTAAAAGAAAACCAACCCAAGTGGGTCATAAGAAGCAATGTATTGCAGAGAGCTAAGATTAAGTCATAAATACAGTATAGTATTATTGATAACAATAAAACATGTAATTTATATAGCATTTTTTCTAACTATTTAAAGTCACTTTACCGAACATGTCACACAACAAACAAAGATGCAGTTCAGCGGGTGTAGGAGTTGGATGACTCAGTGATAAGGTCATCAGAAATCCAGATGTCATTAGGATAGCTGGGAAGAAGTTTAGGAACATGATTTATATTTTTTATTATCACGCACTACTGTCAGGATATTTTGAGAATTTCAGCAAATAGGACAAAAAGCTGTTTGTATCAAAGTTAGCCTACTGTGAAGGTCTCACAATCTAAGTTTTTCCCACTAGTCAAAAGAAAAGCTAGATTGTTTTTGATCTGTGAGTTCTAGTGAGTCCACCTTTTAGTATTTCATTGTTTTACCCCGGTCTTTGAATATCAACCGCTGCTCTTTTCTTCTCTCTCTCTTCGCTCTTCTCTACATTTCTGTCTGTAGCAAATGTATCTGTAAAGGAAAACTGTTGTGCACTTTAAAGCTGTTGAAAATGGTATCCTCGGTCGGGACCACAATGCCTTCATCTCCAGGCACTCCTGCCACATACAAATACACTTATGCATGTAACTATCTCTGTGCCTTTTCTGTCATGAGTCCATGGTGGAAATAAAGGCTATAGCTGTAACAATTAAAGCTGCAACAAGGATCAGGCGCAATTACACAAATCTGAATCAGAAAGTTGAGCTGCTGCAGAGAAAGTGACTCATTATGTTGATTCATGATGCTGCAGAATATAATAACTTGTGGAGGGAAAATCCACATATACAGGCGAAAAATACTTACATTTCAGCACAGTGAGGAAGTGTTTCACCAACTTGACACACTGTGAAATTACAATATGTCTGCCTAATGAATATGCATCAATCCAAAGGTGGTTTCCTCATGTTTTTCTTCAACAGTGAGGTTATTAATTTCTGTTGACAGTCTTTCTTCTATGAATGAGAGCATTTGCATATTGTTCACTGCAGTTTGGTTTCTATTCCCAGGCAGTTTTTTCTGCTGTGCTGAAGTCAGACAATAAAAACAAAAGAGAAGCAGCTCAGTGGCAGTGCAGTATGAAAAGGAGATCAATGAGGAGAGTAGGCTTTGTCTTGTCTCACATGGGTTCATCTGTTATACTGGGCAAAAGCATGGCATTAGTCCAATACAAAATAAATGATAATGCGTTTCATTTTGCACAATTTTAATTCAATTTTATTTTTCTATATTGTCTTATGTTCTATATATACTATGTTGTTGGAGGAGCTCTGGACTTAAGATGTTCACTGCCATAACTACACTGTACACCTTTGAATCTGTTTCCCATTATTAGCTATTTCTCACATTATTTTACACTGTTTTCTTTTGTCATCTGTACTAAATAATATCTTTAACAAACATATGTTCATCCCATTGTTTTAATACATGCAATTTTGATTCTAAACATCGTATTTATTTATTTAGTTTTGTTCTTGGCTATCGATTTATTTCCATCTCTGTCTGCAGTACTTTCTCCGCCTCAAAATGTCTTATCATCCTCATCCGCCGTCGTCATTTATTTCTTCATCACTTCCTTTTTTCCTGTCCGTCTGCCTGGAGACACGAGGCTCTTTCATTCTTCCTAATTTAACGTGATTCGAAGTCCAGTTTAAGAGACAACAATCAATCAAACATGTCGCTCATGTTTGGTCTTCCATCTTTTTTCCCCTTTTTTATTGTTGTTCCAGTCACCTGTGGGCGTAATCTCTGTGATATTTAAGGGATCCCTGTGGCATCAATCTCCTTCACTTCCCAGACAATTTACATCTACATTTAACATTCTGATAACACACAAGGCATTCATGGTTAATGCTGCTGTTATAGAAGGCAAACAACTTTGTATGTTTGTGTGTGTTTGTGTTTGTGTGTGTGTGTTCAAATCCCTCCTGTTCAATGTCGGGAAGTATTTCATGCAACTTAACTGTGTATTGATTTGAGAAATTAACTGAAGCATTGTAAAACATTGGCGAGTCTGTTCAACACACCGACACATCTTTATTGTCGAAGCCAATTATTCTGTATAACTCCTGTTATTCTGTTCCTCGCATACATAAATAAAACCATGCCTATTTATTTTTTATTGACTGACAGCACTAAAGGGCACCGCCCTGATTGGCTGATGGTCCTGCAAAGATTTAATGTGATGGTCAAAGAACAGCTCAATCTTTGCTGAGCTCAGGAAGTAATTGATCCATAGGGACAGAATAAATCATTCCTGACCTGAAATGATCTTTCACTCCTTGACAAGATGTGTGATTTGTTATTATTTTGTACTGATCACAAGGAGGTATTCTGTTGATGTTCAAGTGGGAAGAGAAACATGTAGACAGCACCAGACGAATAGAGAGTGATTACATATCCCATCTGGCCTCACAAACCCTCACAGTCCCTCAGAAAGCGCTATGTGGCTCAAGAAAAACACGTCATGGCTACTTTTTAAGCCTGCTGCTATCAAAACATTGACCAGCAGTGATGGGTGGGTCGATAAATGTATATATTTGTTGTAGAGTTATAGTTCTCTGAGGATGAATTCTGCCTTATAATTAAACTCTATCTGTTTGACTAACGTTTCTGACCACTCAAAATTGGGTTTTCTTATCGGTACCCTATAAGAACTGATCTTACCTATACTGATCTTGTATCCATGCAACATTTGAATCTAGATAGGGGTATTTTAATGTGTCAGCTGTAGGTAGCGAATTATGTGTATTTACTTATAGTGCGAGCAGCGATGGGCCGGAAAAAAAGTGAATTACACAATAACATGGGTGATTATTTATTTTAGAATCTGAATACTTTGCATTTGTCTGATGCAAAGTATTGCATCAGACCCCCGCTTCATGAAACGCCTCCATTGGACTCCTTTGTTTAGAATAGAATTGGAGGGATGAAACCCTCTTTAATGGTCACACATGCAGAGCACACAGCACACACAGTGAAATTTGGCCTCTGCATTTAACCCATCCTAGTACCAGGAGTCTAGTACTAGGAGCAGTGGGCAGCTATTGTACAGCGCCCGGGGAGCAATGGGAGTGGGGGGGGAAGGGGGTTGTCCGGTGCCTTGCTCAAGGGCATCATGGCAGGGCCCAGGAGGTGAACTGGGACCTCTCCAAGTAGCAGTCCACACTCCATATTTAGGTCTGTTCGAGGACTTGAACCGGCGACCCTACGGCTCACAGTTCAAGCCCCTACTGACTGAGCCACTGACCGTTTACTTCCGGAACATAGTGACATCACGCAGTTCTATTGGCTAGCGATTCAAAACATTGTATGTGATAGGCCAAGGGGCGGGACGTTCCGAAACGGTTGACCAATCACAACAGAGCCGGCCAACTAACCAATCAGAGCAAACTGGGCTCTGGTTTCAGACAGAGGGTAAAAAGAGGTGCTGCAGTACAGGCAGTATGAGAAAAATAAAGAGCTTTTTGAACATTAAAGCATGGAAACATGTCACAATGGAGGCATAACATACACATATGAAATTAATAATGATAATAATTGGCCCCTTTAACATCGGTTCTGAGTCTGCTCTGTAAATTGTTCACCATTTCTATTCAAACAACAAAAAAACAACAAAAAAACAAAATGATCGTCGACCACCAAAAAGAAGACCAGTTATGTGCCGTATTGCGGCTCTATAAAGATTGTACTTTACATTTACAAGCTGGTAGGCGTCTTCATCTTCATCTCTCTCTCTCTCTCCCTCAATCAATATTCCCTACCATTCCTTCATCCCATCTCATTTGGTCTCTTGCCATGTTTCTTCTCCTCTTCATCCCTCCATCTGTCTCTCTGTCCATCTCTCCATGTATGTCTCTTTGCCCTTATCTTCTCCCGTCAGTCACTGTGCTGTGTGGCGACCTGTTTAGTATTCGCACTCAGTCTCGTCTGTTGGCTCACACTCAATCACACACACACGCTAGCAGGCTGCAAGTACTACAGATAATGACTTGTGTTTTCTTACATGGGCAACAAATTAGATGAACATAATACAGACATGCAGTTGCATACCATCACACACACACAGATGACAGTCCTTGGCTCCATGCTTTAATGTGCAGGAGGACACATGTTATGGGCATGCCGGTCCAATGTCACGGTCATGCTATTGGACGATAGCGTCTGGGTCATTTGTACCAAGGACATTCAGAAGGACGTCAGCAGACATTAATGTTTCTACCGGCCTCCTGTCAATCAACCTCTTCACTATCCAATCCATTTTAACATAACAGCAAATCTTTGTTCAGCCAGTAGAAAAAGAATTCGAGGTCAGTTAAATGTGAATTCAATTAACATTTAACATGTTAAACACATTTTAACATATTTTATAATCATATACAATAATGAATACCCTGAAGGCTCATCATGTGCTAATTACCACAGCCTACAAGTGTTATGATGCAATGAAGTACACATTTTTGAAGCAGTGTGATTGCAATGAATTAATGAATATTCCCTCTAGATGGCCTCCGCACAAGCAGATCATTATTTTGCTTGAGCAAAAATAAATCCACTCATCCTTTAGCTTCACGATTTGTACTTATACACTTAGCTAGACAGAGGGTAAAGGTGAAACAGGATATAATAGAAGAAAATTGAGTTACTGATGAGTTCTGAGCTGTTATAGAAACATGAAGAGTCCACACACAAACTGTCAGTGCAGCTAATGTCAGTCAATTCAAGTGTACACATACACAGAGTTTGTGACATTTTCTTTATAAAAGATTAATGGTAAATAGATTGTATTTATATATTTTTTTATCCACCTATACATACAACCCCTCGAAGTGCTTCACATTTACATTTTGTCATTCACCCACTCACACTCCATTCATACAGAGCACTGTCTCTTGCTCAAGGTCACTAACATTCACACATTCACACATGGCATGCCATCGGGAGCAAGTCAGAGTTAAGCATCTTGACCAAGGAAACATCATGACTGCCCAAATATTCCTTTTAAGGTAATGTTTAATTTGTTGTCAAAATCAAGCTCTTTAAATATTTACCCCTCTCGTGATACAAAAACATTTTATAATAAACAAACTGAACCGGAAAACGCTTCAATCTTCTGCAGATTAATATGCAATCCAGAATTAGAATATTCAGGAGTTCTGCAAAAAGTGGATAGGTATCACTTTAAAGCCTGCAATTGCCAAAAAAACTGAATCAGATCAATGATCAACTTGCAAAACAATCAATACTATCAAATCCCAAGCAGACACACATCAAGTGGTGGAAAAGTACTCACTGAAGAAGTACAGTAGTTTTATAGATAAAATGAACTTTGTGCAAAAAAGATTAACCTGTGAAGCTTTTTTTTCACGAAACTGTGTCTCAGGGCTTCTTAACATTTAATAAACTATGAATGTGTCATACTCATTTAACGGACTTTACAGACATCACAACACGGAGCTTTATGGAGCAAACACGGGAGAAAGGTCTTACCGTTGCTGTTTTCTGATCAAAAGTTGTGTTCAATTGCATTAAAACGAGAAAAACGCGGCTGAAGGTTAATCCAATGTGTTTGAAAAAATTACTGATACTGGGAATGTCATTTTCGAGCCTGAATAGCAAATACATGTTAAATAATCTTTAATGTTGTAGTTTTACAATTTGGAGCCAATTTTAGATACATTTTCAAATACTGTGTGTATTAAAAATGTGAGTATTGCATCACATCATGTGTTTTTACATGTACAAAGTAACTAATAACTATGAGCGTTAAATACCAACAAGTCCTCCAACTCATACGACCAAATAGGTCGATTGTTCAAGCGCTTATTACGACCTATAATCACGTTTTAAAGTTTTCGACCTCTAGTGTTCCCGTTGACTGCAACTTCCGGAGGGTCGTATATCCACAAATAACCCTCTCTGGAAAATCCTAAATTGTAGGATAGTTTGGCCATTCAAATACTTTTTCATTAGATTTCTAGCGAGAAGTGTATATTGTACTTTTAGAAGCCACGTCCAGTGGATGTGTAGGATCTATAGTTTGATAGGTCTCGTCAGGAGAACGTGTATGTATTTCCCCCCTATATAAAGTTAGCCTCAACCCTCACGGGGTGAAAACAGTATTTCCGGTCTCTAAGTTTTCATAATAAAACCGTATTCCCCTCACTGTCAAATAATTTTACAGTGATATCTGCCGTACTCATCCACTAACACACATCAGTTTATCCTTGTTAATTACACAACATTAATTGGTTTAAATTGTGTACACTGCTTTTCTGTTTTTCCCCTTCGATTCTGAGAGACACATTTCTTTTTTCAGAGGTTTTGATAGGCTAAAACATCGAACTACCCATAATCATCAGCTATCGTTGAAGCTCGGTGATTGGATGTTTTAGCCGCAATGCACGTTGGGATATGGTGTTTATGCGATGTGAAATCCGAAAAAAGATTATACTTTATTCCGAGTGTGCTTGCTTTTCTCTTTGAAAGTCATCACATAACGACATTGTAATACACGGTTCGGCTGCATTAAATATTACACATCTGCCGTAGTTCTTTATTTATAGAGCCCTGATTAGAAGACCTTTGGACAAACTGGAAGAAATGCCACCGAAACTGAATATGTGACATGGATCATAAATATATCAGCAATTAAACAACATCTTCAATTTCTCTTCACACAATACTTCTCCTTGCAGTATCAATAGTAATTCGGCTGACTTTTATATTTGATCCAATTGGTAGGCTATATTTACACCATAATGGTGCACAGCTGATAGACAGGGACTTGTAGTTTTTAAAGATATTACTGATTTTCTTTGAATTAAAGAATGTAAATACTGAGTTGAGAGAATAGTCAGGGCTTTTGGGTGATGGGAGACACATCTATGGAATCAGAATTTCAATAGCTTACCATTAAATGACGGATATACCTTTCTATACTGGAAAGTATAATTTATTGTGTTTACACTGTAAACTTGACCGTTTTTTAACCCGCACCGCCTAGTGGTTAAAGCACGTTATTGAATTATTTGTTGAATATTTTATATTTGATGAAAACATTTAAATATTAAGAATAGCCTACATACAAAATAGGGGGAAAGTAGAAGGTCAATGATAGAAATATAGAATAGAAAATATCAAGAAGATACTGTAGTGATCTCTACAATAAAACAGTTTAGTGCAGGTGTAACACGAGCACTAAAAGTTAATGCTGAGCACAGAATTATTTATACGAATCAGTTTCAATCAAACCTCTCTAATATACGTGTAGAAATTTCAGTGTGTGGACCAGCACATCAGAAGTCTAGGTCGCTCAGGAGAAAATGGATACTGTGCAACATAAGTGAAAAGACACAAAGCAGACGTTGTTTGGAAAAGGTAAAGAAAGCTAGAATATTTGAAGAGTTTGGTTCCAAAACGCGATAAACTCCACTTTTGAAAAAAATGAGTTCCCGCCGAAATCAGTATTGTATTTCGTCGGTATTGAAAAGTCAATATTCAATTTTACGCAAAACGCGATATCCGCCGTGTTATTCTGTCCTGTTTTCTCACTTTCTTTCCAAACAGCGACAAATGCCAGTCTACTAAAATCGAGCAGGATCAAGTCCTTTTGCAGCTGATCACTGTCAAATAAGTTCAGCGGAGACGTCCAAAGGTTGACAACAGCGATGTGCCGAAGGATAGGGAGGTCACTAATGAATATCATTTGCTGACCGAAGATCATCCAACAAAAATTCCTGTCTGCAACGTCACCATTTTCAGCGTATTGGGTGAGTTTAATTTTGATTTAGGAATTATATTATTCATACAGGACTGCCTGCTCTTAAAACGTGTGGATCATTAAACAACGCTATGTTGATGGATACTGTGAATTAATAAATTAAACAATGAATGAAGCAATGAATGAAGCAATGGATGAATTAATTAATGTAGATAGATAAATAAATATATAGATAAATACATACATACACACATACACACATACATACTACAAACACACCTACATACATACAAAATGTAATTTCTCTGTCATTGCAGGTATTGGCAAGGATCGTGTGTCTCGAGTGGCAAGGTATTATGCACTCAACGCTACAGCCAGACCAGACCTCAGAGGTGGTGCTCGTAAGGTGGCAGAAAATGATGCCAAGAAGCAGCACGTGATGGATCACATCAAAACGTTTACATGTAGGGCTAGCCATTATGGAAGAAGGGGAGCACCTGGCCGGAAATACCTACCCTGTGACCTCAGCGTGAAAAGAATGCACGAGCTATTCGACCAACAAAACCATGATGTAGTCAGCTAATCCCTGTATTACACTGTTTTTCAACAGCACTTCAACCTTGGATTTGGGCATCCTGCCACAGATGCCTGTTCTTCATGTGCCAGGTTTCAGCCGAGAGTCAAGGACCCCAGCTTGAATGAAGAAGAGAAACGCAGTGAGTCTGCATCCTACATCCTACACAGGAGACGAGCACGGGTGTTCTATGATTTACTGGGGCAGGTAGATCATGATACAGTGACCCTTTGCTTTGACATGATGCAGAATTTGATACTCCCTAAAACCGCCATAGGTCAGGCATACTGTTCCAGACAGCTCTACATGTATCTCTTTGTTGTCGTTATTCACCATGGGACGGGAAGTAAACAAGCAGTGGATAATATTCATCTGTACACATGGATGGAGCATGAAAATAGAATAGGTAGCAATATGACTGCTTCAGCTCTGGACCACTGTTTACGTCAGGGGTGGGGAACCTTTTTGCTCTCAAGGGCCATTTCAATTTTTCATAATAGCAGGGGATTATGTGCAATCCTCAAGGTTATGTGGGATTGATTAAACTCCCCATTTATATGATGAATAGATGTCTCTCGAAAGTCTGAAGGATGGGAAGAAGTCACATTACAATAGAGGGGAATAAAATGAGTAGTGCACAATGAACAGTTGATTGACAGGAACTCAAAAACTGACAGCCAGATTGGTGAAAAGGCACACGTCTGGATGGTCCTTTCTGTCAGGACATATTCATCACACCATGATCATCCTGTAACTCTGTCAGTCTGTGTCAGTGGGGGGCTCTCTCCTATTCTCACGCTGTCTTCTGACATAAAAATGATATGGCATGACAAACGCTGCTGTGTGTGTGTGGTTCTAAAATAAGAAAGAAATAACCAACATCCCTCCTTCATCTCTGCCGGTGTAAATGCAATTATAATATACATTTGCTTCTTCACATTTGATCTAACATTTTTGGAGATATTAGACACTTAAAAAACACTTAAATACTACATTTACTACAAGACGGCATTATTAAACTATGTTTTTGGATATCAAATTTATTAAGAAACACATATTTTTTTCCACTTTTTTCTCCATGTTTTCAGCTGTATTGATGCTTAAATAAATGTTCTTGATTTTTGTCTGTCAATCAATTTTAAAACAGTTTTCTCTGTCAGACTGAACAAACGTGTTTGCGTTTAAATGTATTATTCATTTAAGAACTATGCAACAGTTTGCTGCAGAGGACTTGTTTAAATCGGTTGTGAAAGTAACACCACTGTTTCTTGTCTCCTGCTCTTCCTCTCTCTTATCATCGATCGGTGTGGGGGCGCAGGAAGAGGCAGAGACTAAGTCATAGAGGTGACGCAATTGGAAAGGAGTGAGTGATAAGACACACAGAGAGAGATGATTGGATAGATAACACGGCCTTCAGTCACACACCAATCCATCTGCTTCTTCGCCTCTTTATCCTCTCTGAGTCTTTATGTTTTAATTTCACACAAGTTTGAATATTTGCTGGTAGATCAACATACAGACGTTCAGTTTTATTCAAATTCACTCTCTGGATCCTCTTCTCTGTACCCATACGCCCACAGCAGTGCACCCTGTTGTTTTCTACCCCTCCCTTCCTCTTCTGTTTTTTCCCTTCCTCCTCTATTTCTCCTCGATACAAATCCATTAAACTAATCTCCTCTCCTCTTCACCTCCCCACCTCTCCTGCCCTCTCATCTCCTTGTCTCCTTGTCTCCATCTCTCACATCACCTCCCTCCCAATCACTTCTCTCCTATCCCACCTCTTTTATCTCCTCTCTTCTTTCTGTTTAATCCCTTGCAGTATTACGCTTCATAAAACATTAATGCTATATCTTTATGTGGCAGAAACCCTGTTAATTTGCTGACTGATAGCTCTGTATGGTGTAGCACATCATCAGGCTCAGATATTCATTATTTTTCTCTTCAGGCTCATTAACTGCAGATGGTTGGCAAAAGGTTAACTACATTTTTACCTGAGCTTGAAATGTACTGCTATGGTAGAAGGAACGATTAAAAATTCCCTTTATTTTAGTTGTTAGAAGTGAGGTGGAATATAACATTTACTCAAGTCTTGTACTTTAGTATTATTGTTACATATTACATACTACTTAAGAACTTCCTTTTTATGTTACATATACTTTTACTCCACTACATTTTGGATGCAAGTAATATACCTTTTACTCTACATCATGTATTCAACAGCCTGTCCTCCTCCAAAAAACGACCAAATAGGTCGATTGTTCAGCAGCTTATTACGACCTATAGTCACGTTTGAAAGTTTAGCACCTCTAGTGGTCTTGTAAGAAACAACAATTTGGGCATATGGGCTGATGCTCCCGTTGATTGCAAACGCTCCGGAGGGTCATATATTCAAGATGATTTGAGGTCTCGCCAGGAGAACGTGTATATACTACGTCTTTCCCTTAATCATTTCTATTGACGGCATGTACTGTAAAGTTGCCATGTAAAGTTGGCGTCAACCCTCACGGGGTGAAAACAGTATTTCCGGTCTCTAAGTTTTTATAATAAAACCGGAAGTATTTCCCTCACTGTCAAATGATTTTACAGTGATATCTGCCGTACTCATCCACTAAAAAACATCAGTTTATCCTTGTTAATTATACAACATTGATTGGTTTAAATTGTGTACAATGAGAAACAAATAGTTTTTTCGGAGTTTAGGATGGCCGAAGACACTACACTACCCATAATCCTCAGCTATCGCTTGGGACTACAACATCCGCTTTGTTTGACAAACCCCGTGATCAGTCCTCAAGCTCTGTGATTGGATTTTGGAGTGGCAGTGCGCCAAGGTTACGCCGAGCGTCAAACAGCTCTTTGAAATGGAATGAAACCACGGCAGACTATCCAAAACTGGACTCGAACGGGTCCAGCCCACCCCCCCCCAGAACTACACATGCTGGCTAATTGTGTTTCACAACATGTTCTATGGCACGTCTCTACTGGGAATTGTAGTTTTAAAAGACGTTTTCGTATTTCCCATAATTAGAAGTTGCCAGTATTAAACTGTGTACACCCTGGAGGTTTAGGGGAGGAAACACTCAAATTTAAAACATATAATTAATAAATGGGTGAAAAATGCTTGTGTCCATAATGGGCAGAATTAATATATACCCACATGACAGCTAAGGTCAGAATAGCTTTATTTATAGCAGGTCTTATGTCTGTGACCCCTCCTGTTGTTAATTGATAAGCCTGAAACATGCACTTGTCAAGGTTCAGAGGCACATTTTGCAAATATGGCAGTAGCCATCGATCATCTTAAGATAAGATAAGATAAGATATACTTTATTGATCCCAAGTTGGGAAATGTTTTTGTTACAGCAGCATGTACAACATGCAATTTATTGTTACTTTGTAATTCTACTCCACTACAATTCAGAGGTTAACCTGGTATTTTTACTCCACTACATTTATTTTAGTTACTTTGCAGATTCTGATTAATGATGTGAAATATATACAACCCTTAAATCAGACTTTAGTTACACCTGAGTAAAATTCAGGGAAGGTGATTGTCAAGTGCCAAAATAAACTATGCAATATATTAGACGTTAAGTACTTTGTCAGGCTTAATATTTATCTGTAGATACCCCCAAAGTTTTTTCTTATTCAAAAGAAGACCTTAACTTAAAGTATTCTTTAATGTTTAAATAAAGCCTTATTAGTTTGTCTGTTTTGCACATCCTCCTATTAATATCTTTGGACGTCCTCACTAGCTGTTTTATTGTAGAGATCACTACAGTATCTTCTTGATATTTTCTATTCTATATTTCTATCATTGACCTTCTACTTTCCCCCTATTTTGTATGTAGGCTACTCTTAATATTTAAAGTTTTCATCAAATATAACATATTCAATACAAAAATTCAATAACGTGCTTTAACCACTAGGCGGTGCGGGTTAAAAAACTGTCAAGTTTACAGTGTTAACACAATAAATTATACTTTATGAAGATGTTACAAATAACACACAGCATACAATGCCATAATAACTTTGTATTATTAGTGTAGGACACTTATGTATGTATAACATCTGAAGATGTGTAGTTTATTCATGTTTTCACATAATTTTCCAGGATATTGCTATATTATTTCACATATTGTAGTTCTACACATTAATATCTGAGGTATATCCGTCATTTAATGGTAAGCTATTGAAATTCTGATTCCATAGATGTGTCTCCCATCACCCAAAACCCCTGACTATTCTCTCAACTCAGTATTTACATTCTTTAATTCAAAGAAAATCAGTAATATCTTTAAAAACTACAAGTCCTTTTCTATCAGCTGTGCACCGTTATGGTGTAAATATAACCTATCTACCAATTGGATCAAATATAAAAGTCAACCGAATTACTATTGATACTGCAAGGAGACGTATTGTGTGAAGAGAAATTGAAGATGTTGTTTAATTGCTGATATATTTATGATCCACGTCACGTATTCAGTTTCGGCGGCATTTCTTCCAGTTTGTCCAAAGGTCTTCTAATCAGGGCTCTATAAATAGAGAACTACGGCAGATGTGTAATATTTAATGCAGCCGAACCGTGTATTACAATGCCGTTATGTGATGACTTTCAAAGAGAAAAGCAAGCACACTCGGAATAAAGTATTATAATTTCTTTTTTTTTTATGTTTTCGGATTTCACATCGCATAAACACCATATCCCAACGTGCATTGCGGCTAAAACATCCAATCACCGAGCTTCAACGATATTTGAGGATTATGGGTAGTTCGATGTTTATCAAAACCTCTGAAAAAAGAAATGTGTCTCTCAGAATCGAATGGGAAAAACACAAAAGCATTGTACACAATTTAAAGCAATTAATGTTGTGTAATTAACAAGGATAAACTGATGTGTGTTAGTGGATGAGTACGGCAGATATCACTGTGAAATCATTTGACAGTGAGGGGAATACGGTTTTATTATGAAAACTTTGAGACCGGAAATACTGTTTTCAGCCCGTGAGGGTTGACGCTAACTTTACATAGGGGAAAGACATACACGTTCTCCTGGCGAGACCTCAAATAATCTTCGTAATATCTATCAAAATATAGATACTATACATCCACTGGACGTGGATTCTAAACGTACAATATACACTTCTCGCTAGAAATCAAATCAAAAAGCATTTTAATGGCCAAACTATTCTACAATTTAGGATTTTCCAGAGAGTGTTATTTGTGAATATACGACCCTCCGGAGAGTTGGCAATTGCCGCAAATTGTTGTTTCTTACACAACCACTAGAGGTGCTAAACTTTAAAACGTGACTATAGGTCGTAATAAGCTGCTGAACAATCGACCTATTTAGTCGTATGAGTTGGAGGACTTGTTGGTACGTTTCCAACAACAGTGACAGTGGGGGCTATGCAAATCAAATCTCAAAGGGTGTAGGGTTACGGATGTTAAGTGCTCTTTGTTGAATGTATAATTTAAGTCTGTATAATTAAAATTAACTTCGCTTCACTGCGCCAGTAGAATCGAAGGGTAACAATCATTTTGAATCTGATTTGTGGGATTGGATTTGAACTAAACACTGAACCCTGATGCACTGAGACTTTGTCTAGACATCCATTAAGATCTTCCACAGCTGACTGCATTGTCTGTCAGTCTCAGTCCAGTTTTGCCACGATAATTAACCTCCTGTCTCTGTCTCTATTTCATCTCTACCTCTCCGCCCTCAAACAACTTCTTCCTTCTCTCTTTCTACTTCCCTCTCACCCAGAGACAGGAACTAGAGGAGATAATGGGGGATGAAGGATCGCAAATGATTGGCTTGGAATTAGAGCTGAGACCTGATTATGAACATGGACAAACACACACAAACACACTGATTTAGCTTTTTGGGTTAGCCCCCCCTGATAGCACTTAGTTTAGTGATGTTTTCCCAGGTGAGGCGGTTTAGTAATACATTACAAAATAAAATACATGTTGCTGGGGTGATGAGCTTTTAGTAATTTTCAGGATTTCCATTTCCTCTATGTGGTATTAAAGTGTTACAAACCCTTGTCTTATGAAACCACCTTCAAGATCAAGCGGTCAAATAAATAATTCATGGTCATACATTTGAAAGGCTTTTGGGCAACAGAAAGGATGCCATTTCAGAGCTGCTTTCACTTGACAGCACATCTAGGATTTTTCTCTAAATCTCAGCTTTGTAAAAGTATAAAGAAGCAGACCAGGGATCTGGAAACATTTTTTATGCTGTTTTTCATGTCAGCCATTCGGCCTCCATTACTTTAATTGTATAATATGATAGAGGATAAAAATTGTAAGAAAAAAGCCATTCTACACAGAATTCAATGAAGTGCGGGTAAGAGGCTACAGTATAAATGTTAGCAAAGGCTGTCGTATCACACTAAGGCCCCGTCCACACGGAGACGATATCAGTTGAATCCGCTAATGTTCTCTATCGTATAGACGGTTCGTCCACACGAAGCCGAAATGGAAACGCGGATTTGGAGCCCGAATCCGATACCCTTTGATAACGGCTCCCAAAGTGGGTAGGTCTGAGGACGAAACGCTTGCGGCTCCGTGTGTACACCCTATACGATAATTTCCTGAAAACGATGACGCCATAGCCCCACCTCTCCCCACCTCTCCTGCTCACCCCCGCGTCACTGCTGATGCGTTTCGCCAACAACAACAACAATGGCGGATCACAGGGTTGCGTTCATGCTCCAGACGCTACTGACCATGATACAGATTTTAGTGCAACATCTACAGCTCCTCTACCACGACCATCAGCAACAATAAATATATAATATAATATAATAATAATAATAATAATAATCCTCATCGGTCTTATTCGCTGCTTTTGGTGTATTTTGTGGCGGAAGTACAGCGCCACGTACAGGCCCGGCATATGTACTACAGCGTCTCCAGCGTTTTCGATTGTTTTCGAGCGTTTTCGTGTGGACGGACACGTTTCTTGAGCTGTTTCCGTGAGGACGGAAGACTTTTTTTGATATCGACTTCGGTTCGTTTAGTTTTCGTCTCCGTTTCATCTCCTTGTGGACGGGGCCTAATTCTGTGTATGTCTCCTCTACTTAAGGCAACTGCAGTGATGACGGACGTGTCATTTTGTGCCAACTCATAAACTCCATTCAGACGGGATTGGTGTCGGGGAGGTCAGGTCATTTCATTTCTACAGTGGTGATGTTAATCCTGTGCGGATCAGCCATGTCTGTTTTTCACCGACAACCCTCAGGACTCTTCATCCCCAAACCCCTGCTGTGTGCAGACAAACTCAAAAGCTGCTGTGTCTAGGGCCTTGTAATATGGCCACAAGGTAAGTCTCCAGAAATGTTTGAATTATGATTCATTCTGGGCTTGAACCAGCTATCTAAGCGTCCAAATCCAAGCATCTACAGTACAGAGTGAGCTAATGACTCAGCCTTTGACAATTTCCAGTTTCCTATTGTGTTTCATCGGGGACATGTCTGGTGTGGATGGGATTGATAGGTTAAGTCATGAAGTCTGAATACTTTTATCTCGAATGAAGATAAACATTTTCAGCTTCAATCTGATGTTTTTCCGATGTTGTTAAATGTGAACTGTCTCTCTGGATCATGGAATCAATGGAGACATACTTGCCAACTCTCCCGATTTCATTGTCCTCTCCCGGTTTCCTCCCGGGGTCATATTTCTTCCGCATTTCTCCCGATTTCTGACAAAATCAGATTTACTCACGACTGTTTCATTGTTTGGTTTCCATGGTAGCGCGTCTCTTTAGTAGTGCGCGCAACTGAAAGTCTGAGAGGGTGTTCAGCATGGTCTAGAAGATAGTCACAGAAAACAGAACAAGAATCGACAACTCTGCCCTCTGCTCACTCCAGCCCACACACACACATATGCTCCATCAAGGATGGTGCATGCTACAGGCCGCAAGGCATTGCACTTACAACTACAATAAGCGTGTTAATGTTAATCTAACAGCTCCGATCCACTAGCACCCCCCACCCCTTAGGTCTGGTTGGATGAGCAAGACTGCAGTTAGCTAAGTCATTATATGAGGTATTTTTCTAGGGACCAGTCTGTCTGTGTTTTCTTTTACATTCTTGTTTCTACGAGTGTGTACCTGGCTGCTCCAAGAGGGAACAATTATCAGCAATCTGCAGTTATCATTACTCCAGTTTTTATTCCAAAGCCAACAGGAGACTTGCTGATTGCAGCATAGTGTTGTGCCACATAAAATGTATTTAACACAACAGGAGAAAAGCAATATACAATCAGTAATGTAAAAAGTATTTAAGAAAGCTATAGAAAACAACAGGAGGTGGTGAGGGAGTATAAGTGCATGTGGAGATACAATTGTAGGTTCAGTTTAGGTGAGTGTTTGTGTTTCCTGTTTTGAATACATCGGAGGACATTTCATTTCCAGTTGATTTCAGTTTCCCTGTATGTAGCTAATATGGCAGATATCTCTGTTTTTGTGCAATTAAAGAAAAAATGTTGCAATTCATATTGAAGAGTATCTGTTGAAGAGAAACATGTAGTGTCAAGTTATGAATAACACATTGCATGACCTGTCCCATCACGAGCACATTCTGAAACTGGCCCTGCAGTAGTGTAAACTAATCACGGCTCACAGTCATTGTCAAAAGCTCCATCTTTCTGTCTCTTGCTCGTCTCATTCAATACAAACAGATCAATACATTCATCTTCCAATTCAATACGCTGTACACTACAAACCATTGATTTGTTTTGTCACACTTTCTCCTAAATATTCTGCTTTCTTTTTGGAAATACTACCTTAAATTGGATTGCTGTGCTTATGGCATTCTCTTTTATTTGCTTTACACAAAACATTTCCTCTCGCAGTTAGTGATTCCTTATTTCCTTTCTTTCATTTGGTTCAGTTTCTGAGTCCTTTGCAACATGTTGTTGTTTTGTTGACTTGCAAGATCCCCGTAGGCTATTTTCTCTGTTACATCCTTAGGGACACATTTGAGGAAGAGAGAAATTAACATCACATGAAACTCAATCAGAATAACTCACTCATCCCTCGAAAATGACTAGTCTTACCCTGAGGCAAAGTCATTAAGTCCTAATTTCTCTAATGGGACTACTAATCAATACAAGATTTTAGATTCAGAGGCAGCATTAAAATGGTGATGTCTAGTAATTTGAAAGTGAATGTCTCTTGCTGAGATAGGCTTAGTGGACCTTACCTGGATACTACAGTTATAAAAACAACACAAACAGACCTGGGATACTGCAGGACAAATACAATGTTTGAGACAGAGAGAGCATATTGAATATAACTGTTCTGGTCAATATCTGTGTGCACAAATCTGCATAACCTTAACATGCTGTGTGACTTGATATGCAGCTTTAGTGCTCCCCTGTGGTGAAAAAAAACATTGCACCGGAAATTCAACATGTGGCAAGTTTAGTATATTTAATTGAATCAACAAAGACAGCCACATGTTTCCCACTCTTTACAGCTTTTGGCATCATTGAGCAATGTCTTCACATATTAACAGAAAAGTAATTATTCAAATTGTGTCAGCAGTCCCACTCTAGTGTGTGTGTTTGCACTATGTTGTTGTGTAAGTGAGGTTTGCAATATTTTACGGCCTTCCTAAATGTTGTATGTCGCCTACACACAAAGTGGCTGGCATGCTTTAGGCCGTGGAAATGCCTTGATAAGATTTCACACCCCATTCACATATCAGAGGAGATTTGTGCCACAGATATGATTCAGAATTGCGTAACCGATCAAAGGTTAACCTCTGATAACACATGGTGGTGGAAACTAAAGCCAACTTGCGTCAGTGTCAGCGTGTGCTCCAACAGGGGGAGCCAATAAAACAGATTGTACCTGTAATATTTGAAGTCAACTGTTCATAACCATTATAAGCAGCTGCTTCAAATAAGGTGAAATGTTGATGGACACATTGTCTTGATAGTGTTCCCATAACAATAGGATCATTTTTCAAAACTATGCCTATGTTAATGCATGGAAATAAGAGCATTTAGTTTTGATGGACTGATTCAGTGAACTCATCATCAATTGTAGGTTTTGAAAACAATCATTTTAGAACTGAAAAGCCCCATTTTGGAATATTCAGGGCTCACACTAAACCGGAAATCAGAAAGGAAACACTTCTATAATAGAATTATGATATCACATTATTGGATGTTGATTTATTAGAATTAAACGGGGAAATCGCAAACGTTTAGATATCCTCAAAGCAGTGTTTTGATCATTTGTGTGTTTGGTCATCCACATCACCCCCCTCTCTGTTTCTCTTTCTGCTTAGTGTATGGCGCCCCCTTCTGTTGCTCTGTGTCCATTCACATCATTTAAAGCAGTCACTTAGAAAATATATATATTTTTAAAACTCAAACTATACTGAGAAAATGGTGATTATATCCAATTTTAAAACCAAACAACACTAAATAAATCATCTAGGGGAGTAAATTAAAATATACAGAAGTCTTTGAGGGTTGGTCACTGATTCTCCATAACCTTTTTTTATAAGCTTCTTCTCTGCTTGTCCTACAACATTTCAAAAGTTTTGTGTAGTACCACTGGTGTTGAATGAATCAGTATGTTTTGGTTATTTTTTAGTCAACGTTTTCCCACATCGATCCATTGTTGGTTGATTAGAAGATAGTGTTGCAGAGTCCTGTACAATTATAGTTTGAAATCTAGCTTTGAATTCAACGACCAGACTTTTAGAAATTGGCTTAACTGATCTTTTTCTCCAAATTTTCTCAGCAGGAATAAAGAAAAAATGGAGGCCATATGATTGGAAATTGTGGCCAAAAATAACGCTTACCTGTTTATCTGCAAATTTGGATATTGCTGGAATTATGTATTTGGGGTAACTTGATTTCTACACGTCATCCTCATCTCTCAACACACTGCATCTATAAAATGATTAGGGAATTTAAACACTAAAAACATTGTAGAAGTAATTTGTTGTCTTATTTAGTGTCAAAAAGTTAAATTACTGTATCATAACAGTCCCTAGTTTAGTGGTGATAACATGTGGACAGTGTATGAAAGTTTATTGTGATGTGCTCTTGAGTGTTTAAAATGTAGTATTCAGAAAACTGCAGGCGTGGCACTTTTATCATATTTGTTTAACATACATGTTATATATATGAACAGCTGCATAAGATTAGCTTTTCACAAAATATATGAAACTGCAGCCATATTTTTTTATTGGATGCATACAAATATATAACATCATTTGCATAGGCTACTACCGGTAATACTTTATATTATAGTGTTATAATGTAAGTAAAACAAAATGTGTGTTAAACTTCTCCATTAATTATTGCTTTATACAATCTTTTACGATGTTTCACAACATGTACAACAAATACAAGTGAATGTACAGTATATAAAGTTTTATTATAGAGAACTCCGGTCTCCCCGTGTGAATCCGCGCATGCGCTCTGCCGCCTCTGTCCGCTAGAGCGGTGATCTCTCTCTCTCTCTCTCTCTCTCTCTCTCTCTTTTCACACACACACACACACACACACACACACACACACACACACACACACAAAGACACACACGCACGCACGCACGCACACACACACACGCACTCTTTCTTACGGTCTCTCTACCACTCTCTCTCTCTGGGAAAAACCCGAGCAAGAGGAGAGCAGCAGAAGGGGGGAGGACTGAGGCGGACTCCTTCTTCTTCCGATACAGCGGCGGTGGCGGCAGGATATTTATAAAAAAAATTTAAAAAAATTCACGCACCAACCCCCCGGTGCGGAGGAAGAGAAAAGCCACACGGATGTGCCTCCGAAAGCGCAGCGGATACCGCCCTCCGGACCTTATTAATGCCAAGATTGTGAGTATCTGATCGGCTGCTGAAACCAGCTTGAACACGGGGAGGGGAGGGGTGCTCTTCCAGTTTAATTTCCCCCTTCCCTGGTCTCCAGTCAGCGGCGGGGCTGTTCCTCGCTCCGCGGTGTTGAGGAAAAGGTCGGTCTCCGTGATTCCTCCCCTCTCTCCTTTCCTTGCTTCCTTCTCAAAAACGGGAAGCAGAGAGAAAATCTTTGGGGAAAAGAGGAGAAGGAGTCGAGCGAACCATTGTCTTGTCACCTTTCCGTGTTTTAATGTTTATTTTAAACGGGTTCGTACGGTGTCTTAATGACACCATGTTTCTGTCAAGCGCTCCGTCTTTAGCTGCTCTTTTTTTATTTTATTTAACGTTAACATAAAACAGGACGCCGAAAAACAGACAAGCAGCTTATTGGTAGAAAACTCTAGAAGGAGTAAACATGGGTTTGTTACTTTATTTGAGTTTTCCTTCTGTCATTATTACCTTCTTTTAGTTGTCATGTTTAGTAAGTGTGTGTGTGGGAAAGAAAGGGACTAGTCTTTCCTTCGTTGATAACCATGGAACCTTCAAGGCATGTTTCATAGGGGAGAAAGGGTTCAGTTGTAACACAGGTTATCGAGGCCGATGACAAACAAGCATGTGACAATAACATTTAGCATCAAACTGAATTTATGTAAATGCAGTCCTAGCATAAAAACTGCAACAAGTTATTTATTTTGTATTTCTGACTTTCTAAGCACATTTGGTCTTGGCAACCAATGGCACGTTGTCTTAGCCATGGTAGTACTCCGAATTGGACACATACAGCTGCTGACACCACTGATGCTTAGTTCTTCTGTTTATAGGCTAATGTCCACTTGACTGATGGGTTCCATACTGTACATGCGCATTAAATCTCTCTGCTACCAGTTGTAGTGAAGTGGCCACATTTTGCAACAATGTTGCTATACACGCCTTCACAAAGCCTTATTGTGCACCCTCTGTGAAATACTTAAAGACGGGAAAAGTACATATATCTGAGGATACACTCAGCAAGTTGATTGAAAAATTGAAGGAAGTTGTCCTAGTTAGCTTTAAAGCTAATTTTGTTTGATAAGTTACTTATCCGGCTGAATGAATGCCTAATCTAACGACCCATAGGGGAATTTGCTGTCGGTTATCAGTGTTACAAATCAGTTGATGTTGTAAATGTCTGTTTTTGTTTTGTGTTAGGAGTATGCTAGCTTTCTAGGTAGCAATTTGCTAGTTTGAGAATTCTGCTTCTCTCTAGTGCTTGGTGCTAACCTCAACAACATGTAGAAATGGCTCTAAGGCCTCAATTTTTTCTGATAAAAAATGCAAGCTTTGTCTCTACAAATCCATTGACTCCTTGGATAACATTGCATCCTTTGTCGCTGTAGAATCCAGCACAAAAATAAAGTATTTTTATAAGCAGGTGATCTCTTTGGAAGAAGTGAAGACTGGCTTTTATGTTGCACAGCGCCCTCTACTTAAACACCTGTCGAACCATTAATGGTTTGTTTGTAGCCTTAATGCTGCCAGTCTGCAGAGTCAGTTGGCAGGTTTGTGTAATGTTAATCTGCATAAACACACTCAATTACCCAACACAAAACCAAAGATTATTTGGTAATTCCTTTTGTTGCCTTGCCCTCTTTTTGGTTAATGGTTCAAAAACATTAACAACTAGTGATATGATGCAGTTTAATTTTCTTTGTTCTATATCCTGATTCTGTTATTTTAGAACATACTGATTTCCATCTTTGCTTTCAATAGATAAAAGGCCTGGGATGGATGTTGGGCTAAAAACTGAGGTGAAGGCCTGATGTAAAATGTGTCAATGTCAATGATAGCAGAAATACAACATTTAACCACACTGACCAAGAGAACCTTGTAATATAGATTGGTCATGTCTAGCCAATAATCCATTCACATAATAAAGTCGGTATTGTTGCAGATTGGATTGGTGCATCCCCACTCCATTTGCTAGACATAGAGGGTATGAAACCTAAGGTATGTTGTTCTGCTGCGTTTCTGTTTTTTTAGTTTAATGACCAACATAAGTGCCTTAACAGTAAAATCCAGAAGTACTTTTTAAAATGAGAACACGTTCTTGAAAATAATTATACTTGATTGCAACCTTATAATGAAGGTAAAGGCAAGTTGTTGAAATTGTACCATATAGCTGAATGTATGTTTTAGCATCTTAAGTCCCTCTAGGTATCTTAGGTTTACAGGTTACTATAAATTAAAAAGTGAAAAGTACAGTGGCTGCTGTTCCTCATAGGACTATGAGTTCCTATATGTTCAACATGGGAACAAAACTCTGAACTTTGACAGAGTTATGGCCTTGCCTTACCCATTTAAGCCTACAAATAGAACTCAACCCAGACCATAATATGTTCCAGACAGATATAGTGACACAGTACAATTCAGCTGGTATTTGGGACATTAAAACAAAGTTTTACGATTCCTTTCCTTTTCATGCAGTGTCTTTGTGGTTTTTGAGTTTATAGTGACCTTGCTGTACTTGATGGTATGTTTATGTATAAACTGACACAATGAAGTTCCTACATGCTACTCCTACAGAAGTGCAGAAGTAGTCTTAGGTTTATATATTATATTGTAAAGCACAACCTTAGTGTAAGATTTAGCTTTAATATTCCTTTCAGGACTTATATGATTCTTATATAATTCCTGTTTATGACCATATAAGGTGTTGCCTCTGGCCAGCACTTTTAGGAGGAAGAGACACAGAAAAGCAGAAATGGCTGTTGTGTCAATGTACAGCAGAACAGAGAGGATATTCTTCAACAGATTTTTAAAGTCTCTTTCACTTGGTAGTAAATGCAAATGAATCATACTGGACAGCTTAGGGTGAAGTTATTGCACAAGAAGGTGCTTTTTAAACCAGAAATAAAGGTTGAATGAGGTGTCATACTTCTTTGAAAGCAGACCTCTTTGCATTTCTTTTCTGTTTTCCATTTGGTGTGTCCGAGCATGTGGAACTGCTGGCTATCAAATGTCAACATCCATCTCCTTTTATCCTCATAAATCCTTGTGTTTTGAGGTCCATTCTTGAAGCTGGTTCGAATTACACACTGTTCAAAGAAAAAAAGAAAGCCTTTTGAAAGGGAAGTGAGATTTCTTCGTAAGGGTCTGGGCGAGGTTGGTGTAAAAGCCTTAATCTTTTATCCTACGTGACTGCAAAAAACAAGTACGAGGAGGAAAAGTATGATTAAACCGCTAAAAACACATTTAGTTTACAAACCTCCTCACAAATCACAGGCATCCTCATTCTTTCTCTATGATCTGACATGTATTCAGAGATTTTATAACATAAGCAGCAGTTGTATTCTGCTTCACCATGGAAAAAAGGACCAATAGTATCAGGTCTCAGACATGGCAATCTGGAGCTATTTTTGGGGTCCCAACCCGGAGATTAAGAAAAAGTCCACCTTTCAGATATTGACTTATACCCTCTCAGGATTTGAGACTTTTTTTCTTTTCTTCTTCTTGTTGCCAGTTGGTACACACTTCCTTTTCCTGTGTCTTTCTTCATATTGTCTGTTGCTTACTACCCCTTTTTTTTTAAGTTGGTCATACCATTTTCTTCCTCTGTCTCTCTTGCTATTTCTGAACCCCATGCCCACACTTGTTTTCTTTTATTTCTTTTGTATCTTATTGTTGTATCTGTCTTCATGCAAACCTTTACTGTGGTGATTTGTGTCTTTGTGTCCATGCATCTGGTTGCCATTCACAGAGGTGTGTGCCTTTTTATTATCATCATCATCATCATCATCATCTTGTGCAATGAGTGTCTGGTGTTCTGGTCACTTCTTGGTTTGAACTTTTTAAATCCATAAAAATCCACACCAAACTAGCATTCCCATGTCATCACTGATGTCAGAAGAAAACATCTCCCTAACATCAAATGTTTGTCCAGCAACCCTTTTATTTTTGTTGGACCACCACACATTTATGAGGTCATCCAGTGGGACTTTGAAAGGATCCCATCCAGAGGTCGGAGAATTCTCTCAGCCCATAGAGGACCATGTCATATTTCTATTAATGAACTCGACAAAAAGTCACCAAATTTGGAGTTCCAAGTGATACGCTGTCCACGAGGCCTTCAAAAACAAGCTGCTAATTGGAAACGGCAAGATTTATTTAGTTTAAACCAACAGCACATTTTCAAAAAAACATTGTTTTTGTTCAAAACCTTAAGATATGTACGTAAATCTGAAACCAGGGAATGTTTGACACAATGCTCCAATTATGACGTAAATGTATTGGATTGATCAGTTGTAGATTATGATGTCATGTGGTTTCTTGCTAAAAGTCTTGGCAGGCCAAACAATCAATGTGTTTGGATGATTGGCAGATATCAGATTGAATTACCAAACTCGGATGTTTTTAAGTATCAAAAATCAGTTCTGATATCTAAATGATAAACCAAGCAATAAATTAGCATGGCTAATATGATCAGCGGTTACACAATAAAGCCCATATCAGCCAAATAAATATAGAAACATAAATCGAACACATTCCTCGTTCAAAATGCATATCTGATCTGCGCCATATGTCAATTGAAAAAGTCAGAAATGGATCACCTCGGAGCGCCTGGCTAGCCAAGTTATTTGTCGATCTAGATTTGGTTCCAATTGGGATCTTTTGTGGTTTACGCACCACTCGCTATCACTTTGTTCCTTGTTCCTCTTAGTTATCCACTACCAAATAAAGAAACAATAAATTGCATAGAAACATCTTAAAAAAGTGTCACCTCTACCGGGAAGTGTGGCCTTAGGAGTTCTCCTCACTTGACAATATTTCTTTGGTAATGAAATCTTCAAAATTCTAATTAAGCTTAACGTTGCCTTTAAAATCTAATCAAACAATTACAGGGAAGGTATAGGGCCCCTTGCCATTATACAAGTGTACTCTATTTAGCATTTGAGTTCAGTCATACTCTCTTTATGGCAATTTGTGTATATTAAAAAGTAGAGCTCCGCTTTTGAAGTCTTGTTTGACTGGCACACTTATTAGGTTGGAGGCGAAACTTAATTACTCTATTTGTCCAGAATTACTTCGTAGCATCATTAGCTTTCCTCATTGAAACTAATTGACATGGTGAGCAACAACCTTGCTACTAATCTCTGTCCCATGGTTTCAATGTGAAATTCAAATTACTCACTTGAAGGAAAAAAAGACAAATAATCTATAGAGTTAAACTTTCGCTGGCCAGCTACAATTCAAAAATCTTGTAACCCCAAGCTTTTTAACTCATATTTATAAAGAAAACCTAGCTTTAAGTTGTTTTGGTAATTTTTTGTTACATCAGATGATGTTTAGCATTTTAGGTTGTTTCAGCCTTGGTATAGTCCAATATTCACTGTTGCTTTAACCCTGGGTTGGTTCAAGATTTGTGTTTGAATAGTTTGTGGTGTTTTGAATTGCTTTGGTATTAGTACTTGTTTGTTTTTTAAGGCTTGGCTTGGTGTAATTACTGATTATTTAACTTTGGTTTGGTTCAATATCTGTTTGGGTTTTTAGCCTCGGTTAAGTGCACTTTTCAATTGTGTTAAGCCCTGTGTTGGTTCAATAGTTATTGGTGTTTAAACCGGTGTTGCAAATGTTCCTCTACTGATACCCATACCATACTTTACATATGAAGTACTGATTTGTTACCAGTGTTATTTTTTCCCAAATCTGTATGCTTACTTTAACTTGCATGGAAATCATTGTACGCAACTTTAAGGAGGTCACATGAGGCAGGGAGTTGGCAGCAAAAAATGAGTTAAAAAAACAGAACTCTATAATGACATTGATGAAGAGCCTGTATTAAATGTGGATCAGTCACATAGTGGCTGATCCCTTATCTTCTTGTCAGTATCAGTGTATTTACCCATTACAGGAAGGCACCTGATTCAGTATTAATATTATTCATTTGCTTCATGAAGTTTAAATGTGAATGTGAATGTAAGGAATGTCATCCATGATTGAATGTAGAATTACCTGACCTATACCATGATGTAACATGAGAAGACTTTCTGTAACTCTTGATCAAATCATCTTGTTAGACTACCTCAGAATGTTTGCATAAGAGAGGTTTACGGAAACACACACTCAAAACACACACTGATTCGCTTTTCCTTTCACTGAACTTTTGGTAAATTAAAACTTGGTTCGGATTATTGAAAATGTATGCTTTCAGCGTATTTAAGAAAAATCCTTAAGATGACAGGTGGATGATTGGAACACACACACTCATTATGGCCTTTTTCTCTCTCCCCTCGTGTGTTGTGTCTATGTGTGTGTGCTTTCGCCTTTGTACACCTTTATTTTTGTGGATAAATATACGTTTCTTGGTATTTTTGGTGCATTTGGTGGGTGTTATATTGTGTGTGTGTGTGTGTGTGTGTGTGTGTGTGTGTGTGTGTGCGCGCACCTTTACATGCGTGTAATTTGTGTTTTTGGAATGCATGTTCTTGTGGGATATCACACATTTGTATGTATGTATGTTATTGTGTTGTAATTTGCTTTGGTGTGGCGTACTTGTGTGAATGCATGTTTGCACGTACATACATTTGTGCATTCCTGTGTGTGTGTGTGTGTGTGTGTGTGTGTGTGTGTGTGTGTGTGTGTATATATTTAAAGGAGAGGTCCGAGGCAGAAGGGGGGATGACATGCATGTGTCCGGCCTGCTAACATCGCTGACGACTCGCACACTAACCGACTGCCCGCCCTCGCGACATGACGGACGTACTGGTAAACCAACTGCACCTCTTCCTCTTTCTGTCTGCCGGTTTCCCCATCTTGCTTTCCTCTTTGTGTTCAACTCTGTGAATTTATTTGTTTCACTGTCTGGAAAATATTTTTGAAATACAACATCCTATCTGCTAGCAAAAGAACAGGCTAATGTAAATTATAGAAATAATATATGTCGTCCTCCGCATAAACTATGACCTCTTACTTGATATCTTGTTAGTTGGGAAGTCCTAAACCATTTCCATTACTACAATCTTTGATCTTTGGGCTAATGCTGGAACATGTTGATGAATATGTATTTCACACGCTGAAACAGATACAGTAGCTACTTAATATGACACACCTAATTTTCAACAAGCTAATGAATTGAAACAATGGTATAAATAAAATCTTCATAAGCTTCAATTATTAATACCTGACATGACGATATGTGACATAAATTGGTAACGTGAAGTCGGATGACTCTGGAGTTTTGTACCCCGAATCCGAAAGTAGGCTCCCAAAGCATCACAAATCAAATCATTCATGGAGACTTGGACTGCATTTTGGCCAAGCGTTGATCTTGAACAGCACTTAAAAAATGTGTTGGGACTGATGACATTTGAAGTGTCCATGAAAACACAAAGTATACAATTTGAGAAAGACCCAGTGTCATTTGAGTTGTTAAACCCAAGCACAGTTTTCTCTCAAAGTGACTAAATTACGATACATTCCTTTAACCTTTTTAAATATTTAATCTGTTTCAACCTGAAAAATCCAGTATTGGTTGAGTTCTACTGTACATGTCATTTCAGTGTTTTCTACCCCCTAAACTGTCTGTGAAATGTCCACATGCTGCCGCCATTGTTGACTATATATAACTTCTGCCAGCTTGTCTCTCTTATCTGCTTGTTTTTTCTCTATCTCCTCTCTCACTCCCTTTTGTAACCTTCTATCCTTTCCTCTTATTTTTTCTCTCACTGTCTCCCTTACTTTTGTTCTTATCTTACTATCCCCCATTCTTCCCATTCCCTACACTCTTTCTCTTTTTCTGTCACTTTCTTTGCCCTTCACCCACTTTTCCCTCTTCATGTCCCCCTAGTTCTTCTTCTCTCCCTCAACTGAGTCTCCCCCCTCCTTTCTATTATACTCTCCTGTGGCCTCTCTCTCTATTATAATAATTCATTTTAATGTTCTCTTATGCAAGTTGACATTAAGGGAATTCCATAAATGTTGATTATGACTTACAGTGGTGCTGTGTGTAGACCGTTTGGCCTCCATTGAACTGTTGAGTATTTGGGCTGTTTGGTCCTAACTTTTGAAAGTGAATAGGGTGCAGGAAACCCTGAGCCATATCCGATTTTGAACATTTTATTCCATTGTTCTTCTGCTATAATGGCCTCTGTTCTTCTAGCTGAGCTGCAGGGGTTTGATCCCATTCAGCCACAAGAAGGTCCGAAAATGGATCAGATTTGGCTCTCAGTCGGTGTTCTAGTTCATTCTGAAAGTGTTGGACGGGGTCGAGGTCACGGCCGTTTGGGCCCACAAAACTGGAAAAACATTTAGTCTTGAACCTGTGCACCAGGGGTTTGTCATGTCGAAACAAGAAAGGGTCTTCCCCAGCTGTTGCAATGAAGTCTGAGACATGAAATACGTTGAAGCAATAATACTTTGCAACTTGGGGGCCAAAACCATGAAAAGCAGATCCTGACCAAAAGATTTAGAACAGAGGAGTCTTCTTTTGGCCGTGTAATGTACACCTTAATTCAATCAAAGAAAAGCAGAACAACAGCAAAGCTTCTCTCTGTTTTCTGCAAATAGCTGGCCTCTTTTCTTCACTGTCCTTCACATCAAAGAATAAGGAAACATTCCTGTCCCATGCATGAATACCTGAAGCATGTATGCAGCTTGAGGGAAACTTAGTCAGATTTGTAAAGTTTGGTGTTCTAGTGAAAGAGAGAAACAAGTCTAGACTGGACTCCAGGGGTGTCCAAGTTTAGAGGAAGAAAGAATGTAAATGTTGGGTTTTAGCAGCTTTTCCCTTCAAGCCATGATGGCATGAATAGGCCCATGCAGTCATGCCGGGTAGGGTTGGGTTGTTGTGTGCGTGTGTGTGGGTGGGCGTTTGTGTGTGTGTAGACACCAGGTCTGATTCATCAAGTTTCAGAAAGAAACCAAGAAGCCCTATGTGTCACAATACCTCTGACTCTGCTTCCTGCCTAGCTCTCTTTCTCTCTCCATCTTTTCCTGTTGCATTGGACCGCTTCGCGTCTCTCTTCCTCCTTTACTTCAGTGAAGGCGTGTTGATTGATGGAAACGTCGGAGCTATTGAGAGAGAAAATAAAAAGAAGGACCCGTTTGTTCTTTTCATTCAGTCGTCCATCGTTTATCCACCATTGAATCGTCTTGTCTCCGGTGAGCTGTGCTGCTGAATGGACTCTGTGTGCTTGGTTTGATTACTCTGTAAGTTTCTCAAACTTTTCACATTGTAGCTCAAAAGATAGTGAGGCAAACCTGGGGTTAGTGGTTTGATTCCTTCTCTAGCTGCCCATGTAGTTGATAAGAGACTGTATCTTGCTGCATTGCTGATATTTATGTGATTTAACAACGCCTCTGTGGGTTACTGAGAACATTCTCTGTTGCCTCTCAGAGGAAACTCTTACAACACCCTGGTAGATGAACATGAAAATGCGTCGTCATCAAGCTTTAGACATGGCTGTTTTTCTCAGTTCCTAAAAGGTAGACATCTCTGGGATTAGCATATTTTGTCTGATAAATAACTAATAGCCTGTTTATTTAACCATTCTACATGGTTCAAACCACAAGGTGTATTTGTAAGTTGGAAAATATGAGGTAGAATGTGCACTTACAGCATTTAAAATACATAAAGTAATTACAGCATTACTTCAAGTTCAAACACATTCATATCATTTTAAAAATCGGATTATTTCAGAATTCACTTATCGTTGTCAGCAGGGTATTTTTGATCCTAACCCTAACATCTGAGAATAAAACGGCATTGGCAGCTGTGCAAGAAATGTCAAGTCACATGATTGTTTTAATGATAACGTTACCTACTGTAATACTGCAGCTAACATTGCTTTACAAAAGTTGTATTTGTTCTATAAGCAAAGTATCAACATTTTGTAAAGTCAAAGTTATGTCATTATTTATTGTGTGCAACCAGCAGTCTAAGACCCAACGATAAAACATTAATACCATTTAGATCAAATGAATTAGTAATTATTTGATGGCTTATGGGTTTGAAACCCTATACATCTTTTTTTTAATAATTGACCAACAACATAAAGTGTGGAAAGCCTGGCTTTAACTCTCAATATGATCATTACTGCTGAAAATAAAATTATACTAGTGGTTTAAACCTATGGAAAAGTGGAGCGAGTGATGTTAGTGGATAATGAATGGGTTGGCTAACTATTGTTATTTGGTAGCAGCTGATCATGACTTTTCTTCCCATTTCAAACGTTCAGCTCCATATCCATAGATACTAACAGAAGCTTGTAGAGCTCCACTGTCTACAGAAAGTCTGGCTGTTGATGGACACTTACTTAAGTTAACAAAAACGGATGCTTTAAAGGCTTATTTTCTGACAAAATTCCAAAAATGATTTTTTCTTCAGAAGGCAGGTGTTTAGCGGTATTTAGCTACAGAGAAGGAATTTTTGTTTTGATTCATCTCAGTGATTCGTCCTTCCGCCCCCGTTACAATGAGGGTGAAGCACTGAAAAATGGCATTTAGAAAAAAAACATGGCCGTAGGATGTTATTCTGAAAACAAAACCTTAAGTCTGGATAATCAGACAGTTGTATATATAATTTTGTCACATTTAATGACTTTGTGTGTTTGTTTTTACCTGTTTTGGATGGAAATTGTTGTTTTAGTTTCTGTTTTAATGGGATGTTAACATCCTCTTGTTTGCCTTCGAGATTCTCTAGAAATGGGCAAGTTGCAGCGTGTTTAGTGTGTGTGTGTGTGTGTGTGTGTGTGTGTGTGTGTGTGTGTGTGTGTGTGTGTGTGTGTGTGTGTGTGTGTGTGTGTGTGTGTGTGTGTGTAGGGTTGTAAGTGGACACGTGGATGTTGTTGCCATTGTATGTGCCTTTGTGTACTGTAACTGTGCATTCATGTCTGAGTACTTGTAGCTTGTTTGTTAGTATCTAGCATCTAGCCTGTGTGTGCTGCGTGTGTGTGCGCGTGCGCGTATGTGTGTATGTTTAGCAAGGCTTATCCATATAAGGTGAGGAGAGGAGAGGAGATGAATTTGGGAACTGATGTGATTTGTCACTGCACTGCTCTGGTGAAAACCTTGAATCTGTCACCACAGAGCACGTTAGGCTGGATTTATAGACCCTCTTACTTACCGTGTGTGTGTGTTTGTTGTGTTTGACTGTTGTAAATAGAGAGAGCTTTAGTGTGAAAGTAAGAGTGCGTGTCTGTGTGACATTTTCAAAGAAAGAGTAAATGAAGAGAGACAGATAAAGAGCGAGTGGAGAGGATCACGCTGTACAAGGTGTGTGCATATGTGTGTTCATGTGCGTGTGTGTGCATGTGTGTGTGTGTGTGTTCAAAAGTGCATTAGCAAAGCTTTAGCAGTGTTTAACATGTCAGGGCAGAAGCTCCTCTCCATTAAACATTTTCCTGTCCTCTTTTACCGGATCTGGGTTCACCTGTACTGTACTGTTGACAAGCAGTTCAGTTTGAATGCATAGATGACCCTCTTCCCCTGGTTTTCAAACATTAGGTGTGACATAGGTCTGAGTTTATTTTAAGTATATTTACAGTGGTACAGTCAGAGTTAATTAACATTGCTGCTTTTTGTGTAAAAATAAATCACTTATTTCCAAAGACAAACAGCATTTGTCAAGTTCTCTTTAGAGGCGATACACAGGTGTTTCCTCACATGGGGCGTCTTCAAGTGTTGGCACTTCATTCCAACTTCATCAAATCATTGACAGATTTCTGAAGTGTAAGAGAGTATGCTAGATGGTGTCAAAATAGTTGGAACTGGGTCGGACAATAAAACGTATTAACCAATGTGGGCTAATGAAAAGATCGTGATTTGAAACAGGCTCCCGGGACAAGGGGATTGGGATCCTCGTGTTTTAGAGAAATATTTGGCAACATTTGGGAAGATTTTTGCCACAGACGGTCCAATAACTTTAAGCTTAACTGATTTATTGTATGTTTATTCACATAATTAAGACTAGTGTAATTGATGTCCCACCAGTCGTAATAGTTGTAGTCTGACCTGAAGTTGTTAATATTATGGAAATACGCCCCAATCAACTTTAAGCTTTACTGATTTGTTTCCATCAAGGTTTAGCTGTTTGGCAAAATATATTTTTTAATAAACAATTGAAGCAGAATGGAAAATCTGTCACCAATTGGCTGAATCTGACACAGCACTAAATCTGAACAGACCGACTGCATGGAGACATGAAACATTAAACAACATACGTTTAAAGTATTTCATTTTTTTTTGAGAAAAGCAATGTGGTGGCGATTCCCTTCTTTCATAATTTCACCATGGTGTCTTTTGTCCTCCATGACACCGTTCAGAGTGAACTCTACGCTCTTTTTCTAATATTCAGCAAAAAAATGTGCCACAGTTCACAAACTCTTACATTTTAATGTTCTTTACTGTAAAATATTAAACCTCAAACCCACGTCTTGCACACAGACAGGCAGCAGTTGTTGCTTCGGTTGCAAACTGCAGAAGATGGCCTTCTTTAGTCCATTTTTATTAAATCCCAAATATGCAAAACTTGAATTACCTTCCTGATGTTTAACACTCCTTACTACAGGTCTCATAATGTTGTTTTGTTATATGTCTCTTGATTTTATCTTCACAAATCTCCCTGTCTTCACAAATCTCCCTGTCTTCACAAATCTCGCTGTCTTCCTACTGCAAAAAGTCTAGATATTGCATTGTATTAATATAGTTAAAATGTCTCCCTTTAATTTCATCTCTCTCTCACTTGATCAATCATTTTCAACCCCACCTCCCTTTCACACACACAGAAACAGACACACACACACACACACACACACACACACACACACACACACACACTGGCTGTTGGCGATCAGGTGGGGAGATTATGGTGCAGTAATCTCTCAGATTAATACTTAAAATGCTCGCTTAATTACTTAAACCCTGCTGGCAGGTGCAGCTGTGTCTCTGTGTGTGTGTGTGTGTGTGTGTGTGTGTGTGTGTGTGTGTGTGTGTGTGTGTCTGTGTGTGTAGCCGTACGTACAGTACAGTACACAAAAACCCTGGCAGGGCCTCTCTCTGAATTTAAATGTCATCTTTCTTTATTGGCACGGCATGTGAGTCCATCTGTGCTGCCAGGGCAGGCAGAAAGAGAGCAGCACAGAGAAGGTGATCTAATTAAATATTTGTTTGATATTTGAATGTATTTATTATTACAATAATGTTAGCAAATATGCATGGATTACCATTTATTTTTAGAATAGCTCCAGTGTGATTCTGATGCTTCAGTGGACAACGATGTTGTCATTGTATCTTTAAAAAAAAAATAGTGACATAATTACATTTTACCATCCTGCCTAGTCCCTGCAGACAATTAGGATCGCAACTTTAAGAATATGTCAGCAAATGTATCACAAAAGCTAGTGAAACAGAGGCTGTTTGTGACATGACTCTGTTACACACTCGATTATGATGCTGTGAACGTTTCCCCATATACAAAAGAAATGATAATTCTCCTTTGGGCTTCGTCATTCTAACAGCAACATTTTAGACTTAATTTCAGAGGAAGCGCTCACTGAGCTCAAGCTAACGTTGTGCAGTAGTTCTTAACGGTATAATAAGTTAAAACTAATAGAGTTACAGTCATTGGAACCTTGACATGTGAAAAGGCAGTGTTGACCATTTGCAAACCTTTTATGGTGTTTGTTTTCCTTTACTTAAGCGTAAGCAAGGCTAATAGAGCAAACCTCATCATATTAATTTAACCACAAATTAAAGTTGTCACAATTAGGGCTAGCTATTCGAGCAGCTTCCAGTTTCTAGTTTGAATTTCTCAATGTGATGGAGGGACATTAAATAAAAGGTTTGCTTTTTAGCCTGTGACCATAAGCAAGGCAGTTATGATCCTGCTAATACCTTTGAGTTTTTTATTGGTTTAGTTGGTGTGTGTGTTGTGTAGCGGGGCGTTGCAGGTAAACAACATGTATGTACTCTCTGTCAACGTAACCAGGATAAATGAAGGTTAAAAAAACATTTACTAAGATGGGAAGGAAGTGAGGTACCATGTGGCTGTTAGAGTGAGTGTGTGTGCTTGTGTGTGTGTGTGGTTCCGTGGCTTTTTAATGTCATCTAGCTTAATCAGATTAACACTCAGAATCCTGTTAAACACACACAGACACACACGCTAAAACTCATGTGGGACTAGAGGAAGTGAGACATCTGCTCAAACTGAACCGCTCACAGCGTCTTCCGTTCTTTGTCTTCCTTTTCTTTCTTTCTTTTCTTTCTTTTTTCTTTCTCTCGAATTTTAATCTGAACTGGCAATGAACCTTCCCGTTTTCAGTCATCACTTCTAGAAAACATAAATTCTTACACATCCACGTTTCGTACACACTTGCCTTATCACACACAAACGCACACAAAGGCATAAACGTAATATCTGTGTTATAAAAGATGTGGCAGCTGATGAAAGAGGAAGGGAGGCTTCCTGTCTTTGCTCTGCAGTGCAGGTAACTGACACAAGTGCAGTGTGCGAGGGGTGTGTGTGGATGTGTATGTGTATTTGGAGTACACTCACACACAGTGTACACACGTCTGAAGAACACACTTTGCCACCTTGGTTAAACACTTTAACAGAGAAAAGTGCAGTTTACTTAAAGTGTTTAAGTTTGCAAAGTGGATCATTATAAATACTTGAAGCCCCGCCCCGTTTTCTATGTTAGCTTCTGATCAACAAGCATCTGTAACTCTGTACATTTTCCCAATGGGTGTCATAACAGTTGGTGTGTCAGCCTGTGTCCCATGGCTATTGCTGCTATGACACCTGCATTTCCCTACAGGGACCAATAAAGGCTTATCTTATTTTATCTTATCTTATCCTATCTTAATGCCGTGTTGTCCCAGTGACTGCAGGTCAAAAACTGATGTCAAGTTTACCAAAAGACTGTTGAAAGGACACTTAAAAAAAAAAAAGACTGTATAAAAGATGTTGTAACGCTTCTACAAAACATACAAATAATGTCCAACGTGCCGCCGTATTCAGATAATTTAGGTGGATCTCAAACTGGAAAACCATGTTTTAAATGAGAGAGAAATATTAATATCATATTAAGCCGTGTAAATTATTTGCATCATTCCACACTGATGTAATGTTTACATCTGATGCTTCTTTCTTGTCACTCGAGCGCAAACAAAAGCCTTAATTTACTTACATGTATGTAACTTCTAGTTTTACAACCAAACTGCAGCGCTGCTAATGTATTGAAAAGAGTCACATTTTGTTTGGTTTGGTGCATGAATTTGAACATTTCTGATCATTTGAACCTCTGTTCTCTCTTAATTAAAAAAATAACTACATGTTTACAGTTATATATAGACTGTTATATTTGGTTAAAGTACTGTCTTCATGTGGAATCAACGCTGTGTGTCTTCAGTCAGACACTACACACAGCAGAAAATAAAACATGCTGTAGGTTACTGCTATCATTCACTAATCTACACCAACTATCCTGCCATATTCACCCACTCACTGGAGTGCTGGACCATTTTTTTTATAAATGTACCCAATCTAATAATCCGCTCACACACATTGTCTGTGTGTATTAGTGTGTGTGTACATGTGTGCTTCCTGTTCTCTGTACATCTGACTGCACCTTTATGTTTACATATACATGTCTCTTTGTTTGTTCTTTCATTATGTATGTGTGTATATTTGCACTCCTATTGTGCACGTGTGTGAGCACATGATGTTGGCCTACAGTATGTGCTCATACATGTGTTACCGAGGCCGACGGTACAGTGTGTGTGCATTTACCCCTATAGGCGTGTTTCTTAACCCTTGCTTGCCCATATGTCCCACAATTATAAATAGCATCCGAGCTGCGGTCCTGTTTTATTCTTTGGTCTATTTTCAAAATGATAGTGTGTTTTTAAATAGGACATGGGTACAGAACCCAAAGTAGAGAAAGGTGTGTGTGTGTGTGTGTGTGTGTGTGTTGTGTGTGTGTGTGTGTGTGTGTCCTAGCATTACTATCCTTGTGGGGACTCACCTCCCTTATGTGGACATAAGGGAGGTCCCCATGAGGGGAATCATTCATTTTAGGGGGAAGACTTGGTTAGGGTAAGGGTTAGGGTTAGGCATGTGTTGGTTATGGTTAAGGTTAGGATAAGTCTCCAGGAAATGCATGTAAGTCAATGTAATGTCCCCTGAAGTGATGTATACATGGTATGTGTGTGTGTGTGTGTGTGTGTTTGTGTGTGTGTGTGTGTGTGCGTCGGTGATCACAGCTCAATCACATGATGCATCACATTGCACGGTCTGTCTCCATACCCGCTAACCCTAACCCTCTCTTTCACTTCCTCTATTCTACAAAGTGTCTCTCTGTCTCTCTTCTTCCATTCCCTCTGTTGTTTCCCTCTTCCTCTCTTCCTCTTTTACTTGATATAATCTCTCTTGACATCTTTTAGCATCCCTCACCCTTTTTATAATTCTCTTATATATCCCCCATTTTCATCAGTTAACCCTCTGGACTTCTTTTTTCTGAGAGTGCTGACTAGAATATGGTCAAAGACTGACTTATTACTTTTGTGAAAAACAGTTATTTTCTGTTCATCTGAATTTAAATCAGCAGCTTTGTGTTCTTTTTTTTAAGTCTAAAAGCAGGTTACACTGCAGAGAAGTGCTCATAACTGCCTTATATACCCTGACATGTGCTTCCTCATCTAACAGACACATCTTTCATTCTTTGCCATGTTCTGCTTTCTTGCTCTCTTTCATGTAAACTACAATTCAATTATAAGTATTATTAGCATGTCTGATTCATGGAAACAGCAGTGTTGTAAAGTTTGTCTGGACTTAAAGAACCAATCAGATTTCAAAACAAACACAAGTTTATTCTGTTATTGGTAACCCTTTATTTTTAACTCATAATCATCAATCATTTCTAAATAACTTTGACACACACACACTCACACATTAACTGTGTTTCCTTGGTAGGCATCCTGTTATTTGGTTAACACCAGCAGTGATGTTCAAGCTCAAGTTTCTCCCTATACAGACACATGTTGGAACATCAGAAATATGCCAAAAGTTATTTTCTGTCCCATCTTTCCGTGTGCTGTTAAGCAGAATCCCCTTGCCACATTAATAACATTTTGATATGTCAGAGATGCATGGCGTGTAACTTTAAACCACGCAAATGTTTGTAGTAGAACTCTTGGGTAGCCTTCGTTCATAACCCATTAGTGCTCTCAAGACCCTTCTGATTTAACAAGTGACACCTGTTAAGGTCCGACCCACAGGTTAGGAAGCATTGAACTACAGTAAATAAAGTTGTTGAAACTTAATAATCGATTAAATATATATAATAATTCGATTTTTTTGCTAAGAGAGTAATCAATTTGGATTCTTTAAGTTTATTTTGCTAATAGTACATTATGCTTTGCAGGTTATGTAAGAGGGGTTTTGAATTGGTTACGTTTTTTTTATTTGTGATATTTAATGTAAATAAAATACTTCTTCCACCACTCTGTCAATGATGGGGAAGAAGAAATCACAGAATCTCTCTTTCTCTCTCTCTCTGCAGTACACTGGTCCGATCCCGGGCGAGCGAGGGGGCGAGCTAGCCATGGGGGGGGGTCGCAGCGAGACCTCGGCACTGAGCGGGACGGGAGGGGGGCGGGCCATGACCACTACCCAGAATTCCCAACGGCCAAACGCCTGTTGCTTCTGCTGGTGCTGCTGCTGCAGCTGCTCATGGTAGGAGACAAAAAAACACACACACACTGCATTTACACAGACAAGTTCATACAAACCAACACATGCTGCTCTAATGTAAGCACACACACACACACACACACACACACACACACACACACACACACACACACAGGCCAAACAGCTGTCTGGATGTGCTGTGGTCCTGTCAGCACAGCTGTAAAAAAACTTGACAACTTGCAGTTTTTGTCAGTTAAACTCGAGAAGTGTGTGTTACAATTTTTTTTTAGCAACAACAATAGGTTAAGGATCTAATAACGTCTACTTTCTGTGTTGGGTGTCCTTATTCAGACGCATCTATTGCACAGAATAGCTTTTAATTGTGTAGCATTAGTTGCCCTTTCTCTCTACTGAAAAATGTGCCGCTTGCAACCATCTCAACTGGTATCAGAGACTTGTAGAGGAAACACAGGCAGCCGAGTTAACCAATCACAGTTCTTGAGGTTTCCACTTTGCAGCCACAGGAGCATGCATGGATACATACTACATTTCTAAAGAGGTGCAGAGGAGCCTTTGGTGTTTTTGGGCTGCACAGTTGGTAGTGTTACAAGCATGTCAAAGAAAAAAACAGAGGTGTGTATGATTAAGAAGGATTTATTGTCAGAAATTACTTACTTTACTCTCGTTGAAACTAAGAAAAATATACATTATTCAATCACTTGCCTAGCTCTTATGCCAACTTTTTGCTCATCAATAAACTGTACATTGTTAGGATGTCACCAATCTTTTAAACACTTCTTTATGCACTATGAACGTTTTATTTATTCAAAACCTCCAAGGAATAAAACGGGAGTCCTAATTGACCTTGTTTGACCTTTTACTTTTTTAGATTTCTGCAAGAACCACTGTATCCCTTAGTTCTAGACACACCAATATCTCCAGGTATTAGTCAAACTGTAGCTGTGCAGTGATTAGGTCTCTGTAGCTCCCACAGGGGACCTCATCATTTAAAGCTCTCTCTCTCTCTCTCTCTCTCTCTCTCTCTCTCTCTCTCTCTCTCTCTTCTCTCTCTCTCTCTCTCTCTCACACTCACACTCACACTCACACTCACACTCACACTCACACTCACACTCACACACACACACACACACACACACACACACTGAACATGTAGATGCCTGCTTGTCTTAAAGTTGGCTGTTAGCATTACTGTGGGTAGTGTTATCATTAAATGAAGTAATAACATATTTGAAGGTTTATAGTTTTAACCACAATTACTCTGTATCAGCTTTGGTTTTGTGTGTGTGTGTGTTTCCCTCCTGAGAGCAGTTTAATCATGTCAGTCTCTCCCTGTCAGGAATGAAGAGGAGAGACGGAGGAGGAGGAGGAGATTATCACAGGACACCAAGATGGAAACCATACCAAACTGTGAAGCTTGGTGAGTGTGCAGTGCCTCTCACACACAGACACACGGAAACACACACACACACAAGCGCACACACACACTTGGTTTGGTTTGGTGCATAATTAGGAAGATTTGTGATAATTTTCTTGAACATCTGCTCTCTCTTAATCTAAAACAAAACGACATGTTTATAGCCCTGCTCGCACATTATAAAGTTGTGATTAATATAAACTTAATATAGTCAATATAATTGTTCCAATGCAAACATTAAGCATGGGCATGCTAGGATTTGGGACCTGGTATTGGTGTTAGCTAAGGAGTCATTAGGATTCATCCTCTGGGGACCATCAGAATAAAAGTCATAGTACTTCTTTACCACTATATATAAAATGGATAGTCCAACTTTGTTAATGGTCTTTGCTCTATTGAGTGCTTTTAACTACTACTACTTCTACTTCTAAATGTAGGATGAATTGGATTTTATACAATCTTAAACACGGATACACGGACAGAACATCTTTTTCTTTTTTTATCAGTTAAATCAGAAACATAACTCATGCTGTAATGCAGAGTGAGGTTGTAATTCTATCCCAATCCTCTTTTGTAATCAGTAAGCTAGGTCATAAGATTTGGACCATGACAGTCATTTGACAAAAAATACATTAATACAAAAACCAATGAGGAAATTAACCAACTTTCCGCTCTTCCTTCGTCAGCACCAAACCCTCAATGGAAGAGATCCGGCTGTGGTCTCAGTCCTTCGACAAGCTGATGAAGAACCCGGCGGGTCGAAATGTTTTCCGGGAGTTCCTGCGGACGGAGTACAGCGAGGACAACATGCTGTTCTGGCTGGCCTGCGAAGACCTCAAACAGGAGATCAACAAGAATGTCATCGAGGAGAAAGCACGATCCATCTACGAGGACTACATTTCCATACTGTCACCAAAAGAGGTAGGAAAGCTTCCCACAGAGAATCGTTTATGGGGGTCTCTGACCGGGAGGGAGGCCGCTTTCTTAAAGGTCCCATGTCATGCTTTTCCGGTTATTACCCGTCCCCTTGTTTGTTATGTAGCTTTTTCTGCATGTAAACGGTCTGCAGAGTCACAAACCCTCAAAGTACACCCTGTAGCGAGTAAAACTCTAACACAGAAAATACCTATCTATGCTGCCCCAGAACGCCTCGTTGGAGATTTCTCTTTTTCCATTTCTCTTTTTCCATTTTCTTCTTCCTGGTACCAAGTGACGTAACGACGATCCAAATGGACCGATTGGTCCAAATGGAGTTGCGCCGTGTCTCGCTGTCTTGCAGACCCCACGCATCAACCAGGATACGACACCAGTAATCCAGCTCACACTGTCGGCTCCTCGAGTCTCAAAGGGCGGTGCAGCGAGCCCCGCAACGTCCCGCCAACACGGCACCCAGACCCCACACAGCATTCTCATCTGTTTGTCATTACTGGTGTCATTTCCTGGTTGCTAATAAACGCCATTGTAACACATAAACACACATCAGAGCACAGTGGGCTCAATGGGAGGGGGTGGGCAGGAGCTCCAACAATCAGTTTAGGACAGAGAGTGAATACACATACTATACAGAGATGCTGTATGAGAAACCAATGTGAGTTTGGAACATTGAACAATGTAAATCTATTCTAGTAGACCTCAACAATGGAATTATGATCAGTAGAAATGGCCATGACATGGGACCTTTAAAGGTCACCTATTATGCAAAATCCACTTTTTCATGTCTTTTATACATCAACACTTGTCCCCTCTGTGTAAAGAGATTCTGAAAGTTTCAGGAAAAAAGATTCTCTCTCTTTTTGTCCTGATCCATTTTATGAAAACCTGTCTGAAAATGAGCTGATCAGATTTTGGCCACTTTATGATGTCATAACGATTTTTTGGCTTGTGTTACCTTGGCTGGTTATTGGCTAATGGTAACACAAGCCAAAAAACCCCCACCTTATCACCTGAATCTCCTCCTAGAGCACCATTGAGTTATTTTTAACCAAATATCTCTCAGAGGGGCGTGGGGAGTGGCTCCTTATTTTCATCTAAAGTAACAGACAGAGAATCTGCACTTTTGAAACAGGGCTGAAACAGAGGGGATTATGGGATGCTGCAATGATCTGTTTGGTGTTTGGAGTCAAACACTTCAGAGACATGTTTTTTATATATCTGAGACCTATATATATAGAGAAAAACAGTATAATAGGGGACCTTTAAAGCAATTATTAAATAGCAATTTTTCTTCTCGGGTGGGGTGGGGGGGGGGGGGAAACCAACAGTGATCCTTCCTCCAGCGCATGATCATGTGTGATTCAGAGTCAGCACGAAGAGTAGACGCTATTCACAGATGGTTCAATGTGTTGCAAAAGAGAATCATTGTGCTGCACCCAGCTCTATGAGAAGATAAGATTCACCCATTTTTAATAATGAATTAAATCAGAGGTCTTACTGAGGTAACTCCTCTTTCTCTCTAACCCTAACTTAGTTTCAACGTTCTAGAACAATTACAAATACCAACACATTTAAATAGATATTTGGTTGTGGTTTCATTTCGTCAATTTGGTTTAAACACATATCACTATAAACGTTTTATTATGTTCTTTTTTGTCAAAGATTTTTTCGAGATTATTACAGCAGTTGCAAATAGGAAACAGGAACGTTCTGTTTTTGTTTGTTTGACTTTTTGATGTAATGACGTAGCTCCCTGGACAGACTGTCCCAGGGATGCAAAGTTTGTGTCATTGTTTGAAGTCCAAAAGATTTTTGCTAGTTAATCACTTCAGGATGTTTAACTGTGAGGCGAACGTTGCTCAAGATCTCTTCTGGTGTCTCTTAGAAATGAGCTGGTTTTAATTGAGCGACCGACAGCGTTTTATAAACATTTTCTTATGTAAGATCTGGCAGATGCATTTTGTTTTTCACCGTCTGTGTTCTGTTGCCTCATCTGTGCCCGCCTGTCAGTCCGTCCAACATTTAGATTCTCAATAACTCAACAGCTCTTTACATAAAGTGTATTCTATTGATATGAATGGTGCTCGAGCTGAGGATTTCAAGCTGAGCCATCAGTAGGCTACGGTTTATACTTTTATAAACATTTGAAGAACATGTTCCTTCTCCCCAGATCATGAACCATTTTAATTGCTCTCTTACATTATCATCTGGACAAGGAGAAGGGTTAGGGTTAACCGTTTAAGTCTTTCTTCAAGCAAACAGGCTGAAGATTGCATGGCTCCAGCTTCTTAAATGTGAAAATATGTTGCTTTTCCTCGTAATATGTCACTGTGCATTACATTCCTGTTGCCCTCGGGTCAAATTTGACACATTTGTAAATGTTATTCAGTTGGAAGAAGGGGTTATTTCATCTTAATGCCGCAAAAATAACATGAATGATTCTTATTTCAGTATTCGGAAGACAAAGTCATGTTCCACACTTGAATTATTTGTTTAATTAAACACATAATTATAGCATCTGGTGCCATTACAAAAATCCTGACTTAACCTTGACATACACAAGTTTTTGATAATCCATCAAGAAATGTACCAATAATCTGAACGATATAATATATATACATTTAGATTGTTTGAGCTCTCTTCATCCACCGATACAACAAAACAATAAGGCTGAATATTCTGTAAATAACGTCAATTGACCATAAATGCCAAAAAGTAAAAGTTTGGATACATTTTACTTGAGGGGGTGAAACACAGAGTTGGGTAATGATTATTTTAATAATTTGTCGAAACCAAGTGAAAGTTGTTTAAAGTCAAAGAAATCTGATGAAATCTACTTTAGCAGATTGTATTGTGAACAATTCCCCAGAGTTGATCGGAGGTCATTCAGAACACCTGTGGCTCCTAATTAAGAATTGCGAACAGCTTGGGGGCCTCCCCCTCTCAGCCAATCAGGGTGCGGCGACGCCCTTTCCTTAGGGTTTAAGAGTAGAGGTGGGGGGGGGCTGCACTCTCAGGGGCGTGTGATCCTTCCTCTGATTACTGCACACTTCATTTCAGTAGATACAACAACTCTCCTCTTTAGGGTCTTTTGAGACTTATTGGCTGTTTTTAACTTTTCTGATCGAGGGTGAATTTCATAATTTTTTCAACATAAACTAGAGTGAATTATTTTTTAAAAGCCATCACACTATAGGTTACCTGCATCAGAACAGATTTCAACAGAGTTTTATGATTGCAAGTATTTATTTAGTCAATTGGTTTATTTTTTTATTATTGAAGTAAAGCACACATTTCCCATGGGTCAAAGTGCCATTGTTTTGTTGTGAAGGCATTCGTTAGTCCAAGAATTGTTTTAGTTGTTGAGACCTGGTTTCTAGGCTTCTTTCTGTGGAAATCTCAAGATTCAAAGATTGTATTGTCATATGCACAAGGCTACAGTGTAGAAGGGCAATGGAAATCTTATGACCTGAGCTCCTCCAACAATCCAACATATATAATAAAATAAAAAATATACACAGCTGTCTAGATCACAAGCCAAATATAAAACAAATGTATTAATCCGAAGGATAAACCAATAATTAGGGAATTAAGTTGCTGCCCCACATTAATATTATTCTATCCAATACTTTCTAATAGTATTAAACTGCAGCCTCTGTTGTTCTAAAAATGCCCTGTGTTTAATGTCTCTGATGCTTCTTTATCTCAATTAATTTTTGGTGCCGCTGCACATTTACAGGTTTTGATTTGTCAGCTGTTCTGCACGTGCTCAGCATTCACACTAAAACCCTCCTCATGAAATGTAAATCCCCGCTGAAGTGATTATTGCTGGCGATAAATGTAGACACACTGTAGTTTACACACACACACACACACACACACACACACACACACACACAGGGAATTTGTTAGCGCTTTTCTGCTGAGAAATGTAGCAAGCGTTTTCTGCTTCACAGCTATTTTTAACTTACTGACTGACTGTGATTGTGTGCGTGTTTAACAGTGACTGCTTTATTTAGTCCAAGAGCTGGAGGCTTTGCTTGTCAGGCTCCATCCTCAGTGTGTGTGTTGGCATCTTCAGACACTTGTGTGTTTGTATGTACAGTTGTCTGAATGTGTGTTTGTGTGAGTGTGTACAGTGTGTTTACAGAAAACGATAAATTGCTGCTCGCACCTCCTGGCCGTGGAGGCTTTTTATAGACTCACACACATTAAAATACAGAGATATGGAAACGTGTGAGTTTGGCAGAGAAGATGCATGCCAGGCGGTCTGTCTGCATGCCTGACCTTGGTGAAATGCCTATTTTGTGTGTGTGTGTGTGTGTGTGTGTGTGTGTGTGTGTGTGTGTGTGTGTGTGTGTGTGTGTGTGTGTGTGTGTGTGTGTGTGTGTGTGTGTGGCGTGTGCGCGTGCGCGTGAGTGCGTCCTAAATAAGAACAGAGGGAAAACATAAGAGATAGCTTGTCATTCTATAAATATCTGCGGTTGTGTCGAGGCTGTGGGGCCACTCTTGTGTTTTCAGTGCTGGTTACTGTATGTATTCATACCTGGAGTTTCATTAATAACAAGATTAATTTGCACAAAACACCTTCAATATGTGCAGATCTGACAGATTTATAAGTGCAGTTTGCAATCAAAAAAAAACATGATCTACTTGCTCTCATTATAAAACCAGTGTTAAAGGTAGGGTAGGTAAGAATGGAGAAACCAGCTCGAGTGCGCTAGAATTTGTACACAACCGGAAAAAATCTGCCCCTTCCTTCAGACTTCCGTACAGAGCCCCTCCTCCAACACACACAAACGCGCACATGACCAATGAGGGCACGAGATAAGTTTGTGCACAGATGGAAGGCTGACAGGCAGGTAGGCCATCCAATCATTTTAGCCGTGGTCGTGCTTTTTACAGCGCTACAGCTTCCACAGATGAAATGTTTTTATGTATTTATTGTCAAAGCATTTAATATATTCATTGCTATCGGGATGTTAAGAGCATTCCATGGAATATAACAAAAGGTGTTTCTGAAGTGAATTACCTACCCCACCTTTAAGGTCGAATAATAAAAAATATCAAGTATATATTTTCATAACCACTTTTCCTTAACCTCATCTTACTTCATTACCAAGGTTGGAATTAAAATTCGATATAAAGGAAACTAAATGGTTGCTGGTGCTCTCCCTCACCGTACTCTCCACGTTTTTAATCCACATAAATCCCAATTAGAAGTATTATTGTATGGAAATAGTTGAATATAGATAACTAAATGCAACATATGCATCACTTCTTAAGCTGACACATCAACTACATCTACTACTGTGCATATCCCCATTTAAATGTGTTGAAATCTATATAATTGGTTTAATTAGACTTAATTTAATGATTTTACAGCAGTAGTTAGCTGATCGTTCATAGTTCGTCTTTTGGTTTGACAAATTGTTGTGAAAGTTAGCCTATAAGCACCTCGGCAAGATATGGCATACGATGAAAAATGCTTGATAAACACGGGTAACTCATATGATCCAGGTGTCGATTACTATGAGTTGTATTCATGACTGGTCAATGGTGCGTCACTTTAAAAGCGCAAGGAATTGTGGGACAGCATTATCTCCTATCCTTTTGCAATGTGTGGTCCAATGTGTCCTATGCTGAAAGGGGTTCATGTAGGAAGCGTTGAAGCTCCTTTACTGTCCTCTAGAGATTTGAACAGTTCTTATCATTCAGTACAGACATTTTTACTATCAACCTAAATTAATGCTGATACTAATATATCTTTGATAAACTAATATGACCAATATTATAATCAAAGTGTTAATAGACCAGCCTCATATTTAAAAAGATTGTCAAATGTCTCTCTTACCACTGATTCATACAGAACGGTATGATGGTTGAAGGTTGAGGTGAAGATGTAAATAATATGCTAAAACATCAAATGCATGTATTTATGAATCCCCTCTCCTCACTAAACTCCTCTGCCTCTCCCTGTAGGTGAGCCTGGACGCCCGGGTTCGAGAGATGATCAACAGGAAGAGGCAGAACCCGACGCCTCACGTGTTTGAAGACGCCCAGCTCCAGATCTACACTCTGATGCACCGGGACTCCTACCCACGATTCCTCTCCTCCAGCATCTACAGGTCGCTCGTTCAGGGCGGCTCGCGCACCTCCTCCGAGTCCTAGTGCCGCCTCCTCCTCTTCCTCTCCCGGTCCTGAGCTCACAGGATGGATGCCAGATCATTTCATCGCTTCTCTCACACACTCCTCCCAGTACCAAACGTCAGACGACTCCTCACTCCATTTCAACAAATCCCAAATATCTCCGATTACTGCCAAGACTTTCTTTTCATTTCTTGTTTATTCCTCAACGTTTAGTACCGTTGCCAATAACTCCTTTTTATTTTCTCTCCAGTTTGTTCTCATTCAATCTTTTCTTACATTACTCTGATCCTTCTCCCTCCCATTCCCATCCCATTTTACAGTAGTATTGCAATAATATAAAAGAAAACCACAATACAGATAATACAATTTTGTGTAATCAAAACAATATTCTAAACATATTTTATGAATACTTTAAAATAAGAAATTGTTATCATGAAAACAAGTCTGAAATAGTGTCAGAACTCGATTCATAGCATTTTTGTTAATTTAATTTATTAGGCCAATACTGATATTGCAATAAAACAAATCTGATAATGCATATTTCTTTCTAACAAACATCCATTAGATTAGGAAAAATGTTAAAAAGCAAAATAAATTGTAGTCTGATAAATACCATATTTCTGTCTCTGTTAACAGTATTGATAACAATCCTTAAAAAATTACATATATCTGATCATTTTAAATAACACTCTACATAAACACGTTTTTATTATAAGGGTCCCTTAAATTAGTTTTAAACTGGAAAAATGATTAAAACATTTGTACTGGCCATGTTGTTACTTCCACCTACATCCTTCTATTTAACCTTACAACCTATTTTTCTACCTAAGGACATCTCCTCCTTCCTCATTACCTCACCTTTTTCCTCTTTTTGACCTTCTTCTAAACAAAGAAAGAAATATTTATTGGGATATGTGACGATTCACATGATTACTTGGGAGACTTTAATGCATTTCAATGGGAGAAATACACACCTGTGCCATGGATCCTAAGTGGATTTTTACATATTAGCCCCGCCCCTCATGCGTCCAATCACCTTTCAGAGCCAGTTAAAGGTGAATGTTCCTATCCTCCGCCCGCCTCATCACCTTGTTTTCCTCCTGTGGTTTCGAGAAAGGCGACAGAAAAAGATGGATGCTGTCTGATTCCTTCTCTCTCTTCTCTTTCTCTCTTTCAACTGGAAAACACAGGGCGCTCCCTTCAACCCCCGCGACAACCACAACGAAAACGTGTGTTTCTTGTTTGCTGTTTATTTATCCACTCGTTTGCTGGCTCAATCATTTCACTCCTGCGATAAACAAAAAGGACAAATGGATGGATGTCAATTCCCTCCGACTACTGATTTACAAACAGACAAGACGTCTATTTTTTAAGAGAAAACTATACGGAACATTTCAATTTTGTTGATTTTCTTTTTGTTTCTTGAATTCTCCCACTCTGACCCCTTCCTGGATCCTCTGCAAAAAAGAGGAAAAAAATCCTCTTAGAGTGTACTGATCCCCCACCCTACACAACACCACATACACACACACAGGTGCAATAAACACTGGAGTTTGGAAAAAACACACACACATTTATACAGTTTGTGCTACTATATTTCAGAGGATCTTCACCTCATCTTGTAGGGCTGCTCGATTATGGCAAAAATCATAATTTCGATTATGTGGGTCAATAATTGATAACACGATTATTAAAAACGATTATCCATTTACCTTGAAAACATCAATTTATTGAAAACAAAATGTTGAACAGTATGTTTTTAACAGTTGATTACCCTGAACTTTAAGTATAATTAAACTGAAAAACCAATAAAAGAAAAAAAAAATAATTTAAAAAAAAACGTTTTATTTCGATTATGTTGTTTTCATAATCGCTGCAAGCCAAAATCGTAATTGCGATTAAAATACGATTAATTGAGCAGCCCTATCATCTTGCTAAATTAAACCCTAGCATGATATGACCAAGCCTACCAAAGTAACCGTTACAGTGTCATGTCATATTTCACAATCCACTCTGACCCATTCAGCTGTAAAGAAGTACTGCACCCTACAGCCTGTTACTGTTGAAATACAGCAATCATGTATTCATATTGAGTGCAACACACCCTCTAAATGGTATATTGTCCAATATTTCTCAAAAGCCTGGGTGGTCCTAATAAGTATAGTAATACAAAACACTCAAACACACACACACACACACACACCAGGGTGGCCTACCTGGGCACTGCTGCTGCTGACCTCTGCCTCTGTGACCTCTCACCTTGACCTCACCACTGTCTGTCCCACTCGGACGCCTGCTCCTGATTGGCTGCAGGAGGCTGCAGGGCTGAACTGTGGTTGGTCAATTCAGGAAGGGGGGTGGGAGGAAATCCCAGGTGCAAAAAAATATAAATATATATAGATATATTATTGAAAAACTAAGAAAAAAAATATATAGAGAAAAAAAATATGTTATGTGAGATGGGATGCTTACACCCAGTGCTTCATGGGAAATGTAGTTTGAGGAAAATGTGTGTAGTTGTCTGCGCAAGCAGAAACAACAGATTCAAAAAAAGAGATGCCTAGATCTTAACCAGACTGGTGACTCGGAATGCATTTATCTTAGTATTGTTAATGTTATTTATTTTATATTTTGTTAAAACTGTGATTTTAATTGTACATATATAAACGGAAACCCTTGAACATCCAATGAGAAGCGGCCTCGTTTGTTCTGTGTTTGTGTCTTCAATTTATTCTTATGTCTCAACTAGGAATCAACTCTCTGCTCTGCCATCGTCCATGCCTCTCGCTACCCTGCATTTGATACTGGATTTTTAAGGCGGATACAAATACCAATGTCTGGGTATTTTATATAATCGAAACATTTTGGCCAACATGTTTTTTTACATAAATGCACAACACGTCTTGAGATAGTTCCTTTCAGGTAAAGCGGTTCAAGTACATTCACTTCTCTAATGTGAAAATGCAGTTTGAGTTTGAACTGAAGTGAACATGAACTGAGAGAGACACAGCTGTTGACTCTTTGTTGATACTCTCAACACTCAGTTCCTAAAGGAAACCACCACACACACATATATACACACACACACACAGGTTTGGACTTTGTGTGTGGGTGTCTGGTCTTTTTCCACAGTTCACTGTAACTTGATATGTTTGGGTTTGGAAGTAGTTCTCTATGTGACACAGACACACACACATACGTACACTTATTTAATATATAGACACACTCTCATACCTCAATTTCTCACACAAACACACTCTCCCACACTTAGATTTCTTTATCTGTCCATCCATGTTTCTTTCCCAGCATTCCTCTCTTTAGCATGCGTTGATGGACACTGATAAACTTCACTTCTCCTGCTTATCGCTGTCAGAAATGCACAGTTTAGTTCACATGCTGAGGGCCTTTTTTACCTCCTTCTCTGCTTCCAAGTTACCCAAAACGTAATATTTACTAAAGCGCTTGCTATTAAATGCAGATTAGTCACTTACAATAATACTACACCAGAGTCAAATGGATCTTAAATTTAACATGATTTTATACCAGCTGCACAAAGTAAAGTAAAGTTAGTAAATTCCAATATGTCCTGAAAAAAACATACTAATTGTAAGTAAAATTGAATAAATAAATGCTATGTTCACATTTTCTTTAGCGTTTAAAGGTCCCATGTCATGCTTTTCTGGTTATTACCCGTCCCCTTGTGTGTTATGAAGGTTGTTATGCATGTAAACGGTCTGCAGAGTCACAAACCCTCAAAGTACACCCTGTAGCGAATAAAACTAACACAGAAAAGACCTGTCTATGCTGCCCCAGAAAGCCTCGTTGGAGATTTCTCTTTTTCCATTGTTTACTTATTGGGTATAGTGACGTAACGTTATGTCCGCGGAGCCGTTACGTTTGGACCAAACCGCGGACTTCCTCACACACACACACTCGGCGGGACGTTGCGAGGCTCGCTGCTGCGAGGCAGCGGGACACTGAGCTGGCTCACTGGTGTGGGGTCGGCGAGACAGCGAGACACCGCGGATCTCAGCCTGGGCACACACACAAACTCCCAGCCAGGCTGCAGGTGTGTGTGTGTGTGCCCAGGCTGAGTTCCGCGGTGTCTCGCTGTCTCGCAGACGGCCACTGGGCTCACAGGGAGGGGGGGGCAGGAGCTCCAACAAGCCGTTTAGGACAGAGAGTGAATACACATAGGCTATACTATACAGAGATGCTGTATGAGAAACCAATGTGAGTTTGGAAAATTGCACAATATAAATGTATTTTAGTATACCTCAACAATGGAATTATGATCAGTAGAAATGGCCATGACATGGGACCTTTAATATCTCGACAGTGTACAGTAGGTCAGCTGAACGTACCACAGCTCAACCATACATTAAACATAATTAAAAATAAAGGGAAAAATGACTCGTTAAAGGATTAATGAAAGGATATTTCCTTGGGTCTAATTAATAATACTTTAAGGGAATTCCTCTGGCAATTCACAATGATTCATTAACTTAACCCAACCATAACATCTCATTAAATACTTTTTCCCACCCCTACAAAAAAAATATCAGTTATTTCAAGGAAACTCTATTGACATTGGAAACAATAGCCCTGTTGAAACTGAACCTGGTTTGTGCTAACATTAGCATATAGCTAACATGTAAATAGAACGTTTAACAAGCTAAGCTAGCAACCTTGATTTCTTTCAGTAGCCTACAATATTTTTATTTTGCTAGCTTTTTCGATTTGCATCAGTTCTGATAACTGAACGTACCAAAGTAACAAGATCTTAAATCATAAAGAGGCTTTTTATACAGCACAAAGTCAGACAGTCATTACTTGGATCTAATATTAAAGCATCATTTTCAAATGGGCGGTGAAATTAATCGCAACATTGTCTTTCATATATGTTTCCTTATCCTGACCATGCTGTAACCAAACATGGTCAAAATCACAAATGAGAGAGAATTACATGGTCAGTTTGTAACCTGTTTTGCTTTCCACTGAGTAACTATTTCTGCTCTGTGTTCTGTTTGGACTTCATGAATTCGGTCTGTTTTCCATCCAGAAAGAAGACACCTAACCTGGCTGTCTCTCCACCTTCCTCCCTCTCTCTCCCATGCTCTTGTATGGAAAGAGCTCAGCAGTGTTTCCACAACAAACACAACAGCAGCTTTCTCCGCTCTGCTTTCTCAACACTTTTCATCACCTCTGTCAACACGCTCGCACCTCCAGCGCCATTTGGAAAACGTACTCGACATCTCTGGTTTACACTTGAGTCAGTTGGGATTTATGTGTTTTTTTGTTACTTGTACATGTGGTTCAGTTAAATGAACTGAGAAAGAATAAAGGCCTCACTGGTCGTGAGAAGGAATTTTATCAACAGTATTTAAGTGGAAGGACTTTAATGTTTAACATTTGTTATCAACATCAAACTGATAGTGCTCAAATATTTTTAAATGATTTATTATTTGTTATTACAATGAGTGTCATCAGAAAATGTCACTTATTAAACATAGTGTGGTCTAATGTGGCTTTAAAAATCTAGAACATCTGAACATCAGTGGACTTTGGAACCTAATTTTAACCAGTATTATGTGAGATTCATTTTTTGATAAAGTTAAGATGCTTTAAAGGTCACAAGCTCACTAACCTATTACATGTTTTCGGACCTTGAGTGGTTTATCCTGCTCCAGTGATGCAGAAGTGAACTCGAGGGTGTGTCAGTACACTGACATCACTGGTGGGTTACAGTATGTTGCGTTATAAGTCATGTAGTTGTTGTTGAGTCAAAGTAAAGCTGAAACAGTAGTACAGAAACCCTTTGGCAGCAATGTGGATGTCATTTCAGTAATAACCCAAAATGGTTGTGTGGCATTTGTTCACACAATAGGGACTTGGCTGATTGCCAGTTCAATTCCCCTAACTGAGGTGCCGATGAGCAAGGCACCAGACCCCCACTCTGCTCCCTGGGCGCTGTATAAAAGCTGTGTATGCTTCTTAGCAGGATGGGTTAAATGCACCAATTTGAACAAATTCTAAATGTTGCTGCGTGTGCGGTGCTGTATGCATGTGTAACAATTAAAGGTTGTTTCAATTGCCACATTTTCTATTTCTCAACAAAACTCAAAATATGAATACTTGAAAATTGATAAATGCTTTATCTATTATTAATAGAAAATCTTCATCTGGATCTAAATCTTTTATGCCAATTGATTTAAACGAATGTTAAATTCTAATAAATAAATATCCCTTATCCACAAATATGAAGAAAATATGACCAGGACATGCACTCTAAAAGACTACAAAATACTATTTAAGATATATTTTGCTACCTTTTTTTTTTAAACCAAGCAGGAACCAATAAAGCCAGAAATAAAAGAAGACACTGCAGCGACGTGGTCTTAATTAAAGAGCAACTTTAATAGAAAGGGCAAAATATTGTGTCAGCACAACAAGCTGTTTCCACAAATCCTAAATGTGATTTCAATCTGGTTTAAAACTTCATCTAGAATAAGAAATAAACTCTTTATAAGTACTGCATACAATACAAACTAAACCATACATGTATACACAACATGGACCTTCATATTCGTTTTTAAATATATCTAAATATATTACAGCTTTCACTTTTTTTATATAGAAAAAAGAAATTATACAAAATAAAACAAAAAAAGAAATTCATATTTTTGAATCCAAATTCAATTCACTTTTAGTCATTTTGCTTCATGATAGAATATACACACACACACACACACACGCACGTCCTCTTCAACAAAACTGGAAGACAGAAAGAAAGGTTGTGGTTAAGATTCTTACAGAAAATACATTTAAATGTGTAACATTTGAGTAAAACCAAAGTAGATTAAGTAAAATAACTGGTAAATTGAATCGTGGGTTTGGGTTGGCTTCAAACTCAAATGAAATTGTTGTTTTATGTAGTTAAAATCTTGAACCGCCAAAATGTAAACCCCCATCCATCCATATCAGAAACAGTTCTCAGTCATAATAAATAAAAAGAAGCCTGCAACAGCAATTATATATTATATTGTGCCAACATTAAACTTAACAAAGTTAAAAAAGTTAGATCTGTGTGTAATTTTGTCGGAATTTCCAACAAAATACTGAACGTTTTCAGTATTTTGCAGCTTCAATGCTTGCTTGAAATGATTCCTGAGGTTAGAGAGGTGTTTATCAGTTTATCAAAGATAGCTTTATTAAACTGATAATAATGTCAGAGCCTACCGACATGTTTCAGATTCTCAAAATGCTGAAACGGAAACACTTCCCACAATCCAAGCTGCTCAAATGTGTGGCTTCACCTTGACCTACAGCCAGGAGCTAAATAAGGGAGGGGCCTGAAAAAGTACAGGAGAGAGAGGAGGGAGTAACTGTGGAGAGAAAAGGAGAAGAAAAAGAGAGGGAGGGAGGAGGGGGAAAGGACAGGGGGGAGGCATGAGATGTAAACAGGGGGGAGGGAGGACAAGGAGTAATGTGAGAAAAGGGAGAAAGAAGGAACATTGAAATAAATAAAAAGACATGAAGAAGTGAGAAAAGAAGAGAAACAGGTGAAAGAAAGAATAAGGCGGACATACAATATGTAAAGGGAGGCAGCACTCATGAAGGTGAGTGGAGAGGAAGAGGAGGAGAAACATGAAGAGTCTGGTCTCTGCTGCCATCTTGTGGTGAGAGTCATACTGACACTCAGGTCATTTTAACCTTTATTAAAGTTACAGATGAGCTGCAATATTGTTATTTAGTAAAAGCACTTAAATTGACCTGCCTCCTCCTGTAAATCATTTCATGAATATCCTTTACAAGTGTTTTACTTTGATGAAGAAGTTCACATAATGTATAAGGACTAATATGTTTGATAATTTCTTTGAAAAGCGACCATTATACATTCCTTTTAAAAGATTGACTTGGGTAAATTGTTGTATTTTTGTATCATAGACTTTTGAAAAGGTTTTTTAAGATTCTTATGGGTTCTTGTTTGTTGTGTGAGGTTGGATGCATATTTACAAATATTTCATGTGTGGATATACTGTAAATTATATGGAGCACTTGTGTACTTTATTCTAAGCATTCGCTGCTTCGCTGACATGTTTTCAATTATATTTACATTACATTTAGCTGACGCTTTTATCCAAAGCGACTTACAATTACCAATTACAGAGACATTCTCCCTGGAGTAACTAAGGGCTAAGTGCCTTACTCAAGGGCACACTAGTGGTGGTGTTCCAGGCGGGATTTGAACTCACAACCTTCTTTTGCTGTATGTTTTACCTTTAAGAATGTACCCAATATTTTTATAAATCTTAAATCATTATTTTGTGTGTCCCTACCTTCCATCGGTTGCCGCAGCTGTTACACAACACAAAGGTGGTCATCGGCTCATCAGCACTGCGGATCTGCACCTGAAACACACAAACCATCACGGGAAGCATTTGAGTTCACCATTATTGATTATTTTGGGACACAATATTATTAATGCACTTTAACATTGAAAAAAAGAGCACTGCTTTCATTTTTTGTATCCCTGCTTACCAAAAAACATAAAAACATGCCCTTATTCACAATGCACTCGTAGAAGGAAATGTATATTAAAAATTGTACCAAAACGTTTGAGTTCAATTTTTAACAGAGAACATTTGTCCCTTGTGCTCTCTGTGTTGTATTACTTAGCCACTGCATTCAGGACAGTTTTCACAGGCCGCTGCTGCAGGTTGAGTTCAAGCTGTTTTTATTTTGGAATGAAGTTTTACATTTTTACTTTTGATTTTAGACTTTAATATCCCAGTCGCCTATGATCATTTGTCTATGGGAAGCCAACATTCCCTACTGTGTGTGTAGCAGAGGTGGGAAATAGTGGAGTACAAATACTTTGTTACTGTACTTAAGTAAAATGTTCTGGTATCAGTACTTTACTCCACTACCTATTTTTCTGACGACTTTTTACTTTTACTTCTTACATTTTAACACAAATACCTGAACTTTCTACTTCTTACATTTTCAAAACAGGCTTGTTACTTTAGTTTTAATCTGTGTTTGGTGGCGTGATCATTATTATTTAGAGTCATTGCGTGCCTATTGATTTTAACATGACCCGTGTATCCATCATTTCCTGGTCTTCTCTAAAGAAGAGGGACCAATGAAAACGTTGTCATGTTGCCGTTGTTCAGCATGGAAACATTCATTAGCTAACAATGACATTATTGTTCTATTAATATAAAGGGAGGTCAGTTACTCTTTAAAACAGCTGCTAGTTATGGGTACTCTGTACATTTCGAAGCCCATACTTCTTTACTTTTACTTGAGTAAAGAAGTTTAGTCAGTACTTCTACTTATACCAGAGTATTTTTAAACACGAGTATCTGTACTTCTACTTGAGTAAAGGATGTGTGTACTTTTGCCATCTCTGGTGTGTAGTCATGTGTGTTCCTACCTGTGTGTATGAGCATCTCTTTCCGCGGCACTTGCCGCAGATGAACATGTCCGTCTCCGTCCCCCCGACCTTGGACAGCTGATGCTCTCTGATGGACTCTTTAGTCAGAGCCTCTCTCATCAGCTTCAGCTCTGCACTCGCCATCTCCTGCACACACATAGAAGTACTGCAGTTGTTGTAATCGAGTACCCTCTTCTCAACCTAAAGTCTACCCTTAAAGATCTCCTATTATACTGTTTTTCATCAATATATTATAGTTCTGAGATATATACAAAACATGTCTCTGAAGTGTTTGGCTCCAAATACGAAACAGATCATTGTAGCATCCCATAAACCCCTCTGTTTTCAGCTCTGTCTGCTACTTTAGATGAAAAATAAGGAGCCACTCCCCACGCCCCTCTGACAGATATTTGTGACCTGCTCCATCGAAATCAGTTGCATTGACCCGAAGACAAATTTTGAGTTGTATACACTGTTGGAAAGAGGAGATTCCTAGCTTTCTAATGATATCAGGATTGTTTTTGTACTCCAAATATTAAGCAAAATATGTCACATTATATAATGACTGTCACGAGTCATCATTTTGAGAAAAAGGCCTTTAAAGTTTCCTCTTCTCTGGAATCCATCGATCTGATTGATTAGCGGAGCAAATGATCAAAATACTATGGAGGGAAGATATTTTCGTTTGGGTTACTGGTCTGGGGGAAGCTCGCGAGTGTGTGTGTGCGTGTGTATACGTGTGTGTGTTTGTGTAATTTTGCATTTCTGTGTATTGTTTGTTTCCCGGGGAAAACACCGGCTGTTGTTATGCCTGCTGTGACGTAACAATACTCCGTTCTCCGCTTGTAATTATGCCGTTACAAGCTTCAAAGTTGTATTTATCATCTGAATTTGCCGAAACAAGTTTAATATTCTGAAAGCCAAGACTTTGTTTATTTGAAATCAGATGAAAACAAACTGTAACGGACCCAGAGGCCTGTACGACGAAGCCGGATTTTCGCTTAGCGAGCTAACTTCAGGGAAAACTCGGGGTTTCCGGTCCTACGACGCTGGTTCTCTTTTTAGCGGGCTAGATCTCCAAGGTAACTTATGCTGAACGGGTAGCCTGGTCCGGAGCAGGTTAGGTTCCAGGATAAGAGATCAACTCAGTGAAAGCACTGCCTGCTGACCAATCAGAGCTCAGTGTGCGGAGTTTAAAGCGATCAAGTCATATTACAGGAGAAAGGAAATACAGTTTAAACTGCCGTTGCAGGAAAGACGGCCGTCAAAAATCACTGACTGTGTGAACGTGAACATTAACAGAATATCACCTCCCATCTACAGAGCAATCTGTTATTGGTTATTGGCTAATGGTTACACAAGCCAAAAAATCGTTATGACATCATAAAGTGGCCAAAATCTGATCAGCTCATTTTCAGACAGGTTTTTATATAAATGGATCAGGACAAAAAGAGAGGGGGTCTTTTTTCCTGAAACTTTCAGAATCTCTTTACACAGAGGGGACACGTGTTTATGTAGAAAAGACAGGAAAAAGTGGATTTTGCATAATAGGTGACCTTTAACCCTAAAAAACGAAATAAAACAGCCCCTTGCAGAGGTAAGGATGACTGACCTCAGCAGTCATGGAGGCGATGCGTTGAGCCGAGATGTTTCCACACAGCACGTTACGCCGCAGGTCGGGGTTCTTCTGGTCCTTGAGGTTAGAGATTCTGCTTCTTAGACGAGTTTTATATTTTAAATCTGTCGTCTTAAACTCCTGGAAGATATGTGGGCACGACGAGCAGTCAAGGACTCACAAGTGATGATGAAACACACATTATATACATCAGTGAATTAGCTTAAAATGTATCTTACAAAGTGAAACACACTCAAATTAATATCTTTCATTGAGTTGTAAAATCATTTTTTGTATGTTAGTGTGTGTTTTTGTAGAGTTTTAAAATCTTGATGAAACAAAAGGATATCCTCTTCGATTTGTGCTGCAAGATGCCCACAGTTGGCTCCAATGTTCTTGTAGTCACCTGCAACACAAACACACATACATCAATTTGAGATATTAAAATATCAACCGTGTGTTTTCTTATACTCTTATATTGTAAAGGGTCTTCTCACCGTCGGTCTGCAGCGCCGCCACCAGCAGCTCTCGACACTTGTTTCTCACACTGTCCGTGGTGACGGGGGGAGGGGGGAAGGAGCTGACCTGAGCGGGGAGGATGGGGGGGATCGGAGAGGTGGGTGTAGTGGGTGTAGGGGGTGTAGTGGGTGTGGTGGGTGTGGTGAGAGTGAGAATGATTGGGGGAGTTGGGGGAGTTGGGGGGGTTGGGGGAGTTGGGGGGGTTGGGGGGGTTGGGGTGGTGGGGGAGTACACCGATGTGTTACTGCTGAGTCAGAGGAGGAGACATTATTAAATGAAGTGGAATTTGGAGTCGGTTCCACTTTAAATCTTCCTACATGAAATAGAAAAACTGTACTTTCACTTCTGTCTATAACAGTGACATCTACTAATTTAATTTAATTGTTTTCATTTTTTATTTGTTCCGTTCATGGTATGCACAACTTAATGTATAACAATTATTTAAAAAACATGTCTCTATAAACACACCATACCCGAAAAGGAGTAGGGAGAAGAAAATAATCTTATATTTCCTGCCCCTTTCTCAACAAAAAAATAAATAGAAATAGATGGTCTGTTCTTCATATTTTCTTATTCACAGCCAATCATAACAGTATCATAGGAAAATAAGAGAAACACAATTTAAGAGTAGATGTAACCAAAGGTGATTTGACCTTTTCTCAGTGCTGCCAGAGTCCTTGGAGGTGGAGGATGACCTCACAGGAGAGTCTTCATTCTTCTTCTCCTTCTCCTCCGGCTTCCCCTCTGCACCGTCTGCAAGACAACACACAAAACAAATGTACGCCGCACCCATTGTTTTCTATCAAAGAGCATCGATAGATGTCAATGCTGTCCGCACAAAGTAAAAAATACACAAGCAACACACCGCCTCTTACCAAGCAGTTTCTTCCAGGACTTGATGAGAACTTTGGCCAGAGTCTGAACCTCTTCCTCTGAACTGTGTTTCCTCACCGCGTTCACAGACATCCCCACTCTGGTGGACTACAGTGGTTAAAATGGTGGAAATAAAAGTTATACAAATGTTTTCCCATCTAAAGCGCCATCTATTTTGTGTCCTCCAGTCGGCGTGAATTAAAGATATTGGTAGAACCATTTGATTGCTCAAACAAACTATGTCAACTTTGCTGTAAATCCCATCTGTTTAATCATCACATTAATACAGCGTCAAAGCAGAGCGTCTGAATTCATGGCGGTATTAAACATCATACTGCCTAAATGTTTTAAACACCCTGGTTTATCGGAAGTCCCCACTTCCTTTTGCAATTTTGATTGTGCAGAAAGACATGTGCAGTGATAACTATTCCTGTCTCAGCTGTGTCAGACTATAGGTGCACTTGATGTTGATGGGGACATGGCAGAGGGGTGGAGTTATTTACCTGCAGCGTCTCTAGAGACATCTTGATGTTCTTCAGTTCCCTCAGCAGGTCGAGAGCTCCGTCCTGTAGACAACATAAAACATTCAAATCACATGTTTAACCTGTATGAGGTCAACTCACCACATTTACACTTCAGAGAGTGAACACCTGTATGTCTGACAATGCATGTTTAACAAGACAGATCGGTTTCAGTGGACATTCATTTATCCAGTAGAGTCAAGGTGGCCTTTTCTACTGCATGAGAAGATTCATGGCTTCTTCCCAAGACTAACACCCACAGCTGTCCCCCACACGCCCCGAGACAATCGTTCAGTGTAAAATAAAGGTTACCAAGAGAATGATGGGACCAGGTCAGGAGATTTAATTTAAGGGACTTCAATTTGTCAATTAATGAGGACCAGTCCATACCTTACACCAGGAAGTTCATATTTGGGGAAATTAACACAATGCAAAGCCTTTAGGTCTGGAGAAAAAGGGAGACAGTAGCTTTATCTTATTTGAAATCCCTTATTATAATGCTATACTGAAAATGCTTAACATTTTAGAACAGGAGAGTGTCCAGGAGGAGGAGTCCATAGTTGTGCTTTCTTTGCCAAATGAGAGGGTACTGCAGGCAAAAAAGTTCCCACATTACCACATAGGCGACACAGAAACTAAAAGACATGCACGGATAAAAGGAACAAAATAATTATTAGAGACAAAGACAGACAGTGAGGAGGAAAATACATTTAAGCAGAAGAGGCTGTTGTATTATTCATGTGTCTACTTCCAAATCCCACTGTGATGTTTAAGACAAAACATCTCTGTGCAAACTGTTGCTGTGAGACTATTTCGAGAAAGATAAAAGAAAAAAAGCAATACATTTCCACAAATCTGCTGAGAATAGGGTAAACAAGTATTATCATTAATGTGTAATCATTGAGACTTTTCTGTAAGCCCTGTTCCCACTGCTCAAATGTAGACCCCTGTTCCACTGTTTGTTCACCAACAACCTCTATAGAGCTGGTAAAGAAGTGTACCCGTTGCAATGTCTCATAAAACACTAAAAGGGGGGAAAACCATGATGGAAAACCCACAGTATATGGCACTGCCCCATGTTTTCTCCTATCAGAGGGCAGCCTAAACCAGCCCTTTATCATGTTTTATGTAGGCTACCAAAAGAGCATCCAAAAGGGCACATTAGAGGCGTTTTTTATTGAATAAGACATTTTCCCTCCTGCCCCCAAACACCTGTTGAAGTATTCCCAGCTCTATGTAGCTTTTAACCTCCTTTGCTCTATCGTTTTAATCCTCTGGTTTAACACAGATTAAATGGCTGTGCCGCCAGTTAGCCATTCAAAAAAAACATGCTCTGCAAAGCTGGCACCAAATGGAAAGTTAGCAGCTAGCTGTGGAAAATATTGGAACAAGTATCCAAACCAGAGCCAAAATAATATTGGAAGTGACGGCTAGATATTTGGAAACATATTCTCAACCCCGACTTACTGACGGTTTGGTCAGCATTGGTATTAATCAAGGTTTTGGAAATACAAACATTGGACAGTGCACAAACAATGAGTCCACTGACTGGATTTTCCCAATGTAAAAACAAAATGTTTCAAGTACAAACAAATTATATTATAAAGAGTTGTATTATTTTCTGTTTTAGCTCAGCAATCTAATAATGCCACCATATATATTAAATAACCTTTGGAGGTATAAGGTTAATAAACTCTGCATTGAGTTGATCAGATAATTGACTCAAGGTGTGGTGGATTTAATTGGCAGCTTTTTGACCAATCGCTGCAGTGATTTATCACCAAAAACAGAAGCAGCGGCATTGTTTTGAGTGAGATTATCAGCAAACATTTAACTCCTCCACAGGTCAGTGAGCAGAGTTTAACAATGTGTTTCCAGAATTGTCCCTCTCAGCAGTTAAATGTAGGGCTCACCACCTGTTAGCGTGTTTTGTGCTGATGCAGCAGCTGTTTTGCACTCACCGTGTTCTTCTTGTGCACCATTTTATCCAGCTTTTTAGCGATGTGCTCCACTTCTTGGTTTTTAGCCATTTTGAGCGGATTTCTCTCCGTCAGTTCTCCTCCTCTGCTGCCGTGAGAAACCCCATCGATGGACGAGAAACTCTGCCAGTTTCTCTCTCTTTGCTTTTCTTTACGCTGTCTGTCTGTCTCCTCTCCCAGCTGCTGCCTCTCTCTCGTTTGTTGTTGTGTGTCACTGTGGGACGCTGGGAGTTGTAGTTTCATTTTTTTTCTCCCAAATTCAGATCAACTTTGCCAAAACTTTTAAAGGAGACTCTGCAGTCATGCAGCCAGAGGGGACTTCCTGGAAGGGCATCCGATTTCCTCAGGTAGACTCTTCATTCATCATTTATCATTCATTATTAAAACATATGATGATAACCCAGTGTATATTGTTGGATGAAATTTGGAGGGGAATAGATGATCCATCATGATCCCTATGGGTTAATCACAAACATGATTAACATGGAGATCTAACCATATAATCATAATTCAATCTGTATTCAGATGTATATCACACTGACGGTGTTTGGCATCAAAACGCTCCTGTTCATTTAAGACTGCTTGTCAGGATGAAGGTCAGTAGCTGCCAGTAAAACCCCGAATGAATAGCCTGATGCACTCACTGTCTCCTCCCACTAGATGTCAGTGTTGCTAAGTTATATTGTACTTGGTGCAGTAATGTTGACAGCTTGCAGTTGGCTTATATGTGTGAATATGTATGAGTAAGTTTATGTTCTTATTAGAGAGCAAATGCTGCAGACACCATTTTTTTTTTTTGGAAGCTATTTCATCAAGGGTTTTCTCTAAGTGATTTCACTGCAGTTTAGTCAGTAAGTAAAAATAAGGCTGTGTACAGTTATTTCGAATTTTGATAGTTGGAAATAACTGACAAGTTTGTAATAATAAATCCATCATAGGACCCAATGCCGGCCCAATGACTGAAGCTGTGAATGTATCACTGAACATGTACAATGGACCTAAGTGTTCAGGGACGTTTTTTACTATTTGAAAATGTTTAACCCTCTTGACATCTTTACAATTAAAATAAATCTGTATCTTCTAAGTCTTCATCAAACCCAAGTTAAAAAACACACGGTAGCAATTTAAAATAGACAAAATGTAATATAACATCTGATCGAGTGGATTAGACTTTTAATAAATGAAGATAACCACTTTATTATGTAAAACAAATAAAGAAACAATTTAAAGTAAAATCAAATAAACACAACTCGGTTATTTTGTCCGTATCTCTAACTGTGTGTGTCTTGAGTTTGTAAGGCATATCTTCTGATTTGATCAGGCTTATCAAGTCAATATTAAAATGTTATTAAAGGGTTAACTGGTACTATGCTATCAACGGAAACCTTTTGAACAGTGGTATCTGTTGGGGTAGGATTGGATAGGTAAGAACAAATATAAAGTATTTCTGCTAAAACAAATTTAACTTGTAAAACACTTTTTATTTTAGCTATATTAGATAGTCAGTTTGGTCTTGAGACTACAAATGTTAAACCTTTCAATTTGGATGGGATTTTAGAAAGAGGTGAGTTTACAGACCTCTGTGACTCATTACCCTTCTCTTCTTGAGGCTCAAGGCTTTAAAAACCATATTGGCAAAACACGCCCAAATATCTGACCACACTTTGGACTGGCACCATGCATTGTGGGTAACATAGCCACCACATTTTTACAAGTAGAACGTGTGGAATATACAAAATATTTCTATGGTTGTTTGGAAGCGGTTATTTCGGGTCTAAAAAGGGAAGCCAATGTAAAAGTGGCTGTTTAAACCTGCATTCCTTATAATGGCCACTAGGGGGAGACTCCACTGATCACAAGAAGTCCAATTTTATTGAAGTTTCTGGAAAAAAATGATTACCCTCTTTCCTAGGTGATTTACCACCCCAATAAACTGATTCCAAATGAGTTTATGGTCTCAATTGCTTGTGTTGATTTGTAGCAACGAAGAGCAAATATAAAAGAAAGTGTCCCGTACTTGTCATCTAATACAGATCCATTCCTAAACAAACATCCCAACAGTGCCTTTCAGCTGCAGCTCCACAGAGCCTACCGTAGCGGTCCTACTCTAAATCTAAATCAGACTCTCCTCTCCGCATTCCAGACAAGTAAATAATTCTTGGAGAAACTTTTTTTTGTGGTCTCATGAATTCTTGCTGCTTTATGTCTGCAGCCAAGAACCTCCTCCAGCTGAGGAGCCGCAGAGCAGAGCTGGCAGCGACATCAACAGCTGCTGGGTGAGATAGCTGCCTGTGTGTGTGTGTGTGTTTGTTTACTTCAGAGGACCTGGAAAACTCTGAGGTATGCAGAAAGTCAGAAAAAGATGTGAAGAAGAAGAAGAAAATAAACTCATCCAAGAGCTGATAGGATCAAAAGCAGCATCTTCTTCTTCCATCTCTTTTCTTCTTCTACCTTCATTCCTCTGTTATTCAATGATGCTTTCTCTCATCCTCTGTGTTATTTCATATTCTATTAACCTCTTTGCTGTACTTCAACTTCTCATGTTGTCTCTGTTCCTCCTCTTATTTCTCTACTTTCTTTTATCATCTCCTTTTTTCTCCTGCCCTCATCTTTAGTCTGATCTTTTCTATGTTTATTGTTCTTTCATCTTCTTAACCCCAACCCCATCGCTCTCCCCTCCTTTTGTTTTGTGTCCCTTCCATGTCACCTTTTTCATTGATTTTCTCCTCATATTTTCCTTTGTTTTTCATTCCTCCTTCATCCTGTTCTCAATGTCTTGTATTCCATCTTCCCTTTCTCTGTCTTCCTTACCCCTCAAAACGTTGTTCTTCCCTCACTTGTACTTATGTTGTGTTTTTCTTTCCTCCTTTCCTCTCATATAACCCCCCTTTTTCTTACATCAGATTGCTTTCTGTTTCGTCTTACTTTTCTCTACTTCTTTTCATAGTCTTTATCCATCATTCACATCATTTTGTCCTATCGTCCAGTGTTTCATCTACTCCTTCTTGCTTCCTTTTACTCCTATCTTTACAACGTGTTTTTGTAGAGTGTAATCTAAAGACCCTTCATTTCCACTGAAGTGTGTTCAACATTGAATCATTCAAATTCCTTGAAATGACACAGATAGGTGCTGTGTGAAAGAGGAAGGAGGAAGTCAGTCAGTGAGGTGATGCATTATGGTCATTTAGCGAGAAAGTAATGATTTCACAATAATTATGTTAGAAGAGAAATGATAGGCACCTTCCTGAAACTCTACGTGTTTTCTATTGGAAATTCACAAACTAATGTTCCGAAACGAGAAACATGCAGCAAACGAAGTAAAAGTGTAATTGTTTATTATAGCTTTTTGTACAATTCTGCAGTAATTTTTAAGTTGTCAAATTCACACAGTATAGGCACAATTTTAGTGTTCCCACTTATGGAAAAACAGAATAATACAAACCATGCATAAAGCAGCCCAATCCCCAGTCAGTTGGTAGTCAGTGTTGCTTTGTGTAATTTTGAGAAATTGTTACCTTGACCCTATCTGTGCTACAGGTTTGGACATGTGAGTATGTACAGTTTTGAAATAATCCCCTGAATGATTCCTGTTGGTCTGTATTTTGGCCAAACGGCAGTCCTTCAACTTCAGTGTCAGCAGAGATGACAAAAGTACACACATCCTTTACTCAAGTAGAAGTACAGATACTCATGTTTAAAAATAATCTGGTAGAAGTACTGACTAAACTTCTTTACTCAAGTAAAAGTAAAGAAGTATGGGCTTCGAAATGTACTTAAGTAAAAAGTACCCATAACTACCATCTGTTTTAAAGAGTACCTGACCTCCCTTTATATTAATAGAACAATAATGTCATTGTTAGCTAATGAATGTTTCGATGCTGAACAACGGCAACATGACAACGTTTTCATTGGTCCCTCTTCTTTAGAGAAGACCAGGAAATGATGGATACACGGGTCATGTTAAAATCAATAGGCATGCAATGACTCTAAATAATAATGATCACGCCACCAAACACAGATTAAAACTAAAGTAACCAGCCTGTTTTGAAAATGTAAGAAGTAGAAAGTACAGGTATTTGTGTTAAAAAAGTAAAAAGTTGTCAGAAAAATAAGTAGTGGAGTAAAGTACTGATACCAGAACATTTTACTTAAGTACAGTAACAAAGTATTTGTACTCCACTACTTCCCACCTCTGAGTGTCAGTTTGTTACGTCATTAGTCCCAGAAAGACATTTTCTACCATTGTCTTACATTCATTTAACTGAGCCAAGATCGCCCATGAAGCTGCGGAAAAGAGGCAGTGCATAAGCAAAAAGCAATTGCGCATGTTTTATGGACCCAGACACAGGTATTTGTGTACTCAACAGTGAGGCCATTTTGGTTTCATGCGCCACTGAGCAACTTTCATAGGAATTAAACGTGCCCCGCCTCCAACGCAGCATCCAGTTGTCTTTATGAATCCATGCTTTGTATCCAGGAAGTGTCAGTTATTTGTGTATTGAATCAATGAAACTTGCTCAGCAGCTGAAGTCAGGAAGTGTCCTCTTCTAGTGAGCTATGGACTCATACAAAGTCACCTCTGACGCCAGGAAGTGTTTCTCCACTTTAAATGGATCTTTGGAGTCTCAGTTATTGACCATCGGAGGCAGGAAGTGCCCACTCTCCTTCATCTGTAGCTGTTCATTTTGACCCCAATGCACCAGGAAGTGTCCTTTCTTCATGCAATAGCTCTATGGAGTCACTGCTCGTAATGTCCTCAGACAGGAAGTGTTCGCTTAGTTGGATGGATGAAGCTATTCCTATTTCCTTCAGAAAGAAGGCCAAGTATTGTGTTGAGGTGGTTTCTTCTTCCTCTCTGATGGTAAATGAGTCTGCTGAAGCTTCATCAGAATAGAGAGGGTTTTTAAAAATCATTTTAGATGTGAGTAATATGTCTATTTTAGATTTGGTCATTTCACATGCCTATGACGAATGGGTTATCCAGAGATTTGCGAAAGGGTGAGATATCTGTCTTAGGTAAAAAAAAGTAGTTTCCATTCGAAAGTTGAATAGTTAAATCATGATCAAATGGGACTGCATTACAGCCAAGTATACCGTCTTCAGTAGTTGCTGTAAAACTGAATTGTGTTAAGCTCGTTGACAGCTGAATAGAGTCTTCGCTGCCAGCAGGAAGTGCTGATTAGAAAAGTGAATAATGTGGATTAGTGACTCTAAAGTCAACATTTGAATGGAAATATTCATTGTTCAGAAGCGCCTTTGCCAAATCAAGCACCTAGTCCTTATTGTTTGAAGTCTCCTATGTTGAGAAAGAAAACACTTCCAATATTGCATAAATCTTACCATGTCCGGGTCTTCTTTGCCATGTTCAAAAACACAAGGACTAAAATTATAAATATTAATTCATGTAAAACGACTTACCTGTGATAAAGCATTAGTCACATCACAGCTAACTTGTGTTGCATGTTTATCCATAAGTGTATCTAATCATGTCAACATATATATTTCCTCAATGTTTGGTTTAAGTGTGTGTATGTGCCTTTATGGGTCTGTTTGTTTCCAGTCGAGTGCCAGCATTCCAGTCAGGCGTCCACACCAAGAGACAGGAAGTAAGAAACAAGGTGATGATGATGAAGTCTGTCCTGTGTGGTACAGGTTTGGCAAACTTCCAATCATTCTCCACCCTTCAGAGACGCCAACATGTGGTGAGCTAAGAATCAGAGATAAGACATGGGTGAGGAATTAAGAATTCATATTAGTCCAGTTCTTTAAGAATTGATCCACTATGGAGTGTCAGCATAGTAAGTAAAACCCATGAATAATTGCTCATAGATATTAGTAATTATACTTTCTATGCAACACGTCAACCTCTTTTCTTAAAAGAGAGATACATATATATCTGCACATGAATGCTAAATCTTTCGAAGGAATACGATTTTACTTGAAGCCTTTTGGACTTTCTTTTGCAGTCTGACAAGTAATGACCAATCATGTTTGAGAGGGCTTTGGTAATCTATGTGGAGAGCAAAAAGAGCGAATGCATTGGCTGAAATGCTATCAAACTGTAAACAAAGGCCGGTGAAACGAAAAGGAAGTATTTGCCAAGATATCCGCTACCTACACTGCTACTGTACCAACATTTTGGCTGTTGCCCCAAGAGGCTAAATCGTCATGGGACCGTTAGTCATTGGGTTCCTAAATTGGTTGGTTCTTAACATGGGGCAGAGCCATGGGATAAATGTGAGTTGTCATGAGTTGAATGACTTATTTTTTTAAAGGTCCCATGTCATGCTCATCTGGTTATTACCCGTCCCCTTGTGTGTTATGAAGGTTTTTATGCATGTAAACGGTCTGCAGAGTCAAAAACCCTCAAAGTACACCCTGTAGCGAGTAAAACTCTAACACAGAAAAGACCTGTCTATGCTGCGCCAGAACGCCTCGTTGGAGATTTCTCTTTTTCCATTTGTTTCTTCCGGGAACCGCATGACGTCATGCGGTTCCCGGAACCAAAATGGACCAATCCGCGGAGCTCCTCACACACCAGGATCCCTTGGCGTCACTATCGCAGTGGGGGGACCTTTAGCGTAAATGTTCAACTAACAGGGAGTCCCCATTGACTTGCATAGAGCTCCCTGGTTGGTAATAGACGAGTTGGGATCGCGGAGAAATGCTCTCCGCAGACCCATTCTCACAGCGTTTATAAACCTTTTTCTTACTCAATATCAAGCCACACTTATTGTTTTTACTTCGGCTGTGAGTGTTTGTGTGTGCTCAGGATGAGTTTCGCGCTGTCTCGCTGTATCGCCGACCCGGAAACCACACCAGTAAGACAGCTCACTGAGCAGCAAGCCTCGCAATGTCCCGACCAATCAGAGCACACTGGGCTCACAGGGAGGGGGGGGCAGGAACTCCAACAAGCCGTTTAGGACAGAGTGAATACCGGTGAATACACATACTTTACAGAGATGCTGTATGAGAAACCAATGTGAGTTTGGAAAATTGCACAACATAAATCTATTCTAGTAGAACTCAACAATGGAATTATGATCAGTAGAAATGGCCATGACATGGGACCTTTAAAACTCTTTTCTTTAATCTTTGCTATTTTGTGAGACGTGAAACATTTTGACTCTTTTTGCCTCTTACGATTATTTAAATCAAACCACCTGAGAATATTTGAGGAGAAATGTCTCTTTGGTGGAACTTCACTTTAACTAACCCAACCAGACCAGACACTTTTTGTTGGAGGTTTCAAGCCAAAATGGGAGGGAACTACTGGTTTAATCTTCAACAAACCATTTCATTTTATCAGCTTGTATGTACAGTTGTAATAAGAGCTCAAAATAACATGTCCAGAGAAATAAATGCTGCCTGTTGTCCTGCAGTCTTATCTAATCAGAATCCATACATGTTTTACAGTAGTTGGCCTCCTACTTTGTGCCACTATAAACCTTTTAATATGACATTGTTAAACGTATTTATTCATTCAAGTAGACACGGCATGGTGCTTTCTGTCAAATACTCACCAACCCTTAACTTCTACATAAAATATTTCAGACATTTTCTTCCCTTTTTAGTTTGGCTCTCTCTCCCTCATGCTCCCTCGCACTGCTTCCAATTTTCTTCATTGTGAAGTGATTTGTCCTTATGAATAAAGACAGAGCTTTGTACAGTGTTTGAGTGAGTGTGTGTGAGATTTCCTCTTGGCCAGGTCACAGCAGGACTGAAGTCTGCTGGACTGCTGCTGGACCGTGTGTGTGTCTCGCATAATGTGTGTGTGTGTTTTATGAGTGTTTTATGATGTGTGTGTGTGTGGGAGTGGGGCGGCCAATGCCTTCCCACACGCTTCCCTCTCTCACCCCCTACCCCTCATATACGTAGTACACACTTAAGCACACACACACAGAGTGCTCGTAATGACACACCGCATGCAGTTTTTAGCCTTATTTCTTGCATTCATTGAACACTTTCTGTTTGTATTTCGTACTTTTTTAATCCTTGTACAACCTCTTTTTAGAGTACTTTTAATTTTAGATATAAGGTCATGGGAACGAACACTAACTGTTGGTGAAAGAGGCATCCCGGCTGGCGTCCTTCACTGCTCTATATGAGCGTCACGCTACTTCCTGCTTTGGCATTGACAATCAACATTGGACGTAAATCCAGTCCTTCAACATGGTCCAATAAAGAGGTTAATCCGAGGAGACTGAGTTAAATAAGAGCGGAAAGACTCTGTGTCATTAGCATTGTCCTTCTAAAAAGGGAAACTGATGATGTAAGGTAAAGAATAGGAAACAAACAATAATGAGTAAACATTTTGGAGGGAAAAATCTTAATTTAATGACATGTCTTTATTTATCGACCCTATTTAGCTTAGTCGTCACTCTTGTTGTGCATGTGTAATCCTGTATTGTTTTAACGTGTGTGTTTTGCTGTCGCTCCTCAGGGAATAAAGACAGAAGAATAGCAGCAGCTCTTCAGTGGTGTGAAACTGAGAAAGTGTTTGCTCCCTGCTTCTTCTTCCTGTCCCTGTGTCCCCCTCATCCCCCCCCCCCACTTCCTCTCAATAGGACTCATGGGAGTTTAAATCTCTGCCAGCCGGTCAGGCTGTCTCTTTATTTTTTTCAAACCAAAGGTATCAACATACTTGGAAGTACTCCTGCTTGCTTTCTTGCCAAAGCAGATATTTTCAAATAACAGGTGTATGTAAAAGACAAAATAAACAATCCCTTCTTTTCAATACAGATTACACCCTTGCATTGGTTATACCCCTGAAAACAATCTCTGGTTGTCACAATTACATATATTTAGAAGGTTTTCAATTACATAAATCCTAAAATAGATGTAACTGTTCACCATGTGGACATTTAAAAAAAGTGAAAACTTTATTTTCATTGGAGAGGGGTCTTAAGTGTCCAAGTTAGCAAGTATGTATGCACAAACCGAGGGCCCTGGATCTCATTCACCTAAAAAGGATGCAGCCAACATTAATGCTATTACTTTAACCTTTGCTTTTTGACCAGACAAAATGACCATATACTGTAGAGGTAAAACTGAAAGTTAGTCCACCTTAATGTCAATAATAATGCTTTATTACATTATCGTAAAAATAGTAGATAAGATCTTAGCTCGTACCTTGATGAGTATTGTAACTAATATAAATGAAGATTTGAGTTCCAAAAGTAAAACCCAAGTTGACAAAAACAGTCTCAACATACGGAAAATACTATTTTGTCAAATGCTGTTTCCTAATTCAATTGTGATCTTTCGATCTCAAAGTGTTGGTTCTATTCAGCCGTATTGTTCTGTACATACTGTTGTGTACATTTAATTCTATGGTCAAATTAAACAGACAATGCAACAGGTTGACATCCAGGGCAAAAGAGTTTTTTAAGGTAAATGAGTGCCTGTCACTCTGCATCAACACAGTCATAAAGTAAAGGGCTTTGTCCTTCTTTCAGCATGCCTGCCCTCATTATTCTGGGAGAGTGTGTGCCTGTGTGTGCCTGTGTGTGTTTGCATGCAAAGTTGGATATAGGTCAGACCAGGGTGTTTGCATGGCTTTGTGTCTGTGTGTGGGTGATTTTGAGTGTTGAAAAGGCGCTCTAATCTTTATCCATGTAACAAGTGAAAACAATGAACACACACACAAACACACACACCATCTCCACCCTCCTGCTGCTCTCTGCATCTCCCCACTGTGGCAGCAGCACAATTCCCAGAAACTGCCCTCCATCCAGAACACACACACACACACACACATGCACACCCACACACACACACACACACACAGACTCTATAGATTCCTATCTGTTGTGTACACAAGTGAGCACTGCACGTTGTACACGTGTGTCGACGTGTTTACATTGTGTATGAACTAAGTGCAGTAGGACAATGGTGGGACGCAGTGGATATGACATGGCTGTGTGTGTGTGGACATTGTTGATGACCACACTAACACACACACACACATGCACACCAACACACAGGCACACACCGAGGGGATGTATGTTTGTTTGTTCTGTAGACCTGTGTGTCCTTTGTTTGTCTCTGTTTGTTTTCCTTCACACAGAATGCACCATCAGCTGTTTTCTGATTGCTTGTTTGTGTTAGCTGAGTGCTAGACCACCTAAAATCACAAATCTCTAATTATGGACATTTGCCAAAAATATTCCTGTCTAATTTGAAAATTGAAAAGAAAGTCTCTCGATTCTGAGGAAACTCCATTAAAACATTTGTGATTTGGCTCAGCTGCAGTGGCTTCCCCTATTGCTAAAAGCAGGACCACACCGAGGCTACTGGTGCTTCTCGGCTCGAGAAGCTTAAAGGTAACATGAAATCAGAAGCTGTTCAACCAAAACCAGCACATTATTTAGAGCATATCATGATAATCTGTTTGCTATCTTGCTCCAAAATGGTGGAACTTGCTCCCTGTTTATATCAGGAACGCTGAATGTCTACACAGCGTATGTCGCAGACTGAAAACCTACCTGTAAACCGAACACTAAAACAATTTTATTAATATCACTTAAAACTAATTCACCAGCAGTTACAATGTTTTGGCTTAGTTAAAGTGAATGCACCTGCCTGTTTGTTGCCGTTTTGATCTTCTATCTTCAGTTTACTGCACTTATTGTAGGTAAATTAGGATAAAAGTGTCAGCTAAATGAAATTAAATCTAATATAAGTAATTATGAATCAAAATAAGAAGAAAATACATTGTTTTTGTCTGTTTTGTTGCAGAAGAAACATCATGCTTTTACATTTCTGAGTAATGCTTGGGTCTTCCTGCTCAAGCTGTAAAGAGCCCTCACAACCTCCACCATTAAGCTACGACAGTTTCTATTAGGGGTCTGCGCAATTTAATTTGGTTCTGAGGAAATAATAATCAAGTACAAATTCAGTAAAACCAGGTCTGGTTGGGTTTAACATTACATACGAGCTAGACTTAAACTTAACGACGGCACATACATACAGCTTTCTCTCTCGCTCTCTTACACATACACATACATACACATACTGAGTCAGTTATCCCCTCCCTCCGTCTTTAACATTTTCTGAATAGCTGCAGCGACCACAGAATACTTTCCCAACTTCTGTGGCCGACTAAACTGGAGGCTCTGAGTTCGTTCACTACCTCTCTGTCACTTCCACCACACTCTACATATATCTTCCCCTAACAGTCCCGAGTTGACTCCTCTCTCCTCAATTATGTTCCTCTTTTTTCCCTTTAACATTCTCATCTTCTTCCCATCCTCTTTTGGGGGTCTCTCTCCTTTCAGGAATATGTCTGATTGTACTTCAAATCAAAGCAACAAAAGAGTTAAAAGGCTAATTTATCCTTTACAAGTGCTTGTTGTGGTTACTGTTCCATATTTTATGTTTTGATGACAGAATGGAGAACAGCATTTTCCAGTAGGCTCACATGAACAACACTTTATGTTGTGACGTCTGGTCACGGATGGCTTGTCCCAGACCTTCCGTAGATTACGGAGAAAGCCCAAAACTGTTTCTTTTTCATGCACTGGTCCGGTTTGCTTCCAAAACATGTTTTCATTCAGACCAGTGCAAAGGCAAAGAAAACATCCAAAGAACACATTTTGCTGTTTATTTTACGAACTTCGACAGGTTGTATCTTCCCTTTTCTCCTAAATCCACCAAAGGTTGAATGCCTCATTTGCATTTTAAATAATCTGAGACAAGCCAAAATCAACCCCCACTTAAATAGCCCTAACAAACACCAAACTTTCCAGTCTGTATTCTGAAGGTTTTTACAGAGGGATTTCAATTCCTTAAAATGTGGCAGAAATAATACATAATAAGTGTCTTAATTGAAGAATATGAGTATATGAAGTTTTATGGTGATATGCCTTAATTCAAGTTGGACCCTCTTCACCTGCAGTGTCTCCATGTTATTGGTATGGGATTCACCTGTGCCTCATGCATATGAGCCAGAGCAGCAGGCTTAGAAAACCCAACATTCATGCAGCACATTTCCACGTATCCACTACTATCTTTTTGAAACTCTTTCAGTTTTGATTATTTTGGTGCAAATGCATCACTTAATTTAGTATACCGTGTGTTTCTATACATTTCTACAGTCATTAAGGAGTCTTACAAACAGACACCATGAAAATGAACATACTTAAAACTCCAATGAGATCCTCAATCCATGACAGTGAAATCGTTGTTGACTATTTTCATGAAAGCTATTTTATTATTAAAATAGTTGAAAGACATATTGCTCTTGGAGGTTATTCAGGTGCATTCATGGATTCAGGGAAGCACTGACATCAGAAGTCTAAAAGAAGCATGTTAAATTAAATTTGCAGTTACAAATAACATTGGGACGGGGAGGAAACCGTGGATATTTCTAACTTGTGTTACATGATGGAGCTTCCTGTCAGCCTCATCAGACTGTAACTGATTAATCATTGAAAATAAAAGCTTACTGTGATGGAGTATGTGTCTGCGTAAAATTCTCTACAAATTGATTTGTATAGGAATGAACTAAAACCACATGCTGCCTGGAAGGGAGGAAATCAAAATAAAACCTTTCTTTATGCTCTGGAAAATGTTAGGCAGTAATTCAAAATACACATCATTTGTATTAAATAAGGTAAAACATGCGAAGACACCATTATATTCCTTTAAGGTCATTGAAAGCGACCTAACACAGTGTGGAAACTATGAGTTACACTTCAATGACTGACTTAATCCACCACAAAATGCTGAATAAATACATTTTAAAAAGTATAAGTATAGTAAAGTATTTGCCAATAAAAATGTGATTCACTGCATTCTTCCTAACCTTCTGCTGTTTTCCAGCAGCGATGGGATGCACTGCTGAATTACAGAGATTTAAAAGCACACAGCTGAGGACTCAGCAGCAGCTCTGCCTCTCACTCCCTTTCCTCCAAAATACAATCACATCACCCCATTTAACATCTAAATCAAATAAAAAAGTGTCAACCACATTCAAAACAATTCAGCGGCAACTGAGATGAGAGGAGTTCCACAGGAAAAATGCTCAAACTTGTTAATTAAGAAACATTTTCAACTCACTAGACGCATCTTCACATTGTGCGCCATCCAAGGCAAATGTACTTCTAATTGTGTCCTTCTGTTACTGTTTACATTCGGTCTTAACAGTTAGACTTTCGTGAATTCTAACACGTGCTAACAGGTGCAAATATTAAAATGGTATGTTTTAAAGTTTGAAGTAGCCTACAAGTGAATAGTTATACTACTGCATCTTATATTCAGCGCACTGCATGCTAACATGGTAAAAGTAGATAAATGCTGAAGCAAAACCTTTAATTTCCGCATCTACGAATACGCTAAGGTACGTGTGGCGTAAACGTTTGTCATCAGAAGGTGGTAGCAAAACAGTATATGTGTGAAATATCTTCTCATAGCAGACAGTATAAACAGAATTACAACATGTCTTTTTGGGGCGAGTAACAGAGGCGATACTAGGCGAACACTGACTTTGGACCCCCTGTGGCCCCCCTGGAAACGAAAAGTTTATGATTAAACGATTTCTTGGCTGACGGAATAGGCGGAACTAACGTTATTTGTCATTCTAGTCGGACTCATTAGAGCGTAAAAACTGTAACTATAAGTATCTGAAATAAATATGTGTACTGAAACAAATACCAATAACTGTATTGCATTGTTTTCTTATGCACAATTACTTCACACTGTCTTTGTCTTTTTCATGCTGCATATATTGTGCCCTTCTCAGGAAATAACTGGCCCCAGCCTGGCCCCCCTAGTCAAATTGGTCTAGAACCGCCACTGGCGAGTAACCAAGGCTAGAAGCTAGCATGTGTAAGAAAACGCCATGTAAGTATTAGCATTATATATACTTTCCTTCCATCTAATTTATTTTCTGTACCACGGTTGTTCAGTAAAACAGGCTTTATATGCTGATGGAAAGTTGATTCTAACACCAAAATTGACATGTTTTAAACCCCTGGAATATATTTCTTCTCTCAGACTGAATGGCAGCTACTGAAAATATGTAGACAAAGACAGACAGACACCTAAAAAAATGAGTAAAGAGTGAAGTCAAAGTTAAAATGTGTTCAGATTCTTTAAGTGAACACCGGAAAACCATTTAGCAGTGTCAAAATGCTGCCAGCAATAGCACCTATAATTATAATTGCCCTCAGCCCGTTGGTCTGCTCTGCCGTATTTTAATCACAGATCGTCCGCCCTGATTTAAATAAGGATGTTTTTTGCCTTAGAAATGACTAGAATGAACATCATCATTATCCCGTTTCACCTCTAAATCACTTTCTCTCCCCTGAACCGCACTCAAGCAGCTGCAGCCTCTGGAAAGTGGTAAAACAGTACATAGGTTTTAAATTAGTGGCTTTACTGAGAGAATGAGTTTGTGCTGTTTTAAGAAATTGCTGGGCCAGCAGTTTTGGGTGGGAGAAAGGATCAAGGACATACAGAGTTGCAGTTAGTATAAATGAAACAAATGTACTTTATTGCTTTGGATTAACAGTAAATTACACAAGACAAGCAGGGGATTGTCATCAAGTGTGATTTGTTGTAGCTACCACCAGTTTTAAATTAAGACGAAAGATACAAAGATGTAATATTTTATTCTGAGAGATCTTTATTGTACCCCACTGTGTATAATGTGTTTAAATTGTATCCAGCTGTGAGCAGCTCTTACATTACTGTTATACTTTGCAATGTGGAACAACAACTCAAAAATCAAACAAACTCAGTCAGCATCTTGATCTTCATTCTGTAAATCTGTTAAGAATTAGCATATTGATTAAACTAGGGCACAGCATTCGGAGAAAATAAATGGTGAGAATGAACCTCCTCGTTATCCTACTTCACGTCTAAATCACTTTCTCTTTCAAAACAACTAAAGCCGAGAACACTGGCCTAGAAAATGGGTAGTATTTAGGTTTAACCTGTCTAACCCCATCGACCCGCCCCCGGGCGGAAAAACGCATCATCTGCAGGAAACAGCGTCTGAGGGCTTCTTAATATTTAATAAACTATGAATGTTTTATATCCATGTAACGGGAAGAAACTCAGCTAACTGATGATATGAACCATTTTTAGCAAAAAAAAACACAAGACTAACGCTGAGCCTCTGAATCTGCCCTGAGCGAAAACATCTTAATGCCGTTATTACATTACTCTAGCTATAGGCCTACCGATCGATATACTTATTGGATCTGCACAAACAAGCTTAGCTAACATCCTGAGATTCCACAGATTATAGAAATATAAGTGTTGTATCTTGTGATCAATAATTGTATGTCCACAACATAGGAGTAGATTTAACTGGTTTTACTTTGGTAACATGCTTCCGGGACTTGCTCGTGGGAACATGTACAACAGGCTCTTTTAATACCAAGAGTGAGTTTGCCCCCTGCTGGACAAATGCAATAACATGTAATAATAACACAAGGTAAGATACCACATTTCCCCCCCTTTAAGCTAACAATACTTCCCGGAGGTGGGGGTATAACATACTCCCGTTACACAACATTTCGAGGTACTGACATAAACCATTTCACTTTCAAAGATTAACATTCTAAACATTTCAAGCAAGTGAGAACAGAGAACTATGCTGCTCTATTAATGGAACATCTCTTGATCTATTTAACAAAGTCTTTCAGGTATACAGGTGGCTGTCTCTCGCGCTCTGATCTTCTCACCACGGGTGTAGCAGGCAAGTCCGGCGGGACCGGAGTACACAGAACCACTGGCTCACTTGCAGGAGGTCCTTCTTGCTCGATTGTCACCGGAACCACAGTGTCTCTGTTGGAGTCCAGCACCGGCTCTAAGGGCACGGTGTCTGTCAATCTGGCTCTTACTTGATCCACATGCCGCTTCACGACTTGAACACTTCCAATGATCACTGTATATGACACTGGACCTGATGAGCTCTCGATGACCGCAGGGATCCATTTAGGTCCATAAGAGTAGTTTCTGATGAACCCTTTATCCCCAGGTGAGAAACTTCTCAGTTTCCTGTTTGTGTCATGGGACTGTTTCTGTTTTAGTTGTTTTTGCTGCACTCTTGTTTTCACATCTGGCAGGAGCAGGTCTAATGCAGATCTGAGTCTCCTTGACATCATCAACTCTGCAGGCGACAGGCCTGTGGTCGCGTGAGGTGTGATGCGGTAACTGAACAGAAACCTTGACAGTCTAGTTTGCAATGTTTCACCTTTCATCTTTTTCATCCCCCCTTTGAAGGTTTGGACCGCCCTCTCTGCCAGCCCATTAGAAGACGGGTGAAATGGTGCTGACCTCACATGGCGGATGCCATTTTGTTTCATGAAAGTCTCAAATTCAGCACTTGTAAAACAGGTTCCGTTGTCTGACACCAACATTTTTGGCAGTCCAAAAACACTGAAACTCTGACGCAGCTTTTCAATGGTCATCTGTGATGTAGCTGACTTCACTGGATAAATATCCATCCATTTTGAGTGAGCATCCACTATCAGTAGAAACATCTCTCCCAGGAAAGGGCCTGCATAGTCCACATGAATTCTCGTCCAGGGAGACTCCGGCCACTCCCAGGGATGTAATGGCGCTGATGGTGGTGACTTGTGGTGCTTTTGGCACTCCTCACAATCAGTGTTGGGTGTAACGCGTTACAAAAGTAACGGAGTTACAGTAATATATTACTTTTTGCTGTAACGAAGTAATGTAACGCATTACTAATGCAATTTGGGTAATATATTACCCGTTACAATGCTCAGTAACGCAGTTACAACACATTTTAACCCGAAATTAAATGGTGTTTTGTTTTTTAAGAATGTAGGCTACTAACATAGCGAGACATTCCGACACCAGAGTAAAATTGTGCGGGTAGATTAGTAAACCTGGTGTTTACCCTCTAGGCTTCGCGTCGGGATCTTCGGGTGCATAGGCATGCATTGCACCCCCAGTTGAATGTTATGCACCCTCTATTCAAAAAAGAGAACGGAGCGAAAAAATAAAAACAACAAATTGTGTCAGATGCGCGTGACCTGCTCCGCTGCACGTGCATCATTTCCAAAGTGCTTCCACAGCAGTGACACACATCTGTGGATAATCATTTATACGAAAATGGTTAAAGCAACCATCACTAAACGCCAGCAACACTGCATCTACTGCAGGCAATAGCAACAGGTCAGATGGGGAAATCACGTTACCCTCTGTCGTGGACACTAGCTTACTCCCGCCTGACTCGCCCCCGGAGCATCAGTCTTCGTCTCGTCACCCGAAACTACGCCGCCCCTCTGCGGCCCGCAGGTGCCAGGATACCACGGCAAAACAGAGCCTGCCCAGGTATATCTAAACAAGTACCCGCCTGCACAGTGGGGTAAGGCGGTCATTTTGCAGCTCGTGGTATAAAAATAGACAATGGCTAGAATATTCATGTGAAAATAGTGCCATATTCTGCCATGCCTGTAGAAATGTTGGGTCAAAAAATAATGCATACAATAGCACAGATGCCTTCACCACGAATGGCTACAAAAAGATCTCATATCCCAAGCTTATCAACAAGCTAATGTTGCAGCTGAAATGTTCTCCAGGTCACAAAGTCAACCTCACATGATGATGATACCAGTTTTCAAGCACAGTAAATATTCTCTTCCCAGAGTATATGATGGGACCAAGGTGATGATGTAGTACATGGTTTTAATAATACTTTTGCTTTTCAATGTTTGCCATTTCAAACCATGAGCTGGTTCAAATAATATTTGCCTTGATTTTACAATATGTTCTCTTTTGTTTTATCAGTACAGTTTTGAAGCTTTTGTGCTTTTCCTTGCCATAGTCCACTTTGGACTATATGAAATATTTCAGGATTGCACTTTTAACACACTTGAAATGTTCTCACTTGCTTGGTTTCAAAACATAACAAATGCCATAATCTGTTCATTGGGGACCATAACATCAATGCTATTTTTCATTGCTGTTGCCGGCCACTATTGCTCATGTAAACCTACTAGTGCTGCACCCTGTAATCTCAGATGCACCCCAAGTCATTTTGTTCTGGAACCGGGCCTGTACAGTACATGGCCATATACTAAACAAAATACAGAGCCCATTCCGTGTTCCTGTTATTGTTTACTTCCTCTCTGCCTTCTTCTGGTGATTTATCTGACGTCCAGCGCTCCGTCTTTTAACCTCTTTTCCTTTCTCTTTCTTGATCCTCCTTAGCAACCTTCATTATAGTCCTTGACAGTGGTCTGTACTGTATTAACAACATGTCACATGTTAAGAATTTACAATCAGAATCGAGTATTCAACTAAGCCGTGTAATAACAGTTGTTAGTAGCCTTAATGGCCTACACAGTTGTTATGCTATACCACATTGCCCTTCACTGGATGTATAATGAGCTGCACTAAACTACATTTTAGCATTTAAAATACCTAGCCATTCTTTTGCAGTTATTTTGGTGAAAGTAACTGAAAAGTAACTAAAAAGTAGTGTAACTCATTACATTTCAAAGACAGTAATATTGTAATGTAACTTATTACTTTAAAAAGACAGTAATAAGTAATATGTAATATATTACATTTTGGAAGTAACTTGCCCAACACTGCTCACAATACTGCACTTCCTTTTCTACATCCTGGTCCATCCCCGGCCACCATACATAAGATCTAGCCAGACCTTTCATCTTTGACATGCCGGAATGTGTTTGGTGCAGTACTTTCAATATCTTTTCCCTGCCTTTGTTTGGTACGATGACTCTGGCTCCCCAGAGCACGCAGCCATCCCTCACACTCAGTTCTTCTCTCCTCTGATGATACGGCTTGAGAGGAGCCTCAGTCACTGAAGGCCATCCCGACAGGAGATAACCATGAACTTGAGACAATATTACATCCTTAGCTGTCCAGTGTTTTATTTTGGCTGTGTCCACGAGTGTGTCATCCAGAAGATCAATCATGAGCACTTGTTCTGCGGTCTCACTCTCTCGCACATCTTCCGACAGCGGCAGTCTGCTTAATGCGTGCGCATTAGCGTTGTTCTTTCCTGGTTTGTACACAATGTGATACTCATAGGCACTCAGGTGCACCGCCCATCTCTGAACTCTAGGGGAACCCATCTGTGGAATGGGTTTCTTTTCGTTGAAGAGAGAGATCAGTGGCTTGTGATCTGTATAGATGGTGAAAGTTCGACCATACAAGTACTTGTGGAATTTCTTGATTCCAAATATAACTGCCAAGCCTTCTTTGTCTAGCTGTGAGTAATTATTTTCAGCAGGCGCTAGGGTACGCGACATGAACCCCAAAGGACGTTCAGTTCTATCGTCCACTACGTGTGATAAAACAGCGCCCACCCCGTAAGGTGACGCATCACATGACATAATTAACTCTCGGTCAGCAGAGTAATGCACCAACACTTCTGCTGAGTTTAACAGGGCCTTTGATTTTTTAAAAGCCTCTTCCTGTTTCTTTTGCCATGTCCATCGCACATCTTGTCGCAGGAGCTCATGCAGTGGTGCCAATAGTGTAGCTAAGTTTGGCAGAAATGTGTTATAGTAATTTAGCAAACCTAAGTACGACTTGAGTTCAATAACATTTGTGGGGTTGGGAGCCTCCATGATGGCTTTGACTTTCTTTTCCACAGGGTGAAGTCCCTGTGCGTCCACTCGATGCCCCAGATATTCCACTTCCTCTTCCAGGAAAGTGCACTTGCTCCTTCTCAGACGCAATCCTGCCTCCTCCAGCTTTGCCAACACTGTCTCGAGGTTCTGCAGATGGTCTTCCTCATCCGAACCGCTCACCAGGATGTCATCTAATTACACTGCCACGAAAGGAATGCCTCGCAGGAGACCTTCCATTGTCCTCTGAAATATAGCTGGGGCTGATGCTACTCCAAAAGGCAGTCTGTTGTATGTGAATAAGCCTCTGTGCATATTCACTGTTAAGTATTTCTTTGATTCATCATCCATGAGTATTTGCTGGTATGCATGACTCATGTCCAACTTTGTGAACTGTTTTCCTCCTGTCAGTGCTGCAAACAGGTCTTCCATTTGGGGTATGGGGTATTGTTCAAGTGAGGAAACTGTATTTACAGTGAGCTTGTAGTCTCCACATTGCCTTACTGTCCCAACAGGCTTCAGTATTGGCACCACTGGTGCTGCCCATTCTGCATGTTTAACAGGTGAGATTACTCCTTCTTTCAGCAATCTGTCTATTTCTTCATCTACTTTGGTGCGCATGGCGTACGGGACAGACCTCGGACGGAAGAAACGAGGGACTGCATCAGCCTTTACATGGATGGTAGCTTTCATACCTTTCAGTGTGCCAAGCTCCTCTTTGAAGACATTTTCATGTTTGCTCAGTACTTGCTGCAGCGATTTGTCCTCTGTCTTCAGGTGTTTCAGGACTCGGGATTTGTGTCTGAGCTTGATTTCTTTCCAACTCAGATGTATTTCCTCCAGCCAGCCTCTTCCCAGCAGGCTGGGGCCGTCCCCTTTAACCACAATGAGGGGCAGGTACCGCCTTTGATGTTTGTATTTCACTTTAACAAGGGCAGCTCCGACCACATTAACAGGGTCACCTGTATAAGACTCGATGTGGATTTTGGTTGGTCTCAAACATGGACTTTTTGTGTCTTTCCATAGTCTTTGAAATGTCTGTTCATTCATTATTGTGAGACTACAGCCAGTGTCTATCTCAAAGTTAACAAACTTACTATCCAGCTTCACTTCAACCATGTATGGGTCTACTCGTCTCAGGTGCACTTCACTCATGCGTCCCAATCTGAACCTCATCTTATTCAGTAAGAATGTATCTTGACATATCTATCTGTAGGTCACAAATGTAATGTTTGTAGATCCCTTTATTACATTTATCCTCGCCATCCATAGTCTCTAAATAACTTATTTCACGTATATATGATATTATTTAGGCTCGCTGGTCTCATCATACAACGGCACTGAAAAAGCACCAGGGGAGGCAGCCATAACCTCTGCCGCACTGAAGGGGGCGCACGTGAGCCCACAGGTTCTTGTTGCTACTGTTATTCTACGCAGAGACGGTAGACGCAAACAACAAACTAGACTTTTGAAACTAGAGGAAGATAAGGAGGACTTTTACAAAAAAGTAATAGAGATTGTTGTCCAGAAGGATAGTATGGACTTCATCTTCAAGTCAAGGTAAGACCACAATTGTAATGAAAATGGGATCTTACTAAGAAAGAACAATCCAATATTTAGATTTTGGGTATCCTTTTGTTGAACGGTCTGTTTAAAATTAATCGAAACATCAGACTAAAAAAGCTTTTGAAAATAATACGAATATTTCGATTAAGGTCAAAATATAGTATTTGTAAATCTGACTGAAAGAGTCAGTGCCTCACCACCAGCCATGAACCTCACTGCACGTCACTGTTGGGGACAGATCCTTGGATATGGTTATTGTTTAGATTTAGTAGGTCTGTGACATGAAGCAGTCTTTGATCTCCAACATGTCAAGCGACTAATGTCAAACCTCAGGAATCTGCAATTGAACATAGATGAAACAAATTAAAATGAGACAACAAAAACAAACTATATTACAGCTTAGATCCTTTTCTCTGTTCTTTTCAACTGCTGCAGCTATGAGCTCCATTTAACAATACACACAGTGGCTGAAGACACAGTGTTTAGTGAGATTTTAAATTAGTATCTATTTGGGATGGAGGTGGTGTTGTTTTAGTGCTGGGCAGACACAAGGCGTCCCAAGGAGCAGGGCATTTCTTTTTTATCGTCATAGATACTTGGCTCGGCTTTAATTAATGATAATGGTAAACCACAAAACGACTAGAACAAACATTATAATTATGTCACTTCACAGCTAAATCATTTTCTGTTCTCCCAGCTCCACTCAAAACAACTGCAGCCCAGAGCACTGGTTGGCTAAGTGGACAGCGGTGAAGTAGATGGTACTTAAGTTTTAAATGAGTGGCTTTGCTCTAGGACTGAAGTCGTGTTTGTGTTTAAGCCCTCTGCAGGACTATAGCTTCAGATTCTATAAACCTGCTTGGAGTGCGAAGTTCTTGTCTTTTAATACCTTATATTAAATGTTCATAGTCCAACACTTTGCTGCAATAAAAAAATCCTTTAAGAGAGTGCTAAGAATTCCCGTCCCACGGTGGTATGCCTCCGCCAACCACTCAAGATGCATTTTATATCCATGTCTGACCAAACTGGCATCACTCCATCATTTTATCCTGTTAGACATTTTGTGAAATGTAATTATCGAGCTATGGCCACAAAAATGTAAATGAGGACCTTTTAATCACCAAAATCTGATCAGTTCACCCTTGATTTCAAGAGGATGTTTGTTCAAAATGTGTAGAAATTCCTTAAAAGCATTTCTGAAATACCACGTTCAGGAGTAGGAACTGCAAGAAACCCTAACGCCTCATATGCACGACTATCGGAGATCCGCAACATCCCCACGCTGGACGCCTTCAAAAGGGCCCTCAAGTCCCATCTGTTTGCCAATGCCTTCGGCCCCTAATTTATTTGTTGTTTTTTCTGTCTGACTGTTTGTCTGACTGCCTTTTGTTTTTGTTTGTTTTTACTGATTTTTCTCTGTAGAGCGACCTTGGGTCCCATGAAAGGCGCTATATAAATCTAAGCTATTATTATTATTATTATCGCTATGCATTGAAAGGTTCTACATAACTGGACAGTTTGTTCATTTCTTTATATCTTGGAGATGTTGAAACAGTATATCTCCTCCCCTTCCTAACACTATCTCACAGCCTCCTATAATAACTCAGCTATACCCACTAATCTAAATCTAAACACTGTGTTACCCTCCACTCGACTGGCTGTGTTTTTCTCACTGCGGTTAACTGGAGGCTGATTTGGTTTAGCAGCAGCCAACCTTTCCTCCAAGGAAACGCAGTATGAATTCTTTATTCCAGCAGAGGACAGATGTTGGAGATGCAAAAGAGTGTAGCTTTACAGTTACAAGAAAGATTCAATTAAGCATGCCAGTTATATGTAGTTTGTCGGGTTGGCACACATGATGCATCCTTTCATTTTAAATAGAAAAAAAGATGCACCCTCTTGGGAGCATGAATGTGGTCTGCTCATTTCTTTGTAGTGAGCAACACGATGGACTTTATGTTAAAGTCACATTTTAAGTTTGTGATAGCCGGACCAAAGGAAATCTCAACGGCGTTTCAAAAATGAAAAGGGTTCATCCTCCTGGTACTACGAATGTACTCATTTTGTTTAATGTTCATCCAATATTTCTTTAATAGATTATACTATTCTGATAAATCTTGCCTAAAAGAAAATGTTTGGCCAGACAGCAGAGCTAGGGGAAAGAATGGGAGAGTAATCAATTCACACTTTTAACATTAATACATTTGTCCCAAACATAACAAAATCACAAAGACACAAACCAACTCAAAGACTGTATAAAACATAATATTTTCATCTCTTACATTATTTTTATATCATCAGTAATCCATCTGTTACTTAATCAATATTTATATCGTGTGTAAAATTAGTTTTGAACCGTATGGTATATATTTTGTCTTTTATCTATTGAGAAACAATGTATTTTAGACATTGTAGACAAGAGGTGGAACAAACAGACTGACCAGATGACAGGTAACTGTGCTTCCAAAATGTGATCCTAGAAAGTACACTTTACAACATGGTAATGTCTTCATTATGGAGAATCTCTATTGAAAGTGTTGTTGTCTCACAAAAACACAAACTTAGTTACCATGAGCTTATTCTCACCAGATCACACCGAATGTTTTTTTGTATCATTTAAACATGTTGCAATGAATGATTAATCCATGATTAATCTGTTAATGTGTTGCCAAAAATGAGAAGAAAGAATGATGTTCTCAAATTAATTATTTTGTCAACTAAACTTGACGTCGGAGCAGACCCTCACAAATTATATTTTTGGATGACAGGACAAGAAAACTCTCATAAGTAATTGAATGCATGTCTTCTCTGCTGCTTGCTTTGATGCGTGTGTGAGACTGACGGATTGATTCAGTGAAAACATATTGAACTATGAGACACTGAGTCGAGCCAAAGCTTTAAACCCGGGTCAGATCTTGCTCTTATCTTTCCTAAACTCTACATGCATTTCTCTGATTGTGTGCTTCTCTTGTATTGGTTTAGTTTGGTATCAAGATCAAATTTGTTGGAACGCACGGGCCCCATCCCATTTCTTATCAACCTCGACCACCATCACCCGATCCCAATCAACCCCCTTCTCCCCTCTGAACCAGGGCCAGTGTTTGAGTGTGTCTAAGGCTGATAGCATTGACTTCAGGAATCACTTCATCTCATTCAGCAGTTCCCACAGGCTCACCACAAAAGAAAAAAACACACATTACACACACCACAAAAGAAAAAAATAGCCTTCACTTGCACACCACATAACTTTATCTCCCACCCAACTCCTCTAACTGTGCCAAACAATCCAGACTCCAACTTGTTTCACCCCCTCCCTCCCTTAGTTTTGTTCGCGTGTACATTGTAGTCTTGCTCACCCTCCTCTTGTTCAGAAACACTTGTTTGATCGGCATAAGATATTCGGTTGCTGCCGGAAATGAACACGAGTCAGAAAAATGTGGGGAGTTTACAGAAAGTCGTTGTTAGAATGGTAAAAAATAATGAAAATGGGAGAAAGAAGATAAGTGGAAAGTACAGTCTAAACAGGCAAAGGGTCTGTTTGTCCGATAAAGAGCGAATACGTGAAATATTGCACAGACTCACTGCTTGTTTTTGCTTTCACACGTAAGCTTTCCGAGAGTTTTTCACATTTTACCGTTGAATTATTTTTACATAATTATTGAAATGTTAAACATTAAGTTTAACATTTCCCGCAGATGCCTAAGCTTAATTCATTGCACATCCATTATTACATCTTAACTTACAAAAAACAAGACTCAATAACTAGGAGTAGCTAAAAAGGTTCCCTGTAAAGTTTCACAAAAGATGTACAATTTGAGTGCAAATACTAACAAATATCACAACCGTTGATTTTTGAAAGATACTGACAAATGATGACTGATAATAAGGACTTAATGTCATATTGTCTTTCTGAATGCAAAGAAAATGAATTACATTTTCCAACTGGCTGAATAATTTTTCCTTTGATTTAAAAGTTTCTTAGGACTAACTAATGATTTAAGATTACTCTTGAAGCTTTTAATGAGAACGATTAACTTTATATCAATCTTCTTCATCAAGCTCAGATTTTACAGTGCTTATGTGCTTTGCTCAAATTCAAAGCAGCAGTTAATGAAGTAACAACTCCCAGACTGCTAAACTAAATGACTGAGATTCAACCTGGCAGCCTTTCAGTTGTACATATGCTTTAAAGCTGCAGCTGTTGAATAAACAACGAACATGCCAGGACATGCATCCATCAGAGAAACTCATTCTGTGACACGAAGTTGCCGGTTTTAATCCTGGGGAGCAAAAAGAAAAAAGGAAATCAGTAAATGTTGTTACTGCAACAGTAAATGCATAAACAAAATGTAGAGAGTCAGCACAACAACAAGAACCAAAATGTCAGCCAAAAAAAGTAATGTTTTTTCTTCTGAGCAACACTGATGTGATCTTGGGTTCATCTGGACATACGTCTTCAGGATGCTTTACCTGTAGATGTGACACATGTTGCTGATCTAGGAAAATGAATTTGCATTATTGCTTCCATTCTTTGTAATCCAAAGTTGAGTCGTTATAGTTTAAACAAAGAGGCTCTGCTCGGTCATACCAGTCTGAAGGAATGTATGTGAGGGAAGCCAACATCATGTGGCTCACAACAATGCAGCGTGGGTTTCAAGTCTGTGAAAATAGTTCAGAAAAGTTGAGTTTGCAGACTGAGCTGTCTGTCAGATATATGACTGACAGACTTCTATATCCTCTCAAGGTGTTGATACTTTGGTTTATTGCAGCCTTTTTAGCATTAATGTATTACCATCTGGGACTTTGTAATGAAAGAAGAGAAGTCTGTAATGTCACGGTTAATGCTTGGTTAACCTAGATTAATTATAAGAGAAGCAAATCTTTGACACTCTGGGCTGCATTTTAATTAAAATATTTTAGTTGTTGTGCTGAGAAACAGCTATCCTCTTGTGAATGGTTAGAAAAACCAAACTTACAACAACAAACAAAGACATAAAACCACTGAGAATAACTCTGATCTCCACATAGATTTCTGGCTCTTACCTCATTGTTTTGGTTTCCTGGCCCTAAATTGAATGGTAGAGTACCTCAGGCTCTCACCTACCCCCTATATGAAACCAGAGGCACCTGCTTCTAGTAATCAAGCTCAGGATGATAATGATGTTCAGTGTTTCCTGGATACAAAACCAGAAGTCAGGTCGCCATAACAACTTGATCAATCTTACAAGTGGTAAAAAAAAGTCTTAATGCTATCTTTTGTTGTCTGAAAGCACAACTGAATTAGCAACGAGGACATTATCGGAACATTTTTATTCCACTTGGTCATGTTATCACATACAGGGTTAGGGTTAGCTAACAGGGAAACCAGAAAACAACTAACAGTGTGTTATTATTTCCATTTAGCTTTATCAATTCAACGTTTTTGAATTTGTATCAGCATGAAACCATAATTATTTCCCTATGTTTTTTACATTTTCTATTGTACTTTTCTTCCAGTGAGACATATTGTATAGCTGTCAGAAATATATTTTATCTCTGACCAAAAGTATAACTAGGAGGCTAACAAGCCATTTTTTCTTTTTGACTATTTATAATTAGGTCAGTCAGTCAGATATTTTGTGAATGGCTAATAACATACAAGCATTTGAAGCATAGTACATTTGAGATGGCTCAGTTTATCTCTCGTACCATCCTTCTTCTGGAATAGGTTCTCTTTCTCAATGCCACACTTTGCACTGCAATCATAACTGACTTTACAGACACATATTTGGTCTCCGGTTAAAATTAAAATATTGGTTTAAATACTTTGAACCAAATGTGGTCATATGCGGTTGCTAAACTTGTCAGCACCAAGAAATTGAAAGAAAAACTCCTCACACAAATCCCTGAGGAGCCCCCAATTTGTCACAACCCAGGAGACATGAAAGAGACCACATGTCGTTTCTAATTTAAAAATTCACTTTGATTCAGAAAGAGACTACTGTAATTTTTGAATATTTGGTGTTGAGTCATTTTTAAGTTTTGAGCAACCATAGTATGATTGAACAGTGTCTGCCCTCGTCCCATCTTTCTGACTTTAGACTGGCGGGTGCTGCCGAGGCCAAGTTTGGTCATTTCAATTCATGCCCGTCTGGCATTTTCTAAAGTGGAAGGCTTTAAAGTCGCCTTACCATGTCACCACTAGGAAAAGGTACAAACCTTTTAGCATGTCATTGGCCAACAACACTGCATATGCACTAGTTCTTTTGAGCCATCTATGATCAAAGCATACTAAAACCACCAGCCTTTCTCTATCCTCAGATGCCCCTAAATATGAGAAATTATCCACAGGAGTCAAAATCGGTCAGAATTGACATTTTAATATTCTTCCTAAGAAAAACACATGTTTATACAGTAGGAAGATCTGTTTGTAAGTTTTTACCATAATCTTTAACCTTTTTCTGTCGTTGGGCAGAGTTCGACTAAACTGGAGCTCATGGAAGATGAGATTTTAACAGCCTTACTTGTCTTGATATTTTAATGCTGGGCAGAGGTTAGTAATTTAAAGATTTTGGTGAGCTGACACTTCCTGTCTCAAAACTCATAATCACATGTACTTAAATGTATCATGGTGCACCAGTAGGCACTATGACTGACACTAAAGTATGTGAGTCCATAATATTTAAATGTATTCCATAACCATTCACTTTAGTATCTGTTGAAAGTGTAAGCTCCGTTTACTATATATAACCCCATGATGTAACCCTATCATTTTGCCACTTTAATTTTTCCTGTTGCCACCACATTTGTGGCACCTCATACACTTGTAATTGGGGGGGATTGGTATGCTATGATTTTTGGCAGTAAAATGTGCAAATTTTAACATTGTTAAAGCATTTTTTTCCCACAGAGAATTGGGAGAGGGTGGCAAGGAAGAAGAAACTGCAATAAATGAGCAGGAAACTTTAGTCAAACGTGCAACAGGTCACCTCCTGCATAGCTTTATTGGTTGGATCTCTTAAAAACGATTCTACTTTCTGTCTTGTTTTGCAATCTAAATTTAAAGATGCAAGATTAAATAAAAAATGTCTATTTCAAAAAAGAGTAAATGAAAAACAAAAAGTGTGTGTTCTGGTTCGGATGTTTTAAACTGAGAAGAAATGTGTTATTTAAATAACATATATAAAGTTTTTATACTTTGTTAAGACTTAAACTGTTATTTTATAAAGCTTGAGATATTGGTTTTATAATAAACTATTTTCACTTTCAATACACTAATTATAAAGTAGGGATTTGGGCAGCTGTGTCTCATTTTAATATGTGAACAAATCTAAACGACACAATAATCCATGTGATCCCAAAAAGCACCACGGCCAAAAGTATCTATAAGGCCACAGCCCTTACAACTGAGTCACTGATTATTACCTGTTATCAAAGACGACTCATATAATCCTGATCGTGACATCACATGGCCTTCAGGTCACTTTCCCACAATGCATCTCTGCTTTATCTCTCGACCCTTGCTGCTAGCTTCCTGAAATGTCTGCGTGAGCACTTCTTTTTCTGAGAAATGGTGTGGGGGGTTTCCTGATTTTCCTGAGACTTTAGGATGAAATAAAAGCAGATGAAGAAGAAGGATACGTCTTTCAAGGAGACAGTGTTGTGAGAATACTAGCGTGAGAGTCAATAAAAGAAAGGCAGAAAATGACAGGGACGAGAAGGACAACAGAACATAAGGGATGAGAGACAAAAACAAGTGTTTGACTAGAGAACAGAGGCGTTGTGTTCAGTGGGAAAGGTCGTATATTGTCCTGCGGTGCTGCAGTGCATTAATTACAGGATAAGAAATGATAAGCTCCGCAGCGGGGATATGAATAGACAGACAGAGAGACAGACAGAAAGCTGACAGTGCGACCGGATGCTGACTGTCTCTGCGCTGTTCACAGTTTGCACGAAATTAGATGCGATGACTATTTCTCCTCCTTTTCCTACACCTCCGACCAAATCTATAGTGTTAGTAAAGTTAGGTGGGGAGAATCAACTGAACTGCCAGTTATCTGACCATGGGTTCTCTAAACAATATTATAAGTTTTAAAGTAATTATTACCGTAGACGTAAGACATTGTTTCAAAAGTTTCCTGCTGACCGTAAAGTGCCATACGGTTATGAATAGGGGATAGTGTTATTTAGGGTTAGTGCTGAAGTAGCTCTGCATTTAATCAATCAATCATCAGCTGACTAGCAATGTCCAATTATATTCTGGGGAGTCATGTGAGCTGGTCACATGACTCCCAATCAATCTGTAAATACATTCATGCCAGTGATTTTTGCTGCACAGATTCCACAATCACCTTGACATCGTCCTTATATTCGTGGCATGGTTGGTAGAAATTAATAAATGTTATTTTTATACCTCATCTTCTTTCTTGTGAGCATGGTCAAGACACCAACATCCATCCATCATCTTGTCATGGAAGCATCTGTAGGAACTACATTTCTAAACGTATGTATTTTATTATTTAAGTTCTTCAAAATGGTGTCAGCCATCTGTAGTTATAGGACTAATATATACACTGTAAGTCACCGGTTGTGTTTAAAATTAAATTACCGTTGAAAATACGGGGTAAATGAAGTTAATATGCAAATCAAACAAAGGAACGCAACGTAATGCCAAGTCGAAATTTGACATTGCATAAATAACCCCAATAACCAAGAGAGTAAAATCTGTTCGCAATCTAAATAGTTTTTGTTTGGCCGTGGAAAGTCTGACACTTTAAAACTAGCTTTGAAGTTGTCATACTGTCGCTGTGTCTCAAAAAGGGGAAAAAATAATAAGCGTGTTTATCAGCATTTACAGCAATTTGGAAAAACAGTCTCATTTTCACAGTTTGGCTCATTTTTATGAAATTATCCAATCACAAAACCCTGAAACTGATTCAACATGTAAGCTCTGTATAAATGTCTGGTTCAAGGGGAATTTAGGGGGAAAATGGTTCTTCTCAATCACGCCCATGCATTTTTGGATCATAAAACATCACACATAAATGACCAGGCAGACCTCTAACACACGCAAAGCTGAGGAAAACAGACTCATTTTCTCATTGAACAGCAACTTTTGAATTGTACAGTGGCTTTTGAATGAGTTTCATGGGATCGTGAAACTCCGCTTGGAGCCCGCTCAGCATGCCAAAGACTAGAGCAGAAAGAAAAACACAATTACCCAAAAATATATAAGGCAGATTCAGCAGGGTGTACCACTGACATTTGAAAATAAAATAACCAATGCTCTGAAAAACAACTATCTAGTTCAATGTAGCTTTGCGCAAGTTGTAGGTCACCCTCTGTCTTCAATTCACCCCAAAAACACTCAGTAAAACATTTTATTCTGTATTTTTATGAGATTGTATTTTAAATTTGCATATTATTTCTTAAGGTCATAAGTTTTAAAATAATGTGCTTTTAATTGTATGAGTTTGAATGTGTCTGTTCTGAAATGTGTCTACTTTGTGCATTATGCAAGTGTGTGTGTGTGTGTGTGTGTGTGTGTGTGTCAGTTGGTGATAGAGGTGGGGGATTCCCGTAGCGACCTGTGTTAGCGGTGTGTATGTGTGTGTGTCTCTAATCCATCATCACACACACTTCCCTCCTTCAGCGCGTTCCAAAATAGAACGGTGTGTGAACATGACCTCTCCCACACAAACACACACACACACACACACACACACACACACACACACTCGTAAACACGCCCATTACGATGCCATTGTGTCTTGGCTTCTTGTCCAGAATGCGGGTGCGTGTTTTGTTTGTGTTTGTGTGTGGTTGTGCGTGTGTGTGTTGTGTGAGTGTGTGTGTGTATTATCAGGAGTTGCAAAGAAAAATGTCCCTCTCACTACACTCTCCCTGCTTCTTTCTTTCTCTGTCTCTCTTTTCTTTTCTCGCCACAAAGTCTAGAGTCGCTGCCAAATTTCCTTTGTGGCAAAGGTGTGGTGCCACGACACTGTCTTTCTCTCTGTCTCTAACACACACTCTTATGAACACACACTCGTATGCACACACACACACACACACACACACACACACACGCATACACACACTAACCTCCTTGTTTTATTATAGACACGTATATGCTGTGGATGGGACATTAAGTGAGTATGAACTCTGTGTGTTTTCCTCTGCTGAGATCATTGATCGTAGGATGCATCTGATTACATTAACATCATTTATGAAAGCAAAAGTTAATAAACGGATTAAAAAATAAGGGTTACTGCTTAAGGATGGCAATGTTGGTTGCTCTTTGGATGAAAATATCTCTATAACTCTTGGATTGATTCATTTTATACAGAGATTCATGGTCGCCAGAGGATGAAAGCTGATGCTCTGACTTTACATGAAGCACAGGTCTAAACTTTTGCTTTCGCTGCACAATTGTAGCTGTTGTTAGCACGCTATATGTGAATAGTTGTTGAAGGACTATTTTAGGAAACATGCTTTGTGTGTTCAGTAGCAGTAGCTGGAAGTTGATAGCTGGCTTAGCATAAAGACTGAACAAATCTCAACTTTTTTTAAACCAAAAAACTGATATAATAAAAATAACACAGTGGTTGTTAGTGCAGTTGTTTAGCTCAGTTGTTTTTGTAGTGTCAGGAAAAGCACAATTCTACAATTGTGTTTTTTGTCAAGAAACACAGTCGCTCTACAATGAAGTCCTCTGAACTCACAAATGTTAGTTATTAATCAGTTTTCTCATGTCACTGATGAAAAGGAACAAACATGCACTTACAAACAAGTTGAACCATTCCTTTAAATGTGCACAATTATTTTTTTTCACCTGCAATGATCAGATCTGTGTGACTCTGTTTCTAATAGGTTAACTAATCTTTTACCCCATATTGTTGTACTTAAATGTCTTTATGTGCTGCTTTGATGCCCTACTTGATCCATTTTAAAACACATCATTAGATTTAATTGCAAGTCTGTTCAACAGGACCCATGCCGAATAAAGCAAAATCAGTGAACTGCATGCTCCCACGTACACTTATTTCTAAGTTGTTTTTATGATTCATACACTAAAACACTATAATACATGCTAACAGATAGATTGACAGACGGACACACACCAACACACACACGCACACACACACACACACACACACACACCACACACAGGGAGTCTGGGACGGCAGTGGTAAGTGGGAGTAGTTCCTGGTTGGTGGAGCAGGAGGCTCTGAGACGCCGCAGCCGTCTCCCCTGGAGCTGGGCGTGGGGAGGAAAGTGTGTGTGTGTGTGTGTGTGTGTGTGTGTGTGTGTGTGTGTGTGTGTGTGTGTGTGTGTGTGTGTGTGTGTGTGTGTGTGTGTGTGTGTGGATGCAGGGGGTCATTATATTGTGGTACAGGGAGGGGGTAGGGGGCCATGTTCTTGGTAGACGGACAGACGCTTCTCATACAGTATTCATCTTAAGCGGTTGTTTAGCTGAGGTCTGAGTTTTTAAATAATATCTGACCTCAAACTAAAGTTTTTTCCTTGAATTTCACTTAGCAAACAGAAGCTGCACCAGTTGACTGATTGCTACACCACAATATAAAACAAACATTGATAAAGTGTTGCAATAACACAGTATATTTTATTCAATGAGCTGTGAAAAACGTTTTATCATGTCTATATCTGTATTGTTAACCTCTGTGATTCATTTTCCCATGATCCCTCTGGCTCGCTGTCATGATGTCAGATTCTTTAAATTAATAACTGCAAGCACCACAAGTCAATTCTTTGACTCTTTTTCTCCCTCTGTACCATACAAAAGTTAACTTTGACAGATCATTTTACTGTGATGGTTTTCCTTAAGATCAAACACTTTTAGCGCAGGCGGAGTAAGTGACTCTTTTTCTGAAAATGTGTTTGTTAATGTTAATCCATGTCTTTCTATTGACTAAGGAATATCACACCATTTTACGCAGAACAAAAGTGCACTGGTTAGATAAATTATCTGATGAATCAAAAATATTCCTGTTTTTTAAAAAGGTATGAACTTTATTTTCTTGCTTGTTTTATTCCAACCAAGAATCCAAAAGCCATTTATTTCACAGCACCCAAATCAAAGCAATCAAACCAAAGAAAGTTTGGTTTAAATTAATAAAATGTGTCCGTTCCTGTTAAACCATGTCTTTGACTTTTAATGCACAATGTTTGACGCAGAACAAAAGTACACCGTGCTAGTAAATATCTGATAAATAAATAAAAAGGATGTTTTAGGAACAGAATTTAACACTTTTTGCTCGTTTTGTTTCAGTCCACAGCACACAGATCGAATCAATAACTTAAAGCAAAGTAAGTTTGGTTTATATTATTCACCTAATCCACCATCAAATGTACAAATGGAGTAAAAGATGCCAGTCCCCCATCAGCACCACAACCCACTCCCATCCAGCCCGACGGTCTCTCTCTCTCTCTCTCTCTCTCTCTCTCTCTCTCTCTCTCTCTCTCTCTCTCTCTCTCTCTCTCTCTCTCTCTCTCTCTCTCTCTCTCTCTCTCTCTCTCTCTCTCGAGTTGTTGTTAGGCTTAGCCACTAATCGCTCTGGTTGGGACTGTGGTCCACTGCGTTACCGCTGCCCTGCCCGCAAATATACTGTATACACACACACACACACACACACACACACACGCACACACACACACACCCACACACACACACGCACACACACACTCAGAACGATATAGAAACTATATGTGGGTGTCTATTCAAGTTTTGTCCCTCATTTGTGTGCAAACTCAATTACAAAATGTGTTCATTTGATGTGTGCATGTGTTTCATGTTTGTGTGTTGTGTGCACATATGTATGCATATGTGTGTGAATGTGTGTGAGCTAAAGTGTGCATGCATGATTTTCCTCAATGTGTGTATTCGTGTGTGTATGAGAAGCTCCAGTCTCGTCTCAGTTGGGCAGAAACAATGGAACCTCTCTGATTACATCTCCCTGTAAAGGCGGACAGGGTGTGTGTGTGTGTGTGTGTGTGTGTGTGTGTGTGTGTGTGTGTGTGTGTGTGTGTGTGTGTGTGTGTGTGTGTGTGTGTGAGTGTGAAGCTTCAGGGGGGAGGAAAGGGTGGCGGTCACGGTGGAGGAAAGAGGGGGAGGCAAGGCTTGGACCTGCCCCCCTCCCTCCTTTGCTCTGTCTCCCGCACACACTCGTCCCTTCCTCTCGCGCCCGCCTGGCGTCTCATTGGTTAAATCCCTGGCTATATATTTATGTGATTGGTCAGGGCGGGGTATATATACTCAGCATGGGTCGGTTAAATCTGGCCACAAGTTTCAAAACTTTCAAACAGGGAACACAGACAGAGACAGTGAGTGGGACGGCCCATGTGACCGAGGGGAACCAGGCTTTGGACAAACCGCTGAATCCACACTCTCCAAACAAGAGCTGTTGTCTTTTGAGAACAAAAAAACAGTGAAGAAAAGAAAGAGGCAGAGTCATTGTGGACCTTTTTCTCGGGGAATATCCTGCACCACAACTTTGTTTGTTTTCTCTTTCTTCCTCGTCCTCTCCCTACTCTCAGATCTCGATGCTTTGCTTTGGGATTTGTACTCCAAATCTATCAAATTCCTCTCTTGATCTTTCTCTTTGTCATCTGAAACAATTCAAGCTGCAATTTTTCTCCAGAACTTTGCAACCAAACAAACTGAGACAAACGTTTGCAGAATTTCAGAGGGACTAAAAGTTGAATCCAATCCCGGTTCTGGAATGAATTTAACCGAGACCAGCTTGTCCAGAGAGACTCTTCTGCATGCCAGCCGGATGAATCTCGGGGGTCCCTGGGCGTCCGGGACCCCGAGCCCTGCCTCTGATTCTGAGATGGGTTTTGAGCAGAGCCTCTCCGGGGACTGCAGCTCTCCTGAAGGCCTTGGAGCCGGGACCCTGAGGAGAACAGAGCCCAGGATCTCTCTGACCCCAAGCTCAGGGGCACAGAGTCCGGAACTGACCCCGGCAGGTGTGTCGGCAGGCCTGGCCGATGGGAAGGCTGTGGGGGGGGAGCAGAGAATCCGCAGGCCCATGAACGCCTTCATGGTCTGGGCCAAAGATGAGAGGAAGCGTCTGGCCGTGCAGAACCCTGACCTGCACAACGCCGTGCTCAGCAAGATGCTCGGTAAGACTGAGAACCCTCACTCTTTAAGTAGATCCTCTAAACTCTCCAGGGTAAACCTACAAGTGAAATCCAGTTAGGGTTGGCAGCTTTTTAAAGTTGAGAGTATTTGGAGAATCAACAGACTTTTGTAAATTCATTTATTTGCATTTATTTTAACTTTGGTGAAGTATCATAACCGATACATCAGGACACAATTTATTGAAAGCATCTCAGAGATAAGATGATCTTGGCCCTCTTATTCTAAAACTGGGCCTTGACCAGTTAATTGCCTGAACCAACATATCCAACTAAAGTTTTATAAAGTGACTTTTAGGTATGTAATAATAATATATCAATATTTACATATATTTATGTATATGTACAGCTCTGTGGGACAGACCTCACTTGTCTGAGTCAAAATAGACCCAGTCATGCCAATAATACAAAGATAAAGAGCATAATGTTAGAATATATATCATTTTTGTATAAGAATAAGTATGAGTTTAGTTGAGGTTCTTATTCAAAACTTGCAGTGAGATATTTCATGTCCTAATTTCCACATCTGTTCTCTGCTGTCTATACAAACTATTCTCTTCTACTAAGGAAACTAATAGCATTTTATTACCACCTTTTGCCTGATGTGTAGCGTTTGAGATTTCGAATATTTATTCATCTTTATTTTATTTCAAATAAACACCACTATAATTCAAAATGAATATAAGAGGAGGCTATTGTAGGCCGTGGTCAGGGATTACAGTGCATCACCATGCATGTGTGTAAGAATGTGTACAAATTTTTGCCAATTTCAAATGCTTTATTATTTTAATGCATTGTTATTTGATTAAGAATTGATTGCCATTGACTGAATAATGTTGAATACCCATCTAAAAAGGTGGTATTCCATTGAATTTGCACCATAATCTTAAACGCATTCAGAATAGCACATCAAAGTAAGAAGATAATGTGATACAGATTTGACTGGTTGAGCAACATGTTGTTTTTAAATACCTTGCCTCAAATGCATACGTTGTCACACAATGAAACTTATTTCTGCAACCAAAGTCTGCTGAGGAGATTGAAATGTCCAGAGCCTCTAAAATATAACCTTGACGTTTCTATGAATGTATAAATACATCAAATAAATGGCTGTGATTCACAGCAATTCATGTGTCTGTGCATCTTTTAGATCAGACCTAAATGTGTGTGAAACGTCTTTTAGGCTGTAAGGCTGCAAAGGCTGCTGTCACTGTGAGTGATCATTGTGCGATTGAATTAGCTTCAGGAAGAAGCGTGTGCTAATTAGAACTGCAGAAACCCAAATGTGTATACTGCAGTCCTTGTACTTCCAGTGTTACATTTAGCACATAGTATTAATTAGGATGCAAAAAACACGTTTTTTTACTGGTTTTGAAAATAATTTCCCCCTTTCAACAAAATGTTGGCACTTTACTGCTTCCAGTTCCACAAAATATAAATGTTTGCTGGGGTTTTGGCTTCTTCTTCTTTTGGACAGTTCTTTGGATATTTCGAACCATTTGAATATGCCAGAAAGTTTGGTAGAAGATGTTTCTTACTATTTAATAATATTGTGTTGGCCAAAATAATTGAATTTCAGATAGAAATATAATATTGACTTGCAGCAAGCAATGTATTGTCTTGTGTTGATGATGACTTTGATTTAAATAATAAATGTCAGAGAGATAAATAGCAATCCTTTTCTTGAGTTACTTCCTTCTTTGCTCAAGGCAATGTTTTTCTCACTCTTCAGGTCAGGCCTGGAAGGCCCTGAGTGCTCCAGACAAGCGGCCATTTGTGGAGGAAGCAGAACGTCTCCGTGTCCAGCACCTCCAGGACCATCCGAACTACAAGTACAGGCCTCGCCGCAAAAAGACCACCAAAAAATTGAAGCGTGTTGAGCCGGGGCTTCTGCTTCACAGTTTAGCCCAGGGCGGGGCTACAGGCCTCGGATTGGGACACTTGGGAGATGACGGTCACTCTGGAGGTTCTCCTTATGGACATCTAGGCGTCCACCATAGCCATCACCATCACTCCCACCACCTCCTGCAATCTCTTGGGCACTTCAGGGACCTCCACGCCCCAGGACACCTCGAGCTAGAGACCTACGGCCTGCCCACCCCAGAGATGTCCCCTCTGGATGTTCTGGAAGATGGGGCTGGGGAATCTGTGTTTTTCCCCCAACATATGCAGGAAGAGGCAGGGATGGGAGGTTGGAGTGGCTACCACCACCACCCTAACCATCATAACCAGCATTACAGCCATAATTACAACAACCACAGTCACCACAACTCCATAAATGCAGCGACACACAGTCAGAGTTCAGGAATGAGTGTTGGTGCCAGCACGTGTTTGAACTCCAGTTTGAGTCCAGGTAGAAGCTCCAGGGTCGATTCTCGAATGAGTTCTGCTGAGTCAAATATGACCTCAGGCATGAGCTCTAGGTTGAATCACATCGCCTTGAGGAGTCCAGTGAAATGCCCCCCAGCTCTATCCGACTCCTCCTCCCCTGTTTCCTACCCACAGCCCTCCATCAGCCTCCCTGAGCCGATCAAATCCCACCAAACCCAACATCAACCTACTGCTTCAGTCAGCTACTACAGTCAGGTGTATGGGAACAGCGCTCCAAATGCTGCCTATTACATGCCCTCTCACCTGGGGCAGCTTTCACCTCCTCCTGAAACTCCTCCTTCTTCTTGCTCATCCTCCTCCTTGCAAACATCAACCTTCCCTCCTCCTTTGCACTTAGACCCTTCAAATCCTGAGTCCTCCTGCCATTTGGGGTCTTCTTCTGCTGAGTTTTGGTCCGAGGTGGACAGGCATGAATTTGACCAGTATGTAAATGTAGGGAGGAACCGAGAGGAGGCCTACGGGTGCAGTGGGTCCAAAGTCCTGAGTGGGCGCAGTAGTGTAGCGAGTAACATGAACAGCAGCAGTATTATTAACAGGGATGTTAGTAGCATTTTGAGTAGTGCTAGTGTGTGTGATGATGGGAGCAGCCCTCTTATAACTGCTCTCTCTGATGCCAGTAGTGCTGTTTATTACAGTGCCTGTATCACTGGATAAAGACATCATGAGCCAGTTTTCATAGTACCTCCTTTCAACCAGCACAGTTGGACTTGGTTTATTTTAACCGTTGTTACAGGAAAGCTGTGTTGGGATTAGTTTTGGCTCATATTCTTAGTCATTGTCATGCCTCGCTTATCACTCAAATATTGGCTGGCTAGCTAACCAGCTTTCCTTGACAACCACAGGCTTGTGCAACTAGTTAACGTCTGGGAGGTTTAGTATGTTAACTAATTACAAAAGAGGCCTAAAGTACTTACATACAGTAAACAGAAGGCACCTTAAAGAGCATTGTGTTTTCACTTACTTATCAGAAGTGCTAGGTCTGTGTTAGCATGTGTAATGCTAAAAAACTGGAGCCTTTATCAATAGCTAAATACATTTAAGACATGTAGGCTAAATTATTTTAAAGTCTGAAGGATTCAGGGCTGTATATCAACAAGTGCTTGTCTTAGTTGAAGTGCCTACTTTCTATTTCCTGTTTCATGGCTTTTGTTTCTCTTTACCCTTTCTGGTGACACTCTACTTACTACATGAAGATTATGCAAGCAACGTGATTTATTTAATTGCACTCTAGTGTGAACTCTTGTCATCAGACAAGTCGGAATTTCAAGATCATCTCATATCTTTTATATTTCATCTCAGGACCAGACAGATATTCATCTCCACTGAACTTCATAGAGTTCAGGTTTATCATCTCAATTTTTAAATGGGAATGTGAAGACAGTAAAGAAGAAATGTGGGAGATGGACAGAGAGAAAAAGACTGGAAAGAGACTTGGTCCAGCCTCCACATATCTCCCAGCGTTTTCGGGAAAGCCTTGGCCACGGACCCAGAGCAGACCACTGATGTCTCCCACAAACTTTCAGTGTGTTTTACAAGCCGAGTCGGGTATTTTCTGACCGTGATATATGCCATTCCCTCTCTGTCTCCTTCCATGACAGGGCCTCAAGTTAAAATCCATGCCAGAATCTCCAAGTCTTAAATTGCTTTGCTCCATGGCAAGCACAAAAATGTTGATGATTCCAAGATTATTCCTTTTAACCAGTTAGCATCATTGGTATAACATGCAAATCAATTGTAAAATGCCTTTTTTTAAATGTTAAAAAGCGTAATTAATCTATAAATACAAATATTGTGTTTTACAAATGAAGTGCCATTGGAATAAATCTGGTGGGATTGGAAGCAGCTTTACTTTTTAACTCATCAGGTCTAAGGTCTTGATATTCTCCAATCAATGCATCTTCATTTCTTTTAACATGTAAGGTCTTTTGATTTATTGGTAACGTTTTTTATATGTAGCCTTTTACTGTATATATATATATGCTGTGCCTTTTGGCAGTATGTGAAGGAGAAATTGAGACTATGAAATGTTCTCTTTGCACTGGGTTTAATGTCTTAGCTGTATAGAAGAAACACTACTTATAAAAGATCAAAATGTCCATAATTTTAAGTTTTGTACAGAAAGGACTGTGTTTGTTTTGTTTTAATACACTAGATTATGTTTTATGAATTTGTCTTTAAGGAATAAGTTGACATTTTATTTGCTTTCTAAATTAGAAAATTGATACCACTCTTGTGCGTGTTAAATACCGAGCTAAAGCCAGGAGATGATTAGCCTAGCTTAGCATAAAGATAGCTATCAGGTGTAAACAGCTAGCTAAGTTTCTTCCAAATGAAAAGGTCTGCCAACTACCTTCTTTAGCATATACCAGCTAACATAGCTCTCTGTAGAACAGAACATGTCAATTGCACCTTCCTGTTTGTTCTTTAATTAAACTATTTGAACTGATCCAGGCTAACTGTTTTCCACTGCTTACTGTCTTGGAACGAAAGTTCATCAATTCCTTAATCAATAGATGCTTTGAATATAAAACCCTTGGACAGTGTGTTTTCTTTTCTTTTTTAAACCGTAATGTTGCATTCTTGCTTTCAAAGAAAAATATTTTATTGTGAAGATCTTTATTTATCTTTCATGTTTCACTTTGCTCTACCAGTGACTTTAGCAAGCCCTCAGACCAATGTTAACGGCTGGATATTAACATGAATTTGTGGTTTTGTTTTGTGCTGAAAAATAAAAAATAAATAAAAGTTGTAGCCACTGTAGAGGTCTCTCTGTATGTGTTTATGTAGCATCCATCTTTTAATATTTGTGTATACAGTGGGAGTTAAGAACAGAAGGCTCTCTTCAAGGATTTATCCTGCATCTGTTCTGCATTAGACTACAGACAATTCTCTTTTTTTTTCACATGAAACAGTAGAACAAAATCATGTATCTTGAAGAGTGAAACCAGTTATATTTACCACACTGTTCCTTGTGGCCACCATTGGTTGAAAACAGAGTGGATTTCCCCCCAAAATTCCTCTAAAGGAAGGAGCCACAGAGAAGCAGCAGTTCAAGCCGTGAGTATTAAAAAAATACTTCTACATCTGCATTAGACATTCTTCTCTGTTGACACTAAACAGAGTCTTGTTTCCATTTTAATTTACTGTGACACACAAAGAACATCAGAGAGACAGGCGTTTTTTGGAGTCGTGCAATAACTCTTGGGCTTTTGGTAATAATTATCTGAAGAAAAAAACAAAACACCCAAGATGTTGTGATTAAAACAAAGAACGACAAATTAAAACCAGGATTTTCCCAGAAGTGTCACTGTGATGCTTCTAAATCTGTCTGCCAGGGATCATTTATATATTTTCTGTAGAAAATGGTTTTGTTTGTGTTGGAGAAATGTGGGTTTGCTATAAATGGATCCATTCTGTTTTATAAAATAATGTTGCAAAATAAACTCTTTTAAAGTTTCCCTTTGGGTGCAAGTCTCTGGAGTTCGGCTGAATGAAACAAAAAAGATACCCATTTTCTGTTATAGCTTCAACCGAAGAGATTTAGTCTGGCACATTCACGTCGGAAAGCTTGACAACACATCCAAACTATATATAATTTTGTCTGATGAAATACGAATAAATCTAGATAACACACTGAGTAAGTTTAGTAGGTTTTAGTAGTAGTTTGATTGAATACCTTGAAGACGTCCTGTTTACAGTCATGGCTCCTTCCTGCTACTTTTCTAATAGTCATCCGCCTTTACATCTCCTCTTTGGGCCACTGAGAAAACGCACAGATCTTAATTTTGCATCTTTAGAGAAGATCCCAGAGTTACAGACACCTCATCAGGCTGATCTTTGAGGATATGTGTGTGATGAGGCACACAAACCCAACAGAATATTTCCATTCAATGTGGTTTTCATATGAATAAAGCACACTTTACTCGTACTATATCCACTGGCATAATTCTGGCCTGATGTTGGTCCGAGAGCCATATAAACCATAATGAGCCCAGGGCTGCAACCCCAAAAACTCATGCAACATTAACAGGCCATTCTGGCTCACATGTTGTCATTTGGTGCCAACACTGCCCTAATAATAGTGCCCTGATAATTCAACAAAAATGACATCTTGTTTCACATCATTTATCTATTGATATTGGGCAATCACATATTTGTTAACATGACAGCATGGTACATTGTTTAAGGTTGACACCAATGTGTTGCTTCTGGTAGCTACAGGCGGTTAAATGTGGTAATTGTAGGATTGTTCTTCTCATTTTATTGCCATTTTCTGTGGTTATTCTTTATTATTGAAGCCAAGAAGCTATAGCTACTGTTTGAAGGAAGATGACATCCATATTCATAATCATACCTAAAAATTAGGAGCATCTTCCAGAACAAACGCAGTCTTTGCCGTGTAAACAGTTGTACAATTTCAGCAGTGAAAGCATGAAATCTGCTCTTCATGTCTTCTGGTAGTTGGATGAAAATGAGGAAGATGAGGCAGAGTAGGGGTGGGAAAAGGAGGAGAAGATGAAAAAACGTGGGTTAGACAGAAAGACAATCACCTCAGTGTCTGTGTGGTGCTGTAGTCTCTGTGATCTGCTCTGATTCTGTCCTCTCAGGGTTCAGATCCAACGCTAAACGAGTTTGGCTCGGTGGGACAGTCCCCCCCCCCATAACAAACCGCTGACGGACTCAAAAGAAAACATTTAGAACAAGGAAAAACTGTTCCCTTATGCTGTGTTCTCTGACAGTCTGATTTCTTCTCTTTTTTGTGTCAGTTGGCCGTGTTTTATTCTCAGCCCCCAAGCCACTGTAATTTTCTCTTTTTCTGCTTTTCTCTTCTCTTTCCCACGAGTTTGATTCCTGACTCTTGATTCTTTCTGTCATACCCTCTCTCCCTGCCACCGTTATGTTTGTCATCCTGTTTTCCTTTGAAGTTCATTTCATCTCACCTTTCCTTTTTCTACCCATTCTTCCTTTGCTTCGTCACTCTTGAATCATCTTTGTTTAGTTTCGTTTCTGTTTATTTTCTTTTTGATACCAATTTAGAATCTTTAACTCCATCTTCTCCTTTTTTCCATCTTAATGAAAACGTTCTCACATTTTGCATAAAAATGTCACTCCATCTCCTTTGCTTTCATCAAACCCTTCTTGTATTTTTATCCAATTTACCCATCATCACCCATTTTTTACCTCTCACTTTTTTCTCTCGCCATTTTAACTAAACATTATCTACACATATTCTATCCCTTTCCTTTTTCAATTTCTCTAACAAATTACTTAATTATTGTCTCTATTATACGTTTCTGATCATATCTGTCTTATCTTTTTACCCAATCTTTCCCTTTTTTCCTTCCCGGCTGTTTGTCCCTCTTTTTTCCTAACTTTTCTCTTGTTTTTTTTCAATAAGATTCAATTAACAGATTATTGTAGGTGCCTTAACTGGGCTGTAAAAACCAAACTGAGCATAGCGTGTGGTGTGTAGAGTGTGTGTGTTTTCCTACACCGGGTCATTTACTGTACTCGGGGTGTGTGTTGCTGAGGTAACTGACAGGAATGTGAGCAACAAGGAGGAAACTCCTGTGGAAGTTTGGGATATTCGGAAAGGGTGTGTGGGCCTCTGTGTGTGTGTGTGTGTGTGTGTGTGTGTGTGTGTGTGTGTGTGTGTTTGTGTGTGTGTGTTTGTGTGTGTGTGTGTGTGTGTGTGTGTGTGTGTGTGTGTGTGTAGAGTAGGAGAGAGAGAGAGAGAGAGAGAGAGAGAGGAGGAAGAAATGTATATTTTTGTGGGAACACCTCACCCCGCTGCTTGTTACTCTGTCTGGAAAAGATAACAGAGGGCTGGATTCCCCTCTTCCCTGCTTGAAATGAACACACGTGAGCTTCCAGGGTGTGCACAATGTGTGTGTGTGTGTGTGTGTGTGTGTGTGTGTGTGTGTGTGTGTGTGTGTGCATGCGTGCGTTTGTATGTGTGTGTGTGTGTGTATGTGTGTGTGTGTGTTTAAAACTTTAAATAAGTTGGCAAACAGACAAACAACTTTCACATCAGTCTTTGTCGGTTTTAGGTGACACTGTTTGGTTGCCTTTTTTGCCTCTACTGTGACATGTCTCCATGCTGTAATGTTCAAAAAGCTCTTTATTTTTCTCATACTGCCTGTGCTGCAGCACCTCTTCTCACCCTCTGTCTGAAAACAGAGCCCAGTCTGCTCTCATTGGTTAGCTGGTCGACTCTGTTGTGATTGGTCAACCACTTGAAGTCCCGCCCTAGCCTATCACGTACAATGTGTTGGAGCGCTAGCCAATTGAAGTGTGAGTGTTACATGGTGATGTCACTATGTCACAGAAGTAAACAAAGGAGTCCAATGGAGGCATTTCAGGCAGGAAGAGAGAGACTCCATCTGGAGGGAACTTTGGGATTTAAGTCCTTGCAGAACATTTACAAGCACAAAGCCTTATATTACACTACAGGAGAGGGAAATCCTAAAAAAAGCCTATGGGATTCTTTAAATGATTTTGCTCACAGTGTAAGTTCATGGAGGGTCCGAGTATGGATGGACATTAAAGACGCATATGGAGATAGACATGGAGGGAAAATACAGAGAGAAATACGTGGAGAGGCTGAGAGAAAGGAATTTGAACATCCATGTGTTTGAAAGAAAGAAAGAGAGAGAGTGATTAAGAGAGAGAGACTATATAGAGAGGGAGGGATTTTCCCGACTCTTTCTGTCTCTGCTGCGCTTTATTAGCCACATGTGGTTAGGATGTCAGATCAGTCACCACAACTACACACTGTCTCACTGACTGTGTGTGTGTGTTTGTGTGTGTGTTTTGAGTGTGTGCCTGCGGTTCTCCATGTGTGTGTGATCTTTACAGACTCTGATGTTAGATGACAGCTGGTTGGTTCACGCTGTAAATGTGTTTGTGTTTGTGCAACTTTCAACCTCTTTGTGTGGAAGTTTGTGCATCTGTGTGTGTGAGTGTGTTTTTTGTGTGTGCAAGCTTGCTTGTGTGCGTTGGTGCATACAGATGTGTGTGTGTCCAATACTTTTCATTTATTACACATGTGTTTGAATTTCCACTTTGACTTTGACCGCTGGGCAGTACATAAAATAATGACCTGTGTGTGTGTGTGTGTGTGTGTGTGTGTGTGTGTGTGTGTGTGTGTGTGTGTGTGTGTGTGTGTGTGTGTAGGTGTGTGTGTGTGTGTGTGTCACTGTCGCATAATAAATAGGAATTGATGACAGATACAGTTGAGACACAGTCTTGCCTCTGTGTTTTTAGGCAGTTATTCAACTTTTGTCTGTAATTTACTTTTTATATATATATTTTTTTCTCTTTAAATCTATTGACATAAAAACATATCTGTTTTTGATTTAGATTTGACCGAATGATTAAACAATTGTAATTAAGGTTCTTGTAAGAAGATCATATTTTAGCCAGATGAATCATATGGTAATCTTTATATTAATATAAAACAGGAGATCATTTGATTGCAGGAACATGAGTCTTCCAGGCAACTTTTCATACACATGTTGTTCACATCTGGGTCACTTTTTCACTCACTTAATCAGACACAGAAAAGTAGACATTTTAGTTGTATTGTTTTTTTTATATAAATGCAAGTCGAGGGAACGGATGCCACGCTATGTATTTTTATCACTAGTTCTGCGTCAGAAACATTCAAACTACTGCAGGACAGATGCTTATGTAAAATGCAGGGAAGGTGGTTGTTCTTGGGGATGTTTGATCCCATAATTGTTCTTTTGACATCAATGCACATCACTGAATTTGCATGATATATTGTGTATGTTCCTATCGATTCCCAAGAGTCTTTGCAGATGTATTATCTTCATAATAGTCATTCAGGTAGAGTTTTAGACAGTTTTAAGTTTAGAGAACTTATTAAAGTACAAAGCAACAGTTGATGAGCTGCTAACAACTGTCCTTTTGGCAAACTCAGACGTATCACATTTTTATGGAAAGCTGCATTTGGGTAAATAGCCACCCTAGAGCGCACTCTGGCACAAACTGAACCGGAGCGCTTTCGGAAAGTACAGTTCGTATATTCAGAGCAGCTCACTCTCAGAGCGAGCGGCAAAGTAATGTGCTGTGAATGTGTGGATTACATTTTAGCAAAACAACTTAACAATATTCTATAGTTAACTAGCTCACAATTTCTCTAAGTCCTAATGTTAGCTAGGATAAATAGACAGTTTTGTCTCTTAGAACAACAACGCTCTCATTTAAGTGTAGAGTCTATGATTGGAGATACGAAGGCACCCTTTATCTGCTTGTTTGTGAAATAAACGATCCATTGTTTAAAAAATGTAAAATGTTAAGTTTGGCAACCATAGCAATAGTAACTAAGGTGGGGTATGGCTTTGCAAATGGTCAGCTAATCCGATAAAGTTTATTTTAACACTCAACCTCTTGGTAACCAGGCTTAGTGACTCTGGCTGTGTACATACCTGACAATTTCTGTATGGCTCTGTGTGGACTACATGATGTCATGGGGGGGGTCTCTTTCCCTCCCTGCTGCAGGATGCCAGCTCTCCTCCATACTCCCACTGCTTCCTGTTTCCTGACTCTGAAGGAAGTAGCTCTGCGTTCACTTCCTGTCAGAGGGGCTGTTGGGGACAAGAATGGAGAGGAGGTTGAACAGCTTGTAATAATGTTGGCAACACTGTATGAGGTCAGGGGAAAACTCTTTGACCTTATACAAACTATATAAAGCACTAAGATTTGAAAAGAACACTTATATAATAGCTGTATAATAAAAGTTCAGAACATGAAAGTAAATCATTAAAAGTCAGGTCAAGGACAATAACTGGAATATCTTCCCAGCCTCGGTGGATTCAAACTCTGGGATTCAAGTTTCCGGTCAGGGAGGAAGATGAATTGTGTTTATGTCGAGTGTAACCTGATGACAGTTGGTCTATTTGAACAAATCAAAGGAAAGACAGAATGACCCTGACTTTACTTTTAATAGACACCAAGGCAACTCCCCACATCTCCTCATCTTCTTTTATTAGCTTTTCTTCTCTCTCGGTCAGTGTTCCTGTCTCTCCTTGTCCTTCCTCTTGTCTCTTCCTCTTAAGCTACTGTATGTGAAAAAGTTTGATGGATGAAACCGTTCATTTAAATAAGGACAAATGTGAGATTAGATGAAGAACTGAAAAGGTAATGCAGTGGAGCTTCCATACATGTCTGTGTATAATTTGTGAAATTCTGAAATATCCCTGACTACATGTAGCCTCTAAGACACAGACAAAAAATAATCCAGCTTCACTTTACACAATGTGTAAACTCGAGAAGGGAGACTGTCCTGACCAGAAGAAAACAGTATGTTTAAGTGACCCAGCACTCTGGTGTGTGTGACATTATGACAGGAACAAAAGAGTGACTTAGTGATTTGAAGAGTGATTTGCCATCTTATGTCACCTGACCTAAGGCCCCCAAAAATCTTAAGGACAAAGTTGAGGTTGTGGGTCCACGAAACGTTGAAACTCCTTGCTCATTTCCAGAATGCAAACCTGTGTGATTAAGGGGCCACGAGCATTCCCTAATCCCAACCATGTTTTTATTGTTGAATTCATGATTACACAGGTCCCCTAACTTCTGGAAAGTCTCTCGTCAAGGACATTTTTTGGGGTTGCAATGTGATATAAATATGAAAAATGACATCATTAAAAAGCTTTAGAAAGTTGAACTCCTGACACCTGACCAATCACTGTGGGACGTGGAAGAGATCATTAGAGTGTCAGTTTTGGAAAGTATTGAAAACTTGTCAGATGAAGTTCCCTTTTTATTGATGTTACGGCTGCCGCCTTATGGTCGTCTTAACTGTGTTAACCTGTGGTCTTATGCAAATGAACTGTGCGGTTCCCCTGATGTCATTGGCTGCCATCTCCTGGTCCGCCTGCGAGGATTGTGATTGGAGCTTGTCGGGCCCGACGTGCTCCAATCGCAGCGCACATCCGGCACACACCTGCTGGAGATGACTTCAAAGCCTGTCAGACGCCTCTCGCTACTTGGTCCTTAGACAGATCTGTTAACTGGTTAAACTCGTGTGCCCATCTCCGTGTGATATTGTGTATTAGTAGAGTGTAGAGTAGCTTAGGATTTTGTGACTGTTGCTTTTTAGTTTAGCTGTGTTTTTGTACAGAATCCTTTTGTTAGTTGTACCACTTTTAAAGTGAGGTTTTGTTTCGTTCCTTATTTAGTGTATTAGTATTTATTTTCCCTGTATGCAATTAGACACCTTTTTTAGAGTCCTCCTTTTGTTTGGTTAGTTATCAACCTGTGCTATTTTGGCCTTTGTTGTTCCAGGCTGCATGCCTGCCACTTTGTTTACCCTGCTATTTAAAATAAACTATTTATAATTATTACCAATTCCATTCTGGTGTATGTTGTTATCCTCTACCCTAGAGGGGGGACGTAACAATTGATTTGTCTTACTTTTCCTCACTTTCCTCATGTATTGTTTCTCTGTTCTCCAGCCTTACCCTACTCTTCCTCCGCGCTATCTCCCTCCTCTCCCCCTCAGTGGGAGCCAAGGTGTGGGTGTTAAACCTCTGCGGTCTGCTGGTTTGGTGGCCTTGGCTTTGAAGGGCTTGTGGGTTGCGGGTTCAGATCCCAGGCAGGCCTGACCACTAACCTTCACTGGTGGAACCCAGTTATCACCGTGGAAACAGTCAAAGCAGCCAATCAGAGGGCGAGGAATCTGAGTCAGTAGAGAGACAGAAGAAAACGTTTTTTATTCTACTCTAGTTAGTCATTTGTCTTAAAATGACTCAGTGTTCACTTTTGATTTGCTTTTTGTTTTGCAATTTTAAAGACAGAATGAACTTTGAAAAATAACACATAACAAATGAAAAATGAATTAAAGATGAGAAATTGAGAAAATGCATGATACAGTTTATCTGATACAAGAACACAATAACACAAATTGTGAAAAATAAAAAGAGCAGAGTGATTTTAAATATTGGAAAGGAAATAAATACAAAAACGAAATGTATATTTAAGTCAATAAAATCAATTCATTGGTTTATTGAGCATGTGGCTGTTTACTTACTTACTCATGTAAACTGTTTGTTGAGGTTTAGATCTGTGTTATTTGTTTTTATTAAAACTTGTTCACAGGGTCTAAAACTTTTCTAGCATTGTGAGCAAATGAAGCGTGAAGTGTTATGATAAAATGAACATCTATGTATTTGTTTTCTCCTTCCCCACTTACAAACAAATGTTTGTAAGTTTATACTTATATCCATCCTGCTCAAATTCTGCTTTTGTTCCCTAACTAGTTTTTTCTGTCTTGCCTGTTTCAGATTGTATCTTTCCCTTTTTTCCTCTCTCTCTCTCAGTTGTCCCGTTGCTACCTTTCAAAACAACTCACAACATTTAAGATGAGAAACAGTTATGTTGAAAAAGAATACATGGGAACAGTGCGCAAACAAGAGAAAAATGAAACCCAAATGAGAGACAACAGTCTGTGTGAGTACAGTTGAGGACATTTTTAGGGACGTCAGGCTCTTTGTGGTCTCAAACATCTATTTTTAAACCCATTACAAAAGTACCCATGCTATTTGGGGAAGAGTGGCTCCAAAAGTTTCTGTTATAATTCAGTCTATTTATCTTTCTGGCAACCCTGGTTTCCCTAAACCTACATGCATGTCTAAACACTGGGTTTATGAGAGCAGCGCTGATGTGGAAATCTCCTAAAATTAAATGGAATTTCAGCCCACTTTTATATATTTGTCTGTTGTTGGTTTTGTCCGCGGCGTTGTCACTATAACAGGCACTGACGCCGCGTGGGAGCGTGTGTGTGTGTGTGTGTGTGTGTGTGTGTGTGGTGTGTGTGTGTGTGTGTGTGTGTGTGTGGAGAGTGGTGACCCAGCATGACGCCGTAGTAAGCGTTAGCAGCAGACAGAGAGAAAAAGAGTGTGGGAAATTGAAAGAAAAATGAAAAGTGATGGAGATGAAAATGTTGAGAAGATGTATAATGGAAATTATTATAGAGAGAAAAACTTAAAAAGGGGAAACATTATAAAAAGGGAGTGGAAACTAAGAACAAGAAGTTATATTGTATTGAATCAGATTGGTGCGTTCAATAGTTTGATATACACACCCTGTTGTTACTTAGAAAAATAGATAGGTAAAAGAGACTGAGTCACAAAATTTCTAAATATATCCAAAGAAAAAGGAGTCCTTTTTTGGCACTTTCAGTCTAATCTGAATACCCTTATTATATATACTGTAAATCATCATTGTAAATGCTCTATATTTTGTCTTTATGTCTATCAAATGCAACTATTGTGTTCATAATATATATGCATACATGTCACTCTTTTTTTTGTGTCGCATTATTTCACGAAGAAAAAACAAGTGTTATTATGCTTAGGTTAAGTTTAGGCTTAAAAACAGGATGATAGACAACGATTAGACTTCATATTGAGAAAAACCTGAAATCTTGCAGAATGTGTTTTAGACAACATCTTGCTCAATTTCAACAAAACCAAAAAAAGGATATTTGTTGAATTTACAAAAGAGACGCAAGTGAAAGGTTTGAGGTCATGTTCATCGGACAATTTCCAATCTGGTGATGAAAAGCTTAAAAAAAGTTGTATTTTTAAGGAAATTTAAAAAGGGTAAACTTCCCCAGTCTCTTACTTTACAGAGAGAGAAAGCATTACACGGAATTATTACAAATTGTGTCTCAACTCATCCTCCATACTCATTTTATTTTTTGTTTTCCTTATGTAACAGCATGAAGAGGATTATTTCTACATTTGATTGTGCAACCCTGTGTCATACAATGACAATAAATAACCCTAAACACAGTATTTACTGTAATAGAGACAGTCTGGCAGAGTAGCACAGAGACGAAGCAGAAAAAAAACGGTGACACAGAGACAAGGCGTCCATCTTTTTTGGTCTTTCTTGTTATTGTTTTTCTTCTTTGGTCATTTTTCCCCTTCTCAGGTTTCCCCCTCACTACGTTTCCCAACATATCATTGGCCTTAGTGTGTGTGTGTGTGTCTGGAGCCATGGGATGAAGTGTGTGGTTACCCACTGGTGACAGGGGCACCTCGCTCTCTCTCTCTGTCTGTCCATAGCTCGCTCTCTCTGTCTCTCTCTCTCTCTCTCTGTCTTTTTCTGCTGCATAATCCTTTCTCTCTCTGTGTGCGCTGTAATATTTAAAGATAATCTGGGCTCTGAATCCTGCAAAAAGTGCTGTGTCCAGAGTAAATAGTAGGAGATATTCCACAGAACATGGTGTACTATAATATAATTTTCTTGGGGCTTTTTACACATTTTAGTGTAAGTGTTCGATCATTCACGATGGTATGTGTATGTCCCTTCAACATTTGGCAGTAGATGTTTTATTTAATCATATTATTTTAACACATCCTCTGTCATCAACTTAATTGAGGGGGAAAAGGCCAATATTCTTATTTTAGGAGCCTTTTTTTAATTTTGAAATGCCAAACCAACAATCAAAACATCAGCATTAAAAATAACCAACTATAAATAAAATGTCTACTTTCAAAATAAGTTTAACAAGAGTTAATTAAAAAGTACTTGTCCTTTAAAATACTCACAGTGCCCTTTAATAAAGGCCGACAACGAATCAGAGAAAATGAAAGTATGAATTAAAGAATCCTTAACCACTGTAGCCATCTAGTTTATCTATTCTTCTCTGTCTTTTTACTCAGTATCCCAAAACTCATATTCCATATTATGTGTATTTTCTTCCTGTAGATTATATAAGTTCTTGTTTTCCTCGGGCTCTGTCCTCATGAGGTTTTAAACACACTCTCCCAGGTGTCTCCAGCTGTTGTACGGATTCAAACCAGCAACCTTTCAGTACAAGCCTCCCATCCTGAGTGTCCAAACCCTCAAACCCTCAAACCCTCAAACCCTCAAACCCCATCTGAACCTCCTAACTGTCGTGTCCGAGGCCACGAGAACCACCAGCCCAAACTGCTGGAACCGAATGGACTCCCAGGAGACCTCGAAGTCTCAGCGGCTGAGAGGAGCTTCCAGGTTTCTGGACAGAGAACATTTCATCACAGGTTTGATTTCTGCATTAGCAGCAAAGAGCCGTACAGTAAGAACCAGATCTGCAGGACGGGTACAAGACAGAAAATAGCACCAAGGAGATTTTGTCGTCTAGATACTACAAATTTCACATATTCCTTTTATTTACTTTTACTTTTGAAACAACATCCATAACATTAATCTGGCTGCAATTTAGAAATGATTTATTTAGTATATCATATTCCAATCACTGGTATATAGAATTTTAGTTTTTGTATTTACTTGCACAATATTTTCTGTTTTTATTGTGTTGCACTGTTGGAGGAGCAATAATGAGCAGCAAGTACTTAAAATACTCCCTTAAAACGTACAAAAATGTGTAAAATGCGAGAAAAGAAAAGAATCTATCGTAACTGCTTCTCTGTCGTTTTGGTCCTTCTGTCAAAAACACATATTTCATCTTTATGTACAGTCTAAATATATGATGTCATTTCCTGTTATCCTCTGAACTCACACACACACACACAAACACACACACACACACGAAGTAACAGGAAGCAGTAGTAAGGAGCAGCAGTAACATCAGATGTGTGATCAACAGCCGGATGAGAGGACGAGTCATGGATAAGGTCAAGGTGTCCCTCACATATATATACACACACACTCAGACACACACACAGAGAGACACACAAACACACACACAGCTTAGCACATTGCTTCTTTTTTCCTTCAGGAGGAAGGACATGGATGAGGAAGGAATGAAGGCAAAAATGATTGATGCATTTATTTCTACCTCTGTTGAACCCTTGTAACCTCGTTGTCTTGATGTTTACAAAACAGTGCTGACTCAAATGGTAGCAAAGTTTAGGCTACACATCATATTGCCTTCTTTGTAAAGTGTATATCATTTTACTCTTTTCCATTTTTCTATATAATAATAATGTCAAGTGAGCGGCGAGCCACATTTTCTCTTCATTGTTTTATAATTTGCTTCCCTTTATTTCTTTGTATTGAATTGAATATGCTGAATCATGTTTTGTATACATTGTGGTAAAGTCTAGTTTACAAGTCAATGTTTTTTTTACTTGTGTTATAGACATTTACACCATTGTATTGGCTAAACTAAAAACAAATACAGTACATACCAGTAAACCATAGCAACAGGAAAGGAAAGAGGTGACTAGAAGAGAGAGCAATATTATTCTGCAGCCTGCATTTTCTGTTATCATGTAGATGTAAGTATTTGAATATTTGTATGGTAGTTTGGGGTGTAACTTGAGCTGTAAGAAACGGTTCTTGGTTCAGCAAACCTGAAACCCAGAAACCTGGAAGCCTGTCTCTGATGTTGGTTTACTGGGACGAGCCGTGGTTCTGAATGTGTGCCGGATGCTTCTCTTGGCTTCAGACGAGCACCAATAACAACTTGGATCTTTCATGAAGCTGTTATGGCTTGCAGCGATTCAGCAGAGAACAAACAGCAGCTGCATACAAATATTCATCAAGTGTTTAATAGAATACTTACTCAGGCACTTATATGATAAAAACGTGGCGATTGTCTTGAAACAGATATTTATTTTCAATAATTGTTGTCAGCTTCAGTTCATTGCCGTGTTTAACTCAGCACTGTCTGCTGGCCAGCCGACTAGGTGCTGTTGGATTGATTAAAAGCAATACTTTTTAAAGGGATAAGGCTGGATTTACCCTGTTTTTACGATTCCTTTTTTTTAATATTGAGGAGTATATTAACTTATTCTCGTCATGAAGTCATGAAACCTTGGTGTGAAAGTCAAAATGTTACTGCAAATCTTTATGGATAATACTTTTTTTAAATCATGATTCATGTCTAAACTCATCAGATTAATGATTTGAGTCTGAATCGAGACAAAGTCATGTAACTCGAGACCACTCTGTATAACACAAATCTTGTTGCAGATCTCATCTGGTGGGCCCACAGTCTATAACAAAGAAGAAGGGTTCAAGTATTAATTGATAAAATAGAGTAAAGCTCAATTCCTGAGACTCAAGTCACAAGTCAAGATATCATAAATCATCAACTATGGTTTTCATCATGTGCATTTGTGTCTGACTTTAGTCCAGGATACTATGGCTTGAAACCACAGCTCAGTGATTATAACATCCAGCAGCTGTTTGTTTAATCTAAAATAAAAAATAAAATAAGAATAAGACCTCCTCATCTGTACATTTCAATCAGCTACACAAAGTCAACAGTGGCAGTGTGACGAAGCTAAAGTCTTTTTAAGTTCTAAGATAAACTCTAGTGCTCTACTGGCTCAGATATTTAACTTCAGCACACTTCACTCTTCCAGACCAGATGACTTAAACACTGTTTGGTTTTGGAGTGTTTCAAGTTATTTTAACCAGTAGTTTGCTCAGGTTTGGTCCCATGGTTAGAAGCCATAAGAGCTTCAAGAAAGATCCAGGTTCTTATTGCTACTTTGCTAAAGCCAAGAGATCCACCAGACTACAGAGCGAACCTGGAGTCTTAACTTTCAAACTGCACCATATGTGAGACTGAAGATGGACTCATTTAGGTCCTTTATATTTTACAGTTTTACAATTCAAGTTGTCTGACGATATCTGACATAGAACTATGAGTGTACTGTACCTTCCTTTTCACAAAAGATCTTAAGGTGTCTCTGGAGAAAACATAAGGTTGCACTCCTCCTCATCCTCTGGGGACAATGAATGTCTCTACAGAATGTCATGGCAATAAAAATGAGATATTTTAGTCCGGACCAAAGTAGGGCACCGAAGGACCATCACTCCAACCTCTCGAGCCAAAACGCTACAACAAATTATAACTTCAGTCCAATATTTCACTACCGTCTTATTTCCAACATCTCCCTCACCATTCATTTCTGATTTAGATTTTGGTTTTGGTTAAGCATTTCCATCGATTTCTGAAATATTCCATATAGTCTGTCTTGTTGTTTTAATGTTATTCATGTTGCATTGTTCCAGCCAGTTCTCACTTCTCCATTGTCGTTCCCCATCCAACCACCAGATGGCCTCTGACTCTCCTTCCTGTCACAGTCACCTGCTCACCTGTTTCCACTCTCCCTCATCAGCTCTCCAGTGTATAACCAACCCATTTCCACTCATTCACTGTTTGGTTGTCTGAGTTTTTAATCTGATCTCTTGATCCTGGATCTATCTTTACTGCCTACCTGATCTAAGGACTGGCTTTCCCTTGGGGTAAGTTTGCTTGTGTTGCCTTTCTGCTTTTGACCCATATCTGTTTTTTGTGATCTGAGTTAAACAAGTGTTTATCTAAGACAAGCTAAGCCTGCTCTTTTTCTGATAGACGTACAAAGAGTCTTCAGACTTCATGAATCTTCTGGCAATGTAAAGAGGAATCGGGTGCTTTTCAGAACAAATGATAGCAGACTTTAGAGAAAAAAAGACTAACACATTGTTTGATATGCATCATCTTAAGAAAGCAAAAAGAACAACGTTATACTCTCTTCACCATGGTCTAAAATGGCTTTAGACTGAATTCTTATTCTGAAATGGTCCTTAAACAATGAATGCATTTCAAAATGTCTTCAAGAATTTTGACAGCAGAAGCACATACAGGCAGCATCTTCCAGTGTGACGACCCAATAATGACAGTGAGCAGATTTTAAATCTCATCCAAACCAAACAGAGCATGATGACTGTGTTTGAGTCGTCTGCAGCTGGTAGAATGGACTTTGACAACATTGAGGCTGGAGTGTGTTTATAAATCACACCTAAAGTGAGCGTTTCGAAATCAGAAGGCTTAAAGAAACACAACAAGGGAAAATAGTGAAGTTTGGGTGAAAACACACTAACTTTCTGCCTGTCTCAGCTGAACTGTGAACACAATGCTGGGATTGTTCTGTCAAAGTGTCAACGGTATTGTTGACATGGTGGATGGCACGGGGGTGTAAGAGGGTGAGCACAATAGAGAGAAGAGAAGGAAATGGAGAAAATGGTGGAGAAACATTTCAGACCTCCTGTTCTCAGCTCCAAACATCCTGTTAGAGAGGGAAACCCCCAGCGCTTTATAACAGGTGTTTCACTTTGCTTCACACACAAAGAGAAATAATATTACTAACTGAACAGATGTTAATTTCAAGCACAATTTTTTTTTATGGCTGCATCCTATTTCTAAAAGAAGGTAAAAAGGTCAAGGGACAATGCATAAAAGCATTACATATTGGCAGCTTATGAAGCAGTGGCCCCCCATTGTTTTTATTTATATTTAAGCCCAAACACCAGCTGATCAGCAGACTCAGATTGTTTGCTTAAGTATATGTAGCAATACTAACATGTAAAGATATGTTGTTAAAGTAAAGGTCCTGCATTCAGAGTCTTAAAAAAAGTACAAAAGCATTGGCATCAATATATTTTCGTAAGTGCCAAAATTAAGTACTATTATAGCGTAATTTCATTAATGTGTTATGATAATAAAGAGGCATTAAGAGGTTCTCACAGCTGGTAAAGGCGGAGACAATTTTGTATTTTGAATTTGCTAATAATCTGAATCTGTAAAGTAACTAAAGCGAACTTTAACTATTGGATTGAAAAGTGCAATATATGTTAAAGTAGCATAACATGAAAGTACCTCAAAATTGTACTGATGTAATGATGCATCTTGTGCACTACAGCGTCAATTAATGGATACCAAATTACTTCAGACTGTTTCAGTGTAAATAAAGTTGTGTTACTTCATCAATCTATACAGTTGATGTTTTTTTTTAGCAGTGGTGATGAAGAATAGGTACTACACCTCTCAGTATCATCAGACAGATGTTGACATTTTCAGGTACAGTATGTTTTGAAGCTGTTCAATGTGCTCGAGCCTACAATCCAATTAGCCATCCCACCTTGATCTATGCACATTTTCCAACTTCCAGCTGCCTTTCGCTTTAAGCCATACTCGCAAGAGACCGGAGGGCAGCCCTCCACAGATGGCATGCTAACTATGAGCAGGCACAAAGGCACTTTTGCTCAATGCATTGTTTGTTGATTTATTCTCCAAAACACAGAGGTTAGTACATAGAAGCAACCAGTGAAGCAAGAAGTCAATGTTTCCTTATCTCTAAAACATATTGGAGATATTTTTTGAAATCCTGAAATGAAAACTAATTCCTAATGTGTTTTTAATTCAAGTTGCCTGCTTTTAGTCAGGTATGTTTGGAGTTATTACTAGTGTGAAGAGAGCTTAACCAAGCGGCACAAAAACTTAGCGGAAGCCTTCTTATTAACGCCCAGTATCTGATGACGGCAACTTTGCCTCACAGCCTTTCCCTGGGAAAACTACAGTGAGCATAAGTAACCACCACAGTGACCTTGAAGAAAAGTATTTTCATTAAATTTTTTCAAATCATCTTAAAAGCGAAATAAATCGAACATTTACACGAAGGTCTTTGTAAATAGGACTGGAGCATACCAGTATACATTTTCACTTTGGCAGATATAATGTTTTGCAGAGATGCTACACTCTCCCTCTGAGCAGAAAAACTCATAACCAAAAACACCCTCTGAAATATATTAATAAAAAAATGCTGGTAACACAAACAAATCTTTTTTTTTTAAATATAATATATAACATACTTTGTACAAGGCTATGGGCCTCCATTACTCAAATCAATCACAGCTGCAGTCTCTAAACAAACAAAACAAATTGTTGGATCGAACCCAGGCTACATCGACTGCAGTGAATACTGGACTTGATATTTATGTAATTATTCACAGTGACAAGAGCCAGCACCCTCCTATGTCCCCTAAACTGAGGTTACCTTGTGCAACAGCTCAGCATGCATGTTGACTAGGGTCAGTGAACACACCACGGCTGTCAAAAACAATAATAAAGATAGTTTAAGCATGTGTTTTTTTTTTCTATGAATCCAGTGGGGGTATGTGCTTGTTAATTTGAATGATTTATCAGTGCATCTCATCAGCTAACAGACTTTGGTTAGGTGTAATTACAGGCTATAAACAGCAGATGGCAGCAGAATAGCATCTGTCAGAGAGACACTGACAGTGTGAACACAGAAGTAAAAAGGATAGACAAGACACATGTTATACTCTATGTCCAAATATGTCTTCTTTTACATATTCTCTCTCTTTTATTGTGTTCTGCTTCATTTACTTTTAACAAGGCCCACAGTTGTACTGTTAGAGGACTGAGACTCAGTTCTGTTGGTGTCACCTGAGTTTAAATGACATCATCGTACCTCAGATAGGTCTGCAGACAGCCTCCGTGTCGCTGAGTGTGAAAGCTGTTTAAGAGACTTTTAAACCTTGACAATTATTAGGTAAATTGGGTATTTTGTCCCTGAATAGATAAAGACACAGTTTGCAACTGTGGAAAATAGGGTAACAGAGGAGGTATTGCACAAAGCAAACACCAGGTAACATTGTTTGCTTATTTGTATATCTAGCAAGGCTGGATGAGTGCCAGTTAATTAATATCCTCTTTTTCCAGCCAGATGTCTTCACTATTTTTGAAAGACATGGAGAAAATCCTTTCAGCTATTAAAATGTTTCTGTTCCCTAGATAAGTCGCTATCTATCAATCCAGCGGCTGGATGGTGATGTCCTGCTTGCACCAAACTCGTTTTTAGAAAGTTATGAACAAAATGTATTGTTGTGTTTCATTTTCTACCTTTTTAAATAATTAAGATTAGCCTGTTCTGATTTTAAATGTGCAGGTGCACCAGTACTTTCTCACTATACAAGCCTCACTTTGTTATTCCTTTCTGTTCAAGCATGAAGTTAGTTCAGGAGGGAAAAAGCAATACTTTAGAGAATAAAATGACAAGATCATCAATATCCTCCTAATTCCCCTCAGATCTTTTTAGAGATTAACTGACCAGCAACACAGGACTTAAATGCCAATGACCTTTTATAAAACAGATGTCAGTGCTCACAGTTTGCATTTTTTTAAAATATTTGTTTCAGTTTCAGATGTTTTAAACAGAAGTATAATTGTATTTTGAGCGGCTCTGATGGATCTGAAACGTGGCTTGCTGCTCTACCTGTTCAGCTTCTGTGTCAGACATTACCTCACCCATCTGCTGTGATGTCACCCGTCTCTTTCTCTCTACCTTCCTGATGCCTTGCTCGACCTGAAATCTTCTTCCTTCTCTATTTGTCGTCTCTGTTTTTCTGTCCTCCGTCTTACCCTCTTTCTTTCTTCTGTCTGTCTCCTCCCCTGGTGGTTATAGTGCAGCAGCAGAAACGGCACACATGTTTAAAAATGTGCCATTCTGCATACAGTATATTACAAAAAATACAGTATAGATGTGTATTAATTCAAATTGAATACACATGCATGAAGGATATCGTGAAAAATATGCACGTACTCACAGAGTCATTTGACCAGCAGCTTCATCAGAGTGAATGTGACTCAAACAGCAAGGGCATCACTTGCTTTGATCTTCAGGAGAAATATCCTGGGATCTGCTGAACATGCTAACAGTCTTTCCAAATAAGGGTGAAGTGTTGGGATACAACAACAGTGTGAAGAATCCTGCATCATGCTTGACTTTGAAGATGCCCTATTATGCTTGTTGAGGTTTTCCCTTTCCTATAGTGTGTTATATAGGCTTTTGTGCATGTAATTGGTCCACAACAAAAACAGACTGTTTTTAATATTGTAATATTGTAGCTATGATTCTTAAAGTGTTGATCTTTTATAAACATAAATGATAAGGGATTCATTAATTCTTAACATTCTATATTAATCTGTAATTGTTCCTATTTCAGTGATGTTTTATTTGCTGTAGATAAATGATGATATGAAGATATGAGTCCTCTTAGTCATTGTAGCAAAAGACTGTTAAAAACCAACTTCAAATGACTCAAAAACTGCATCAACAGAAGGAAGAGTATAGTTTGACAGATGAATGACCTCCGGGGAGATCAGTATAGTAACAGCAATGAACCTCATCGCAACAAGGAAGAAATATTAAACACAAGTACCTGATATTACCACTTTAAATTCAAATAAAAGAAGGCACACTCCTTGCCAATAGTTTTCCCAGGACAAGCTCTTCTGAAGTTCATAGTCCCCGACTCTAGGTATTTTAAGTCTCATCTTTATTGATTATGGACTCGGGTGTATGCTCTCCCTGAATCGCCCATTTCATTTTACTCTGCTCATGGTTTATTGGTTTTAAAGCATGAGGCTCCAAGGAGAGACATGTTTAGCTTATTGCTTTGGCAGATGAAGCAGTGCTGGCTCATTGTTGGGAGTCTGGGAGTACGAGCTGTTTCATCAGCAGAGGAACAGACATCTGTGTATTCGAAGACACCAGTGAAACCAGTATGAATTAAATAACTAACTGGCCAGAGGGGAAACTTAAACATTCCCCTTCTATGCAAACTAGACCGACTCCCTTGGGGTCTGGGAGGATAATGAGTTTCCTTCACTTATTGCAATTTCCAAAAGCTGATATTTTAAAATGTCTTGTTTTGTGGGACTCAGAATCCAAATATGGTCCATGTTCAGTGAAATAAAACAGAGAAAAGGAAATGGCTGATCGATAATCAGTCCCTGCGGCCATTTATTGCAGGGCAACTCCTCTGTCTGCCCCCCTCACTTGTATATCTTAAGTCGTTCTTGAAATATATGAAAAAAAGTCCCAAATAATCTGAGATAGGGGAAGAAAATCCCATAACGAACCCCTAAAATGTTTATTAACAGCAGCATATAGTTTGAGTTTGTCATCTACGCTCCGGTTTCATTACTTCCCGCAAATATTTTTTACATAAAACATTCAGCAGTGATGATTAAATAACTTTCCCCTGGGGCCTACAGGAGGATGCTGGGGGGGCGATGGGTCAGAAAAGCAGCAGCAGCAGCAGCAGCAGCAGCAGCAGCAGCGGCAGCAGCAGCGGTGCAGAAGCAGAGCAGCAGCACCATTAGCGAGGCAGAGGGAGAGATGATAAATCTTGGAGTTTAAATCGAGCGCCAGATTACGGAGAATGTGTTTGGTTGGTTGTACGAAGGGGTAAAGCGTGTCAATGTATCATTGGTGCTCGAGTTGAAAGCTTGAACTAGCTTCCCTAAATATCTTTAGTTTTACTTGTACAGCACACTTACTGTATGGTTCTCTTTTCACTCATTAACCTGGTTTCAAGCAACAGCTGTTTTTCACAGAAATAAGCAAAACAACAATAATTCTATTTTGGCAAAAAACCCCAACAGCAGACAGTCAGCACCCAGTTTTTGAAGAAAATAGAAACATCTGAAGCCAGGTATTTTTCTCAGGCGTTGCAGCTCATTTTACTGATCATGTTCAAGAAACCAGTTGGAGATGATTTAAGCTTTGTGACATGGCCCGTTATCCTGTTGGAAGCAGCCTTCAGGAGATGGGTACCCTCTGGTCATAAAGGGATGGGCATGATCAGCAACAATACTCAGGTAGGCTGTGGCGTTTAAATTATGCTCAATTTGTACTTAGGGGCCCAAAGCATAACAAGAAAATATACCCCACACCAGGGACGTGCACAGACATTTTGGGGGGCAGGTGCTCAAGTGAGAAAAAGGGCACTTCGCATAATCATTTATATAAAAAAAAATGTAAAACAAAAAGTTAAATATAGTTGCACATCTCTGACTTACTGACCAATTTATTTTAATACCCTCACACTCACACAATTGTTTAATACTCAACATAATTCTACAAAATAATCAGCTAACACAGAGACAATGGTCTTCTTTAGTATTCACAATGGATAAGAGCAGACAACAAACTAGTCAAATTAATAGTTATTAAATGAGCAGCCAACAATCAAAATTATGAAGTTACTGTTTAAGGACATTACAGGCAAAAATATCGTTTTTTCATGTCCTACTTATTATTTTGTTCTATTTTGCTTCCATGTTTTCTTTCACTCTAATGGAAATAAAACTTCCAAGAAACACATATAAATGTTCGTTTTACTACCATGTCTGAATTCATCTATAGATTTAAAGCTAATCTGCATTTAAACATAACATTTCAGGGGAAAATACTGACTTGACGTAAGTAACTATCTAGGGAAGTTGTGAGGTGATGTGTTTTTTTGTTTTATCCTTTTCACCTGCAATGCCTTGGTAACTGCATGCAAATTAGCGCATTTTAATTAGGCCTAGTTAACGCCTAATTTACATATCAATGTGGCGATTGTGATGACGTTATTAGAAACACATTTTACTGTATTCACATTAAGTGTCTCCCTTAAGTACAGTAGCCTACATTAGCCTGTATGCCCATGATAAATTGCCTTAGCTAAACCTTGAGCTAACTTATCCATTAGCTAGTAGCCTACCTTAGTTAACTATATTTGTTATTGTCTTTTAGCTAATTAGCTGTAAACTCGAGGCACTGGTAGTTTAGTAATTTGTTCATCTCCACTCACCTTCAAACAAGCCAAGAAAAGCCGGCATAACATGGGACAGTAAAGTGGGAGGTGCTGCTACCTGTCTGAAGGGACTGCCGATGTCCGCACCGCTGTGCAGGAGACTTGGAGGGAGGGAGGGAGGGAGAGCTACTGAACTTCACCGTCTAATAATCTCCCGACCTGATATTTTAATTTTGTATTCAATCAATATATTTTTGGAAAGGGAAACTGCGCAAACAGCAGTAGATATATATTAATTTATAAAAAATTTAAAAAAGGGGGAAAAAAGGGCACTTTCTCTAGAGGAAGAAAAAGGGCAGGGGCTCAAGCCCACTTTGATGTCTATGTGTGCACTTGCCTGCCCCACAGCTTTAATACCACCCCCGACCAGCCTGAACCATTGATCCAAGGCGGGATGGATCCATGCTCTCATGTTGTTTATGCAAAACTCTGATCCTACCATCCGAATGTCGCAGCAGAAATCGATACTCGCCATACCAGGCAAAATGTTTCCAATCTTCTATTGTCCAGTTTTGGTGAGACCGTGCTAATAGTAGCCTTAGTTTCCTGTTCTTAGCTGACAGGACGGTTGTTTGAGTTACTGTTGCCTTTCTATCATCTTGAACCAGTCTGGCAATTCTCTTCTGACCTCTGGCATCAACAAGGAATGTTGCGCCCAGAGAACTGCCGCTCACTGGATATTTTCCCTTTTTCTGACCATTCTCTGTAATCCCTAGGGATGGTTGTGCGTGAAAATCCCAGTAGATCAGCAGTTTCTGAAAAACTCAGACCAGCCTGTCTGGCATCAACAACAATGCAACGTTCAAGGCAACTTAAATCACCTTTCTTCCCTATTCTGATCCTCTGTTGAACTTCACCAGGCCGTCTTCACCATGTCTACATGCCTAAATGCATTGAGTTGTTGACATGTGATTGGCTGATTAGACATTTGTGTTAACGAGCATTTGTACAGGTGTACATAATAAAGTGGCCAGTAACGGCCATATATATATATATATTATATTATATATATATATATATATATAATTACATATATATATATATATATAATATATATATATATATATATATATATATATATATATATATATATATATATATATATATACATAACATACATACATAAACCAGTCAAAAGTTTGGACACACCTTCTCATTCAATGGTTTTTGTTTATTTGAATTTGTTTCTACTTTGTATATTAATACTGAAGACATCAAAACTATGAAAGATCACATATGGAATTATCTAGTTAACAAAAAAGTGTTACAAAATCCAGAATATGATTTTTATTTTAGATTCTTCAAAGTAGCCCCCTTTTGCCTTGATGACAGCTTTGCACACCCTTGGCTTCTCTGTCAGCTTCATGAGGCCGTTACCTGGAATGGTTTTCAATGAACACGTGTGCCTTATCAAGAGTCAATTTGTGGAATGACTTGCCTTCTTAACAGGCCCGCCCCATACACGCAGATCACGCCACATCACATAACTTTTCGTGGGGCCACAAGTTGGCCAGGGGCGGCCCTGCTTCTTAATGTGTTTGAGACCATCAGTTGTGTTGTGCAGAGGTAGGGTTAGTGCACAGTGGAGAGCCCTATTTGAATACTGTTGTAATCCATATTATGGCAAGAACGACTCAACTCAGTGAAGAGAAACCACCATCCATCATCACTTTAAGAAATGAAGGCCAGTCGATCCGGAAAACGTAAAGAACTTTGAATGTATCCTCAATTGCGGTCGCAAAAACCATCAAACGCTATGACTCTCACGACGACCCCCCCGGGAAAGGAAGACCAAGAGACACCTCTGCTGCAGAGGATAAATACATCAGAGTTACCAGCCTCAGAAACTGCAAATTAAAGCACCTCAGATTAGAGCCCACATAAATTATCACAGAGCTCAAGTAGCAGAAAGTCTCAACATCCACTGTTCAGAGGAGACTTCGTGAATCAGGCCTTCATGGTCCAATTGCTGCAAAGAAGCCATTACTGAGGATGAACAACAAGAAGAAGATAACTGTTTGGGCCAAGAAACACAAGGAGTGGTCATTAGACAGTGGAAATCTGTACTTTGGTCTGATGAGTCCAAATTTGAGATTTCTGGTTCCAACCGCCGTGTCGTGCACTGCAAAAACTGAAATCTTACTAAGATGAAATATCTTAAATCAAGACAAAATATGCTTATATTTTGCCTGCCAAGATATTTCCTCTTACAAAGAAGTTTTAGCGGTAGTGAATTTCACTTCCATTAAGTGTTTTTTTACTTCATTATCTTAATAAGGTTTTATTACTTGTTCTTGAGATTTTAATACTGATTCTGAGTAAATTAATGTTTAAATTGAGAAATACCATAATTCTAAAGGTATTAGATCAACACTGATAAGTGAAAACTGCTTTTTCAAAGTCAGAATATCTTATTGCAAGCATCCTATCCTTTTTCATCTCTTAACATATTAAAAACAGATAATGACCAAATGAAATTCATTGTTTTATTGTCAGTCTAAAACCCAGTACATCAATTAAGTATGTCCATATATGAAATGCAGTATACAGAAATAACAGTACCAGCGAAGTCAAACTACTGCATTAAGAACATTCTTTTCAGCATGTATTATTCTTCAGCAAGCTAAAGTGATTGTGCACTATGTGCAAACATCTCATTTGAAAAGTTAAAGTAGGTAACATTATTCAGGCAAGGGCATTTAGCAAACATAAACAGCATTGTGATAAACACCTAAATGGCTGATAACATGTTATGTAATTAACATTTATAACAAACTGAAAGAAAGACCCAGTATTATACAAAGATACAGATGATTTAGGCACACTGCAACTATAATGCAAAACGCATCTGGAATCCAAGTAGCTAACATTTGTATCTGCTAATAACATATCCTAAGTCAGGACCTTAGTCCTAAATTTAAACCTGCTAAGTTATGCTTCAACATCATCATATCAAAGAAACACACTGAGTCATTTGAACTGTTGTGCAATTCCATTACATCCCCAAGATAGTATTTCACTTGTACAAAGGTTTGGCCCTTTCTGCTGATTGTGTAATAAGAGGTCAAATCTACCAGCTTTTCGGCATCCACTAACTCAGTGGCCTGTGCAAGGTGTGGGACCTCAACTTGATAAGCCATAACATTTCTATCAAAGCATATGGACTGCAAAGGCTGATATTCCAAACAATAAAGCTTAGAATCAACAAGAAATATGCTTTTGACAAGTCCAAATTCTGGTGTATTACCATTTAGTACATTGGCAAGGATCAAGGACTTCTCAGTAATGTATTTATTACCATTTATCACAAGCCATTTCATTGATACAGCGTGGTTAATTTCACTGAAACCTAGGAAGTCCCTCAATTTTCCATGTAAATATTGTAGATCTCTAACCTCAGATACAGGACCATCATCTCCTTTTCATTTGAAAAAATGGGGTGCTTGGAAGGGTCAACATTTTGGCAGCTTTCATATATTTGGTTCTGATTAATCAAATTAAAGACTTGCATACCTTTTTAAAATTGAGCTTGGAGGCCCATTGCTTAAATAAACAATGCTTAGACTCGAACCGCATACACATATGTCTGACCATGGGACCCAATGATTCTATCTGTGATGGCAAATGTATCATGTAATGCTGCTTAGGTGTAACATTGTGGTCTGGAAAAAGCTCCTTCCAATGCTTCAAATGACTTTCAATCAGTAACTTTAACCTTGACACAGTTGCAATGGTAAGAACAGGTGCAAACACTATTTGAACAATCTCTATTAAGTCCATTATCAATTGCACATATGCATTGACTTTCAAATGTTCCAAAACAAATGGCAATATCCTCAACAGGACAAGCATTTGCCCTGATGACTGCCTTAGTTTACCATCAGTTGACATAAGTGTACTCAGAGAAATTGGGGATGGTCGATCTCTAACATCTAGCGGCGAATAAGGGAAACCAAGAATAGCTGAATTCACAGAGTCCAGATTTAACTCTCCTGACTGAACAAGATGATTCAAAACACATTTAATTTCCAAAGGAGCTATACCCTCTAGAATGACATGCATAATGTCTTGCGGGGTTTGCCGAATAATATCAAAGGATGGGAAGTCAACTAATTTGCTCCTTCGATTGATCCCATATGTTGTTCTAAGGCTGTTGCGAAGCAAGTCTGTGCTAGCCTTTTCTATTTCATCACACTGTCTGACATGATTCTCCAATGTTCTTTCACTATATGCATCCTCGTTGAATTGTGACTGCATGTCCTCAAAAGAACACTCACAGTGTCTGCACTTACTGTAAGCAAAGCCCACTCCCTCTTTGAACCCTGCGAGTTCATGCTGTGCCAGGGTGTCGCCACAGAGAGAAGCCATAGCACCATGTATTGTTTTCTCCCCGTTAATAGTTTGAATTTTAACACCACTGTACAATGCATCCATGTCTTCCTTTATTCTATTCAATATTACATCTACACCAGATTGACGGAGGTCTGCTGATTTAGCCATCGCAAGTAGCCTAATAGCAGCCAGCTTAGACCTGTATTTTGGATTTATATTACCTAGGGTGTAGTACACCATTAACAACTTGTTCTTTGATGAAAAGGATCCTAGTGGATTACAGATGACTATTTCGTCTGTATACAGAATAATCTGCAGTGCATTTGGTTTCTCTGAAAATAAGGGATGAGATTTTAAAAGGGAACCATCAACAAGGTCATGAAAAAAACCTTCACTGCACCTCTGGGGTCCCTCTTCAATCATAGTCAAAATCCTCGGATGTAATAGGAACTGCTCTACACTTTTGACTAATGGTACATAATAAAATAATTTGTCTTTGATGACAAAATCTGTTGATCCTCCACGTTTCTTCCTGCATAGGGTTCGAGCAATTGGAATTTCCTCTGCATCCACACAACAAAACTGCTTCCTAATAACACTGTTCTGGCGAAATGTTGTTGAAACATTAGCAAAGGGGTCAATGAAACTGTCAAATATATCCATTGCATCTTTTTCAAGTTGATTGGTTGTACTTCCTGAATTCTTCTTTAGAACTTCCTTCATCTGCGTCCTGAGGTTGTCCAATAGTGATGATTGATACTGCTGTACCCCAGCAACAATGTCATTCATGCCTTTCTGAAAATGAGAGATCGAAAGTGATGTGATCAATCTTTGATGTTGGAACACATTATCATGATCACTGTAGCTTTATGTGATATACAGTTTTGCTTATGACATAGACACAACAGTAAAGTGGATAACCACTAAGACTGAACTCGGCCATCAGTGAACCACTATTAACTGCTAACTGTGTACAATAAGTAGCCAAATACCGTGCTCTGTTCTCATGTGTAAGGAAGCATCTTACCTGTGACAGACGATGCTTGGATCGGGCATTGATAACAAAGGCAGTGGCATGTGTTGTCAGATCCTACAATACAAAATGTAGTAACTTGACATTTGCAGGTATAACATTACTCACTGTTACAGAAATATATAACCATTAAATGTATGCACATCTGATGATAAAAAACTGGTGAGATGTGGTGAGCAAAGATAGATAATTTAATATTTTGTAACTCTGACCAAAACATATCAAACATTAGTATTCCAACAAGACAACACCCAAATCGTGACAGTATTGGAACAGCCAGACACAACGCATCGTCGAACCATCTCTACGCGTGACAAATCCCTTCTGTCCCTGTCTGGCTCAATGGGAGCAGAATAAATATGGCCCTTTGTGACGCACTTCCGCCTTCGTCCCGAAAAAGGAAACTGAGTGATGGACTTTTCCCGCGATATTCGAAATTATTGATATTTATCAATACGGTATCGCAAATTCATTTTTAAACTGATGGTTCGAGATGACTAGTAGCCCAACATTGCATTGCACAACAGTAGGTGGGAGGGTGTCACAACCACTTTAAATCATATGTAAGACCTTTTAAGGCCTTCAATTCTAATTACCAAATGTAAGACTATTTAAGACTCGGCAGGAACCCTGAGTTTGAAATATTCAGTCAGTAAAAGCATCATGTAGCTTCAGAAAACTGAAAAATATTAGTGTTTGGGAGTTTAAATATAAATATTCATTTGTTGTATTTTTAATATAATTTATTTAAAGCATGTCATGTTATGAATATAAGATGAGTTTCAGGTGTTTAAGATGAGTGAATTATGCAGTGTAGGATTGTCTGGGTGTGACCCTAGATAACAACCTGTCCTTCACTGCAAACATCGCTGCCACAACCCGCTGCTGCAGATACACGCTTTACAACATCAGGAGGATACGTCCCCTCCTGACCCAGAAAGCAACGCAGGTTCTGGCCCAGGCTCTCGTCATCTCACGCCTAGACTACTGCAACTCCCTCCTGGCTGGTCTACCTGCATGTGACATCCGACCTCTGCAGCTCATCCAGAATGCAGCGGCTCGTCTGGTCTTCAACGTTCCTACATTTTCCCACACCACGCCGCTCCTCCGCTCCCTTCACTGGCTTCCAGTAACTGCTAGAATCCACTTCAAGACACTGGTACATGCGTACCATGCTGTGAATGGAACTGGCCCTTCCTACATCCAGGACATGGTTAAACCATACACCCCAGCACGTGCACTCCGCTCTGCATCCGCCAAACGGCTCGCTGCACCCTCACTGCGAGGGGGACCCAAGTTCCCATCAGCAAAAACACGTGGGTTTGCTATCCTGGCTCCAAAATGGTGGAATGAGCTCCCCATTGACATCAGGACAGCAGAAAGCTTACACATCTTCCGGCGCAGACTGAAAACTCATCTCTTTCGACTCCACTTCGAGCGATAGAATTACTAACAAAGAATTGCTAACAAAGCACTTATATACTAACAAAGGACTGGCTTATCTAAAGCCAGTTGAGTAGCACTTGAAATGTTTTAGCTCTATGAAACCTGATGTACTTATATGATTCTGTTTTCTTCAAGTTTGTATCTTCCTGGTCGAATGCACTTATTGTAAGTCGCTTTGGATAAAAGCGTCAGCTAAATGTAATGTAATGTTAGCATTAAGATACTCAGTGAGGATCAGTGTGATATCAGCCTGATGTCTGCAGCTCAGAGTCAACACAACTCTCTTCATCTCAGCACAGAAGTAAAAGATGGAGAACTGACCTGAGAGTCTCCAGTCTGCAGTCTGGACTCTCCAGAAGATCACTCAGCAGCTTCACTTCATAATCCTGCAGCTTGTTGCTACTCAGGTCCAGATCTCTCAGGTGGGAGGGGTTAGACTTCAGAGCTGAGGCTAGATAAAAACAGCTCATCCCTGACAAGCTGCAGTCCTTAAGTCTGAATAAAGAAAACATGAAGTAACTTTAGAAAACAAAGTTCCTATTTGAAATATCTCCAGGTTTAATAATCTGTTCAGAGATGAAGAAGGTTAGAAAGGGGAGACTCCAAACAGGTAAAAACTGTTAGAGACAAACAGTGAAAAGATCTCTCATTAATATTAAAGACAACGTGCTTCTACTTCAATAATAAAGAGGTGACTTCACATCTGAAGCTCTGCTCCATCTACACTAACTCATGATGTGCAGCCAGACCAATAAAACCCACAGAAACTGATTCAACTCAAGATCACAACGTTCACAAAGATGACAAATATTTCAGGATGAGTTTTGAAGAAATGTGAAGAAAAACCTCCAGAATATTTATATTGGAATAGTGGAGTCATCAAATCACAGCATCTTCAGCGTAGTGGCAATTTGAACTGTTCCAATGTCCTATATCCTTTGCCATTACTTCACAGAAGGGTTTAGAGTGATCCTGACGCAGACACAAACATATGGATTTCCGGTCTTTTGCTGCAGTTTAGAATGGTGTTTTATTGCTTTACATACTAAGGTTTAAGAATGGATGAGAAACAAACAGACGTGCAATCACCGCTAAATGCACTTTAACACGGGGGTATCTTCTCTTGCACTTTATATGTCGTAGCTGCTATATTGTATTGCCATGTGGTAAATACTTGTGTATGCTGCTCTTGCTCTTTTGCACTTTTTGCATATCATGTATTTGTTTTTGCTATGTATATAAAAAAAGTTAAAGCAAAGTCTCATACATGCAGTATAAGACCATTGTGTTCAACAGTGATGTATCGGTCGCGGTCATGCAGGGCGGATTCAGTTTTCAAATGGGAGTCTTTCATTTCAATGACATTTCTTAATTTAGACTGGTAGAACAATTGCAGGGTTACTTTAACTAGTAATTGTAATGGAATACATTTGTTAAAGTAAACCATTTTAAATGTAGGTGTCACAATATAAAAGTTATGTAAGATTATTACTTTTGGATTACTTCAATGTGCCGCTCCGATGACCGTTTATTTTTTATTTACTTCTCAGGCTATGGTTTGGCGCAGTATGGTGATGTACGGAGCCCCCTAGGGGACATGGAGAAGAAAAAAAAATTGGTTGAAAAACAAAAAACCATTTTGCGAGATCTCGCCGTAGTTTGGACAACCCTGATGTAGTATGAGCAGCAATGTACTATTGATGTGTGAAGGGGTTGGTTGCACTACATTGTAATTTAAAATAGTTTGATATAAAAAAAGCCTGAAAAATATTTTAAAGCATATTTATTCAAAATAAGTGTTATACTGTAACAGCAATATAACAATTTATGTGTTAAGAGATTTTGGTAGCACTACATCTTAAAAAAATGAAGTTATTGAGTTTTTCTACGAGTATATATTTTCGGCGTTGCAGTTTGTAGACGGTCCCTAAGCACTCCTCTCTCCTCCAGCTGCAGATTGTGACCAATTCTTGATGTTTAGCTCGGATGACGGCGCGTATCGAACTGTTCTGATAAAAACGACTCTGTAGCTCATTTTCTACCTTGCTATGATTGTAAAGTCATGTTGTTTGTATTCTTACAACGTTATATTCATGAGTTATTGATCCGCGAAATTCGAATCTGTCAATAACTCAATCAATCAATGTTTATTTATATAGCCCAATATCACAAATGTTACATTTGTCTCAGTGGACTTCACAGTTTGTACAGAATATCAGTAGACAATACGACACCCTCTGTCCTTAGACCCTCACATCGTACAAGGAAAAACTTCCAGAAAAAGGAAAAACCCCACAGTTTAAAGGGGAAAAAAAATGGGAGAAACCTCAGGGAGAGCAACAGAGGAGGGATCCCTCTCCCAGGACGGACAGACGTGCAATAGATGCCGTGTGTAAATTGAGAAGATAATACATTTACAACATAGGTGGGGTGGTGTACATTTTGTATAAGTTTCCTCCCTTACATGCAGACAAGCTATCGAGTTAAGTATTGGTGGAATCTCTTCTTTAAATTTGGCTATAGCACTAACAGATAGGTTTCTGCTGCAGGAACTTTTGACTAATGGTTTGTAGTCTAGTAACAGTACTTCAAAAGTTACTAAGAAATGGTCGGATAAAGCAGGATTATGCGGTTCGACTAATAGTTGCTCAATTTCAATACCATAAGTCAGAACAAGGTCGAGAGTGTGATTATAGAAGTGGGTTGGTTTATTTACACTCTGACGGAAACCAATAGAGTCTAATATAGAGTTAAATGCAACAGTAAGGCTATTTTTATCATCGTCAACATGAATATTAAAGTCACCTACGATAATTACTTTATCTGTTTTAAGAACCAAAGTTGATAAAAACTCATTCAGAATTCTTAACAGAATTCTCTAAGGACCTGGTGCACGGTACACTGTAACAAATACGATTGGATGCAAAGTTTTCCAGGTCGGATGCGTAAGACTAAAAACAAGACTTTCAAAGGAGGTATAATTTAATTTTGGTTTAGTATTGATAAGTAAATTTGAGTCAAAGATGGCTGCAACTGCAACTCCACCTCCTCGGCCTGTGCCTCGAGCAATATGAGTATTGATATGGCTGGGTGGAGTGGCTTCATTTATGCTGACATATTCTTCATGTCTCAACCAAGTTTCAGTGAGACAGCAAATATCAATATTATAATCTGATATTAAATCATTTACCAATATTGCTTTAGATGCTAGAGATCTTATATTTAAGAGACCACATCTAATCTTCCTGTTTTGTTGCACTGTAGTAGTTGTTACATTTACTTTTATTAGGTTATTATGTATGACACCTCTATTAGGCTTCATCTTAAATTGTCCTTGGGCAGACACACACACCGTTAATATTGGGTATTTTATTGGGTTCGGGATTCCTATGGATGACTGCCCAGGAGAGAGCGCAGAGAAGCGTGTAAGACTGCGACTCCGCCTCCTGGTCTTAACTCCAGTTTGTCATGGATTAAGTCCACAAAGCCCTGAAATGTTTGCCGAAATGAGATGTGCACCTTCCAAAGTAGGATGAATGCCGTCTCTCTTAATCAGACCAGGTTTTCCCCAGAAGGCTGTCCAATTATTTACGAAGCCCACATCGTTTGCTGGGCACCACCAAGACAACCAGCGCTGAAATGATGATATGCGGCTATACATGTCGTCATTGATCAGATTGGGGAGGGGACCAGAGAAAATTACGGTGTCCGACATTGTTTTAGCATATCTACACACCGACGCCACATTAAGTTTAGTGCATTCTGATTGGCGTAAACGAACATCATTACCACCGACGTGAATAACAATCCTACTGTATTTACGTTTATTTTTAGCCAGCAGTTTAAGATGCGCCTCAACGTCGCCCGCTCTGGCCCCCGGAATGCATGTGACTGTGGAGGCTTTGGTCTCTAAATTCACGTATCTCATAATAGAGCTACCAATAACCAGAGTTGACTCCTCAGCGGGTGCCTCGCTGAGTGGGGAAAATTTGTTAGATACGTGAACGGGTTGGTGGGGACCTGTGGGTCTCCTGTAATGCCTCTTCTGAACAGTCACCCAGTCTCCCTGCTGCTCGGGAGTTGTCGGGGGACGGCTAGTAGGAGCTACCTCTTGCCGGTCCGCACCGACTAACATGGGCTTTACTGTAGCTGAGTTACTTTCTAAAATGCGGAGCCGGGCTTCTATGGCTATGATTCCCGCCTCCAACCTAACAACTATACTACATTTAACACATGTATCGGTACCAGTAAAGGAGGTAGGGAAGTAACCAAACATGAGACAGGTAGAGCAGGAAATAGCACCCGAGGGTGGGGAAGGAGCCATGGCTAGCTATCAAGCTAAAGTAGCTACCGTTAGTAAACCCGAAAAGAGTGTAGGCAACTGTGGAGTTACAGTCGCTAAGAGAAGGAGAGTTGTGGGTGCTTAAGCTGTAGTAACGTGTGATTACAACGTCAGGCAGTTGCCGTGATCAAGAGTTTTAAAACGATCGATTAAGATAATATAAGCTATCAGCAGCAGAACAGGCACACAGGATACCCAGAGGTGACAACCGGAAGTTACAACACGCTTACCGCAACAGTGAGGGTCCGTGTAGGGTCCGTGATTATGACCTACTCAATAACTCAGCTCAGAGTATGCTTTGCGACGTGCATGTCCCCTCGCTCTGAGTGTTCTCTTGAGGTGTCTTTCACTTATGTGAAACCCGTGCCTATTGCCAAGCACTGATGTTATATCTTTATATTTTAGGCCAAGCTCAAAGTAAAAATCGATCAACCGCGAAGGGGTTTTGCGAGATCTCGCGAGATCTTTTGCGAGATCTCGCGAGATCTTTTGCGAGATCTCGCGAGATCTCGCGAAGGGGTTTTGCGAGATCTCGCGAAGGGGTTTTGCGAGATCTCGCGAGGGTTTTGCGAGATCTCGCGAGATCTCGCAAAACCCCTTCGCGAGATCTCGCAAAAGATCTCGCGAGATCTTGCAAAAGATCTCGCGAGATCTCGCAAAACCCCTTCGCGAGATCTCGCAAAACCCCTTCGCGAGATCTCGCAAAACCCCTTCGCGAGATCTCGCAAAACCCCTTCGCGAGATCTCGCAAAAGATCTCGCGAGATCTCGCAAAACCCCTTCGCGAGATCTCGCAAAACCCCTTCGCGAGATCTCGCGAGATCCCGCAAAACCCCTTCGCGAGATCTCGCAAAACCCCTTCGCGAGATCTCGCAAAACCCCTTCGCGAGATCTCGCAAAACCCCTTCGCGAGATCTCGCAAAAGATCTCGCGAGATCTCGCAAAACCCCTTCGCGAGATCTCGCAAAACCCCTTCGCGAGATCTCGCGAGATCCCGCAAAACCCCTTCGCGAGATCTCGCAAAACCCCTTCGCGAGATCTCGCGAGATCTCGCAAAACCCCTTCGCGAGATCTCGCAAAACCCCTTCGCGAGATCTCGCGAGATCTCGCAAAACCCCTTCGCGAGATCTCGAAAAGATCTCGCGAAGGGAAAGATCTCGCGAAGGGATCTCGCGAGATCTCGCAAAACCCCTTCGCGAGATCTCGCGAATCCCGCAAAACCCCTTCGCGAGATCTCGCAAAACCCCTTCGCGAGATCTCGCAAAACCCCTTCGCGAGATCTCGCAAAACCCCTTCGCGAGATCTCGCAAAACCCCTTCGCGAGATCTCGCGAGATCTCGCAAAACCCCTTCGCGAGATCTCGCAAAACCCCTTCGCGAGATCTCGCAAAACCCCCTCGCGAGATCTCGCAAAACCCCTTCGCGAGATCTCGCGAGATCTCGCAAAACCCCTTCGCGAGATCTCGCGAGATCTCGCAAAACCCCTTCGCGAGATCTCGCGAGATCTCGCAAAACCCCTTCGCGAGATCTCGCAAAACCCCTTCGCGAGATCTCGCGAGATCTCGCAAAACCCCTTCGCGAGATCTCGCAAAACCCCTTCGCGAGATCTCGCAAAACCCCTTCGCGAGATCTCGCGAGATCTCGCAAAACCCCTTCGCGAGATCTCGCGAGATCTCGCAAAACCCCTTCGCGAGATCTCGCAAAACCCCTTCGCGAGATCTCGCAAAACCCCTTCGCGAGATCTCGCGAGATCTTTTGCGAGATCTCGCGAGATCTCGCGAGATCTTTTGCGAGATCTCGCGAGATCTCGCAAACCCCTTCGCGAGATCTCGCAAAACCCCTTCACGAGATCTCGCGAGATCTCGCAAAACCCCTTCACGAGATCTCGCGAGATCTCGCAAAAACCCCTTCGCGAGATCTCGCGAGATCTCGCAAAAGATCTCGCGAGATCTCGCAAAAGATCTCGCGAGATCTCGCAAAACCCCTTCGCGAGATCTCGCGAGATCTTTTGCGAGATCTCGCGAGATCTCGCGAGATCTTTTGCGAGATCTCGCGAGATCTCGCGAGATCTTTTGCGAGATCTCGCGAGATCTCGTGAAGGGGTTTTGCGAGATCTCGCGAGATCTCGCAAAAGATCTCGCGAGATCTCGCAAAACCCCTTCGCGAGATCTCGCAAAACCCCTTCGCGAGATCTCGCAAAAGATCTCGCGAGATCTCGCAAAAGATCTCGCGAGATCTCGCAAAAGATCTCGCGAGATCTCGCAAAACCCCTTCGCGAGATCTCGCAAAACCCCTTCGCGAGATCTCGCAAAACCCCTTCGCGAGATCTCGCAAAAGATCTCGCGAGATCTCGCAAAAGAAACCCCTTCGCGAGATCTCGCAAAACCCCTTCGCGAGATCTCGCAAAACCCCTTCGCGAGATCTCGCGAGATCCCGCAAAACCCCTTCGCGAGATCTCGCAAAACCCCTTCGCGGATCCGCGAGATCCCGCAAAACCCTTCGCGAGATCTCGCGAGATCCCGCAAAACCTCTTCGCGAGATCTCGCGAGATCCCGCAAAACCCCTTCGCGAGATCTCGCAAACCCCTTCGCGAGATCTCGCAAAACCCCTTCACGAGATCTCGCGAGATCTCGCAAAACCCCTTCGCGATCTCGCAAAACCCCTTCACGAGATCTCGCGAGATCTCGCAAAACCCCTTCGCGAGATCTCGCAAAACCCCTTCGCGAGATCTCGCGAGATCTCGCAAAACCCTTCGCGAGATCTCGCGAGATCTCGCAAAACCCCTTCGCGAGATCTCGCAAAACCCCTTCGCGAGATCTCGCGAGATCTTTTGCGAGATCTCGCGAGATCTCGCAAAACCCCTTCGCGAGATCTCGCAAAACCCTTCGCGAGATCTCGCGAGATCTCGCAAAACCCCTTCGCGAGATCTCGCAAAACCCCTTCGCGAGATCTCGCGAGATCTTTTGCGAGATCTCGCGATCTTTTGCGAGATCTCGCGAGATCTCGCAAAACCCCTTCGCGAGATCTCGCAAAACCCCTTCGCGAGATCTCGCGAGATCTCGCAAAACCCCTTCGCGAGATCTCGCAAAACCCCTTCGCGAGATCTCGCAAAACCCTTCCGAGATCTCGCGAGATCTCGCAAAACCCCTTCGCGAGATCTCGCGAGATCTCGCAAAACCCCTTCGCGGATCTCGCAAAACCCCTTCGCGAGATCTCGCGAGATCTTTTGCGAGATCTCGCGAGATCTCGCAAAACCCCTTCTGCGAGATCTCGCGAGATCTCGCAAAACCCCTTCCCGAGATCTCGCGAGATCTCGCAAAACCCCTTGCGAGATCTCGCAAAACCCCTTCGCGAGATCTCGCAAAAATCTCGCGAGATCCCGCAAAACCTCTTCGCGAGATCTCGCGAGATCCCGCAAAACCTCTTCGCGAGATCTCGCGAGATCCCGCAAAACCCCTTCGCGAGATCTCGCAAAACCCCTTCGCGAGATCTCGCGAGATCTCGCAAAACCCCTTCGCGAGATCTCGCAAAACCCCTTCGCGAGATCTCGCGAGATCTTTTGCGAGATCTCGCGAGATCTCGCGAGATCTTTTGCGAGATCTCGCGAGATCTCGCGAGATCTTTTGCGAGATCTCGCGAGATCTCGCGAGATCTTTTGCGAGATCTCGCGAGATCTCGCGAGATCTCGCGAGATCTTTTGCGAGATCTCGCGAGATCTTTTGCGAGATCTCGCGAGATCTCGCGAGATCTTTTGCGAGATCTCGCGAGATCTCGCAAAACCCCTTCGCGAGATCTCGCGAGATCTCGCAAAACCCCTTCGCGAGATCTCGCGAGATCTCGCAAAACCCCTTCGCGCGATCTCGCAAACCCCTTCGCGAGATCTCGCAAACCCCTTCGCGAGATCTCGCGAGATCTTTTGCGAGATCTCGCGAGATCTTTTGCGAGATCTCGCGAGATTTTGCGAGATCTCGCGAGATCTCGCGAGATCTCGCGAGATCTTTTGCGAGATCTCGCGAGATCTCGCGAGATCTTTTGCGAGATCTCGCTAGATCTCGCGAGATCTTTTGCGAGATCTCGCGAGATCTCGCAAAACCCCTTCGCGAGATCTCGCAAAACCCCTTCACGAGATCTCGCGAGATCTCGCAAAACCCCTTCACGAGATCTCGCGAGATCTCGCAAAACCCCTTCGCGAGATCTCGCGAGATCTCGCAAAACCCCTTCGCGAGATCTCGCAAAACCCTTCGCGAGATCTCCGCAAAAGATCTCGCGAGATCCCGCAAAAACCTCTTTGCGAGATCTCGCGAGATCCCGCAAAACCCCTTCGCGAGATCTCGCAAAACCCCTTCGCGAGATCTCGCGAGATCTCGCAAAACCCCTTCGCGAGATCTCGCGAGATCTCGCAAACCCCTTCGCGAGATCTCGCGAGATCTCGCAAAACCCCTTCGCGAGATCTCGCGAGATCTCGCAAAACCCCTTCGCGAGATCTCGCGAGATCTCGCAAAAACCCCTTCGCGAGATCTCGCGAGATCTCGCAAAACCCTTCGCGAGATCTCGCGAGATCTCGCGAGATCTCGCGAGATCTCGCAAAACCCCTTCGCGAGATCTCGCAAAACCCCCTTCGCGAGATCTCGCAAAACCCCTTCGCGAGATCTCGCAAAACCCCTTCGCGAGATCTCGCGAGAATCTCGCAAAACCCCTTCGCGAGATCTCGCGGATCTCGCAAAACCCCTTCGCGAGATCTCGCAAAACCCCTTCGCGAGATCTCGCGAGATCTTTTGCGAGATCTCGCGAGATCTCGCAAAACCCCTTCTGCGAGATCTCGCGAGATCTCGCAAAACCCCTTCACGAGATCTCGCGAGATCTCGCAAAACCCCTTGCGAGATCTCGCAAAACCCCTTCGCGAGATCTCGCAAAAGATCTCGCGAGATCCCGCAAAACCTCTTCGCGAGATCTCGCGAGATCCCGCAAAACCTCTTCGCGAGATCTCGCGAGATCCCGCAAAACCCCTTCGCGAGATCTCGCAAAACCCCTTCGCGAGATCTCGCGAGATCTCGCAAAACCCCTTCGCGGATCTCGCAAAACCCTTCGCGAGATCTCGCGAGATCTTTTGCGAGATCTCGCGAGATCTCGCGAGATCTTTTGCGAGATCTCGCGAGATCTCGCGAGATCTTTTGCGAGATCTCGCGAGATCTCGCGAGATCTTTTGCGAGATCTCGCGAGATCTCGCAAAACCCCTTCGCGAGATCTCGCGAGATCTCGCAAAACCCCTTCGCGAGATCTCGCGAGATCTCGCGAGATCTTTTGCGAGATCTCGCGAGATCTCGCGAGATCTTTTGCGAGATCTCGCGAGATCTCGCGAGATCTTTGCGAGATCTCGCGAGATCTCGCAAAACCCCTTCGCGAGATCTCGCGAGATCTCGCAAAACCCCTTCGCGAGATCTCGCGAGATCTCGCAAAACCCCTTCGCGAGATCTCGCAAAACCCCTTCGCGAGATCTCGCAAAACCCCTTCGCGAGATCTCGCGAGATCTTTTGCGAGATCCGCGAGATCTCGCGAGATCTTTTGCGAGATCTCGCGAGATCTCGCGAGATCTTTTGCGAGATCTCGCGAGATCTCGCGAGATCTTTTGCGAGATCTCGCGAGATCTCGCAAAACCCCTTCGCGAGATCTCGCAAAACCCCTTCACGAGATCTCGCGAGATCTCGCAAAACCCCTTCACGAGATCTCGCGAGATCTCGCAAAACACCCCTTCGCGAGATCTCGCGAGATCTCGCAAAAGATCTCGCGAGATCTCGCAAAACCCTTCGCGAGATCTCGCAAAACCCCTTCGCGAGATCTCGCAAAAGATCTCGCGAGATCCCGCAAAACCTCTTTGCGAGATCTCGCTAGATCCGCAAAACCCCTTCGCGAGATCTCGCAAAACCCCTTCGCGAGATCTCGCGAGATCTCGCAAAACCCTTCGCGAGATCTCGCGAGATCTCGCAAAACCCCTTCGCGAGATCTCGCGAGATCTCGCAAAACCCCTTCGCGAGATCTCGCGAGATCTCGCAAAACCCCTTCGCGAGATCTCGCGAGATCTCGCAAAACCCCTTCGCGAGATCTCGCGAGATCTCGCAAAACCCCTTCGCGAGATCTCGCGAGATCTCGCAAAACCCTCGCGAGATCTCGCGAGATCTCGCGAGATCTCGCAAACCCCTTCGCGAGATCTCGCAAAACCCCTTCGCGAGATCTCGCAAAACCCCTTCGCGAGATCTCGCAAAACCCCTTCGCGAGATCTCGCGAGATCTCGCAAAACCCCTTCGCGAGATCTCGCAAAACCCCTTCGCGAGATCTCGCGAGATCTTTTGCGAGATCTCGCGAGATCTCGCAAAACCCTTCGCGAGATCTCGCAAAAACCCCTTCGCGAGATCTCGCGAGATCTCGCAAAACCCCTTCACGAGATCTCGCGAGATCTCGCAAAACCCCTTCGCGAGATCTCGCAAAACCCCTTCGCGAGATCTCGCAAAAGATCTCGCGAGATCCCGCAAAACCTCTTTGCGAGATCTCGCGAGATCCCGCAAAACCCCTTCGCGAGATCTCGCAAAACCCCTTCGCGAGATCTCGCAAAACCCCTTCGCGAGATCTCGCGAGATCTCGCAAAACCCCTTCGCGAGATCTCGCGAGATCTCGCAACCCCTTCGCGATATCTCGGAGATCTCGCAAAACCCCTTCGCGAGATCTCGCGAGATCCCGCAAAACCCCTTCGCGAGATCTCGCAAAACCCTTCGCGAGATCTCGCAAAACCCCTTCGCGAGATCTCGCAAAACCCCTTCGCGAGATCTCGCAAAACCCCTTCGCGAGATCTCGCGAGATCTCGCAAAACCCCTTCGCGAGATCTCGCAAAACCCCTTCGCGAGATCTCGCAAAACCCCCTCGCGAGATCTCGCAAAACCCCTTCGCGAGATCTCGCGAGATCTCGCAAAACCCCTTCGCGAGATCTCGCGAGATCTCGCAAAACCCCTTCGCGAGATCTCGCAAAACCCCTTCACGAGATCTCGCGAGATCTCGCAAAACCCCTTCGCGAGATCTCGCAAAACCCCTTCGCGAGATCTCGCAAAACCCCTTCGCGAGATCTCGCGAGATCTCGCAAAACCCCTTCGCGAGATCTCGCAAAACCCCTTCGCGAGATCTCGCAAAACCCCTTCGCGAGATCTCGCGAGATCTTTTGCGAGATCTCGCGAGATCTCGCAAAACCCCTTCGCGAGATCTCGCAAAACCCCTTCACGAGATCTCGCGAGATCTCGCAAAACCCCTTCACGAGATCTCGCGAGATCTCGCAAAACCCCTTCGCGAGATCTCGCGAGATCTCGCAAAAGATCTCGCGAGATCTCGCAAAAGATCTCGCGAGATCTCGCAAAACCCCTTCGCGAGATCTCGCAAAACCCTTCGCGAGATCTCGCAAAAGATCTCGCGAGATCTCGCAAAAGATCTCGCGAGATCTCGCAAAACCCCTTCGCGAGATCTCGCGAGATCTTTGCGAGATCTCGCGAGATCTCGCAAAACCCCTTCGCGCGATCTCGCAAAACCCCTTCGCGAGATCTCGCAAAAGATCTCGCGAGATCTCGCAAAACCCTTCGCGAGATCTCGCGAGATCTCGCAAAACCCCTTCGCGAGATCTCGCGAGATCTCGCAAAACCCCTTCGCGAGATCTCGCGAGATCTCGCAAAACCCCTTCGCGAGATCTCGCAAAACCCCTTCGCGAGATCTCGCGAGATCTTGCAAAACCCCTTCGCGAGATCTCGCAAAACCCCTTCGCGAGATCTCGCGAGATCTCGCAAAACCCCTTCGCGAGATCTCGCGAGATCTCGCAAAACCCCTTCGCGAGATCTCGCGAGATCTCGCAAAACCCCTTCGCGAGATCTCGCGAGATCTCGCAAAACCCCTTCGCGAGATCTCGCGAGATCTCGCAAAACCCCTTCGCGATATCTCGCGAGATCTCGCAAACCCTTCGCGAGATCTCGCGAGATCTCGCGAGATCTCGCGAGATCTCGCAAAAGAGATCGCGAGATCTCGCGAGATCTCGCGAGATCTCGCAGATCTCGCGAGATCTCACAAAAGATCGCGAGATCTCGCGAGATCTCACAAAAGATCTCGCGAGATCTCGCAAAACCCCTTCGCGAGATCCGCAAAACCCTCTCGCGAGATCTCGCAAAACCCCTTCGCGAGATCTCGCAAAAGATCTCGCGAGATCTCGCAAAAGATCTCGCGAGATCTCGCAAAAGATCTCGCGAGATCTTGCAAATTCGCGAGATCCGCAAAACCCTTCGCGAGATCTCGCAAAAGATCTCGCGAGATCTCGCAAAAGATCTCGCAAAACCCCTTCGCGGTTGATCGATTTTTACTTTGAGCTTGGCCTAAAATATAAAGATATAACATCAGTGCTTGGCAATAGGCACGGGTTTCACATAAGTGAAAGACACCTCAAGAGAACACTCAGAGCGAGGGGACATGCACGTCGCAAAGCATACTCTGAGCTGAGTTATTGAGTAGGTCATAATCACGGACCCTACACGGACCCTCACTGTTGCGGTAAGCGTGTTGTAACTTCCGGTTGTCACCTCTGGGTATCCTGTGTGCCTGTTCTGCTGCTGATAGCTTATATTATCTTAACTTAATCGATCGTTTTAAAACTCTTGATCACGGCAACTGCCTGACGTTGTAATCACACGTTACTACAGCTTAAGCACCCACAACTCTCCTTCTCTTAGCGACTGTAACTCCACAGTTGCCTACACTCTTTTCGGGTTTACTAACGGTAGCTACTTTAGCTTGATAGCTAGCCATGCTCCTTCCCCACCCTCGGGTGCTATTTCCTGCTCTACCTGTCTCATGTTTGGTTACTTCCCTACCTCCTTTACTGGTACCGATACATGTGTTAAATGTAGTATAGTTGTTAGGTTGGAGGCGGGAATCATAGCCATAGAAGCCCGGCTCCGCATTTTAGAAAGTAACTCAGCTACAGTAAAGCCCATGTTAGTCGGTGCGGACCGGCAAGAGGTAGCTCCTACTAGCCGTCCCCCGACAACTCCCGAGCAGCAGGGAGACTGGGTGACTGTTCACGATGTTCTGCTCTTATTGTTGTTCCTTATCAAATATTTAAGTGCTTTATATATAGCCATTTTCATATCATGTAAATCTAAATGATCTGAAGCTTTATAGGTGGAGGGTGGGTGTTACAAAAATGATTATGATTTCTACATTTTACATGATGTTACCTGATGAAACGTATATTAAAGAGACTGTTTTTAAAGGAAATTAATGTGTTTTGTGGACTATTATTTACTATAATTAAAATTACTATCATTAAAATATACTATCATTACTTCAACTCTTTATTTTATAAAAATATTTTATTATTTTTTGTATTTATCTTTAACTTTTTTTCAATCTTAAATGGAACAATTGTCCGTTAACAAATAAAACTGGATAAATATTAATGTTTGTTCATAAAGAGATTTTATTTCAGGGCAGAGTGTTAATGGGCTCAGGGGGAATTGCGTCAGGGGTTCTTCCCCTGTGTTCCTTGTCGGTTCATTGTCTTTCCTGTCTCCCTCCATGTTGGTCACGGTCAGTTCTTGTGTTGTTGCTACCTGTTTGATTCATGCCATGTTTTTGTTCATCAGCTTTTAAAATAAAGCTCGCTTTTTGTTCCTAGACCTTTTTTTTTTTTTTTTTTTATTCTGCATTTGGGTCCTACCTTTTTCCACGCATTCTAACACATTCAGACTGGAATAAAACCAGGCAGGTTTGGACAAACGAGACCCCTGGGGGCCCAGACTGTATGGAGTGTGGCTGCTGCTCCAATGGGGCTTTTATGGTTTATACACTTGTGTTTGTCTGTTTTTTATTCTCCCGTTTAAGTGGAAGGTTATCTTTATTCATGTAGCCTAGTGCTTAGTGTACTCTGGTCAATTGTAGTTACTATACCCAGAATGCATGTCAATAAAGTAGGACTGGCCCTTTTCCCCCACACTTCAAGCACTACCTGGGGGTAGTTTCTAGAATAATCAAACGCCCTCACTTGTAAGGCATAAACTACCGCTCATTAAGTTCTGGATTGTTCTGTCCTCTCGGGTCACTGTCAACACCATGTTGAAATATCAGATGAAGTCGAGCAGTGTCATTTGAAGTGGATTTAAAGTTGAATGTAAAATGATGTGTGTGTGAAGGTGAATGGCCCCTGCAGTGTGTGTACTCCTACGGCAGTGAAATGAGGTGAATACAGATTAATTAACAGTGACTGATGTCTGATTAGATAAACTGGGTCCTAATCAAAGGTAAAACAAGTATTCAGATCCTTTACTTGAGTACTGCATACTTAAGTAAAAGAATGCAAGTATGATTAGGAACATGTACTTATAATCTAAGGTGTAAAAGTAGTTATTGCAGAAAAACTAAAATATTCAAATATTTTAAAGCAAAAGGAGCATATCGTCACATTCAAGAAGCTGGAGCTGTGAAATATCTTTTCAAAAACAATATACCAAACAATATGATGGGTGGTTTATTCTGTCTTATTTCAACATCTGAAATATTTATAAAGTAATTAGTAAATAATTATAAAAATTACGTAATGTAGAGTAGTTTACATATCATAAAAATGAAAATACTCAGGTAAAGTGCAAATACCTCAACTGTGTACTTAAGTACAGCACCTGAGTAAATGTACTTACAGTAACTTACCACCACTAGTCCTAATAGGTACTACATAACTATAGCTACTGCTGAAATAATAATTAATCCAAAATTGAAATGTTTGCCAATGTCTGACTTGTGACTGAATCATCTCTTTCAAAAGATAAATCGGTCTATTTGTACGTTATTTTTTACATTTACACAACGTGATATTCTGACGGTTCCCAATGAAAGTGAAAAATGCATTTTTTATTTCTCTACATCTTTTTTACGCTGATTTCAGCCTGTTTGATTCTGTAAGGTTATATGAGCCCAATGCTTGCTGGGAAATTATGCAAATTCGTTTGTTGCCCAGACCCAATCAGAGCAATATTTGCTTTTTCCCACTTGATCAGAACAGCGGCAGGAGAAAAGAATGGAGTGACAGCTAGAAAATTAGGCTGCGTGGTAATTAAAGCAAAAATGCAAACGAGGATTCTTCAGATGTTTAAGAGAAAGGAGAGAGATGAAGAAACTCAGAATGTAATTAAAATGAGAAAAACAACGCCCACAGATGACACAGGTGATGATGCTTATTTAGCGCAGAGAATGGACATGAACCTGGCCATGATGAATATAATAAGTTAGCTAACTAGCAAACTGTATATCTCTATAAGGGGTGCCCAACCAGTCGGGGAGATTCCCAGTCGATCGCGAGATGTCTAAAAATAGAACAACAATATTCTGTTTTATCGTTAATGTCCTACAACAGGGGTGGCCAAACTTTTTGGCTCAACGGCCACAATGATGTATCAATGTGACAGCCGGGCCGGGGAACATTGTTTGGTTCCGTCTTGATTAATGTCGGGCTGAGGGTTGTTTTAATCTCATTCTCCCGCGCGCGGGGCGACGTCCACGCACAGCTGCGACGACCAGGGAGGGCGGGACTTTTCGCGGCGCGCGCGGCGTGTGGACAGTGGGGGATAACATAAATATCCCCCCCCCCGTCAACGATCGCCAAAAACAACGTAACCCTACTACTGGTGCACCCCTCTAATCTCAGATGCACCCTGAGGAGTCTTACTCAGAACACAATATTTTAAGTAAGGGATAATGTGCAGCGACGCGGTCATTATGGGGAAAAGAACACCCGACAGGCTGATCAGGAGCCCGACGCGAAGCGGAGGGATCTAGATCTGCATGAAGGGTGTTCTTTTCCCCATAATGACCAAGTGTCATTATGGGGAAATGAAGGTCGGGGTAGCATTATAGTACCTGCAAGAAATTCAAACCACTTTCACCCCTGGTAATCACCACTACTTGAAGGGTACTCGGCGAGCCTTGCGCTCCGCGAACTCGTCCACAATCCGCTGTATGTCCAATTTCTTGGCTCGGTCACTTTCGATGGACAGCAAGGCCAGTCCACTCAGTCTCTCCTGTCCCATTGTGCTCCTCAAATAGTTTTTGATGAGTTTTAATTTGGAGAAAGAGCGCTCGGCGGTTGCCACGGTGACAGGAAGAGTCAGAAATAAGATGAAGGCTGTGCAAACCTCACTGAATGTAGATGTTACTGCTGGGTTGTAAACAATGAGCATTTCTACCAGATCCGCGACAGATTTTAGTTTTTGTATTTGGTCCCTGAAACAGGTTCTGAAAGAAAGCAGCTGGCCAGGGAAGCTGGCGGCGATGTCCCGACTGTAGTGCTCTATAAGCCGCTGGGCAGCTTGGTGTAAATCCTCATCCTTTGCTTGCAGTAGTGTGTTGGG